>OZ014439.1:18820816-19316338 GCA_963966035.1 Acleris laterana | reverse complement strand
TCGAGTACCTATCGTTTGGAAAACTTAAAATTCTATTTATTGGCCCTTGTTTTTTTTTCAATTTCTATAAATTACTTTATAAAAGATTAAACTTTTATTGTAATTTAAAGTCGGTTTGAAGCAGTTTAGATACCTAACTACCTACATAGGTATACTGATCTCACACTTAAAAGCTTGGCTCTTGTTTGAGATATTATATACGAATTTATAAGAAAAAGAATCATTACTAACAATAAGTAGACTTAATTAGTTCCTGAGATACCTACAGGCCACTAACGGGTTTATACCTACTAAAAATCATCTAAGACAGCGCCAAATAACTAAATTTATAGAAAATTGGTTCATACATGTTGATTTTTGAGATAGTTTTTTGTGTTTGTCGTTACGGCTTCGGAACCCTACACTGAGCATGGTCCGACATGCTCTTGCCCGGTTTTTTAAGATATAGTAGATTGTTCAACAAGGGACTAAAACAAGCCATAATGAGCCCAAGCGCAGCGCGGGTGGCTATAGCTCGAGTGTCATTATGGTTGTTTAGTCTCGCGTTAAACACTCTATTTTTCAATTTGAATGTGAGGAAAAAATTGGCGTTCTATATGTACAAAATTACAATATTAATTGTAACAAAGTTTCTTACAAAATTGTTCCGCGGTTTTTTTGCTGTTATAAAGTGGGGATTTAGCCAACAGATTCAAATTCGAAAATTATTTTACAACTAATTGGACCACGCATAATAAAATGAATTATCCTTAATGTAATTAACTAGATTCATATTCGTAATCATTAATCGTGTTTCACGAAATAACTTCGTTATTTTTTATATTTTTGCACAGTTGTAATTTTGAGGTTATTTCCGTGCTCAAAAAATGGTCATACACAATCACTGAAAATGGCGATTATACTCCGTCACAAACACCGTTGACTGTTTAGGAGTTTCCAAAATAAATTAAAAAAATATTACTTTAGTCCCTAGAGATTAATAAAGAGTTTTAGTCCCGATGTAGAGAGACTAAAGTAACATTTTAAGAGCATGAGAAGTGAAAAGAAAATTATTTTCAACTTTGACAGCCAAGTCTTAACCAATTTTATTGTTAGTTACACTTTAATCGTTAACCAATAATCTAAGTTTTATTTGAAAAAAAATATGTTTGGCGTTCATAAAAAGTTGTCAAACTTTGTATGGACGCGTCAGCACTAGCTTTTAAATCCCTACAAAATATGAGATCCATTTTATACAGTTCACTGTCAAACCAAAAAGATCGTTCATCTATCCAAATACCATAAACCCTCCATGATTCGTTCAAAAACCGCACATTATGACCACCATAAAAATAGATTAGAACAACTTTCTAATCTGTAAATTTTTTATCATTGCTAAATAATAAAATAGATTTTGATAATATTATTTCATTCAAATTTGGAACATCTATAAAAAACAAAGAAATTTGATTTAACATGTACGAGTAAGTATTCTAATATCGAAATGAATTGTCAATTTGCATACAAATTTGACAAATCTCGCACGTAAGTACGATATCAAAGGATTTGATAGTTGGAGCTGACTCTAGTTTGTCTCTGAATTAAAAGAAAACAATGAGAGCTGCCAGGAAACTTTTTAATCTTTTCATTACCGGTTAAAACTAGTTTTGCTATATGAAATTCTTCGATTTGTTGAATTTAAACCATAAAATGAGCGATCAAGATCATAAAAGATATTTCTGCGATGCTTCCTGATATCCGTGACAAACTAACGTAATAATAATTATTGTTAGTGGCTCTGAACAACGCCGCGATGCCGGTCATAATATGCAACTCCTGAATTCATGCATCATGGTGGCTTATGTGTGTAGATAAAGTAAGTATGTAAGTACATCATTAGGCAATAAAACACTTGTGTGATGTTATTATGAAACTCGCCTTCGGCTAGTTTCATAAACCCACACTCGTGTTTAATGCCCTTCATTATGTAAGTACAGTCACATAAATAACTATTATGATGTTATAATGCCTTTTGCTCTAAAAACAAACAGAAATGCATCTCTATTGTGACTCTAATATTATGTAGCTACTTATTATAATAATTCTAAGTAGGTTTTCGTTAACAGCTTAGCAACAATTGTTTAATGTTTCATAAGGATAACCTACTGTTCTATTTATATATTTTTCTACTCCTGTACTTTTATTAGTCTTTTACATAGTCACGAACACTATTATAAGAACATAGATAATATGACTTCAGAAAAGTCTATAACTCTATTCCCCATAACAGCTCTCGGTGTCGTAAAGTCGCCCTAACGATACGCCACAGATTACTAAGTGTAGCCTGTTAATCATATTTTAACGATTGTGAAATAGGGACTATAAAACACCTAATGTTTTGAGAAATGATTTCAGTTATCTGATTGGTCGATTTTAAAATAGCTGTATTCTGATTGGTTGATACGAATTACAAAGTTTTTTTAAAAGATTTAAATTAGTTAAAGAGAAACACGTACCTAAAAGAACCTATCGTTCCGTTTGACAGTCGATGTGTATTGTGATTGGTGGATTTAATTTAGTGAAGTATTCTGATTGGTCAAATTAAAATGTTTTGGAATTGTAAATAATTCTTTTTTCCATTCCGTCAATTTAAAAACAAAGTAAACCATAGACACATATTTTGTCATTTTCTTGTTTCCCGCTCGTTTGTTGTTCTTTACTTCGTTCGTTCGTTTGTAAGTTTTTTCGCTTAATTTTGCATTTCATTTGAAACCTAGTCGTAGAAAAAGTATTGTATGCAACGGTGTATAACTAAGTCAAAAAACACTCGTGGCGCTTTCCTTTACGATGTTCGCCTTCGGCTCACATCGTAACTCACGCCACTCATATATTTTGACCTCTCTTATACAACTATTGCATAAACTACTATTATTGTTTTAGTCTCGTCACTATTATACGAACTCAACGACCTAATCCCGGAAAATGTCAGGTTGAAATTAATTACTGATTTCTAAATTATATACAGTCATACTAGAAGATATGATTTTTCGCAGCTTTGTTAAATAGGGCCAAGTCACTTAATACTTGAACCGCACCGAGGGTACCGTACCGTGCATAATAGGTACTATATTTCGATTTAAATTCGATTTGGAATCGAATCAGCACGAGCCCAACTCACACTTCACCATTATTTTGGTTATTTTTCTTCAGGGTTTGTACTATAATCATACCAAATTTGACGCTAAAATACGTTGAAAATAAAAGTTTCATGTATGAGAATGAGAACCCAATGATTATTTTACTTTCTTAAAAAAAATCGGTTAATAACACTTACAACTCCTTAAAGTTAGGACGGACGGCCGGAGTAGGAGCACATGCATATTAAATAGGGCCCCGTTGGGGTACCCTTTGGGTACGAAATCCAAAAAAGTAGGCCCCTACCAAATCGTCTGCTGGCACTCCCCTGACTAACTCCACGTTTTAAAATAACACTAACCAGGAGTGACTGATAATTATTTACAATGAAATTGCTTTATTAATCACGCTTTAAGATATCGGGCGCTAACGCCTATTCAAAACCGCTCAAATGTGAGTTTTACTCGCGCAACGAGGGTTCCGTACTTAAGATATGGTTCAAAAAAGCAAATCTAACGTAGATTCTTAAAATGTTAAAGTACATTTATTTTGATTTACCTTAAAAATATTAAAGTAGAATTCAGTTTGAAAAGGTACTCTTCCTGCTGTGAATTTTATTTTGTATGCAATAAGTCCATTTTGACGAACTTAAATTATAATACAGACTGAAAGATTTTTTGCATTTATTTTATTTTTCGCGTATAAAACGTAATTATCTTTAAGTCAGGGATTTTACAGATTTTTTCGTCCACAAACTTCGGAGATGAGATGAGGGAATAGTCAATATTTGTAAATTTTTGGCAACAAATCAAATAAAAAGTATGTGTTGGAAAATAAGAAAAAAAATTAAATGTGCAGATTAAGTCCTTTCATATGACGTGATACCCCGTTTGCTATAATAAAATTCAATCACTTTAATTTTCCAACCATTCTAGACTCCTTTTCAAATGTTTAGGAAAACTATTTCATATTTTACTAACTAAAAACAGATGCAGCCATTTAAGCTATAAAAAAAGATTTTCAACCATATTATTGGAAACATTATACCAAAAATCCGCATTTATAATGAACTTGGCTGTCAAACAACGTGCTTGCTTCAATCCAACGATATAAAACCGGGCGGCACAATTTCGGAGCACAGAAGCCGCTGTCTCGTCCCACCAGCGAGAAGATCTCCCGCGTTAAACAAGATGTTGAAAGACTGTCATCTCTTAGTTGGCTACGTGCTCTTGGTTTTGGGTGAGTATTTTTTATTTATAATTAAAAACTTTTTTTAAATGTTTCGTCATGATTCCCTCCGGATCACTTCGTTTACCCGAATTTCATTTGCCATAATTGTGTCACTTACCATAATGTTAATTTGCCATAAAGGCCTTTTTTCTTAAACTGTAAACCTTTCAGGTAATTTTTACATGCCATCGTATAAAGCCCAATAGGTTAGGTTAGGTTTGTTTTATAACAATTCTGAATAGTTCACGATTTCAGAAAAATTGCCTATATGGCGAATGAATATTATGGCAAGTGATAGAATTATGGCAAATGACAGATAACCGATTCCCTCTTTTTAACTCCCGACGCAAAAAAGAGGGGTGTTATAAGTTTGACGAGTAAGTGTGTGTGTGTGTGTGTGTGTGTGTGTGTGTGTGTGCGTGTGTCTGTCTGTGGCACCGTAGCTCTTAAACGAATAAGCTGATTTGGATGCGGTTTTTTTTATTTGAAAGCAGGTTTTTTGACGCTAGTTCTTAGATATGTTTCATCAAAATCGGTCTAGCAGTTTTTGAGATATAGAGGTTTCAGGGGGTTAACAGTCCCTGATTTATCGGCGCCACATCCTTTAAGAGCCGATATCTCATAAACAAAAACAATTTTCATGAAATCTGAAAACCGCATCCAAATCGGTTCATTCGTTTTGGAGCTACGACGTCACAAACAGACACTTAGATACAAAGACAGAGATATACGTTCTAAACTAACACCCAGCTTTTTATTTATTAATTATTAACCCCCTATATTCATTTCATCTCTTTAGAGAGACGTTATAGACGTATAGTCATATTGTTAATTGAGAAAAGTTTGAAAAACGTGAAACAAACAATTAAATTTAAGTAAATTAAATAATATAAAATACCCCAGCTACTTAGCGGTCCTCCAACGTGTTGACGCTTGAATCAAAATATTAATTAAACTTAAAGGGCCAATACTTACTTATTATTTTTTACATATTAGAGGCTTTTCTTTACAGACAAGTCAGGGGTTTTTTAAATAACTCTTTTTTTTTAATTTCCACGTTTTATTTAACTCTTTGGCTGTCTGTCCAAAATTAAGTGGAGTTTAGCTTTTCAAGGGATACGTGTACTTGAACAAAGGGTGCCAAACGGGTCCATAAGTATTTTTAGGGTTCCGTCTCAATTTCGTCATATCAATCCGTCCGTCTGTACATTAATAAAATTGGAGCATAGGTGTCTTGTGGAAGGCGCTGTTTAGTTAGCATACATGTAACAGAAGATGGAACATTTTTTTGTCATGAATCATCGTGTGGCGTATATTTCGACAGTTCTTTAAAAAAATAGTTCTAAGCATTTTTTTGATGAGATGAATACCTACGTCGGAAATATTCGCTCCGAAAGTTGTATAAATCGTTTACCATTTACACATAAGCACAAGCTTTTGTTTAACTTGCACTGTTCATGTTTTTAAGTTGTCCGTCCAAATCGGCAAGTCCATTTTGGACCAGTTCTCGTGGTTGGAGTTTACAGTATGCATTGTCGGCTTATGTGCTTGTTTGCCTTTTCTAAGCCATACAAAATCAACGACAATGACAGTCACAAATATGTTAATGACAATGATATTATTTTATTCTTTCATTCCCAGGTTTAAGCCAAGCCATTTACTTACCGGACTACGAGTACATCGAAGACGTCGGTTGGCTGCGCCTGCACATCGTGCCGGCGACGTGGCCGGAAGCTCAGCTGCGCTGCCACCTCGAAGGTTTCCTACCTATCTATTTTTCAGCTTTGGCAACTACAATATCCAAAAGCACATACGTATTTACCTCTATGTCCTAAGTATCTTATATTTTGGATGTTTATAGCTAATACATGTTCAAATATTTCGTGCACTTGCATCGTTAATTGCTTATTTGTCTTACTCTGTGGTTTATTTGATAATAATAATAATAATAAATGAAATGTCTAAAACTACGTATAAACGAAAACTCAACTGTACCTTGCTATCTAACATAAATACCTAAACTATAGTTATCAGGGACAATCGCCGGTTGGTATCCCATCACTTTACTAAATTAAACTTGTCTAAAGGGCCTCTGCGTGTTGGCTTCGGCTCCATGTACGCCTTCCAAAGGTCCGGGACTCCCATAGTTCCGTGATTGGTAAAGACATACATAATAATAATAATAAATCTTTTGTTCAAAAAAACAGGCATTGGACATTAATAATTCTTCGCCAAACTGCACAATCACTTTGTAGGTTGTTACATTTTTTACCAACTACTCGTATTTCTTACATGGTAAAAAATATGTAACTATATAGTTTAGGTATTTATGTTAGATAGCAAGGTACAGTTGAGTTTTCGTTTATACGTAGTTTTAGACATTTTATTTTCTTTCCAGGGTATAACTATTTATTATTTTAGGTATTAAATACATTCTCTGGGAATATAGGTGTGGGTGTATTCCGTGTGGTTGCCGGGTTAGAATAGTGCCACTCCATATCTTCCCGTGGATGTCGTAAGAGACGGCAAAGGGAATAAAGGCGTACCTATAGTATTTTTAGGCGATGGGCTTGCAACCTGTCACTAATACACTGGTAAACATCTTAGCCTAAGTGTGCAAAATGTGGTTACAGAATTATCAGCAAGTTTTTAGAGTTGTTGGTAATTCTGTAGCTCTGCCTACCCCACTCAGGGAATAAAGGCGTGAGTTTATGTTATGTTATGTGTTATGTTATAGGTGTGGGTTTATTTATGTTTGTATATACATTCTAGTTCTCTTTCCAAAATTTATTTATTAGTTTTAGAGGTCTGCAGGGCCTTAGAAACATACAGGTTAAACGATATAACTTTCCATCAGATGCCACGTTGACTGCGCCTACGACGAGCGCCATTACCGCGGTGATGAAGGAAACGATGGTCGCGCACAGACTGGCCGAGAGCAGCGTGTTCACTGATATATACGCCTCCAACCCCAAAGGAGATTATACAAGAATTAATGGTAAGAAAATAAAGTTTTTTAATGAACTTAATTTTCTACGCAATAAGCATTAATTTAATACAGATTTTCTAAGTTGTTGTGTTATTTCTTAAAAACTACGAGTATAAATATAATGAACAGTTTTTTTTATTTTTCCTATAGCACATAAGTAATTGTCTATACAAACGTCAGATTTTTGATACATAAACTTCGGAGATAAGGGGGGGAATAGACATTTTTTGCACATTTTTGACTGTTTTGAAATGTGCAGATTATGACCTTTCATTATGACACCCCATTTGCTATAATCAAATCACTTTAATTTTACAACCCCCCATTCTAGACCCCTTTTCAATGACTGAGGTAAGGTTTAAGGAGAGAGAAACGTTATCTTGGTTTCGTCCACTTTCACAACTAAGATTTCATAACTGGTTATGAATAAGGTTTTTTTTTCACTGTTTCTTAACCAGTTATTAAACAAGACTTTTTTTTCCATTTTCATAACCAGAAACTAGGTAGGTTTAGGTTATGTTCGTTTTGCAGCAGGCCCGGAGGGCCAAACCACCCAGAAATAGGAGCTCCGTCGACACTGTCCAATTGATTAGAAATAAGAGTGGTGTATAGTGGTACCTAGGTTCTGGTTATGAAAATGGAAAAAAAGTCTTGTTTAACAACTGGTTATGAAACAGCGAAAAAAAATCCTTATTCATAACCAGTTATGAAACCTTGGTTATGGAAGTGGACGAAAGGGTTATTATTTTGTATGGAAAGTTTTAACTTCACAATCCTTTTGGCAATTAAGAAGTATTTGAAGTGAAATGCTTTTGTACCATTCTTCAGAAAATAGGTGACTTGTCTTTTGCAGGGTTGCCAATATCAAATATCACCCTCCAATGGGCTGTCGGAGAGCCCAACAACGTGGGCAACGAAGAGGACTGCCTGGTGATGACCGGCGCGGGCGAGTTGGCTGACGTGAGCTGCTCCAGCGTGCACCCCTTCTTCTGCTTAAAACGAAATACTACCAGCAATTGCGATCAGTGCGACAACACACACAAAGCAAACGAATGCAACAATGTACTCGAAGAGAACCAATGCAACAACGCACACAACGAGAACGAATGCAACTGCACCATTGAAGCAAATCAATGCAACACCACACAAGAAGCGAAGCCATGCGACACCACAGCTGAAGGTTATACGAGAAATCAATAATATTTAATTATTCTGTTTAAATAATACCAATAGGTTTTTTTTACTTTTGCTTATTGATTAACAATAAACGAACGTTAGAGACTTATCTATTATGTATATCTTGTATTAGATTCTAATTCTAATTTTAATTAATGGCTTTCACTCCTGTTGAGGTGTGTTTTGCCAATGTCGAGTTATTTGTGGACACTCCCATGGACTTATTGTGGAAAAGTCATATCATAAGAGCGCTCGCACCACTCGCTGGCGCGGTTAGGACAACGCACTCGTGCCTGTAAAGACTTCAGTATTATGTCACTTGCATAAATAACTATTTTAATCCAGGATATACGCTGGATCCGCGCACCGGGAGCTGCTACAAGTTCCACCGCACCGGCATCTCCTGGCACCGCGCCTCCATGAAATGCGCTTCGGAGCGCGCGCACCTGGCCGTCATCAACGATGAGGAGGAGTCCCAGGTCCTCAAGGCCATGTTCGCCCAAAACCCTCCCCAAACGATAACAGGACAATTTAACGACCTTGCCCACGTTGGCTTCTGGGATTGGAATCAAAGTGGAGAGCGGTTAACAGTTTTTGGTAAGTTTATCTACCCGTATCAAAATTTTTCAGACTTCTGAATCTGATAACTATTCTCTTATTATCCTAGTTCGAGGTTTTTAACGAGCTCATTGCCCAAAACCGCCAATCAACAACGCAAATTTGTCGCCCGTCTGTCCGTGTCGGTCTGTCAATACCCTTTTTCTTAAGAATCAGGCTGAAATATGGAATAGATATAATTTTTACTCATGAAACCATTTAAGTATTACAGGACCAAAAAAAATAGTCACCGTAAAAAGAAATCACTGAAAACTATCATCAGAGTTATCATTGGAAAACCCTTCAATTACACGCAATAATTATATTTCATTGGTTTTTTTAAGTCAATATAATATTTACATTGTATTTACATTAAATAAGATATTTACGTATTTAGGAAAAACCCCGAATGCTATAATCAAAACACTAGACCTTTTTCAACTATGTAGTAAAATAATTTCATATTGTTTTATTAAAAACAGATGCGTGTAAGCAAAATATAAAATTATGCCAAATTTCTTTTTGATAACTTGTAATAGTTTCAGAGAAAAACTGCTGTGACATGTATCCAGACTCCGAAGTCTCACTATAAGGGTTCATTTTTAACCATTTTGGGACGGAACCCTAAAAACGCTATATTTCTTCGATTTTGTCCCGTAATATCTCAAGATTTAAGAACAAATTATGTATCGGAATCTAGAGAAAATGTATTTAACACGTTCACGGATAGTACGTCGAGAGACGCAAACTGAGACCCTCGTGAAATGGCACTGCGGCTGTGGCCGGTGTTTTTAATTACACCAAAAACGGAACTCCGTCCACGGCCGTCATTTTGTCGTCACTCTGTGCCGTTTTAGGTTTTAACATAAGCCGCTAGTGTCACAGCAAAAAAGCTCTAGGGCAACCTCAACCTCATGCACTACCCTAGGAGGGGAACGACGCGTGTTATGGCACATCACGGCTGTGGACGAGCGGCCACTTTAAGTCAGTTTTTTTTGTACGACATTACATACATATTTATTCCTTCATGAAGTGGCACAATGTTTGAAACAATAACGTTAAATGTGACAGTTCGTTCATGGCCGTTGGATGTTGTATGGAATTTATTTGTGCCATATCATGAAATTTCGAGGATGGTTCTGTGTCCGCGAACGTGTTAATTTAGCACATTATTGACGTTTTGTTATTTTTCCTTCATCAGGTGAAACATTGGAAGCGGCAGGCTTCAATAAGTGGGAGAGTGGTCAGCCAAACTTTTCTAATCGTAATGATTACTGCGGTTCGGTGGAACGCTCCGGGAAGTTCAACGACATTCCCTGCTCTTTCAACTTGGCGTATATCTGCGAGATCAGCCCATTATAATAAAAAGAGCCTTATCACGATTAGACGTTGCATATAATAAATGTTAAATTAATAAATTATATTTTATTAATTTTATGGTATCAAGTGTTATTTAATTAAGATACATAATATACTTTTCTGTCTTATTTGATTGAAGTAAGTAAGCCTAGGTCTTCCTCTTCAAAAATAAACTATCATGCCGTATCAAGTGTCCTATCATCTTTCCTCTTCTACATTCTATAGTTTTTAAAATATGTCTTTCTTCGTTCACCATCTTCAAAACCTCTTCGTTGGTATAAGACAGAAGGCCAATGTCGTGTCGTATCAGGAGGTGAAAAAGCTAGCACAGAGTAGAGAAAAGTGGCAATTACTTCACCGACAAGAGCCTAGCTCTTAAATTTAATGATGATGAATGAATATACTTTTATGTTGCTGTGTCATTTCTGCAAAGACGTGAATTTCGTATTTGAAGTAACAATTTGCAATCACCTTCTCTTTTCTTAAGTGTATCATATTTATCTGTATAAATATTTGTCTGACGCGCTGGGGAGTGGTAGGTATTAGGATAACCCGATTGAGTTTCGTTTTTTTTTAAATCATTTCTAACGGGATCGAAATCCAAAAAAAGGGGTCGCCATTATGTCGTGTGTTTTTACCTATCATATAGCTATTTTCTAGACAAGGTCGAGGTTAATCAGCACACAGGACACTAGGGCTATAAACAATTAACAAGAACCTATTTTTGAATGACTCAACTCTCTTGCGTTCAAGAACCGCACATTATGACCACCATAAAAATAGACTGTTTTGTTAGAACAAATTTCTTATCTGTATAAATGTTATTAGGTATTACTAAATAATAACACACTCGTCTTTAATGCCCGTCATTATGTACAGTCACATAATCTACTATTCTATTATATTCTATTATTTTTCTAGAAGATTTAGTAAGTTCCCAGGTTTGTATCTTTTCAACCGCGACAGGCGGCAGCCATTTTTTTTTTTAAGAAATGTTAGCGAAATTTGAGCGGGATTTTATGAAATTCCTATTTAATTCAGATTTATTATCTAAAAATCATGTTTCTATTTCTATTCTTTTTTAAGTTACACAAACTTCAAAAAGACTTCAGTTCCAAAGACTGAATGTAGAGTATTTACTATGTTATATTAAACCCAAAAAACCGTGTTGTGTTCCGGTTTGGGGATAAGACAGCCGGTGAAATCACTAGCATAGAGGCATTCCATCTTAGTCCTCAGGGTTGGCAACGCATTTGCAGTCTTAGGATTGCATTGCAGTCTTGTGAATGCGAATGTCTATGGGTCACAGTTTCCACTTACCATCAGGGTGGCCTGTGTGCTCGTTTGTCTTCTCTATGCCATAAAAATTAACCTAGCCAACACCGTTTAAGTATGAAAATAAGTCCATTCTACTGTTGTTGAATGATAGTAAAAAAGCGAAAGTATCGTGTATGACATGCTCCTTGCATTTTACTTCTTCAAAAATGATCCTACTCTTCTCCGTCTACTCGTGCTTCTTGGATTTATCGAAGAGTTTTGGTATGGTGTCTTACGATTTTCTTGGGCAAAAGTTAATAACCGAAACGGATTGACCGTGATGAGGTCGTAAATGTTTTTGATTATTGCTATAAGAATCAAGTCAACGATTTAAGGTGGGCCAATGCAGTGACAGAGTGTGTAGAGTGCGCAGAGTCCACATTATTGGGCAAGTTTGAGACATACGCCGCGGCACACGGACTTAAGTACAGTCAACAGCATAAATAAGTGATCATTTATGTACCATGTCACTTAAATATAAGTGGACACAATCTCACACCAATTGACCTAGTCCCAAACTAAGCTCTAGGCTTGTACTATGGGTACTAGACAACGATATAAATACTTATATAGAGAAATATATACTTAAATACATTAGAAAACATCCATGACTCAGGAACAAATATTCGCGCTGATCACACAAATATCTGCCCTAACCGGGATTCGAACCCAGGACCGCTAGCTTCGTAGGCAGGGTCACTACCCATTAGGCCAGCGCAGCGCGTCGTGTAAACTTTCAATCGTTTCACAATTTTGTATAGCACTAGCGACCCGCCCTCGCTTCGCTTCGGTTTATATAAGTTTTCTGTAAAACCCGTACATAAAACAGAATATATTATACATAAAAACCTTCCTCTTGAATCACGCTATCTATTAAAAAAACCGCATCAAAATCCGTTACGTAGTTTTAAAGATCTAAGCATACATAGGGACAGACAGCGGGAAGCGACTTTGTTTTATACTATGTAGTGATTTGAAACACGACGTTAAACTGACAAGGTACATAAATGATCACTTATTTACGCTGTTGACTGTACAACGCGGTAAGCAGTGAAATTACTTGTGTTATAGTCGTGTGTTGTGGTGAAGGCGGTTATTGTTTTTCACTTTATAGTGTCCCATTAAGTAGAACCACTAAGTTTAAGTACTTGTGTCACTGGGCACGGAGCACTTCACAGATGACATTGATATTGAGAGGGAGCGTAGGGCGGTGGCTGTCAGGGAAAATATTATGTTGGGTCACAGGTTTGCACGCTGCACGAAGGAAGTAAAGATAACTTAGTTTAAGTGACAGAGTAAAAACAATTCCGTGACAGGTCAAAGACGATATAGTTTCTTTATCACACTTGCACGTAAACAGTATCTAAACATACAGGTTAACATGGCCGTAATGCCCCATATAAAACCCTCGAGCTTTTTTTTTGTCATGAAACCCAAGGATGGTTAGTTTTTTTTTTATTGCACAGCAAACAGGTCATGCCAGTTCAAGCAAGGAGTTTACACGCAATTGAAAAATTGTCTTAAAATGTTATCTCAACAGAAATTTCATTATAATCTCGCTACACGTTACTTAAACACTCAAATAATGTTCTTAATAATCGATATTAATAGTTTTTCGTATCAAAACTTCATTTATTTTTTTACACTCCTTCATGGCTGTATACCTACGTAAGTATTTGCCCTTAACGTTTCTGAACGAAACATTCATATAACCTGTGGTGTGGGCATGAAAGCCCGCCATCCGCTTAAAAAAATCACGTTTTTCGTAATAATAGTTGTGCTGAATTGTGTATTAAAGCTATAATTCTTAATTATTTACCCGCAAATGTGATGCAAAACATTGTATGTATCACGGGCGGTACCCTCAGTCTTCGACTTCGGGCTTCTACTAGAGCCTCGATCGTAAATCCTTACTTACCGCACTTAACACACAATGTACTATTACAGCTTAGGATAGAGGCCAGAACGGAGCCAACAGCGTCCTTGTTGTGGTCGCCAGTAGGCTGGACTGTCCCTTTGCCAGGCATTGGAATTTGAAATAGCCCTCGAGTCTAAGTTACGAAGACACATAGGTTTCTGAGCTACTTATTTAAGTAAATTATTAACCCATTATTATGTAACAAATTTTTTTCATTGTATGTATGATAATTATCTAAAATAAACATACATACATACATATATTAAAACACACCTGTTTCCTAGAGGGGTAGGCAGAGACCACTTCTTTCCACTTACTACGATCTTGAAAAATTTATTTCGCTTCTTCCACATTCATACATCGAGTCATGCAAGCACGTCGGTTTCGGGTACTTAAGATTCGGCCCTTTTCCAGTATTTCTCCGATTTGGCTCGAAAAAGAACGCCTAGGGCGGCCCCTTCCTACCCGTCCACTCACTTTCGATCTGTACATATATATCTCTTTCCTCAATCTTCTTTCATCCCTTTCCAAATGACCGAACCATCGAAGCATGCCCTTTTCATCAATCTTAGTCACTACATCATCTCTTATTCCACAATAAACGTTCTAAAATAAACTGTCTGTAGTCCTTGCCGCTACGGGGTCTGTGCGCCTATTTCCTTGCCTTAATAAGTAAAGCGAATAATCTTGGAAAAACCGATGACAAAGGTAAATTCTAATAAATCAATTAAATAATATTTCGAAATTGACATCAAGGAAAAAATTACAACATTGAATAAAATATGTATATTTATTTCAAAACCCTTGACAGCATTGTTTGATTCAAATATTAATTGTGATGAGGGGTGATTTCGCAGATGAACGGCATGTCCTTGTTGACGCAGGGAGAGTCGTTGAGGGTGCCGTGGCGTGACACAGAGCCGCAGTACTCGTCGCCGGCGACGTGGTTGGGCTCCCCTTCGTCCCACCTCGCGAAGCCAGCCTCGGATAACGTCTGACCTGGACAAAAAAACTAAACCTATTATACATATAAAATTTAAAAACAATCTTTCTTTGCTATGTGGTATGCAATATAATTCTAAGCCAGTAAGTAAGATCTATGTAAAACATTATGATTGCAATAAATGATTGAGTATTGAGTATAATTATAGGTTAACTAGGAATATAAAAAACTTCGTCGTATGCAAAAAGTTGTCAAATTCAGGACAAAAAACAATAAAAAAAAAAAAAAAATTACTCTAACATGTTATCAGATGCCGAAGTGAGAGGGATTCAGATTAGTTATTAAACTTACCAAAAACTGTTAACCACTGTCCACTTTTATTCCAATCCAAGAAGCCTATGTGAGCAACGTGGGTGTAACCTCCTGTTATTGTACCGGGAGGGTTTTGGGCGAACATGGCCTTGAGGACCTGGGACTCCTCCTCATTGTTGATGACGGCCAGGTGCGCGCGCTCCGAAGCGCATTTCATGGCGGCGCGGTGCCAGGGGATGCCGGTGCGGTGGAACTTGTAGCAGCTCCCGGTGCGCGGCTCCAGCGTGTATCCTGGAAAACCAAAACGTTTTATAAACACAACCCCAGAAGAGATCAGTGTACCCACAACTGCTACAATTGATATGCATACCAAAATTTGCAACAAAAACAGGCTCAATTAACGAGTTTGGTTTCGATGAAGTACGCACTCTTTTTCCCCTTTTGTGTAATGAGTAAGAAGTATAAAATTAAATGACTATTGTTTTTACCATTGTTCGTGCCACACACGTTTTCAGCAATAGCAGTGTGACTCCTGTAGCAAAAATAGGGAAGCTTGGTGGCGCAGCTCACGTCAGCCAACTGGCCCGCGTTGCTCATGGCCAGGCAGTCCTCGTCGTCGCCCAAGCGGTTGGGTTCCCCCCTTGCCCACGGGGCGGGCACGTTCGAGAGAGGTATACCTTAGAAGAAAGTGATTCCACTTCAATGGTTTCATTTTGATTGCGCTTTTTGTTATGACATTGAAAAAAACACTTATTGCTAATATCTCAATCGAAACTTTCAATCCCTTTTCTGTAGAAAACTAGTCAAAAATTTACCAGTATATTCTGAGCTTAATTTTATGAAAATGTTCCAGCGGGAGTTGCATACCATCAATGCTCATGAAGTCTCCGCCGGAAGAGTTGGCATGAATTCCAGTGAATACGCTCCTGATCACACCCATCTTCGATATCATGCTTGAGGTCAGCTTCACCGTTGTGGGCGATACCAACATTCCACCTGTTTAGAAAATAATGACCATCACACTCAGAAGACAGGCAATAGGCTGATCATGTGTCACGTCCATTCATTTTTTTTTGATAACTCAACACTATAAAATGATATATTACATAGCAGAAAACTGGCATGAGGAATAACGGAAGTAAAATAAAACCCAGGCAAGAGCATGTCGGACCCTGCTCAGTGTAAGGTACCGGAGCAGTTACTTCAAACACAAAAAATAACTATCGATAACAACAACATGACATTGTATGAACGAATTTTCTGTTTAAAGTTATTTGTGTCTTAGATGATTCTTCGTATAAACAATTTGATCGCATGTATTTCAGGGACCTCATCAAGTCTACTTAGTCGTGTATTAGTCGTGTGTGACGACGCGCTGGCCTAGTTCAATGACTATTCTAGCTGGATAAACCATTATTTCCTTTAATAATCCGTAATGTTGGTCTAGTTGGTAGTGACCCTGCCTATGAAGCTAGCGGTCCTGGGTTCGAATCCCGGTAAGGGCAGATATTTGTGGGATGAGCGCGAATATTTGTTCCTGAGTCATGGATGTTTTCTATATATTTAAGTATATATTTCTCTATATAAGTATTTATATCGTTGTCTAGTACCCATAGTACAAGCCTAGAGCTTAGTTTGGGACTAGGTCAATTGGTGTGAGTTTGTGTCCCCCTTATATTTATATTTCCTTTCAAATTCGTTATGTGTGCTTAATTTAAGATAATTTCAAAGATTTTAGTCCTACTTGTAGTAAGGCTTTAGTCCCTACTACAGCGGAGGTTCAATATTTCCTAAACGGTCCCCTTAATCTAAAAATTGATAATAACATAATCAAAACTTAACAATTTTTAAGAGCTGTCCACTGACATCTCATTCGATGTTTAATACCCGACAATTTTTTTTAATAAGTTGGTCGGCGTAATGTAAGTGTACAACTATGCCAAATTACAGCTTTGTAGTACCAAGTGTCTCTGAGTTAAGCGGCGGACAAAAAGACTGACAGACAGACAGACGGACATTGCGAAACTATAAAGGTTCCTTGTTACTACCAACCCCTAAATACGTAAGATACAACAGACTTTATTTTGGGTGACTTCAAACGTTGAAATCTACTGTTACAGAAATTAATTGTTTCTCTTCATGACTCTTGATAGTGATAGATTACTCTGACAGTGATAATCGAAAGTTGATCACGAGATTAATAAAATTGTCACATCAAGAATGTCGAAGGGTCAAAAACAACCCATTGCTTCCCGTCGTCTGTCACTTTGTATGAACAGTCAACCAATTTGATTCCTAGGCCACTATGGACTTTGTCAACGTGACGTTGTAAACTAAATCATAGGGAGTCTCTTACGTTTTGGTTGACAACAACGTCACTTTAACATAGTCCAAAGTGGCCTAGAAATCAAATTGGTTGACTGTACGTTAAGATCTTTGAAACTATGCAACGGATTTTAATGCGGTCGTAATCAATAGATAGAATGATTTAACATAAGGTTTTTATCTGTAATGATTTCTGGATTACTTAGTCATACATAAACTCACGCCTTTATTCCTAGAGTGGGGTAGGCAGAGCTACAGAATTACCAACAACTCTAAAAACTTGTTGATATTTCTGTAACCACATTTTGCACAATTAGGCTAAGATGTTTACCAGTGTACATACTTATACCTATTAGTGTCTGGTTGCAAACCCATAACAATATTGCAAGGCTTTATTCCCTTAGTTACGAAATCCACGGGAAGACATGGAGTGGCATTATTTCTAAATTATGTACGGGTATTACTAAAATGGTATTTATAAACGTTCGACCGTGTAAACTCTAAGCAAACTAGGAGTTTTATTTTAAACAATAGCTTTTGATTAAGTGGCGCCGGCTATTAGCGGTGAACTTTGATCTACCTTCGATCTGGCACCGTAGCTTCGCTTCCAACCACGTCGCGGGTTCGCTGTGCAAGTGTAAGTGTGAGGGTTCCGCCCTGGAGTCGTACTCATAATGATTTGTAGAGACTGCAAAACACTGCTGGCTTAATCCTGAAATGATCATGAAATAGGTTAGGTTAAGAGTCTAGTATAGTAGGCGGGGACTCCTCGCTGCCTGCCTTGGCGTAAGCCATGGTTGGCGGTGAGGAGGGATGGGAGGCGATGGCAGCCTTCAGTGACATAGTAATGACGCTGATAGAAGCGGCAGAGCGGCAGCGTGAGGTTGCAGAGTAGCGCTGCCAATGCGCCGTAGGCGACTCGGTTGGCGGCGGTTTGCTTACGTCAACCGCACACCATAACACCATATACGCACCTAATATAGGTTTGTTGTGCGTTTATAAATAAGGTAGGAAAGCAGGTTTAAGAACAAATTTACGGCAAGATGCACCCAACCTGACTAAGTTAAATGTTGTAAACCATAGTCTACTTTTCTATTGTTAAGTATATATTTTTTTTGTCGTTCCTGTGTTGAATGTAAACCGACTCGCTGGGTCCCAAGATAAAGGCTCAGCCTAGTTTGGGGTCCGCAAGATATCGTATCTTTTTGTAAAAAGTGTTTTTTTATTAATAAAGTCTTTTTTATTCTTATTCTAAATCCTTAAGGAGTCTTTGCTATAAGCGCCAGGTTATCAGCATACATAAGCTAAGTAATCATTTCGTATGACACGTTTCGTGCTCGTAACCTTGCGAGGTTACATAAACAGTAGTCTGAGCGATAACGCAAATGTATCTCTTCATTATTTCTTTTTTAATGCCTCTCTTTAAAATATATAAGTACTTGATACTCCGTCATCACCATCATGTCCATGTTACATACGGGGACCGCAACAGTGGAAAGATCACGTTTTTTTTTATATTATATTTTTTTATAATTATGCTTTCTGACTTGCTTTGTAAAGCTAAATAAAATTCAACCACTAATCAGTGTTGCGGAGAGAACGTTGTATAAACCAGTTTAAAGCCCCTAACGGTTTTGAATCAATTTTAAACCTCCCACAGGAACTTCAAGATTACCTATTAGTCAATAATTAAATCGATAAATTAACTTAGAATAATATTAATAATATCGGCAAACTACTCACCTACTATAAAAACACATAAAGCACCAAATATTTTTAAACCACATGCCATTTTGTACCTTAAATACAATTATTTTAAAACTAAGAATTTAATTGTAATTTATTTATTTTTTCGAATCGTGCTCTCCTGAACAAAACTGGAATCCGTTTGTACATTTCAAGTACAAGACATAATTCTAATATCAGGGTAGTGATTCTGTAATCAACGCCGGTCGTGCGGACTGTCGAGTGATATCCAAGAGCGAGATTAAGTAGTCCCGTCAGTGCGAACAAAACACATTGTAGCGCGTGCATTTTCAATTAAGCAGCCTTATACGTTCGACCCATCGTGCTGCTAAATTGAAAATGCACGCGCTACAATGTGTTTTGTTTGCACTGACGGGACTACTTTATCTCGCTCTTTGATATCACTCGACAGTCCGCACAACCGGCGTTGTTTACAGAATCACAACCCTGCTCTTATCATTACCATAACAAATAACAAGTTAATCATATCCGTTAAGGCGATGTTATTCCGTAACGCAATATCAAAGAGTTCGTCAACTGTCTTATATTGTACAAAATACTTAAGACTGCGCCGAGCAAACGCCGAGCGTCCAGTGGCGCCCTCATGACTATTATTGGGTTTTCTAATTAACTAAATAATATCATTGCAACCAAACAAAATGTGTTTGTAGCGCAAGTATAAACACAATTTATGGGATACGTAACAAACTTTAATAACAATTACACTTTGAGTAGTCAGCTTAACGGGAAAAGGTGGCCACTTTTTTTCGTTAAGTTAATAACTCGAAGGTGAATTGTTATTAAACTATATGATATACCCTATAAGTTGTGTTTTCATTTGTAGTACAAACAAATTTCGTCCAATTTCAAGAAAATACTTTAGTTTATTAGAAAACACAATAAAAGTAATGAGGGCGCCACTGTACATCCGGCCTACGCTCGGCGAAGTCTTAAATAGGTTTTTGAAATTCAAACGGTCACGGTATTTCCCCTTGGTTGCAGTGAGGGGTGTATATTTGCGAGACAATGTTTTATAAATTTCTAGAAATCCTTTATCAGTGCACCGGTTTGCAACGGTGTAAAGGGGTGTTATTCTCTGAAAAACCACGGACGGTCGGGCGAACGAGTGAAATTGCAGCGGCGAGTTGTAGTCCTGTCAGAGCGGACAAAACAGATTTTAGCGCGTGCATTTTCAATTTGGCAGCATGGCTTCTGTCGATAAGATCGAACGTATAAGGCTCAAAAAATAATATAGGTACTCATGTTATTTTTATTATTTTTCAGTCTTAGCTCAACTTCACTATTTACTTCACTTACTACATATATACATACATAAACTCACGCCTTTATTCCCAGAGTGGGGTAGGCAGAGCTACAGAATTTCCAACAACTCTAAAAACTTTTTGATAATTCTGTAACCACATTTTGCACACTGAGGCGAAGATGTTTACCAGTGTATTAGTGACAGGTTGCAAGCCCATCGCCTAACAGTACTACACGCCTTCTTAGTCGGCTTTTACGACATCCATGGGAAGACTTGGAGTGCCACTATTCTATTCCGGCAACCACACGGGGAACTTACTAAACTTTACTTAACTCAATTTTCTATTTAAGTACAGGGTAGTGATTCTGTAAACAACGCCGGTCGTGCGGACTGTCGAGTGATATCCAAGCGGCGAGATTAAGTAGTCCCGTCAGTGCGAACAAAACACATTGTAGCGCGTGCATTTTCAATTAAGCAGCCTTATACGTTCGACCCATCGTTCTGCTAAATTGCAAATGCACGCGCTACAATGTGTTTTGTTCGCACTGACGGGACTACTTGTCTTAATCTCGCCGCTTGGATATCACTCGACAGTTCGCACGACCGGCGTTGCTTACCGAATCACTACCCTGTTCTTGGCCAGTGAGAGGAAGTGTACAGTCAAGGGCAAAAATATGTATACACTTTAGTACCTTGTCACTTTAACCACTGTGACAGTTCATATATGGCAGTTCAAATATGACGTAAATAGACAAGGTACTAAGGTGTTTACATATTTTTGCCCTTGACTGTACATCAAAGGCCGTGAAATTTAAAATCTTTGTAATTATTTGTCTTTGTCTTTGAAAATAGTACAAATTTTAATGTAGTTCCGTGTTTGTTTCCGAAAAAAATAATACCAATTATATTATAAGAGCGACCACACTTCAAAATAAACAGATAACTTGACAGATAATTTGACCGGGGAAAACCTCTCATGCAAACGCGTTTTCCCCGGTCAATTCGGGTCAAGCTTATCAACTGGGTCAAAGCTAAGTATTTACAAGATATCAAAAAAACAATAATTATCACTAGTATGAGACCCGACGATTTACCGGCCTATGGTCGGATTTTTATTCCCACAGAATAAATGTAAACAAAGGTGTTGCCGTTTACGAAAAACATTTGTAGTATTCAAAATATTTTTACTTTTCACATTATTAAGAAATTTAATTTCTATAAAAACATATATTGTATTCAAGATTAAATTAATTTAAATAAAATAAATAAACTAAATTGCATAGACATGTCATAATAACCCCCCAGTGGGGTTATTATGACCTATCTGTACCGTTCATTTCACGCTGAGAGAAAAGGACAGAGTTATGTAACTGCCACAGCTCTATCCTTTACGCTCAGAAGGACTTTAAGGAAATAATGTTTCGTTCAGATATGAAGTTTATTTTTATCCGTTATTCGGAAATTGTGGTTTATTATCTTCGGTGCATAAGTAGGTTCAATATGTGTCGTATCTTTTCCTTATAATTATTTTATTTTGGTTTAAATAATTAACGGAAACAAAGGTGATGCAAACAAAAGGAAAACCTATTCACTTCAACTGAAATAATTAAGTAACCAAACTATTTGGTCAAATACAACATTAATGAAATTGGTCTCTTAAAATTACCTATTCTTTCATATAAGAATGTAAAAACTGTGATTTGATCATGTTGTTTAACGGCTTTCAGTTCCTTATATCGAAAGAGCGTTCGAACTATCTCGAGTGAATGGTGTGAATAATACGTCTTTGTGATACGAGTACATCTTGTAATACGCGGAGACCAGTCGTCAACATTTTACAGTGGTCGCATATACCTACCTAATTCATACATACATACATACATACATTAAATCACGCTTGTTTCCCAGAAGGGTAGGCAGAGACCACTTCTTTCCACTTGCTACGATCTTGACAAATTTCTTTCGCTTCCACATTCATACATCGAGTCATGCACGCACGTCGCTTTCGGGTACTTAAGATTCGGCCCTTTTCCAGTATTTCTCCGATTTGACTCGAAAAACTACGCCTAGGGCGGCCCCTTCCGACTAATTCATACTTTCTTGTAATAAGTATGTATTTCTAAAATGTTAACCCATTCGTTATCAGCATTGCAACTGTTGTTTTTTGTTTCATAAGGATATCGAACTGTTATAATTAAGCCAATTATTTTAGCTCCGATACAATGAAAGATAGGTACTACAGTACTACTAATACAATAATTTCAAAAAAATACTGGTAAATTAGGTTTCTTATCTTTGTTTTTTTTTGTCATTTCCTTTGATGGATGGATATAAAAGCGGGAGCCTCAATTACAAAGCACAGAAGCAGAAGGCTCGTAGTTGGTGGAACTTACGTTTACGTAAAAGCATTCGACACGTACGTTAACAAGATGTTAAGAGACTGTCACCTCTTAGTTGGGTGCGCGCTTTTGGTTTTGGGTGAGTACTTTTTGTAATTTTATTAACAACTGTGTTTAGAGATTTATCTCGTTGGCAGGTTCCGATATTCAGACGACACGTTAGTCGTAGTCTAAAGTCTAAAGTTTATTCTAGGCTAAAATGACAGAATCTATTTTCGTTTCAGGATTTCAATATTAAATAATATAATACTTAACTCTACTTTTACAATATCATTTTCTGGTCGACATTTTAGCTGGAGTGTCGGGTTTTTTAAAATCTTGGAACAATTTGTTTGGATATTCCTGCATTAGGGCTGGTCTAGACAGACAGCATTTGAACTGCAAAATCAGTTCGAGGGCAATTCCAATGCAGATGACGTAACTGCATCAAAACTGCAATATAGTTCTATTGCCGTGAATTGCAGTTGTTCCAATTGCAACAGGAGTGTATTACAACAGTGCAGCTTGCGGTCAGTGTGTGGTCGATAAGACTGCACGCCAACTGCAAGCGGACTGCACAGTTGTTATGCAGTCCTCAACTGTAACAGAACTGCGCTTGAACTGCCATTTTGCAGCTGGGTTGTAGTTTAAATGATGTCCGTCTGAACAGGCCCATATTATTAACTAAGTAAAAAGTTGTCGTAACATTTTGACATATTAAATGTTGATGACGTTGATATCTTAAAAAATGCTGCACTTATAAAAACACAATAGCACAGTCAGCACAAATTTACTTAGCTGCAAAAAAAGAACTTTTGGACTGTACCCATTTTTATTTTAGGATTTCGTACCAAAAGGAAAAAAATAGAACCCTTATGGTGAGACCTCGGTGTCTGTCTCTCTGTCTTTCTGTTTGTCACAGAAGGTTTTCTCTGAAACTCTAGAAGATATAAATTCGAAATTCGGCATAATTGTAAAACTTAATTGCTGTTGTTAGTAAAAACAATATAAAATATTCTTTATAAATATTTGAAAAGGTATCTAGAATGGAGGGTTGAAAATTAAATTGATTAGATTCTGCAAATTTCAAATATTTTTTTTATTTTTTTCCTGGACCTTCAGGATTTTATTGCCAAAAATGTTCAAAATATGACCGTTAAGTAAACCCCCTTATCTCCAAAGTTTATGGGCCGAAAAATCAGAGAAATTGCTGATTTCGTCGCAGGTAACGCCGCGGGAAAGTCATAGTTATAAATATTAAAATAAATAAATGTTCTTCGTTACAATTGCTCAACTATCATAATCGAGATATCTGATCGCCTCCCTTGAAATAGGTACTGTTGAGGATTTCTGATAACCATTTGTGGTCTTCATCATCAGTTCTACTTCACATCTGAATGCAAATGCTGGACTTCTTTTTAAAAATAATAAAATCGCTGTATGTATGCCTAAAATATTTGAGATCCCTCAAATTCCTTTGCGGGTGGTAGGACCTTGTGCAGGGTCCGTCCGGATCGCTACCACCATCTTATCCATTAACCTACCGCCAAACAGCAGTGTTCGCATTGTTGTGTTCCGGTTTGGGGATAAGACAGCCGGTGAAATGACTAGCATAGAGGCATTCCATCTTAGTCCTCAGGGTTGGCAACGCATTTGTAGTCTTAGGATTACATTGCAGTCTTGTGAATGCGAATGTCTATGGGTCACAGTTTCCGCTTACCATCGGGTGGCCTGTGAGCTCGTTTGTCTTCTCTATGCCATAAAAAAAAAACATTAATTTCATTATTTAATTCCCAGGTTTAAGCGAAGCCGCCTTCTTACCGGACTACGAGTACATCCAAGGTGTCGGCTGGGTGCGCCTGCACATCGTGCCTGCTACCTGGCCAGACGCGCAGCTGCGCTGCCACCTCGAAGGTGTCTTTTAATGACGTGATTTTGTCGACACGCCATTAGTCTAGTTGAAAGTGACCCTGCCTGTGAAGCTAGCGGTCCCGAGATTCCCACACATTTTTAAAGTCGACTGCCCGCATCAAAGATTGTAAACTTTTTCCTTATAGTGTTACGGCGCCGTAGGAAAGGTCAATGTACGAAATTCTTCGTCGTCGGCGTCCGCACCTTAGTAATAATTCTTCTACATCACAATCACTATGTAGTTCATGGAATTCGTAAATTTTGCCGTGCAACAAATCAAATTTAGTCTACTTAAAAGTGTTCACAGTGTCTTTTACTGTAACAAAGGTCGTTGGTGGCGAAAAATGGTGGCGAAAAACTGTAAATAAATCGAAGATTTCATGGTTTTTCAAAAATTTCGCAATGATCCGGAGGGTTTTCGAGGTCGAAAAATTGGATTCGTCATTACCACTTCACGACAGACAACATATAAAAAAATCAGAACTACCCGATTTGATGCAAGGAAACCCCTTTTAAAAACATCCTGTATTATTAAACGGTTAAACGATAATATTTAAGGTAAAAGTTATTTATTAAAACTTAACTTTCCATCAGATGCCACGTTGACAGCGCCTACGACGAGCGTCATTACCGCGGTGATGAAGGAAACGATGATCGCACACAGACTGGCCGAGAGCAGCGTGTTCACTGATATATACGCCTCCAACCCCAAAGGAGATTATACCAACATAAATGGTAAGATAAGGAACATCAACAAGGTGTTTGAAAAATGGGTCACGTGAACGCAACTTGGACCTATGCTGCACATGCGTTAAATAAGTACAGATGTAGTATTTAAATACACAAACTGGTGTGGTAGCCGGATTAGAATAGTGCCACTCCGTATCTTTCCGTGGATGTCGTAAAAGCCGACTAAGGTAATAAAGGCGTGTAGTACTGCTAGGCGATGGGCTTGCCTGTCACTAATACACTGGTAAACATCTTCGCCTAAGTGTGCAAAATGTGGTTACAGAATTTATCAAAAAGTTTTTATAGTTGTTGGAAATTCTGTAGCTCTGCCTACCCCACTCTGGGAATAAATGCGTGAGTTTATGTATGTATGTTATGTATGTATGATTTTGTCGAATAAATTAGCTTTGGTATTGATGAGTTCAATTAAATAAAAAGTACTCGACTATTATGTATTCAACTTTAACAAACAGCTACAAGAATACAATAGTTATTAACCATTCTTAAAAAAACAGTACCTATCGTGTTGTATTTTTTAGGGTTGAGCGTGTCAAGTTCCCTCCAATGGGCTGTCGGAGAGCCCAACAACGTGGGCAACGAAGAGGACTGCCTGGTGATGACCGGCGCGGGCGAGTTGGCTGACGTGAGCTGCTCCAGCGTGCACCCCTTCTTCTGCTTAAAACGAAATACTACCAGCACACGCGACGAATGTAACACCACATACATAGCAAATGAATGCAACAGCACATCTAAAGTGAACCAAAGCTACACCACATTTAATGAGAACGAATGCTACTGTACAACTGAAGCTAACCAATGTAACACCACACAAAAAGCGAACCCATGCGACACCACAGCTGAAGGTAACGTTAATTTGTTAGTTTTTCAATAAGACAAGTCATCAGAAACTTTGCCATGAACCCTCAAAATAGTCGTAGAACCCACTTTATGTGATATTCTTAAAGTTCTTGCCTTACTTCATCATTACCTTCAAACTAATCGAGAAAACTCGATTTATTCATTTTAATGTTTTCATGTTTTTATGCCGTGTGGTTGCCGGCAGAATAGAATAGTACCACTCCATACCTTCCTGTGGAAGTCGTAAGAGACGACTAAGGGATTAAAGGCTTGTAGTATTTTTAGGCGATGGGCTTGCAACCTGTCACTAATATACACATGATAAACATCTTAGCCTGTTTGTGCAAAATGTGGTTACAGAATTGACAACTGGCTGTTAAAGTTGTTGGTAATTCTGTAGCTCTGCCTACCATACTCTGGGATGAAGGCGTGACGGTTTGTTGTTGTTGTTGTATGTAATGTTTTCATAAGTTTTTGTTTATGGCGTATTCAAATTTGACAAATTTGTGCATAGTATCAGGTCAGTCGCAGCGCGGGTTTATTTTTTACAAAGTTGAATTGACGGTTTATTTTTGTGTTGTTTACTTTTGGTCTTCATTATATAAAATATTTAAAAGTGGTAAAAGTCAGTCACAACATTAAAATATATTTAAAAACCAAATGTAAGGTCAACTAATTTGTGAAGATTTTTGACCATTTCAATTGACACCGATTGTATACAGTTTTCTATAGCAAATAACTTAGCCATTTAAAAGTTGACTTCATCTTAGATTGTTTTGACTTGTAACTCTACATACATACATACATTAAATCACTCCTGTTTCCCAGAGGGGTAGGCAGAGATCACCTCTTTCCACCTGCTACGATCTTGACAAATTTCTTTCGCTTCTTCCACATTCATAAACTTGTAACTCTATAATAGTAATTTATGCAATAGTTGTATAAGAAAGGTAAAAAAGGACGAGTGGCGTGTGATACGATGGGAGCCGAAGGCGAACATCGTTAAGACGACGCCACGAGTGTTGTTTGACTTAGTTAAACATCGACGACTACGCTTCAAATGAAATTCAAAAATAAGCGAAAAAACGTACGAATGAACGAACGAAGCACAGAACAACAAACGAGCAGGAAACAAAAAAATGAAAAACAATTGTCTATGGTTTATTTTGTCTTTAAATTGACGAAATGGAAAAAAGAATGATTCCAAAACATTTTAATTTGATCACTCAAAATACTTCACCTAATTAAGTCCACCAATCACAACACACATCGACTGTCAATCGGAACGTTACGTTCTTTTAGGTACGTGATTCTCTTTAACCAATTTAAATCTTTAAAAAAAAACATTGTATTTGGTATCAACCAACCAGAATACAATTATTTTAAAATCGACCAATCAGGTAACAGAATTCATTTCTCAAGACATTAGGTGTTTTTAGTCCCTATTTCACTATCGTTGAAATATGATTAAATCGATTGTGCAACGCTAAATCGATTGATACTATGGTTATGCCCGCCTTTCACTGCGAGAGGAGCTCCAAAGGAGGAAAAATTGAAAAACTCCCGACTCTAAACAGTCGGCAAAAAAACGTCTAAAAAGTAAAAAATAATAAGTAGTTATTGGCCCTATAAGTTCAATTATCGAAACGTCAAACTTATTATAAAACTTATAGAGCCAATACTTTTTACTTTTTAGATGTTTTTTACCGAATGTGTAGAGTCGAAGGTTTTTTAAATTAAAAAAAAAAATTAACGCTTTTTAAACTTTAAAGCTCAATATCTCAAAAACAGCTGAACTGATTTTGATAAAACATGTCTAAGAACACTCCTGACTAATTCACCTTTCAAACAAAAAAAAACAAAATCTAAATCGGTTCATCCTTTCGGGAGCTACGATGCCAGAGACAGACACACACAGACACACAGACACACAACCACGTTAAACGTGTCTTATAACACCCCGTCGTTTTTACGTCGGGGGTTTAAAATGACTTTGCTGACACGTACTTTGAAGCTGAAAAATCAAGGAAAGTATACGAGAAAAGCTAACCGTTATAACCGTGTCATTATCATTTCAAACTTGATTTTGTTTTACTGTAAATACTGTAAATACTCGTGCCTATCATTAGAGTGCTCGCTCATAGTCGCTGGCCTCGGCACTCGTGCCTCTAGAGACTTCATTATATGCCAGTTGCATTTTAACTACCTCCTGGCGATGATGGTTGAGAACAAAATGAATAGTCCAAATTCGGGTAGTTAATTTTATTACTGGGGTGTGATTCTGTAAATAAGCAAAGGTGAACGAATGCACGAGTGATACCAAGCGGCGAGATTAAGTTGTCCCGTCAGTGCGAACAAAACACATTATAGCGCGTGCATTTTCAATTTAGCAGCACGTTAGGTCGAACGTATAAGGCTGCTTAAATGAAAATGCACGCGCTACAATGTGTTTTGTTCGCACTGACGGGACTACTTAATCTCGCCGCTTGGTATCACTCGTGCATTCGTTCGCCTTTGCTTATTTACAGAATCACACCCCTGTTCCTTAAACTAACACAAACACTGCATGATATGAAAGGCTAACCAGGCGGGCACCAGTACGCGTAGGTACTGCTTTGTATGGAGGCGAGACCGAGACTGGCCAATACTAAATCGGCGCCCGCGTTGTTAGCTACTTACTTGTTGTTAGTTACTGATAACGTAAGCAACATGATGTAGGGGTGTCGCCACAGCATAAATAACTATTTTAATCCAGGATACACGCTGGATCCGCGCACCGGGAGCTGCTACAAGTTCCACAGCGCCGCCCTACCCTGGCGCCGCGCCGCCATGAAATGCGCATCAGAGCGTGCGCACCTGGCCGTCATCAACAGTGAGGAGGAGTCCAAGGTCCTTCAGGAGCTCTTTAAACAACACCCCGCATCAACAATAACGTCCACACCTGACAACAATTCGATTCACGTTGGTATTTATGATTGGAATCAAGAAAGACAATGGTTAACAGTTTTTGGTAAGTTTAATGCTTTGCGTTTCTTCTTCTTAATCAAATGATTTTCTTACAATATGTTATTGTATAGTATCAAAACACTTATTTGCTCTCTGAAATGCTCGGAAACAAATTAACAAATATTAGGGGGCAATCTCATACAAATTAAACTAGTCCCAAACTAAGCTCTGGGCATGTACATACACAACGATATAAATACCTTTTACCTTTCTGGCTACGGGATCTCAAAATCGCTTGCGTTCAAGTGACAATCTTTCCCTTGCTTTTCCATCAAATAAATCCAAAGCTTTATTCTAAATCTATTTATAATATAGGTAGATATCATAGATATTGTTGTTACAATAAACAGATGTGGGCAATCAAGTTATATAACTTGTATAGTTTCAGAGAAAAACTGGGTTCCTTGTATACAATCAAAATATAAAATCAAAAATCAGTACTGTCACAAATAGTCACAACACATATGCGAACAACTACACATATTGAAAGAGAAGATGGGAATTTAACACAAAAGGACTTTTTAACCAGGGTCTTACAAATTTCACGGTAGCATCAGGAGCATAAAAACCAAAACAAATAATTTTATTTACGTTTTATGTATGTAATTATTCTTTAAAAGCAAGGAACCCTAAAAAAAGCTTTTTTCTCCGAGTTGCAATATGTCCAGGCTTATAATCCTGGTATACAATGGCTCACCTCATACTGACAAAGTCATAAACATTTTTCAATCGTTGTTATCTAGAGAAAATGTATTTGATTTAACACATTATTGAACTTTTGTGATTTTCCTTTGATCAGGTGAAACATTGGAAGAGGCTGGCTACAAAGAGTGGGACAGAGATGAACCAAACAACTCCCAGAATAATGAGTACTGCGTGGTGATGGCACGCTACGGGAAGTTCAACGACATTCCCTGCGTTTCCGTGTTCGTGCCGTTTATCTGCGAGATCAGCCCCAAATTGCAATAAGAAGAAGAAGAAGAAGAAAATAGTACATTACTACAGAGGCCGGGAAGTAGGGGGTTGCCGGCCAGACAGACAGCTGGTTTTATGAACAGGCTGAATATCTAAATTATATTTTTCACTTCTCATGCTCGTAAAGTCCTTCTTTATGCTGGGTATAGGCTGCATAAAATCGCATTTTATGCACTAGTGCATAAATGGTTGTCGTCATCTAGACTAAGACAATTAAGCCCTACAGCCAGACAGACGAGGTGACTGCATTAAATAAACTTGTTATTTGAATAAATTTACTTTTATTTTATTTATTTTATTTATATTTGCATCGTAGTATCTAACAAAAAAGAAATTTAAAACTATTAAAAACAAGCATTATTAACAAGAACATTAAAAAATCAACGTAGGTATAAACTTGGCAGTATTGCGTTCGACCTAAGTCAAAAATCGCAAAAAGAAAATAAAAAAATTTTGACAGAAATACAGTGGCGGGAAAGAGGTTTTGGACTATTAATTAGTTATTTTCTCGGCAAAACTTGTTGCGTTATGGAATTTAATTAAAATGTCGTCTAGTGAAGAGGAAATAATGCTCACCCTAACACACTAATGGAAAAAAATGCAAAAGAACTTATTGAACAGACATTGCCGCCTAAATCCATACTGTAAATATGCCCGGAAAAACCATAACATACTCGTATAATATACAGAATTGTTCAAATTTATATTTTAATTGAAGTTTTTTTACATTATCACTGTTTTATTTCCTCGTAATCGAAGTGAAAAGCAGAGTGTATAACTCGGTCTTAAAACCCATTTTATCCTCGACTTAATTATCCAACCTCGCCTGCCGCTCGGTTGGATACCATAAGTCTCGGAAAAAATGGCTTGTTTTATGCCCTTGTTGTACAATCTACTATTTAAAATTTTTGAGAAAATGTTAATTATAACGTCAAATACTAGGAGTGCATAAACGTTTGGGAGACATCCGCGCTGTGTCGTGTGCACCCGCCGCCCGCCCGCCGGTTGCCCGCACCGCCTGAGATCTAAGTTGCGCTATGCCTGATATACCTCTTAATTACCGCTGCGCTCCTGGTACTTTGTTTTAACACCCAATTACTTTTCTTCCCTAGGGTGGACATTTATCAATTTACTTTTTTGAGTGATGTCATTTTTTATTTCATTGCATTTATGTTTGAGAAAAGCACTATACATACCTCGCCGTGAAAAGGGTTGGCCAGCCTCGTAACTATCCGACCTCGCTTCGCTCGGCCGTCTATATGAACTCGGCCTTCATCCACCTACTTCCCGGCGTCTGTAGTAATGTACTATTCACTACACAGAACTAGACACACAAATAGACAAATGAAAGATAACAAACAATGTGACAGAAACAGTCCTCGCGGCAGCGAATCGGACACTGGCTCAGCATTATTCTGAGGCGTCAGACACCAACAGCATTGATTATCAGCTAGTACCGTTTTGGTGACTCACGGAACGCTGTACAAAACACTCAACACAGTGTAACAGTCTTACTACTTTGTTTTTTTTTTATTAAGGATCCAAATATTATATGTATTTGCAGAGTTTGTAAATAAAGAAATACTACAAAAGTCCCAGCTGCTTATGAGTAGTCATTTTAGTCAGTGAGATCGGTATAAAGGCTACTATTTAAGTTGGGTTTTATTAAGAAGCCGCTAGATCAAATTTCAATCATGTGTCAAAAGTTATACTTACATTATTATTGAAGTTACTACGATTTGGGCTGACATGTATTCCAGCGGATTCTTACAAAAACCGGGTCTTAGTTTATTTATTGTTAACTTAAATACCTACACTTATTTACGAATATGGCAATCAAAGGATGTAATCCAAGTTGTTACATGAAATAAAATACTTTATTTCACGTTTTGTTATTATTTTGCTTATAATAAATGTTAAATTGTGTTTTATTATTTTTATTTTCAACACAATCAAATAAGTTGGCTAAGCGAAAACAAATAATGGTCTATAACATAACTCTTTTTCTCGGCAGCCGGGTAAAAATATCAAGTTTTCAAAAGGTTCCAAATTTTGTTTTGTTCCAACTTAGTTGATAACCTCGACCTGGAGGGATCTAGAAAAATCACGTAGACGCAAATTCAGATAAGTTTTTTTTAGGTAGTTATCGCACTTATATAATGTAATGTGTCAGTAATGTGTGGTATTTTTTCTTTCTTCTCTCACGTAACATTTTTGGCATGTTTTCGTGCTGATCTACGTATGTTATTTGACATTATATGGAATTTAATATTTATTGCTTTATATTGCTAGATTAAGTAGTACCATTGTAATATGTTGAAAAATTGACTGACTGCTGAGTTTCTCGCGGTGTTTCTTCTCAGAAGTGTTTCCTCTTGGGAAGCGGTGCTGGATTCTTGACGTGTAAAAGTGCCCGTACGCCCTACTCACTGAATAAGTAAATGTCTTTTATCTTTATCTTTATTATTCCATATTCATTATTAAGAAGGTTTGGTATCAATCACTAAAAGGATTCCAGTGGCCAAGGGTACACTGCGAATAGTATTCTTATCGTTTCCGTTTTGTCGGATTGACGTAATCTGCCGCATGGTCGCGTTTTTTGTCAGTTTTCGAGCGTAGGTGGATTTTGTCAAGGGCCCTTGGTATATTGTTTTGACAACCTTTACTCTTAATTAGCCTACAATATCTTCCCATCGTAAGAAGTGACTAAGGGAGTAAAGGCTTGTAGTACTGTTAGGCGATGGGCCTGCAACTCCTGGTAAAATCATAGCCTACATACATACATACATTAAATCACGCCTGTTTCCCAGAGGGGTAGGCAGAGACCATTTCTTTCGCTTCTTCCACATTCATACATCGAGTCATGCACGCACGTCGGTTTCGGGTACTTAAGATTCGGCCCTTTTCCAGTATTTCACCGATTTGACTCGAAAAAGTACGCCTAGGGCGGCCCCTTTCGACCCGTCCACTCACTATCGATCTGTATATCTCTTTCGTCAATCTTCTTGCATGTCGCTGAACAATGTGAAAATATATTGCATGGGTGACCGTTCCTTCACGCCCTTGTACGAGTAGACTGGGCTGCCATACGACTGGAGCATCTCTCTGGCGTGCGCGATCCTTTAACGTTTGACGTGTCGCTGCGTATGTTTCGGATATTTCGTGAAACGTTACGTCTAAACGACGTAACCGCTGCATTCAGCAGCAGAAACGCGATGCCGGCCAAACGTTAGGAATGAGGAACCATGGATGAATTACATCGTATCAAAATACACTATTTTATTTTTGGATTTTAGCAAAATATAGCTTAGAACGCACATGTACAAAAACTTATCGAACGATGATTGATAAATTATGACGTAAGAATTTATTGAGAACACTAGGTAACTAGATTTTTGGTGTGAGCATGTTTTTAAATTTAAACTCCATGGTGGGAGGCAGTTCAGATAAGGAGTTGAGCTACATATATCTATCTATACAAATTTTAATACCTATACCTAATCAAAACCTTCAAATATTAATAATCGAGTTTGATTAGTTATTAACTTATTAAAGTTATAAGTTTGACGTGTCTGTGTGTCTTTGGGCGTGTCTGTCTGTGGCATCGTAGCTCCCAAACATATGAACCAATTTAGATTTTGTTTTTTTTGTTTGAAAGGTGATAAGTCGGGATTCAGCTTTAAAGTTTTATATTTTGATTCAAGCGTCGAAACGTCGAGGGATCGCTAAGTAAATTAAATAATATAAAATACCTCAGCTACTTAGCGGTCCCCGACGTTTTGACGCTTGAATAAAAATATTTATACCTACTATAATTAAACTTAAAGGGCCAAAACTTACAATTATTTACTTTTTAGACGTTTTTTTACCGACTGTTTAGAGTCGGGGTTTTTTTAAATTAGGTTTCTATTAATTGCTAGAAGGTTCTAGTACATATAGCCACTCCTTATGCTGTCTCCTCAGTATGCCGTTTTTTTTTAATCATGCTCCCTTACTCTTACTGAAAAATTCGCCATTTACTAAAATTTACCTACTTCACAGGCTCATAAAGCGTCCTGAAAACACCTTAAAATGGGTTTTCATGTTATAGTGTAATCGGTTAGAAGTTGGACTGAAACGGATTGATAACATGTTTCAGGCGAGTGATACGGTAATTAGGTCGAAATTTTGATGATCTGTTACATGATACCACTACATTTGAAACGCCTTGTATGATTCGATTCTTTTAATCCACCGATATTAAATAATAAACAAATAGTTCGTTGCTAAATGAAATTCAGACAAAAAAAGGTCCACATAAAAGTCAGTACACCGCTCATTAGAGGTGCACTGACAAAGGAGATATCGAAATTTCTAAATTATTGTTTCACAAATATACCTAACTGCAACAAAGGGGAAATAGTAGCAGGTTTTTATATTTTCCACAATGTTCTTTTTTATTGCGTTTTGGATAATGATTCACTTGTTATTTATTATGGTTACGATAAGAGCAGAAATTATAAGTATGTCTTGTGAAATGGACAAACGGATTCCAGCCTTGGTCAGCAGAGGACGATCCCAAACTGTAAAAACATCAAGTATAAAACAATTAGTTAGGTATAAAATGGCGCTTGGTTTACAAATATTGGGTGCTTTATGTGTTTTTATAGCAGGTGAGTAGTTAATTGCCATACAAGTGCAGGAAGAATCAAAAACTAAAAACAACAAACATCCTAGTGAACATAACGCGGCAATTGGGTGTGTTCATTAAAACTTACCCTTAATTTGACAAAAATAAAAAAAATATCGGCAAAAATATGTAACACAATCCTAAAAAAAAAGAGAACATTACGGTATGTTCACCGTGACATACGTTGCCAAATCAAGGGTCGAAGAAACTTGTTAAATTGATACTATAAAACTACTATTCACGGATAAATCGGTAAAATATCTTAACAAAAAAAATCGCTGTTTAAATACGTTTTAAATAATATTTTTATTTAATTTCGTGAACGTGCAGGAAATATCGAACTCGAAATCGTACCTTTCGCTAGAGTTGCGTGCGGACACAACCAAAGACAAACCTACAAATTCGAAAAATCTGGAAAATATCTTTAACGAAAGCAAATATCATACAACTACTTTAAAAGAAACACTATTATGACTAAGTAGACTTTATTGCTTCTTGATTTTAAGATACTGCAGGGGACTAAAATATTTATACCCACCGAAAATCATGGAAGAAATCACCAAATAACTTTCAACAGAAAGTACCCTTATAATTGCGGTTTTTGGGGATTGATTTTAACCCCAGACGCGTTTTCTAGCGGTGGTTTTTTACTAGGTTTTATGAAAATAGGTTGGCCTGTTTAATAGATATCAGCTCTGAAAGAAGGGGTCAGGATTTTATCGGAAGTTTTATGTAGTTTTAAATTTCAAGCAGAGGCTTTCAAAAAGCAATATGAAGAGATACGTTTGCGTTATCGCTCAGACCGCTGTATCTGTAACCTCGCAAGGTTACGAGCACGAACAATAGGGTCATATGAACTGATTACTGAGCTCACGTATGTAACCTGTCTTTTGTAAAAAAAGACTCATAAGGGAGAAGGAGCTGGAGGATCTTTTCGTCGGATAGGTGCATCCGTAAATTTGACCTTAAAATTCACCTGCCATATTCATACAACAACAATAAACCTATTTTAGTTAAAAGTATGTGGTGTGCGGTTGACGTAAGCCAACCGCCGCCACCCGAGTTACCTGTCTTCATCGTCATTACTATTTCGCTGAAGGAAGCTACCGCCTCCCTTGACTCCGCATCGCTGACGATGGCTTACGCCAAGGCAGGCAGCGAGGGGTTTTCGCCCACTATGCTAGACTCCTAATGTAACCTAACCTATTTCATGATCATTTCAGGGCTTAGCCAGCTGTGTGAAGCAGTCTCTATACAGCAGTATGAGTACGACGCGAGCACGGAAGGGTGGTGGCGCCTGCACAATGAACCCGTGGCGTGGTTGGAAGCGAAGTTGCGATGCCAGGGCCAAGGTAAATCAAAGTTAAACTCTAACCATCGGCGGCAGTTAATCTAAAGCGATTGCTTAAAGTAAACCTTTTAGTTTGTTTAGTGTTTATACAGTCGAACATGTGCATTCAAGTAATACCCGTACATAATTCAGAATTTATTATAGACTAGTTGTTCCCGTGCCCACTTTATACGGCAACCTTTTTTTTTTCATCTCTCCTGTTCGTAAAGTTTAATTTAAATGGGTAGATAGCCGGGTGGAAAATTGCGTTTTCACCCCTAGGGTGGAAAGTATTTTTTAATTTTTTTAATAGTTACGATTGGCCCGGAGTCTAGATAATTGAGCTACGTCATATTATTACAATAAAAGCTTTTTATATATCTTAACTCGGCTGTACGTTAAACGACGTATTTATTACGATCTATAGGTTCATATTAAAATAATTTTTCGACTATAAACAGGTGGAATTTTGGCATCGCCCGCAACGGTGTCACTGTTCACAAGCATGAAACTGAAGATGGGTGAGATCAGGAGCGTATTCACTGGCCTTCATTCCAACTCTTCCGGCGGAGACTTCATGACCATTGATGGTATGCAACTCCCTCTGGAGTATTTTCATATACGCTGGTAATTTTTTGACTCTTTCATTATTTTTAAAGATTTCAAGAGAAACGGAATTTAGATATTCAATTAAGGTAAAAGCACCAAGTATTTATTGTCATATCATAACAGAAATCGTAGTTAAAATTAAACGAGTAAAGTGGAATCACTTTCTTTTAAGGTATTCCTCTCTCGAACGTGCCCGCCCCGTGGGCTAGGGGGGAACCCAACCGCTTGAGCAACGACGAGGACTGCCTGGCCATGAGCAACGCGGGCGAGTTGGCTGACGTGAGCTGCAGCAGAGACCTTCCCTACTTCTGCTACAAGAGTAAAGCTGCTATGGCTGAAAACGTGTGTGGCACAAACAATGGTACAAACAATAGTTGTTTAATTTTATACTTGTTACTAATTACACAACAAACGAGACCTAACTATAACATTGCTTAGGGTTAAAAGTTCAATAACCCCTCAAACTTTCTAACGGCTTCGAATTGAAGAGGCCATCAAAGGACTAAAATGAAATCTCTGAATAACTCACATTTTTGTGACTTAAAGTTCTTCCCTTACTGAAAACAAAGATGTTTCTTTACTCAGTAGGCCGCACGGATTCTTTCACACGTTAAATTTATAACACCGCTTCCCAAGGGGCAAAAGAACTGCGTACGTAATTGGAAATTTTGACAGGTAGGTATATCAAGTCGTGCAGGAGTTGTTGATACCCGAATCTCTTCTGAGGTTGTGTTCATAAAATGATTTTGTTTTCCAGGATACACGCTGGAACCGCGCACCGGAAGCTGCTATAAGTTCCACCGCACCGCCATCCCCTGGCGCCGCGCTTCCATGAAATGCGCTTCAGAGCGCGCGCACCTGGCCGTCATCAACAGTGAGGAGGAGTCCCAGGTCCTCAAGGAGCTATTTCTCCAAAACCCCCCATCGTCAATAATATCGGCAATGAACAATAACTTCGCTCAGATTGGTATTTTAGATTGGAATGAACACGAACAATGGTTAACAGTTTTTGGTAAGTTTGGTTCTGTAAATCATTTTTTTTTTTATGGCATAGTGGCGACAAACGAGCATACAGACCACCTGATGGTAAGTGAAAACTATGACCCATAGACATTCGCAATCACAAGACTGCAATGCAATCCTAAGACTGCAAATGCGTTGCCAACCCTGAGGCTACGATGGAATGCCTCTATGCTAGTCATTTCACCGGCTGTCTTATCCCCAAACCGGAACACAACAATGCGAACACTGCTGTTTGGCGGTAGGTTAATGGATAAGATGGTGGTAGCGATCCGGACGGACCCTGCACAAGGTCCTACCACCCGCAAAAAATCAAATCTCTTCTTCTTCTAAATCAAATTGTTTTCTTATACCGGTTCCGGTATTTGTCATACACTGCAATACGCAGCCATACTTTGGAGTGAGATGGAAATAGATCGTGCCTCCGAGTTGCAAAGGAAAACATACTTGTTACTTTTGCCTGGTACGATGGCACACCTTACGAGTATACTGGCAAAATCATTGAAATTTCAGATATTTTTAAACAAAATCTACGTAGTTGTTATGTAGAGAAAATGTGTTTGATCTAACAGCCTATTGACCTTTCGTTATTTTTCCTTGATCAGGTCAAACATTGGAAGAGGCCGGCTTCAAAAAGTGGGCCAGTGGTGAGCCAAACCACTATAATCTTGATGAGTACTGCGGGTCGATAACTCGCTCCGGGGAATTAAACGACACTCCCTGCAGTTCTATCAACTTGGCGTATATCTGCGAGATCACCCCCAAATCGTAATATTAGTCTTATTTACTACTAATAAATGTTAAATGAATCAATGATGTTTTATTAATTTCATGTTGTCGAGTGTCACTAAATTAATATACCATACTTTCATTCTGTCTTCTCATTTATGTAACCAAACAAAGACAAAAGAAAAAAGCTGTCATAGCTGGGGTTTCAAACCGCAGTCATCGGCGTAGTAGGCCGACGAATTAAGACTGCACCGAGCAAACGCCGAGCGTCCAGTGGCGCCCTCATTACTATTATTGTGTTAACTAATTAAATAAAGAATTTTCTTAAAATCAGACGATGCATTTTTGTAGCGCAAGTAAAAACACAATTTATGAAATACGTAACACACTTTAATAACAGTTACGCTTTGAGTAGTCAGCTTAACGGGAAAAGGTGGTTACTTTTTTCCGTTAAGTTAATAACTCGAAGGTGAATAGTTATTAAACTATATATTATGATATACCGTAAAAGTTGTGTTTTCATTTCTAGTACAAAAATATTTCGTCCAATTTCGAGAAAAAACTTTAGTTTATTAGAAATCACATGAAAAGTAATGACGGCGCCACTGTACATCCGGCGTACGCTCGGCGCAGTCTATTACTGCGTTTTATTTAAATCATTTTTACTTAGACGATGGCGGAAGTGGCGAAATTACGAACCATACTGCGCGGCCATTTTTTTTTGCGTGATAACACAGAGAAAATAAATTTTCACTATGACAATTGACACCTGCCCCCTATTTCACCATCCTGACAATGATAGTTGACAGGTGACAATTTGGTATACATTGCAGAGTTAACAAGTTTACACATCACTGGGATTCATTATAAGCTACTCGATGTTCACTGAAATGTCACCTGTCACCTGTCATTGTCAAGGCGGTGAAATAGGGGGCTGATATATATCCTTTTCTATTTTGATGCGGTTTTAACCATCAGTTAGGGCCACTTGCACCAAATATCGGGTTAAGCCTTGAATTAGTAAACGTCAGATGAATATGAAAACTGTCATTTTAACTCGAGTTAGTGTCCTAACCCAGTGTTACGTTTTTTGGGCAAGTAGCCCTTAGATATTAAACGGAAGGTTTTTTCCTAAGCACTGCTTTACCACTTTGTTCTGCATTCTTCCTTATAAAGGCGTTTACTAGCTAAAATGCTCTATAATCCTCTCAAAAGAACCCCATCCAAATCATAAGCTTACTAACAACCAGTACATGACCTTCACTTTATTTAAAAAAATTAGTTTGTTCACATTAAAAGCAATTTAATGTAGGTTAGGTAATAGTGGCATTATGGCAAGGTTCGTCATTTATTTGACAATCTCGTTTGAAATTGTGACCCTGAAGCGACAAAAAACAAAGGCTGGTTTTTGATGTTGCCTCTATCAATTTTGAAACAAATTGTAAAGAGCAATTTTTTTTTCATATCAACATCGTTTATTTTTATAACACAGGTAAATTACATAAAGGTCTTAAACAGTGGAAAGTATCACCATGCTACGCCCTCAGGCATACAAATTTAACATGCAGTAATGAAATGATTTGAATAACAAGATAAGGTACTAAAGCTATTATTTTCATTCTGATTATAATGTGTAATAATATTGTTATGATTGCTCTTTACAGTTAGGGCAGGGAAGTGAAAAAAGAATACGAACGCAAAGTAGAATAAAAGCCTTGATGTAGTGAATAAACAAATGAAATCGTTGTTGATCGGCAAAGTTCGAATTTATCTTGAATTTTCAGTCAGCTTTGAAACATTACGGAAAGTAAGGGATTTCCTGACGAGGTGGTTAGTAGGCCGAGCAATAGCGAGGCCTGCTAAAATACGAGTCAGGAAATCCTCGTTTCAGCCGAGGCAAATATAATGCTTTTCTCAAATAATGCAAATTATACAAATACATAATTATAAGTATTTTTAAAAACCTATGACAAATTCGGAGATAATATTTGTTTGAAAACTACGAGTATTAAGATAGTTTCACGCACAACGCACCGCCGCCGGCCCACACTGCACCCACAAGTTGGGTGTGCGGGATTTTTTTCACGTTCCTTTCGATTTTGTATGCAATAGAGAGAGAGCACTTTTAATAAACAATATGGACATGGACGGAAAGTGTTTTCGTATGGTTTTTTTACTCCTAGGAGTAAAATGAGGCACTTTCCGTCCTTGTGTTTCAATCGGAAAACCGTTCTTTCCGAGCATGTTTGAGAAAAGATTTTTCCGACACCAAACCGTTACGCATAATTATGCACTACATTTGCAAGTATTAACTGGTAATGCAAAACAAATGGGGAATTCAGAAACTATACAAGGTTAGGTTAGGTCGCAGTATTTTCTTGAAATTGGTCGGTGGGTATTTGTACTACAAATGAAAACACCACTTATAGGTATACCCTATTGATGTATATCACATAGTTTAATAACAATTTACCTTCGAGTTATCAACAACGGAAAAAGGTGGCCACCTTTTCCCGTTAAGCTGACTACTCAAAGGGTAATTATTATTAAAGTTTGTTTTGTATCCCATAAATAGTGTTTTTACTTGCGCTACAAACACAAATCGTCTGATTTTAATGGAATTCTTTGGTTAACTACAAAACACAATAATAGTAATGAGGGCGCCACTGTACGCTCGACGTTTGCTCGGTGCAGTCTTAAGGTTGGATCGTACTAAAAAGTCAAGCACTTGATGGAGCACAGGAGTGGTTGGTTATTACTCCATTGACAAGACAATGGCTCTTAAATAAAGATAGAAAGAGACAATAAAATAGAAATATTTATTTCAAAACCCTTGACAGCATTGTTTGATTCAAATATTAATTGTGACGAGGGGTGATCTCGCAGATGAACGGCATGTCCTTGTTGACGCAGGGAGAGTCGTTGAGGGTTCCGTGGCGTGACACAGAGCCGCAGTACTCGTCGCCGGCGACGTGGTTGGGCTCCCCTTCGTCCCACCTCGCGAAGCCAGCCTCGGATAGCGTCTGACCTGGACAAACAAAATAGACGTTGTGTCGAATGTTTTTTACATGTAACATCACGAAAAAAATATCCTTCTTACTATGTAGTATGTAATATATGACAAAACCAAGAATGTATAAAACTTCACTTTTTTGCGATTTTTTTCAAATTCAAACCAAACACAATGCTACAAAATATTAGAAGACAATAAACTACTTTTACTTCCACAAGTTATCAGATGCCGAAGTGACAGAGATTCAGATTATTTGACTTACCAAGAACTGTTAACCAATTTCCATTTTTATTCCAATCCAAGAAGCCAATGTGAGCAACGTGGGTGTAACCTCCTGTTATTGTACCGGGAGGGTTTTGGGCGAACATGGCCTTGAGGACCTGGGACTCCTCCTCATTGTTGATGATGGCCAGGTGCGCGCTCTCCGAAGCGCATTTCATGGAGGCGCGGTGCCAGGGGATACCGTTGCGGTGGAACTTGTAACAGCTCCCGGTGCGCAGCTCCAGCGTGTATCCTGGAAATCAGAGACATTTCCTGAGCGCACCTCGAGATGACATTCGGGTATCTCCCACAACTCCTAAAAGACTAGATAAGTCTATCAAAGTTTATTTGAAACTACTTATCAATGCAGTTTGCAAATTTCTTTGTAGGTATTGACATCATCTTGACTTTTGTGATTGCGTTATCTGTAATGTAAAGTGCTTATCCTCATTTATAATGTTATGTTATGTTTAGCTGTCAGTGCCCTGAGGCGCCCGGGTGTATTTTTTTCATACAAACCGTGTCTTCATAATTAGAAACTAAATAAAAAAAAAAATTAAATCAGTCGACCCATTCTCGAGTTATGGCGTGACCAAGGGAAAACAGGGCTTCATTTTTATAAATACCTAGTTGGAAGTGACCTTGCCTGCGAAGCTAGTGGTCCTGGGTTCAAATCCCGGTAACGGCAGATATTTGTGTGATGAGCGCAAATATTTGTTTCTAGTTCGATAAGTAACAAGTAAAAAATTATTGTTTGTACCATTGTTTGTGCCACACACTTTTTCAGCCATAGCAACTTTAAGCATGTAGCAGATGTAAGGAAGCTCGGTAGCGCAGCTCACGTCAGCCAACTGGCCCGCATTGCTCATGGCCAGGCAGTCCTCGTCGTCGCTCAAGCGGTTAGGTTCCCCCCTAGCCCACGGGGCGGGCACGTTCGAGAGAGGAATACCTTAAAAGGAAGTGATTCCACTTTACTGGTTTAATTTTAACTGCGCTTTCTCTAATGGTATGAAAATAAATACTTGGTGCTTTTACCTTAAGACTGCGCCGAGCGTATGCCGGATGTACAGTGGCGCCCTCATTAGTATTATTGTGTTTTCTAATAAACTAAAGTATTGTCTTGAAATTGGTCGGTAGGTTTTTGTACTACAAATGAAAACACAACTTATAGGTTTACCCTATACATATCACATAGTTTAATAACAATTCACAAAAAAATGGCCACCTTTTCCCGTTAAGCTGACTACTCAAAGGGTAATTGTTTTTAAAGTTTGTTACGTATCCCATAAATTGTGTTTTTACTTGCGGTACAAAAGCTAATCGTCTGATTGCAAGAAAATTCTTTAGTTCATTAGAAAACACAATAAAAGTAATGAGGGCGCCATTGGACGCTCGACGTTTGCTCGGTGCAGTGTTTATTGAATATCTAAAATCCGTTTCTCTTGAAATCTTTAAAAATAATGAAAGAGTCAAAAAATTACCAGCGTATATGACATACCATCAATGGTCATGAAGTCTCCGCCGGAAGAGTTGGCATGAAGGCCAGTGAATACGCTCCTGATCTCACCCATCTTCAGTTTCATGCTTGAGAGCAGCGACAACGTTGTGGGCGATGCCAAAATTGCACCTGTTTATCAAATAATGACCATCACACTCAGAAGACAGGCATTAAGTTGGCCACGTGTTAGTATAGTAATTTATTGTATCAATAGTATTATAACGTTCATTCATTTTCCTTTATCAAACTCAACACCACATCGCGCGTTAAAAAGACAAGTGACGTTATAAAAAATAAAATGGTTTTATTGCATAAATGGCCTACAAACTAACCACATGATGTGATGTAAAGTGGCGGTTTGCTTTTTTTTACCTATAGGGGAAGATTTGGCTTAAGTCATTTTTCTACAACGCGGTTCCCCTCCATATTTTTATCGAATATCGTCCTTTTCGCATTTGCGAAGACGTATAAACGTTAATAAAAAAAATGCAATAGTTGACAAATTGTATGAGAACAGCGTTTTTAAATGAACACATGAAAATGGAATTTAATAAAATATGTACCTGTTGTTGAAAAATTTAGATCAATCTAACAGCGTATTATATTATAATATTCAAAAATGTCACTTTTCGGATAGTGTCATTTTTCTTTATTGTGTGTGTGTATTGTTTTATTGTGTAAAATAGTGCAACTTAAACAAAGTGAATTTTGATCTACCTTCGGACTGGCACCGCAGCTTCGCTTCCAACCACGCCAAGGGTTCGTTGTGCAGGCGCCACCACAATTGCGTGCTCGAGTCGTACTCATACTGCTGTATAGAGACTGCTTCACACAGCTGGCTAAGCCCTGAAATGATCATGAAATAGGTTAGGTTACATTAGGAGTCTAGCATAGTGGGCGAAAACCCCTCCCTGCCTGCCTCGGCGTAAGCCATCGTCAAGGAGTCAAGGAAGGCGGTAGCGTCCTTCAGCGAAAAAGTAATGACGCTGAAGAAAGCGGCGGAGGGGCAGCGTGAGGTTGAACAGAAGCGCTACTATGCGTCGTAGGTGACTCGGGTGGCGGCGGTTGGCTTATGTCAACCGCACACCACATAGTTTTAACTAAAATAGGTTTATTGTTGTTGTATGAATATGGCAGGTGAATTTTAAGGTCCAATTTACGGATGCACCTATTCGACGGAAAGATCCTCCTGCTCCTTCTCCCTCAGGAGTCTTTGTTACAAAAGACAGGTTACATACGTGAGCTCAGTAATCAGTTCACATGACCCTATAGTTCGTGCTCGTAACCTTGCGAGGTTACAGATACAGCAGTCTGAGCGATAACGCAAATGATATATAAATTGCTTTTACAATGCCTTTCTTTAAAAAATATAATTACTTAAAAACCCCGATGATGGTGATCTTTTCTTTCAGAACTGATATCTCTTAACATTGGTACGACCAATTTTCATAAGACCTAGGTAAGAACTACGGCCAGAAAACGCGTCGGGGGTTAAAAACCATCTCCAAAAAAAGTTTTTTGGTGCCAAGTCAGTTTTGTTTTCATGTCAATTTTTCATGTAATCAGTTAATCACACAAAGTTTGTTTTTTCATACTAGATGAAAAACAAACATTGGGTTCACTTAGTATGGAGAAAGTGTGTGTATCGCTATGTGTGATTGATAACACTAAAAAATTACATTAAAAAAAACTGTCAAGTCGATTTAAAAACATTCGAAGCTCATAATGATTCTATCCGTGTAAGAAACCACTGAAAAATATAAAAATAATACATCAGCATGATGAGTTTTTGTAACAAGGACATAATGAAAAATTACAAAATTCCAACTAAAATTATCAATATCTCCGAAAGTAGGTACTAAAAATGGCTAAACCTACATAGGGGTGTTTTTCGTAACCTATTTATTTATTTTATTCGGACCACATATAGTATCATGTGCTTTCGTTAAAGTAATTTTCCAGATTCTTCGTATTTGTAGGTTTGGTTTTGGCTGTGTCATCACGCAACTCTAGCGAAAGATACAATTTCGAGTTCAATATTCCCTACACGGTCACCCGAATTAAATGTAAAACGTATTTCAAGAGCTATCTCACGATTTTTTATTGTGATATTTTACCAATTTATCGGCGTGATTAAGAGTTTTATAGTATCACTTTGACCAGATTCTTCGTTAACGCTCGCTCGGACTGGAATTGATTCAATTTCAATTGTTTATTGCTTTCCAAAATGTGTATACAGATGGTACTTAAACTAACTTAATAGTTGTAGGATCATTATGGACCCTGTAGGGCGCAACAATATTTAGATGTGAGGGCAAATCTTAACATATTTAGTTAGTATCAGATTCGTAGTTCTTAAGCGCCACCGCATGTTACATACGGCAACTTGAGCCGGTGAAATTACTAGCATAGAAGCATTCCATCTTAGTCCTCAGGGTTGGCAACGCATTTGCAGTCTTAAGATTGCATTGCATTCTTGTGAATGCGAATGTCTATGGGTCACAGTTTCCACTTACCATCAGGTGGCCTGTGTGCTCATTTGTCTACCCTATGCCATAAAAAAAAAAAAAAAAAAAAAACTGCGTCAGTGTAAACAGCATGGTGGTTGGGTCCATTGGGCGAGCGATAGCTGCAACCGCCTAAACACGTGATCGAAGTTGGCGGATAGACCAATGTCAAGATGACGTTCGTTAGGCGAAGTAGTTTGAAATAAGTTCGGCGACCACACTAGGTGAACGAAGTAGGTGATATTGGGTGTTTTCACCAAAACGTGTACCCCAATTGGGATTGTTCATATTTTTACAATTACTCCAATTCGAAAACCATTTCGAGGAATAGGGTATTTAAGCCGTTCTGCGTTATTAAGTTTTTGAAATATTTATCTATTTTCGATATTTCGACAAAAGTATATTTAACCTTTGTTTGACTTTCGTTTTCGGCTTGAAGCCCTCCTAGGTACCTATATCTTACGGGCTAGGCGAAAACAGCTTGAAATAGTATGTTTTAATACACTATTGCAATCACTTTATTTCATTGGATATCATTTAATTGTGATAATTTATTAGAAAATGCCATCCCAAATTTAAAATAATCATGTCATCCATAAAATGTCTGCTAAATAAATAAAGATATTAAAACAAAACTATGGGGTCAAATACAAAATATTAATGAAATTGGTGTCTTAAAATTTCCTTTTCTTTCGAATAAGAAAGTAAAAACCGTGAGTAATTTTTTTTGGTCGATCCTAATTAAGGACTTACATTAAGGAACTTTAACTTTGCCATTTTCGTGACGAAAATTAGCTATACATTGACGGCTACAATGTATGGCTAATTTTTATCACGTTTTAGTGAAAACGCCCAATTGCCGCTTTATGATTAATTATGATCGCTAGTATTAACCTCGTTTTTTTGGTTTTTAATCCTCCCTGCACTTGAATGGGAACAAACTACTCACCTGCTATAAAAACACAAAAAACACCAAATATTTTTAAACCACGCGCCATTTTTTACCTTAAATATAATTATTATAAAACGAATTACTAAGAAAAATAAACTATACAATTGTATTGTACTTGATATTTCCAAGAGTTTGGGATCGTGCTCTGTCGAGCAAGGCTGGGATCCGTTTGTCCATTTCACAAGAAATAATTATAATTTCTGCTCTTATCATAACCATAACAAATAACAAGTTAATCATTGCCGTTAGTGTCATGTTATTCCGAAACGCAATAAAAAAAAACACTATCTTACACTGCAGAAAGTATATTTAAATAGATCAATCAAATTCAAACGGCAACGCAAAACCCCTACCACTATTTCCCCTTTGTTGCAGTTAGGGATATATAATGAGACAATATTTTGTACATTTGCACGAGTAGCACAACTTGTATTTTCTCGCTTGTGGCTCAGTGCGACTCTATCGTTCAAGACTAGATAGAAAGGGAAATCCGAGCGAAAAACAAGTCGCGGACCAAATTTCGCAACCCCGTTTCATCCCTCTTGGGGTTGAATATTTGTAATCGCTAAAATACGTGTCTCATTATTTGCATTGAAGATCATTTCTATCAAGTTTCAAGAAAATTTAACTATAAAAATATTTTTTCCCATACAAATTTTCCAACCCTCTTTCATACCTTTAGGGGTTGAATTTTAGTAATGACTGAAATACATGTCTCGTTTCTTGTTTACTAAATATCAAGTAAATTGGACCATAAAATATTTTTTCCCATACAAACTTGGCAACCCCTTTTTATCCCCTTAGAAAAACCTAACATAAACCACCTTCCCGGCCTTGGCCAGGAAGAGGTAGTGTACGTAGAAGGCTGGACATGCGCAAACCATAAATAAAATTAAATGTGAAAATTGATGTCTTTGACTTTGAAAAATTACAAATAGGTATAATATAAGTTTTAGAAAATAATACAAGTGTGACAAATGCTTCAAAATAGATAACGGAAATTGCGTATGAGGTTTTTTAACCAGGTCACTTCGGGTCAAGCTTATCGACCTAGTTACAGTGTAAGTACAAGGATAAATCAGAAAATGAATATCATTTAAATAAGATGCCTAGGTAATATTATAAGGATTTGGCCGACCGTTTTAACAATTTGTATAAAAATGTTTATAAAATGGTCGGATTTCTAAGACTAATTCAATGCTTTTTGATCTGATGATGACGTAAACAAGGCATATAATAATATGGTTTCTCACCTACGTATACCTTGGTTCAAAAAAAACAATTTTAATCTGGAGTCAATTTAAAATAACGTAATGTTGAAACATTTTATTGTTGAACAGGTTAGAGCATGAAATGGAAGTTGTCTATGAAGATAGTTTTTTTTCAATAGCGTGATTTAGTGTCCCGCTGCTGGGCAAAGACGACGGGCCACTTACTTTTCAAAAACCAATGTAGGTAGGTACTTCTCCCGACGGACCACTTACTTTACAAAATCAATATACTTTACAAAGACGACAATGTAATTGGATTTATAAGTTTATATCTATAGACTTTATAGAAGTATTTCTGTAGGTCCAAAGAAAATTTTCATTTCTTTTTTTCGGTACGATTGATTTTTACTTATAGAAACTAAATAAAATAAATCCGCATCATTCTACAAAATAAAACGACATTGAACATCACAATACGGTCTTTGACAAAAGTCAAATCAGCTTCTTTTTATGAAACATCAAAAACGCTCCGTTACTATGGAATTTATAGGGATTACTATCTTGTGACGTCACAATTAAAACAGCGTCGTAATTGTTGGATTTTATGTTTTTTTTTAAATAGCTAACATAAATAAAAGATGGTTGTTTTCCTAGTATTTTTATAATGTTTATCTGATGTTAATGAAAAACCAATTTAATTTCACTCTTGTCAAATACCCTATTGTATTAACGGACGTGCTTTCAATTTTACACGTCACTAAATTGTAAGTTAACAGGGTTAGGATTGCAATGCTAAAATTTTCATATAAAACGCGATAAAGGTTTTCTCCATTTGAACTTCGTCCAATCTTTACGCTGAAGTCGTTATTTTCTTACGAAAAAACAAGAGAATAAAGAAACAGAAACGGTCAAACGTAATTTTTACGCTTTAGGCCCGGGGTAAATTTACCATGTATACAGTTTTGTTTTGACAGATCACAATCTTTCAGGGAAGAAAAATAAAACTGCTGTGCTGTACAAAGCTCTATTTAGATGAAATCTCGCAGATATACGCGTATTTCTTGCCGACGCATGGGATGTCATGCAGCAAGCCGTCGCGGGACACGGCGCCGCAGAACTCCTCGCCGCCCAGGTTGTTGGGCTGGTGCTCGTCCCACCCAGCGAACCCAGCGTCCTCAAGCGATTTACCTTATTAAACAAAATACAAATCAATTTTCGAAAGATATTATTATGAAGATGGCCACCGGAGCAGAGGCAGACCAAAAAGGAGATGGCGGGATGACTTAGACGCGTTTCAAAGCGAATGGCGGGAGCATGCACTCAATCGGGATGAATGGCGGAAAAGAGGGGAGGCCGTTGCCCAGCAGTAGGACACCCAAATAGACTAATAAAAAATATATATATCTCTAAAGGACATTTTCACTTAGTTCAAATGAAGCAAGTTATATCTTGTAAACACTGAAATTAATAAAGGCAAGCGTTTTTTTTCATTCAAGAAGACGGTAATCGAGCATATAGACTACCTGCGTCTTATTTCACCATCATGACAATGACAGGTGACCGGTGACATTTCAGTGTACATTGCACAGCTTGTTGACTTTGCAATGTATACCAAATCGAACCAAATAGTCACTTGTCACATGTCACATGATGGTGATTGGGATCTAAGAAGCATAGACATATTTATGCATTGTCAAGTCTACAATGTAAAGGATGCCACGTATCAATCAATAGAGTCTCAAGATTGCAAACGCTTTGCTAACTCTGGATGAGGATGAGATTGAGGATGATACGATTTGCCTCTATGCTAGTAATTTCACCGGTTATCTTATCCCAACACCTGAACACAATAATGCAAGCGAGTAGTGCTACTTGTCAGTAAACCCGTCACAAGTACACAAGGTCCTTCCACGACACTCTTTCTTTCAGACTTACCAAAAATCGTCACCCAATTCCCTTGCTGGTTCCAGTCCCAAATTCCCACGTTTGCGATGAACGTATAGTCGGATCCCTTGATGGTTTCAGGGGGGTTTTTGGTGAAGATCTCCTGGATGACTTCAGCCTCGTCCTCGCTGTTGATCACTGCCAGGTACGCGCGGTCTGCGTTGCAGGCCATCAGGGAGCGGCGCCAGGAACGGGGCTCCCGGTAGAACCTATAGCAGCTTCCCGTTTTTGGTTGTAGCTTATATCCTGCTAACTATTACCATAATCGAAACTGGTTTATCCTTGCTTTATCGATACTAACTTCATAGAATATAATCGCTTTGCAGTATTTTCATTTATTTTATAAAACAAGAGGTGCAAATTAAATTGCATCTATTTTTTCCATCTCACTCACGCACGTTTGACGGATGAATGAATGACACGCGGGTGTGCGTCAACATAGCGTCAGTAATCACCAATCATAGCACAAAATACAACAGCGCAACGCGTGGATCATGCTGATTGGTTCCCGCGCTTCGAAAAAAAATCATCTGCGCAGGTACATCGGTAAGCCATATCGGTTGTGTCTTACTGTACAAAGTATTAAATATATACTAGTATTGAATCATCATTTTGTGATTTTACCTTTGGCATACTAAAGCACTGGTCAGTGCCCAATTTTCATAGATGGTTTTTTTCAGTTTCGTATAGGCTTATTATCTGAAGAGACTAGAACTTTGTCCTTTTTAGGGTACCGTAGTTAAACTAGGAACGCTTATAGGTTCGCCATGTCCGTCCGTCCGTCCGCAGCCTAGTTCAGAGACTTTTATTTGGCAAGAATATACATAATTTAGTCACGCCAACAAAATGGTAAAATAAAATAAATTCTCGTCTACCTTATAGTGTGAAGTATCGTTGGATAAGGTTTCAAAAAGATTGCGGGTTTATGAAAATCATTTTTCAATGTGAAACAGCCAAAACTACAAATACTAAAATTAAAAAAAAAAACTTAAATGAAAACGTAAATAACGATTTTAATAGCAAAATTATCGCAACTAAGGAGACTTAATTAGTTTCTGAGATACAGGCGACTAAAGTGTTTACACCTACTAAAAATCACCTAAGACAGACCAATTAACTTTATATTGAAAATTTGTTCATACATGTTGTATTTGAGATAGTTTTTTGTGTTTGTCGTTACAGACTAACCTTCGTTACTTCGGAACCCTACACTGAGCATGGTCCGACATGCTCTTACCTATCAATATACCAAAGGAATATAAAAAAAATATTATATTTCACTCTTACCTTTTTCCGCCTTGCCACACATCGACTTGGACATCATGGCGTTGGTCTTGAAGCAAATGTAGGGGTGGACGCTGTCGCAGTCCACGTCAGAGGTGTCGCCAGCGCTGGTCATGGCCTCATGGCCACGCAGTCCTCACCATTGAACTTGTTGTTGGGCTCTCCGTCCGCCCAGGATACATTAGAAATCGGCGAACCTTAGAACAATGTAATACAAATTGAAAATGCTCGAGCTGAAAAGGTTTTGTTCGCCCTGACGAGTTTTTGATAGTATCACACCCCGGTTTTAGACTACGATTGTAGTTGCTAAACTTTGGAAGCCGAAGTACGGGTTGTATTTTTATGATAGATTTTTGTGTCAGTGCCACAAGTTATCTAGTATCTTTACGACCAAACCCTCACTATAAAAAAGTTACTGACAAGATGTGTTAGCGATGGGTTGCTTAATTTTTCTAATAGAAAAGGCAATATATTTTGTCTTATCCTTATACAAGGTCAAAATATTCTCCCTCAGCCACCTAGTTACAATATTAAAACCAGACTGGGCTTTCTCGAAGACCTCGAACCAGAAGTCCGCAGCAAAGAGTTTTAAGCAGTATCATCTGCCTCAGATATAATCTTCCCTGGGTCATTTTTAAGAGATAGCAGATCATTTACATAAGCCAAAAATATTGTCGGTCCCCATATACTGCCCTGTGGCACTCCGCACGAAAAAGGAGGTTCATTGCTGACGTAACTAACTATCCTAACACATTGGAATCTGTCACAAAGATAAGTAAATAATCTGTATGTTTTAGTTGGGTACTTGTGATACCGTACGAGTCTTTTAAGTCTCTCCAATAACTTCGGAATAGACCGTGTCGAAAGCTTTGACCAAATCCGAGAAAATCGAATTACTGGCCGCTATTCAAACTTTCAGATATATGGTACATAAAGTTTTGTACAGCGTGATTCGTAGAGGCCACGACGGAAACCAAACTGACAAAATATTATTGAACTACAGAAAATTTACGAGTCTAACATAAATGTTTTTTTCCAGAATTTTAGATAAAGCTTAAAATAACTTCGGTATCTTATCGTGTTAACCAGACCAATTATTTCTCGTTACAATTTGTTTAAATATTAATAGACGTAACATCAAAAACCTATCTTTAATTTCTTGTCGCTTCACGGTCACAATGTCAAATACGTCAATGCGAAGATGCAAAGCGATGCAAAGTACAAGAGTGAGTAGGTACATATCTACTTTTTTCCTTAACTATACATATTTTAGAGTTTAGTGGGGTTAGGCCGGTCTTACACTCGGTAAGTTTACTTACGTAAGGGTAGTAGGCGTTACGTAGGGACGCAACTGTTTGTTAGACTAAGATAGAAATATTTTTCTCATTCTAACAGATAGTGTTCCTACTTACGTAAGTAAAACTTACGAGTGTATGGCCGGCCTTACAATATCTTGAATGGGTACTTACAAATCACTTAATCCCATACAGATCACTTACCATCCAAATCCACGAAGGACCCCTTTGGGGAAGAGGCGCGTATTCCTGTAAACACTCTCTTTGTCAACTTGTTGGCAACCATTAAACCTGTCATGGCTTTCTTCATAGCGGGCGTGGTAGGTGAAACCAACATTCCACCTAAAAAGTTTATAATTAATAAGGAATATTATGTTATTATATTATATTAATAATGCATTCTAATGGTGAAGGCACTATAAAGGGTTTTTAGAAATTCAACCCCCAACGGGAAGAAATAGGGGTAGTAGTGGGGAACTAATTCGACGCGTACTAAGTCGCGGGCATCCTCTAATTAATTATAATAGAGACCCGCCCTTGCTTCGGTTCGGTTTATGTAAGTTTTCAGGAACACCCGAACACAACCCAGATTATAATTATATAAAAACCTTCCGTAAAAATAGCTAGCGAATGTTGTAAACCGCATCAAAATCCGTTGTGTGGTTTAGAAGGAGTTAGCCAATACAGACTATGGACGCAGAAAGCGATTTTGTTGTAGCTACCATAGTAAAAACTGGTCCCGTCTCGTACTTTTTCATTTATAACCAAAAATTAACGAAAAATTACCGTTCCCCATCTCTGAAAAATCTAAACCTCCTTAGCTTAAACTTATTTAGTTTTTACGCGAAAAATAGAATGAAGTCGTCACAATCACAGTTTTTGGAAAAAAATGGATAAAACTACAATATTTTTTTTCAAAATTGCATAATAAGCAAAGTTCATCATAACGAGTTTATTTTGCGTTTTCCAAAAATCTTATGTTGAATACGGAACCCTTGGTGCGCGAGTCCAACTCGCATTTGACCAGTTTCATTATAATACTCGTTACCTTCATTACGGCATTGTTGCTGCGCGTCCTGCCAGGTTGTTGGCACGATGTTGACACGCAGCCAACCGTCCACGTTCCGGTTGTACGTATAATCCTTGTGACCTGAACACTGCTTGCCTAAAACCTCAGAACTCTGAAGTTAAAGTGCTTTATTTTATTCAAAAGTAAAAAAAAAACACGCAACAAGGCCTATACCACAAATACCTTACAGACGAACATACATAACAATTATTTTTTTCAGAGTATTATGTCACACCAATTGACCTAGTCCCAAACTAAGCTCTAGGCTTGATGCAGGAACAAAAATATTCGCGCTCATCACACTAATATCTGCCCTTACCGGGATTTGAACCCAGGACCGCTAGCTTTGTAGGCAGGGTCACCAACTAGACCAGCGCATCGTCGTCTTATATAACTCAATATAAACATGACTTTTAATACACTTTCTCGGTTTCAGCTAGCCGGTGGCCACGAAATCGCAGAAATATGACACCCCTTGCCCAGAATTCCTCCTTTAAAAACGTCAACAGATCTTTGGTCGGTACTCTCACCACAAACTAAAAATTAACCTTGTGACGGGGCTCTAACCACTCGACCCTAGGGGTAACTCCGGTCTTAACTCTCACATACTCTACTCTACTGTACTGTACATAAGTAAATAAATAGTAATAGTAAAGTTTGAACGAGAAAGTAAAACAAACAATGGCCCTAGATAAGATGCATTCGGCGTTCGTTATCGTTATCCAATAGTCGGACCGGTCAGACGGTCGCGTAGAGCGCCTGCGTCAATTCCATACATTTTGTCAGTTTTCTTAAATCGTTTACGTTAGCTACTTGTTCTTGTTATTTAATTGGCTACCTGGAGCTTGGTAAACCAATATTACTTTTCATATAGTACCTTAGTAAGAACAAGATATCGTAACGTTGGCAATAAGACAACGTAATAATAAATATCAAGAGACAATGTCACACCAATTGATTGACCTAGTCCCAAACTAAGCTCTAGTCTTGTACTATGGGTACTAGACTTTACAAATATAGAGAGACATACATTCTTAATTACACAGAAAACATCCAAGACTCAGGAACAAATTCTCACACTCAACCCATAAAATATCTGCCCTTACCGGGATTTGAACCCAAGCGCTAGAGGGTCACCAACTAGGCCAACGTGTCATTAAAAGTAATAATTGGGATTGTTCATATTTTTACAATTACTACAATTCGAAAACCATTTCGAGGAATACGGTTTTTAAAGCCGTTCTGCATTATTAAGTTTTTGAAATATTCATCTATTTTGGATATTTCGACAAAAGTATATTTAACCTTTGTTTGACTTTCGTTTTCGGCTTGAAGCCCTCCTAGGTGTCTTACGGGTTAGGTGAAAACAGCTTGCTTAGTATGTTTTAATACGCTATTAGAATCACTTTTTTTCATTGGATATCATTTAATTGTTGTAATTTATTAGAAAATGCTATCCCAAATTTAAAATAATCATATCATCCATAAAATGTCTGCTAAATACAAAAATAAAGATATTAAAACAAAACTATTGGGTCCAATACAAAATTAATGAAATTGGCGTCTAAATTTCCTATTCTTTCTAATTAGAAAGTAAAAACCGTGAGTAATTTTTTTTGGTCAATCCCAATTGTTTATCCAGCTAGAATAGAGTCATTGATGAAAAGTAAGGTCAGAGACTTTTCTATTTGCATTCGCACCTCTCAAGACCCTAAGACTGCAAATGCGGTGCTAACCCTGAAGACTTACTTGGGATGCCTCTATGCTAGTAATTTCACCGGTTGTCTTATCCCCACTCCGGAACACAATAATACAAACACTACAAAAATACAAATGAAGAATAAATGTGATATAAAAAACTTACTGGTAATTAGAACAAAACAGACAAACAAGGTTTCTAATCTGAATCCTCGGGGCATCTTTAATTTGAACGTTTACTGTAGTTACAAAAATAACTCACAGCAGCAAAAGTACGTTCTTAAACAGCAGTGTGCAGAAATCGTTTTCGTGATGTTTATATGACTTCACCAGCGTGCACGTAAAAACCGGCCAAGCTCTAAATAAACTGATCAAAGTGCAATTTGTGAAAATATTTCCAGTGATAAAACTGCGACTTATATTTTTAGGGTTCCGTAGCCGCAGGGTAGCCCAATAGGACTCTGTTAATATGCCTGCGCTGTCCGTCCGTCCGTGCGTCCTAACTTAAAAGAGCTGTAATCTTTGCAACGTAATGGATGGTGGGTTGTTTTTTTTTACAATAATATGTGTTATTATGACAGGTTTATTAACAAATAAAAAAAAACAAGAAAGTGTGATAAAAGAAAAGAAAAGTTTTTTTCAACGTATTTTTAGTTAAGGTCTATTGTACAAACGGTAAAACATACAGATGTCACATTTGGAATCATTATAAGGTAGTACAAACCCTGAAGAAAAACAACAAATACTTAATAAAGTGTAAGTTTGGCTCCCGCTGATTTGGTTCAAAATCGAATTCAAATAATACCTACAATGCGGCGGATCGGAACCCTCAGTCCGCAAGTTGGACTCGCACTCGACCGGTTTTTATTGTATGTACAGTTTAGTACCTCGTCACTTTACCCGCTATGACAATTTCAAATAGCAGTTTAAACATAACGCTAAATAGACAAGGTACTAAAGTGTAAACATATGGCGTCGACTGTACAAGGCAAAAGAGCTATAAAGCATCTGCAAGCGCATAATCATCTATTATATGCTGCTAAGTTTGAGTCGTATATCTCTGTCCCTGTCACTGAAACTAGTTAGGTCTAGTAGTCTTTTCAATAAGTCTAAAAAACATTACAGAAAAGAGTTTTTTGCAAGGAAATTTAAATTAAAGAACTGTTCTTTATTGTAATGCCATTTACAACAGAATATACAATTTTTTTATTCCAATTTACTTATCAAACGCCAAAGTGCTTGATAGCCCTGTAGTTGAATGTTCTTCTTAAAATATTCATTTTGCTTTAAGAACTTGGCCCGTCTCGCATCAAGCTCAAACCGAAACCAGTTTAAAATGATTAACCAGTTTTAAGGTAAGGGCACCTATTACCGCCCCCCCTAAAATCGGCACCCATTACCGCGGTATTTTTAAAAATGCGTTTTATGAACAAGTCGATTTACTCACTAAGAAACTTATTTTACATGAGAAAAGCGCAGTTTGTAGACTACCGGTTTTTTGAGCGCTAGTATTTATGTATCAAATAAACAACTCGCAAACCGCCAGTATCCGCGACGCCGGCCCAGGAGCAGTTTGTGCCATAGAAACGCGAGACGCCACACGTAAGAGAACACACATTTTATTTAGTGATTTGCGTAATAGTTATAATGACTAACCTAATGCTAAGATTTTTAATTTATTGATTATTGTTTTCTTTGCGACTTTCAAATACTATTTTTGTGTATTTTTGTCTGGAATTACGTTAAAATTAGAATATTAAATACCGCGGTAATCGGTCTCGTTTTTCGCTCTGGCTCCTAAATCCGAGGTATACCACGGTAAAAGCTGAAATGGTACTTTAGGTTCAATGGCTTTTATTGCTTATATCTGCTGTTGGTTAATATATTTTTTAGTTGTAATAAAAACTTTATCTATCTAAGCAGTTAAAGAGCAATTTCCGTGGTATGAAAAATACTAGTAAAGGCCTTATTTTTTATTAAAAACTAGTGCACTATATTACTTGTTTCCATAGAAAGCCTTAAATTTTTGAATCGTTTTAATATAAACATATATTTAAAAATGTTCTTATTAGTTTTATGAGTTTGGTTTTATTAGATGGTTAAAATGTTAAGGTTTTATTTGTTGAACCAACGTCACGATAACTTTATTTTTTTATGGGTCGTAATTATGTTTTGTAGAATCGTGAATTTATCCTATTACCGTGGGTAAGAAAAGATAACCCTCGGTAATAGGATGTATGGGAACCTAGTTCCGAGGTATTTAGGTTTTTTGTGGGTCGGAGTTAGGATCCTATACTATCTCCTATTACCGTGTGACAGTACATGAAATATCAATTTTAGGGTACCGTAGTTCGGATTCCTTAATAAAATTAAACGTTTTTTTTTATAGTAAAGCTTACCCGTAGGAAACTGTTGTACTAACTGATGGTACAACGCTTATATGGTAGACTGGGATTATTATTAAAAAAAAGAACAACAACAAACGAGAACAAGTTCTTTTATTATTATTTTTGATTGGACAGACTATTTAATTATTAGAATGTTAATAAAGGTCTTTGTGTAAGTATGTTTATATTATTTTTTAGTTTATCACCAGACAAATTTTATTGAATAAGCAGTTTTAATTCAAAATAAATCTTTATCCACTTTTAAATGTTTTATTACTTAAACAAGTTTTACTAAAAAACAACAAAATATTAAATATTCAATGTACGGAACCAAAAATACATTAATCTTCTACCCTCGGTAATAGGAGCCTCATGCGCGGTAATAGGGTCAAAGCTCGTCCAATACCACGGTATTAGGAGAAACCGACTTTTTGGGTTTAATATTTATTTTATCCCAAATAATCACCAAAAATGAGGCCATAAAGGTGCAAATTACAAAGTTCAATCAACACACTATTATAAAAATAAAAAAAAAGATCGTTAGGGTGTCTTGATACCCTTAATTTTTGGCTCTTATTTGAAAACTACCTTAACTCCCACGGTAATAGGTGCCGTTACCTTATATAATTGACACATAAAGGAAAACAAGTAATTACTTTGCGCTCGGTTCGGTTCCTTACACCATAAAAAAACTAATTTGGTACGTAGGTATCTACGAACTTGAACTAATAACCGGATTATTTTATATATAGCGTGGCGGTCATTAACAGGAAGTCACATGAAATACCTACCTTTCAGAAATACATTTTATTGATAACCGACTTAAAAAAGGGGAGGTGATTATATGTTTCACTGTATGTATTTTTAAATGTATTTTCACCAATTTCTCCGTCAAATGTGGGCAGTTTCAGACCTTTTTTGTTGTATAGAGTACTAGCGACCCGCCCTCGCTTCGCTTCGGTTTATTTGTGTTTTCTATAACACACGTACATAAAACAAAATTTATTAAACATAAAAACCTTCCTCTTGAATCACTCTATCTACTAAAAAAAACCGCATCAAAATCCGTTGCGTAGTTTTAAAGATCTAAGCATACATAGGGACAGACAGCGGGAAGCGACTTTGTTTTATAATATGTAGTGATATATATATATATATATATATATATATATATATATATATATATATGTAGTGACTAGCGACCCGCCCTTGCTTCGCTTCGATTTACGTTAGTATGACATACAGGGTGAAATCTAAGTCGTGCATCAAATGATCACCTCTGTGTTCTACCCACCAATACGAACAACTTTCACTTTGAAACCGAATCTGAAATCGCGAAAAAAAAATCGGCTTCTTCATATATTTTCGTAGAGTACGTTTGAACTTTTCTATGTAACAGCTGATTTTTTTTCGTGATTTCAGAGTTGGTCCCATAGTGACAATTGTTCATATTCGTGGGTAAAACACAGAGGTGATCATTTGATTCACGACTTAAATTACACCCTGTATAACCTATAAATAGCCGTCCTCGATAAATGAACTATCTAACACTGTAAGAATTTTTCAAATCGGACCAGTAGTTCCTGAGATAAGCGCGTTCAAGCAAACAAACAAACAAACTCTTCAGCTTTATAATATTAGTATACGAGTAGATACTTCTGAAGTGGTCCCAATGTTGGCAAATCTGAATTTGGTGAGGAAATCAGTGAGGAATTGAGGGGATTCCTCAAATATTCACGGCAAACATATAGCGAATTTAGTATTTTTAGTAAAAAGTGTAGCATTTGCATTCAGAAAGTATCATTTTTGGTGAAGTGGAACTTCACTGATGATGAAGACTACAGATGGCCACCGGAACTCCTCAGCGGTACCTATTTCAAGGGTGGCGATTAGATACCTCGATTAAGGTAGTTGGGCATCTAGAACAAAGAACATTTAATGGTTTAAATAGGACTATGACTTACACGCGGCGTTGCTTGCGGCAAGCTTAAAATGTCTTAAAGTTTCATATCAACTAAGAAGTGGGACTACATACTAAGCTTGTTATGATCACTGAAAGTATATAAATACTCATATACCGGGACAAGAGAGACAGCACGAGGGCAAGCAAAAGTTGAACCGGTTGGAGGCCTTCGGTTTTATATATAAATATACTAGCCGCCCTGACGACACAGCCCTTAATGTAAACAAATGTCGCGCAGAGAGTTTAATAAAACAGTTTGGTTTTGACCGCCTCCGAGTTTTGACGTTTATTTTGTTAACCCTACCTATAGCTTCTGTCATCAGATGTTCGCGTTACATTACTACTTTGGAAAAACCTCGTATCTAATATTTCGAGATCGAACGTATCGAACTTTATTCTCTTCGAAATATGAGATACGAGGTTCTTTCAAAGCAGTGACGATATTTGTATGCGGTCAAAACTATTGTTTAATATTTTACATTTGATTTATAGCCAAAAAAGGACAAAAAATTACCGTGCTTATGCCCTTGGTGAATTTACCTTCCGCTGGAGTTTCTTACTGCGCTTCTTCTCCGCAATGATGGTCTTGTCCGAAGCGCTGGTAGACTCACCCTATAATACCAAGACAGCCGGTGAAATGACCAGCATAGAGGCATTCCATCTTAGCCTCAGGGTTGGCAACGCATTTGTAGTCTTAGGATTGCATTGCAGTCTTGTGATTGCGAATGTCTATGGGTCACAGTTTCCACTTACCATCAGGTGGTCTGTGTGCTCGTTTGTCTACTCGATGACATAAAAAAAAATAAAAAAAAAATGTGACCAATTTAATGAATAAATATTTTGAATTGTGAATGATCTGACTATCAAGAAAAGCCACTCGTATATATAAACTCTAAATTAAGTACGGAGAATGACCATAAACTACCATGCTACCAGCGCTTTTGCATTACAAAACAACCAGCTAAATCTCGATTTGGTAAAACCCATTTTACAGTGAGTCATCTTCACGGTCAATATCAACTAATTTAGTCGTGGTAATGTCAGATTTCCGAGCAGACAGATCACTTTATAGCCCGCCTATTTGAACTTTGCAAATACAAAGTATAGTGCGCTTACAATCAATTGGCTACTGGATTTTACCGAAAGTTCTTATGAAAGTGGGAGTCAGTATTTTTTAAAGTTCTTGTCCACAGGCGAGGTTTACTTGGGAAGTACTGAATTTTGTATAGCATGAGTTTCTCCTATTGTTTATTTAGTAGTTTTTTTTTATGGCTTACATAATAAACGATCGCACAGGTCACTACAGGGTCACATTTTCAATCTTACGATGACAATCTCATGACCTAACGGACACTGTGGTTTGGCGGCAGGTTTAGGGGTAAGAAGATGGTAGCGACAAACTGATTACTTGAGAGACTTGTTACTTACAATATAGATATTGTTAAAGTTTTATTGCCGCGTATTATTATCAACAATATAGATTAATTTTTTTCATTAATATAACGAACCGACGCGAATGAAAGCCTACCGTTTAGCCGAAATATAGATAATTTTGTCGAATTTTCATATACCATGTTACATTTACAAAAACCGCTTATTATGTCGGTTAAGTAAGGTTGGATTTAGGACTACAAAAAAAAGCAGCAGCGACCGTAAATTTATTTTTGGCAAATAAAAATATAGAAATTGAAACATTGGCCCAAACAGCAGAGACACGCAGGTTTAATTTGTGTTTGAAATCAATATGTCAAACTAACAGCAAACCAACAGAATTACTAAATCGACGTATCTGTACAGTAAGACACAATTAATATGGTTTACGTCAAAGCTCTTACGCCGTTGACCAAGAGTAAATTATTGTCTAATCTGCATGAAGTATAAACTGTGCTTTTCTGTTACTCCGGAAAGTTCTAGTGCTACGAGACCAACGAAGCACTCGTAGCGCTACGAGATAAACGTAGGTCCAATTGAGGACGCGTTAAGCCTAGTTAATAGGGACCCTGCCTACGAAACTAGCGGTCTCGGGCTCGATTTAAACCCAAACTAAGCTCTAGGCTTGTACTATAGTTACTAGACAACGTTAATAGTACCTACATTGTGTATTAAGGGTGGTAAAGAAAGAATTACAAACGAGAGTCTGTTAGAAGCCCGAAGCCGAAGGCTGAGGGCTTTAATGACTCGAGATTTGTATTTATTTTACCACCCGTGTAACATACAATGTTTTTCATCACAATTGCGAGGAAATGAAATAAAATCAGACAAAAGATCATATTTTTAACTTATTAGCGGCAGACCACAGATTATAGGATATGTCTCGGCAGACTACATCATTGTTTGTGACTTACCACAGCTAATGTCAAACGGGTTCGGAGTCCGATTCTAGTGACAGTCGAGATCAATAGTTTATATGCGAGATTTTTAGGAAATTGTATGCTACTGACATTTCATCTCGAATGAAACTTCATATCGAATGGCACAAGAATTGGGGTCCTGACGTATTGTGATAGTTTGAGTCCACGTGTAGTATTAAAAAAAAAAGCTATTACGTACGTTAGAAGCGTAATGGTAAAAAAAGGCCCGCGGGTATTATTTTGGATTTACGGACGATTTTTCTAGCATGTTAGGACACTATTTACGAGCAAGTGTGATGAAAAAATACTTATAAAGAGGAGAAAAATTCTTAAATACATAGAAAAACATCCAAGATTTACTGACTAATACTTGTGCTGATCACACCAAGCATTTGCCCATACTGGAAATCGAACCCAGGACCGCTAGCTTTGTAAGCAGGGTACTACCAACTAGGTTAGCAAGGCGTATTCGAAACGAATATTTTTAAATAACTTTTATGTCCTAAATTACAATAAAAATGTACTCCTTACAATAAAATTAACTCTATAAAAATCACAATATATAAAACATATAAAAAAAAAACGATAGTTTTTATAAAAACGCACAGTGACCAATTCACACCATCTGCATCGTAATCAAAAGATAGCTCGAGACAAAGTGATTGAGTTGGAAGAAGCAACTTTGTCTCGCCCATTCACTCTAAGTGAACGAGTCACTGAGTGGATTGAATGGTGAATGGATGAACGGGTTTTAGTGATGAGCTTTTTATGGCCGCAGTTTCACTTAACATGATAAAGACCAGGGTTTCCAATTATCTATGGAAAATAGACACGTTAAGGATCTATTGGTAATAATGGAGTTACGTGATCAATGTTATAAAGAGAGAGCGCATTTTGAGACAGAGATACACTTCGACCACTTTAGGATCTTTGTAATTATCCTTCATAGACACTTAGCTGTTCAAATGTGCAGGTTTCCTCACGACGTTTTACCTTCACCGTAAAAGCATCGGGTAATGTAAAACTCATTGGTACAGTCAAGGGCAAAAATATGTATACACTTTAGTACCTTGTCTAATTGTCGTCATATTTGAACTGCCATATATGAACTGTCACAGTGGTTAAAGTGACAAGGTACTAAAGTGTATACATATTATTGCCCTTGACTGTAAATAGGTTCGAACTCGGTACACCTATTACTATTAGGTCACCGACGCCAAAACGAAGATTTGTGAGTAGGTTTATATGTGAGGAGTTATCTCCGGAACCACTGCACTCTATTTGAAAAGTTATTTCGTTATTTAAAGGGTACATTCATCTAGATCGATAAAGGCTATTTTATGCGGGTGGTAGGACCTTGTGCAGGGTCTGCCGGGATCGCTACCACCGTCTTATCCATTAACCTACCGCCAAACAGCAGTGTTCGCATTGTTGTGTTCCGGTTTGGGGTTAAGACAGCCGGAGAAATGACAAGCATAGAGGCATTCCATCTTAGTCCTCAGGGTTGGCAACGCATTTGCAGTCTTAGGATTGCTCTGCAGTCTTGTGAATGCGAATGTCTATGGGTCACAGTTTCCACTTACCATCAGGTGGCCTGTGTGCTCGTTTGTCATCTCTATGCCATAAAAAAAAAAAGTATATGTATAATTCAACCTGAAAGGTTGGGACGGACGGTATATTCTTCTTATACATAGAACAGACATTGAGACATTTTGAATGTATTCAGGATTATGTAACTTTGAAAATGCTTAGAAATGAAAAAAAAAACAGTTTAAATTGTAAGTGTGCAACCCGTGTCCTTGTGTTTAAAATTTTAATCCACATAAGCGCACTCTACCATCAGCTTACGTCAGTCCTATACATTTAACCGATTTAAAAAAATCTGTAACTTAGCATATTATTGATTTTGACTAGTAGACCCTTAGGTGTTACAATTTCATTTGAAATAAATGTTAACTGTACAAAGATTGATCAATGCCGTTTCAAAAATGAATACGGCAAAAGCCATAATGTGAATGATCCGGCCAACGTGAATGGCACGCATTAGGCCGGGAAGGCGCGCATTGTCGCGGGAAATGATATAATATTGTAACATCCTTTCAGAGCCCAGGGCGAGGCGGGGCAGAGCAGATAGAGCAGACGGGAAAGTCCTTAGAGAGTAGAAATAGTACATTTCTCAAAAATGCATAATCTTGTCATTACATCATCATATAGGAGCCAGTAGGTTAAAGTTCCTGGAGCACTCTCAAAAGTGTCCAGTAAGTAGAGTGATTTTCAATTAGGAAACCAAAAAGTGTCCAGTAAGTAAGTATGGAAAATCCATAACATACCATATTATTTGAATTTGGAATCTGTACAGACCTGTGACAGCCTTTGAAAAGACTAAAGAGGTAGCAAAATAGTAGAGTATATTTTCTCAATAAGGATTTTCACAAAACGATCATTCAATAAAAAAACGCTTTATAGTTTAAAGTTTCATATTTATATTACATTTTTAATTGATATGAATAACTGAACATTCAGCTCTACAGAGGTACACGGTCTTTTAAAAAAATAAAGAAACGAGGTCAGTGTTGCCAGTATGTTAAAAATGACGTCTTTATCATTGTTAATAGAAATTTGTACCGTCCCGTATTTGCCCGTGTGGTTGCCGGGTCTAGAATAGTGCCACTCCATATCTTCCCGTGGATGAACCCAGGTATGCTAAGTAAAATACCTTTAAGTTCAATCGTTCGGTGTTTTTTTGTAGACTTGTAGGAATGTAACATTGTTAATAATTTAATGTGAAACAAATACATTTAGGTTACGTTACGCCATCTAGTTCTCGGCAAACACAAGATCAGCGAGGTGCGGTGAAATTCTTAAAGATGGCGCTAGGATGGAGTTAATATAGAAACAATGGCAAAATGTCAATTATTAACATCGGTAGGTATGTCGACGACAGTGTAAAATGTTGTAGTTGTTATGAAAAACTAGGTTTATACGTTTCCATTTTTTATTAGTTTCTTTTTAAGAAGTATTTTCTTGGAAAGGAAAACATACAGAACTAGCTTTTCATAATATTTGCAATGTATTCAAAAATCGTGAAATTCGGACAGGTTTAAGGGAAACATATCGTTATGGAATTTTGTACCTACAATCTTCTAAAGACGTGTCGGGTCTGTGTCTCACATTCTTTGCCCGCCCTGCCCGAGACAAATCGTCCAGCTGGCCATTTGTCAAAAAACCTGCATCCGCCCGCCCAAAGCGGCTATTGTTGACCCTACCTCACCGCCTAGCTCCGTATCACCACTGCATAGGGCACAGAATCGCTAGTAAAATAAGTAAAAATAACTGTGAATACATACAATAAGTTCTTTTCTATGGCGGAATGTGATTCTTGATGGTTCTTTTGTTGGTTATGAGGATTGTTTTTATTACTGATATGACTTAAGAGCATATTTGTCAATCTTAAGTACTTGATCAATCTTAAGTTGTGGTGACGGTCTTAGGACCTTATAAATAAACATTTTGACTGAGATACTCGTCTTAAGATATGTAAACTCTCATTTTGTCGCTATTTAACGACACCGCTAGTCGAAAATAAACGGTTTTTTACATTTAAATGTCATTGGACAGAGCAACAGTAACCGGCCGATAGCAAGTCCATCCTGACAAATTGCACAACCATAAAGTTTCTGAATATTGATTATGTAGACAGCAGAAAAACAGTGCTAAACTTATTTTTTGCGTGTGAAGGAAAAGGTAATAACAGCATTGTTTTCTGCTGTCGACATTGTCAATATTCGGAAACTTTATGGTTGTGCAATGTGTCAGGATTGACTTCTTATTGGCTGGGCACTATAGTAATTGCGCGTTGATCTACTCATCTTATTCTATTCGTTTCTACCAATAAAAGACGAGAATTTTAAAATAGAGCAAGCGCGCAAGTCCATAAGTTTTTCGCTCTCCTGCAAGGTTAGTCAAAATCATTTGAGTGGTGTTATTAGGTTAGCGACGATTTGGGTCCTGAGATGTGCATTTCAGCTTAACTAAAAAAAAAACAGACAAATTGAGAACCTCCTACTTTTTGGAAGTCACCTTAAAAGGACCATAAGACGACGTGTCTTGAGATGGGGATCTCAGTCAAGATCAGTCTGTTAATTAATACGGCCTTGAGACATTACTGGTGAAAAATCAGAGTAGAACTGTGTCACAGAGTATTTATTTTGTCTTTTGCTGCTGCTTTCGTAAAAAATGTGGTAAGTAAGAAATGAAACAATTATTATAGTCGTTGACCGAAATATCTCAATATCTGTAAGGATAGTTAATAGAGTACGTATTTAAAACTGCAACAAAATAGACAGTTGGATAAAGAAAATACTAACACACACAGATTAACTCATAACTTAATTAAATTCAACTGTCGTTCATTAAGAACGCCTGCATATCTTTCAACATCTCGCATTAACAAAACATTGCTCGGAAAATAATTTAGGCGTCTCTTATTTCCGGACTCCAAACAATATTTTCCCAAACGCTATAAATAAGATAAAGGATATTTTCTGACTATTGTCAAATAATCGCCGCTCATTGGCCACACATCAGAGACCATTAGAGGACCGCGTCACTTCCGTGCGGACCGGAAATGGCCGCAACGTCGGCCATTACACTACGTTAGGGGTGAAAATATGGGATATTTAGTAGATGTCACAACAATAACTTATAATGTAGCACGTTCTGCCGTTATGAAATATAAGCCTATGTTACTCGTAGTAATAATGATTAAATAAATTTGATTTTGAAATATTTCTTTTTTAAGTATAGCTGATAAAGCTAGTTTACCAAAGCATTTTCGAATTTGAATTGACGAGTTTATTTCGTGTATTAAAACCGTTGTGTATTAATTAAAGCTGTCATAAATTTCGCGCCTATATCAAGTTCAATTCCCACGATTATTGAATACTAGTGACCCGCCCTCGCTTCGCTTTGGTTTATGTGTTTTCTGTAACACACGTACATAAAACAGACTTTTCTATACGTAAAAACCTTACTCTTGAATGACTCTATCTATTAAAAACAGCATCAAAATCCGTTGCGTAGTTTTAAAGATCTAAACATACATAGGGACAGACAGACAGCGGGAAGTGACACTATGTAGTGATATTGTACTTATTACAAAACACTAGGTCTGTACGCTTCTGTTTTTTAAATTGGTTGCATTCTAAGATGTACGCAGGGGCGTTATTCAATCAAAAACAACGGACGGGCGGATGAACAGGCAAAATCGCAGCGGCGAGTTAAGTAGTCTCATCAGAGCGAACCAAATACATTTTACCGCGTGCATTTTCAATTAAACAGCCTTATACGTTCAATCCATCGGCACAAACCATGCTGCTAAATTGAAAATGCACGCGGTAAAATATGTTTTGTTCGCACTGACGGGACTACTTAAACGCGCCGCTTGGACATTCACTCGTTCGTCCGTCCGACCGTCGTTGTTGAGAGAATCACTACCCAGGGGAGCGATATCCAAGCGGCGAGTTTAAGTAGTTTAGTAGTGCGAACAAAACACATTGTAGCGCGTGCATTTTCAATTTAGCAGCACGATGGGTCGAACGTATAAGGCTGCTTAATTGAAAATGCACGCGCTAAAATGTGTTTAGTTCGCTCTACTAAACTACTTAAACTCGCCGCTTGGATATCACTCGACAGTCCGTCCGACCGTCGTTGTTGAGAGAATCACTACCCAGATTAGTCGGGGCGTACAGGATTGGGGGGTGAGGTACCATAATGTTCATGATATTACCTAGTAATTGCCAGTAAATAGTGAAATAAGTTGTAACAATACAAATCGCTCATCCGTTAACTATATTTGAAACTACCTCATGAAAGCTGCAGACGCCCTGACAGACGACAAGGCTCATTTATTTAAAATTGTTAACTTTTATCCGCCTACCCTCAACGTGTTGGAAAAGTTGGCTTATCTGGCCGTCGAGGGATTTTGACGAGCGCCTTATTCTGGTACTAGCGACCCGCCCTCGCTTCGCTTCGGTTTATTTGAGTTTTCTGTAACACACGTACATAAAACAAAATTTATTATACATAAAAACCTTCCTCTTGAATCACTCTATCTACTAAAAAAAACCGCATCAAAATCCGTTGCGTAGTTTTAAAGATCTAAGCATACATAGGGACAGACAGCGGGAAGCGACTTTGTTTTATAATATGTAGTGATGATGATGATGAAGTGATGATATTCGAAGCAAGCTTGATACAATTTGACTACAGCCATTTGATTTTTTATGGTCAAACTTACGTTTGCCCGCGCCCACGTAGGAGTATTTTATGGTTTCCCTCGGCACTTGTTTAATTTTCTGACGGTTAACGTAATCTTACTAACCATTAATTTAATTTAATGCCTATTAATTTATATGCACTGTTCCGTTCGCTCTCACTTAAATTATTTCAAGCTGATACTTTTACCCCTCACGTCGTTCGTAAAACAAAAAGGCGCCGTTTTCAAAAAAAATACATAGTTAAGACCAGTTAAAGCCTCAATTAAAATCCTTTATTTTATTTCATTACGTAACAAAAGTTTACCATAATCGATAGCTTAAATGACAATTGGCGTAAAGGACAATTAAATTGAAGGTTGTACTGTAAAATTGTGCTATTATGCCAATTGCCATTTTAATCATTGAATGATTTAAGCATAGTAACTTTCGTTACGTATTGAGGCCTTAACAAAACTGTCCTTAACAATACAATGTTTTTGAAAACAGCCCAATTATCACATTTAAATGTAAAACTTCAACAAAACTAGTATCATTATAACATCGCTTTACAGAATAGTGCGCTCGTTTCATTTCGTTACACAATGATATTCGCGCCTTTGATTCCGGCTGTTGTCAGTCTGTTCGTTATATTTGTTGCGTTTGTATTTTCATAAGTATTGTTGTCAATTGTCCTGGCATAATTATATCAATAATACTTAATAAGAACATCGACTAATATCATATTTTTTGGTTAGTATGACAGTTAAGTACACATTTCATTTTAAAAAAAAACGATTTTTACCAATAAATGAAAGCATTGGAACCTCAAGCACAATGTACATTCCCATAAAATTATGACGTGAAATCTTGAAAGAAATAATTATGATTAAAAAAATCTTGTTCAACACAATTTTATACAAAGTCAGTGCAATACAACCCCTTTTCATACTAACAAGAGGTTCTCAATATCCATGGCCACTTGAAAAAACACTTCAAGGCCCTATTTAAAACGAAAAAAATACTGGCCGCATAGAGAAAACAATTGGGAATCGAAATTCAAAAAGAGAAAACAAAAAAATGGCGCGATTAGATCTTCGAGTGGCGTTGCCCGCGGTTTCTCATGGGGCGCTGTTTTGGTACTGACGCTAGAGGGAGCCCTTGGGAGTGGGGTGGTCAAGTATTGAGTAGTTTTAGAGACTGACTCTATTTTTGGGTATGATTATTTCTATATGCTTCAGCAAAAAAAAAAAATGTACTCTTCGAGAAGTAGTGTGTTTATTTGAAATTATGGTCATATATTTTTCGTTGTTGTTTTTACTATTTTGCTTAATTATTTCTCAACTATACCTACTTACAGTTCTTTATTTCTGGGAATCTATACCAATTTTGTGACGTTGCAAGGGGTAATCTCAGGATCTGCAGAACAGATTTAGAAAATTCTTTTGTCGATAGAAAGCCACGTTATTTGTAAGTCTTATACTTAGGCTAATATTTTGTCCAACATTTATTACCCAACGAAGTGGGTACGGGAACAACTAGTATTTAATAAAAACCCTATAAAAGTTACACATAGTGACTAAGGAGCACATAGTGAGTAAGGTACACATAGTGACACCTACCTGAGAAGTACTATCGTAATCATTTTTTTTTAACACACTAAGAAAAACCAACTTTCAAAATAACCGAAACCTCAACTCAAAGACGTACCTAAGTATTATTTTTATTAAAATAATTTAAACGCCTATATATCGTCACACTAACTTTAACACAGTCTCGATTTTTGTTCACCACGTGGCCCCCCTGCACAGTGGTCCCGCTGGGTCCCACGGGTGTGAATTAGCGCTCAATTTGGCGCGTGATTCGATTTGCTCCCCGCGCCGGCTGACCGTGCGCCTTAAGACCAGAGAATTCCGGATCCCGGATTTTCCCAGATTGTGCATTGGGTTTTCAGCTTCACAACTTCTTATTAAAGGCATTATGAGGGTGAGATAAAACTTTTTTTTAATTTATACTAGAGAAGGCAGACGAGTTAGTGGGTCATCTGCATATCGCGTTACGCCGTTGCTCAGAGTGGACGTGTTGCTGTAGTGTATTTTTAACAAACTTATTGGTTGTTTTAAATCTGTTTTAATAGTTTCCTAGTAATTCTAAATTATCGGTACCTCCTTGTCTAACTAAGGGTAATTTGGATTTAGCCCGTCGGCCATATTGCCTTGTGTCGGACTACTCGCTCTAATCAGTGACTGTGTCAGCGAAGTGAGCGTTGTGTGCTAAGTGTCAAGGTGCGGTGTTCCGGTGTCGGCCAAGGTGCGATTCATCTTTTTGCATCTTTCGTGAGTTACGCCGGGATCGATCTCCCGACCGCCGCGCTGGAGTCGCGCGCCGAACCGCTACGCTACGAGAGCTAGACCGAGACGGCGCGAATTTACGCTGCACATTCTATACAATAGGCGTAGTGTTGCAGTTTGGACCTTGCGGATAAGAGAATACGCTTTGTTTTTTTTGACTGCGATGGATATGTCGTGTTTGGTTTGCAATGGGGCTATCGATGTTAACTCATTATTGAAATGTGTAATATGTAGTGGAAATTATCATTTCCGATGCCTGAGTTTAGCGTCAGACCAAATCACGGAAATTTTTAAACAAACATGGAAATGTTCCTTCTGCACCTCAGTTAATTCGCGACGTCGGAGAAACGATGATCCTATTCAGAGTCACCCTGTGGCAAGTATTGTATTTGACGATTCTGTCATGTCATGTGATGGGGCTTTAGATGAGTCTAGAGTGGTGGACAGTGCGCCTATGGATTCAATTAACACTACGATGTTAGTAACTCCACCTAATTCCTACCACCTTCCAACTGAAGGTAATCGATTATCGCCAGCCACTTGCCCTGAATCACTACTGAACGACATTTTGCTTAAATTAACTACGTTGCAGGCACAATTCTCTGCTATTCAGGGTATCAAAACCGACCTGTCTCAAGTAAAGTGCGACTTGGCCGAAATGAGGAGCAGCATTGACTCTAAATTGGATGCTTTGGCAGGAAGGATGAATACCATTGAGTCCCGCGTCAGTGTGTTGGAGGAGAGCAAAATGGAGCTCGACGAAGTTAAAAAAGTCATTAATGATGTTATTAATGACTCCAGGAGGAACGAGCAGTGGGTGAGAAGATCGAACATCCAAATTAACGGCGTGCCCGAAACAAAGGGAGAGAACCTGTTCTCTATTCTCAAGTCATTGGCTTCGCTAAGTGGCTTTGAGCTGAACACGAACACGGATGTCGACTTTGTGACCCGGGTCGCGGTAAGGAATGACACAGACAATGCTAAACCCAAGCCAATTGTTCTCAAGATGCAAGCTCGATACAAAAAGGATGATTTTATCACCTCTCTACGTAAACTGAAGAACTTAAAAGCTGCGGATCTAGGTTTTGCTAATAGTTCTAACCGAATCTACATAAACGACCACCTTTCAGGCTTTAATAAGTACCTTTTGAAGGAAGCGAAACGCCGAGCAAGTCAAAAACAATATCAGTTCTGTTGGGTTCGTAACTGCACTGTCATGGTTCGTCGAAATGAAAACTCTCCCATCCTATACATCACTACCGAAGAGGCTTTAAACAAAATATCATAGGCGTTAACTTCTATCCCCTTCTTTATACATATAAGTGTTCTCATTTTCTCACCCTAGTTAAAAGTATACATTTTTACTCAATATCTAACTTTTACTTTGTATATTGTTGCAGAAACGAAAATTTTAATGGTTGCTATGAATTCTTATGTTGCAGTCTAATTAAAGTCCATATTATATTAGTTGTTATCGTATGCCATACGTTAAATTTATTTCGAGAACGGGAGTCGTCATCGATATTTAGATTATTTTATTCCTTTGTTGTTTATTCAAGATGTATGTACATTAAGTCATTTTCATTAGTGCTATTAATTGCTTTTAAAGTACTTAATGGGTCTTAATATCTATTACCAAAATGCACGTGGTTTAAGGTCAAAGACAAATGAATTTCTTCGTAATGTCCTTAAACAAAACTACGATGTCATTTGTGTCACTGAAACTTGGCTTCTGCCTGGGATTTATGACAGCGAACTTTTTGATCCCCGCTTTAATGTGTACCGAACCGACCGCGACTACGAGAGCACAAACTTGACACGCGGCGGAGGAACGCTTGTAGCTGTGCGCCGCGAGTTCAGGGTGGAGCAGCGAGACGTCCGCCCAGTGTTGCTCTTACGGGATGCCGATGTCACTTGGGTAGATATATCTATTTCTCAAGGGGCTGCTACGGAAAAAAAAATACGTCTATTTAATTGTTACTTTCCTCAGACCAAACATCAAATTGAGTCACAGTCTGCGTTAATGGAATTTGTGTCCGACTTGTATACGGACTTCTCAGATGATGCATTTATAGTTCTCGGCGATTTTAATATTCCTGATATTGTTTGGGTGCCTATAGACGGCAGTCAAAAACGACTAAGGATTAAGAACCCTGATCATAACAACATCACAGCTCAACTGTCAGCTTTTATGAATTTTGCTGATTGGCATCAATTTAATTACATTCCAAATAAGAATAATAGGCAATTGGATTTAGTCCTCTCTAATATTGATTGCGTAATATCTTTAGTGGAACCATTAGTACCTATTGACGGTCACCACCCGGTCTTTTCTGTACAGGTAGACATTGGGGTACCTGACAAAAATTTAAAGTCTGCCCATCATCAAATTGCTCGTCGCTTTTTCGCTGCCGATTATGATCTCATAAACGAGGAGTTAAGAAAAGTGGACTGGAAGCATGTCCTTTCGCAAAGTAATATCGATACCGCCGTCGAAACTTTTTATGAAATTGTTAATAGAGTCATTGATGATTTAGTTCCCACTAAGATAGTAAACAAAAACGAAAGTAAATATCCCGTATGGTACAACCGTCTTTTAATCAAATTAATACGTAAAAAAACAAAAATTCACAAGAAATGGAAAATTTATAACAGAAAATCAGATTATGCCATTTTTTCAGAAATAAGGACTAAAGTTAAAAAAATGGAGGTTTATTGCTACAATTTATTTATTTCTAGGACTGAATCTAATATACGTAAAAACTCTAAGTCTTTTTGGTCTTATCTAAAGTCAAAAAAGGATAGCAGTGGTATTCCTGAAACATTGTATTTAGATGACATTACAGGCACAAGTGGTCAAAATATAGCTAACTTATTTAACTTGTTTTTTCAATCGGTTTTCGTTAAAGATAATACAATGTTGTCAGCTCCAAATAATGCTGATCATAGTGTGGGAATTGTAACAGCTCAAAATTGTATAATTAGTAATATTGATATAAATGTAAACTTAGTTAATAGCTACCTCAAGGCCCTAGACGTTTCCAAAGGCAGCGGACCCGATGGTATTCATCCTGTATTTTTAAAAAGTTGCCGTGAAACTTTAAAGTTACCTATCACCCTATTATTTGATCTCTCTTTAAAGTCTGGTATATTGCCGTATTCGTGGAAACGCTCAATCGTAGTTCCTGTTTTCAAATGTGGAGACAAACATAATATAAAAAATTACCGTGGAATTTCAAAATTATCAGTTATCCCTAAACTTTTTGAGAAAATTATTTATGACAACCTTTATCACGCTATAAGACCCAAACTGATTTCCCAACAACACGGGTTCATGAGTAAACGTTCAACAGAGTCGAACCTTTGTGAGCTAATGGACTACGCGCTTGACGCTATGGATAAAGGCTATCAAGTAGATACAATTTACACAGATTACTCAAAAGCTTTTGATAAAATCTCACATGCTATACTTATTAAAAAAATTGGGAGCTTTGGCGTACACGGGAATCTCTTAAGGTGGCTTACTTCTTACCTCCGGGATAGAACTCAAGCAGTGGCAGTCAAAGGGTATACCTCCACATTTGTTCCTATCTCATCTGGCGTCCCTCAGGGTTCCCACTTAGGCCCCTTATTATTCAATATCTTTATCAATGACGTGATCGAGTGTTTTCTTCACTCTAATGTTTTGCTGTACGCAGATGACACAAAAATATTCACGATCATCAAATCACAGACAGATTGCATTAACCTTCAAAGTGATCTAGACAGATTAGGTGAATACTGTGCGATCAATCAACTTTATTTGAATGTTGAGAAGTGTCACTATATTTCTTTTTCTCGTAAACGTAACCGGCTAATGTATAACTATTCTCTTAATAATACAGTTCTTCAACGTGTTACACATGTAAAAGATCTTGGAGTATATCTTGACGATGAATTGCAACTCACTTCCCACATTAGCAAAATAGTCTCGAAGGCTTATAAAATGTTGGGATTTGTATTTCGGCAGGGCAAAGAATTTAAAGATCCCAACACCATGCAACTTCTTTTTAATGCGTTTGTTAGGTCCAATTTGGAATATGCATCTACAGTCTGGAGTCCTCACTTCAACGTGCACATTGACGCCATAGAAAAAATTCAAAATAAGTTCATCAGGCGTATGAAATATAAATATAAATCCTTTAACATTGACAGTATTGCATCTCTTCAAAGTCGTCGTGACACCAGAGACCAAGTATTCCTATATAAAATTATTAACGGACATATTGATTCGCCAAATTTACTTTCCAACATATCTTTTCGGTGCCCCGATCGACGAACCCGTTCCTCGAACCTATTTGCCATCCCTTTAAGTCGTACTGCATACGCTAGAAATAGATTGCTTATTAGGACATGTAAAAAGCATAACCAATTATTTACCCACTCCGACATATTTCATATGAAAATAAATCAATTTGTTTCTGCAATAATCAATAGTCAATAGTCATTGTTCACTCTTCTAAGTAAAAAAATAATAATTTTTATCATATTAAAATGAGTTCTGTAATACTTAACTTAATCTATTAACTAGATCATCAATATACATAAAGGTAGTAATTATATTTTTCGACCATCGTTAACATATTTAGTTTTTAGTTAGTTATTATTGATTTTTCAAGGTAACATGTTTGTCTTCTGAGCAACTGAGATGTAATTTAGATTATAAGTGGAAACTGTTTTGGCTGATGTACTTTTTAAATGTGATTGTTTCTTAATGTGTTATATATTGCTGTTTGTTTCCCAAATAAATAAATAAATAAATAAAAATAAATCTGGTGTTATGTGATCATCTCCGCCCATGGACACTTGTAATACTAGGAGTGAAATCGCAGATGCGTTGCTGGCTTTTGAGGAAATATGCTGGTGTTTCTTTCTTTCTAGTGTCATAACCGGGCGAAATTCAGAAATTCCTATGGTCACTTTCGGTCTCCATCATCATCCCAGCTTGGTGGTACGATTGTCATCGAAATAATCATGTAGTGGGCAAAGCAGATTAAACCATTTTTTTTAATACGTTATTCCTCATAATTACCTATTGTTAGGAGAAGTTGTAATAATACACTTGTTACGTTGTTTACCTCTGCTGCATTTTTGTAATCAAACAAGTTTACTTTCACACTAATGAATAGCATTATATTTGTTGTTTACTAATTATAGCGTTTAACTAATTGTAAGTAGGTATATTGAATTTCAAATATCAATATTGACCTGACAGTATTCAATCATCAAAATAAACATATTATCATCATGGTTTTTGGAAGTTATTTATTGAGTCCAAATTCAAAATTCGAATAGTACATTCCCATAAGCCAGTACCTGACAAAAATCCTTCAAAAATATTATTCCAAATTTAAAATATCGATTACAAAACAGGTCCTTGACGTACTCGTCTCAAGCACCCGGCTTGCTGAGAACTGCACTCGACTTCTTTTGTTTCCAGCCAGCTTTCGTTAGAATGAAGACGAATGGATTATAAAACCTATAATGTATATGCGACCTTAAAATTTACTAGAAAAAGTTCTATTTTCTATAGCCATTTAGTTGTAGATGTACCCTTTTTACTTAAGAAGCTTGTATTGCAGTTGTGTTTTTTATATTTTTATACGGCGATCTGATAACATTTACTGCAGCCAGTATTGTGTTTGTAAACATTGTATTTAATTTGTGATCTTGATAAGCGGATACTTAAGTTAAAGCTGGTTTGTTTTATTTAAAGTAAGAAAGCGGTGACTTCTTTTAGCTTTTGTTTGTGTATTTAATTCATGTATATATTTTTGTACAGTACTCCATATTTTATTAGTGTAGTTTGTTAAGAGTCAATCACTTGAAATTAAATTGTTTATTATTTCATCGAGTGTTGTAATTTTTAATAAGTTAGAATTTTGAAGAAGTTATATCACACAAATATAGCTACGCAACCGAAAAATAAAAATGATCTGCACTCGACTCTATTGTCAAGAGAATACGTCGTTCTGAATCATTTTGAGTATGCTCTTCTGCTTAGCTACTGTTGATGCTGACTGTACCAGGCAGAGTCAATACCAACTAAGCTAAACACGTCATTATAACTCATTTCATAATTATTACCTAATTTAATCATCATTATCATCAGCCTATACCTATTAGTCCACTGCTGGATATAGGCCACTCTCATCCAGCTCTTGCCAGCCACCTTGCGAAGATCGTCACTCCACCTAGTCTGAGGGCGTCCTACACTACGTTTGCCGATTCGCGGTCTCCACTCAAGAATACGATAACTCCAGCGATTATCGGTTCTGCGGCACAAATGGCCGGCCCCCTGCCACTTCAAGCTGCTAATTCGATGGACTACGTCGATAACCTTAGTTCTCTGTCGAATATTTATTATATTTCTTCACAATATTTACAATAATCGAAACCAAAAACTCCAAACACAACAATAAAATAAATCTAGCAACACTTAACCACTGTCACCCGAAACCGCGCATTAGGGCGACCTCACACGCCCACTAGATGAAGGCTGCCACACACACGCCGAAACAAACCGGCTAATTTGTCGCAACTTGCGGCTGGCTGCCGCGCCCATTGCGTGTCCATTGTAAAACGTCTTACGACACGATAATCCTTTTAACATTGACGTGAAATCATTTGAAAAAAATAAAACCTATTAAACGTTCCGCGGATTTATAGAAAGTAGGTTTTTTTTATAATAAGGACTGTTATTAATTAAGTTTTAATAAAAAAAACTAAATTCAATTACATAATTTTAATAATACTAACCATGTGATTGCTTATTTCACCGCATTAGCCTTAGTTTTATTATTAGATTTAATAACTCACGTCACGTGCTTTATGAGTTGCACAATCAAACAACGTAAAATTCTTCATGCAATTATGATAGCATAATTAGTATAGAGCATCGATTATGGAGCACTCTACTACTTTTTTGGTTCACTACTATTATACCAAATCATTATTTTTTGTGACAAAGTATATCATTTCACAAACTTTCATTTCGCTAAAAGATACTTCCCGTCGCATTGTTTTTTATTTTCTTGTTATCAAAAGTCTAACCTCACCTTATACTTATTGAATAAGCCCATATGTAACCTTTGTAATATGTAATGGTTTAAGCACAAACACGTTTTTGCGAAATAAAAGTATGTCAAATGAATATTTGATCAAAAGGCAGGATACCTCTGTTTTTGCAAAGTGAATTACATTTCGATTAATTAAAAAAAGCTGAATGACAAAAAAAAACGATTCCACACAATAATCACAGCGTTCATATTAGCGGGTTACGATTATAGAAAGTAAAAATTATGTATTGTACAAACAGGCAAAAAACAAAAGACAGAAGAACTTATTCCCTGAGTACGAGTACATAGGAAATATCGTCGCCGTAGAGCGAAAATTCACCAAGTCGAAAAATGGCCGAAATTTAGTTATGAATGTCATCGAAATCGCTTTTTTTTTGTGCAAATTTCAGTCTTATTATTATGTACATAGCTATTATAGTTTCGATTTTAAAAAGTAACAGAAGTCATTAAATTATACTTCGTCTCTCACTACGTAAGGGAAGAATTACCTAATTCGTTTGATTATTTATGGTCTACATGAAACCGTACAATAAATGCACCTAAATCGTCTTGGTAACTTTTTCTCTAAATATTCCGAAGTCACGATCAAGAACTACTTTATTCAAAAAGTCACTAAAATTACTTAGCTAATTTCTGAGTAATAGTTTTGTCAGAAAATATGAAAGCGAAAACTAACTAAGTCTATTTAATGATTTCTCAATCGTCACACATAGACAATGTGGACAGTTTATCGTAAACGAAAATTGATTAATCTGTTTGAGTTAGTTTTTTCCTATTAAACAGGGTACCAATGCTTGTTTACATAATTAATTAATTACATTTGATGAATATTTGTACGACTTCACCGTGCGTCGATGTAATATAGGTGAATTTCGCGCGTAAGTTAGTTAATTTTTTCGTGAGTGGCGCGGCGCTGTTAAGCGGCGCGGGACGATTTTGCTCAGTTACTTTACTCGTTGTTGTGATAAGAATAATAAAATAAGTATCCTAAGGTAGAAAATGAAGCGCGCTAAGTTTATATTGGATTTGGTGAATAAGAAAGATGATGCCGGCAATGAGGTAAGTAAGTATTTTTGTTATTAAAGTTTCTCAATTCAGTAATAATTATTATACACCGTGCCCGGGACGTACCCGAAGGATTATAATTTATAACCATCGATTCTAGACCCTATTTGGAGTATATAATGTGGTATAACATTTAATGATTAAATTAATTTATGTTGTACATTGATGATATTGCTATTAACAACATGAATCTTTCTTGGTAAATAATGCTTTATGTTAAGGCGATAGAGTTCAAATTAAATTAACTATGGAATTGTTTTTTACAGAATAAAAATCTCGGAAATTGTGCGTTATTGGACTACATGTTATACCACATTATATACTCCAAATAGGGTCTAGAATCGATGGTTAAAATCCTTCGGGTACGTCCCGGGCACAGTGTAATAACTACATTATTACATCATCGTTTTGGTGGAAAAAAAAATAACAAACATTTTAAATAACGTACTATACTGTTTTGTAGGTTCCTATTGAGATGTACGTGTAATTGGTAAGCCAAGAAGAACAAGATTGACCGCAATGTAACTAAATGCTTTTCATTACTTGCAGTGTGATGCCTAATGCTTGTTTTATTTGAATTCTCTTGCCTGTTTAGCAAATTTCTGTTTTTTTTATAAATCTTATAACCAATGGTCGGAATAAGGAGTGCTGAGGTTCGTTACCCGGGGTGTGATTCTCTCAGTAGCATGGCTTCTGTCGACAAGAACGAACGTATAAGGCTGCCTAATTGAGAATGCACGTGCTAAAATGTGTTTTGTTCGCTCTGACGAGACTACTTAAACTCGCCGCTGCCATATTCACTCGTCCGTTCGTCCGACCGCGTGTTTGAGAGAATAACAACCCTGAGTGAGAGATGAATACCTACGTTTTCATTTATAAAACCATTTCTTTTTCATTCACACCACACGCGCTCGTTTCATTCAAGCTTGATGTAAAAAAGGACCACGATACCTATTCAGACTATTGTATATAAGATACCTAACTATAAGTAAGTTTATTAACAATGGCGGCTTCGGAAAGCATAGAGTTTCCACAATGTACAACAATGAAAATTCCGTTAAAACGACTCGTTTGCGAGATTGACGTCAAGAGGATAAACCAGCAAGTGTGTAAGGAGCGTGTTTCGTCACGCAGTGAATTTTGAATAAGCGCATTGATTATTATCAAGTTAATTTGGCCAGATTATTCTCAGAGTCAATTTCAAAGGCATGCTTTTTAACCGAATTTAGTTACATGGTTATATAAAGTGTGATATCATTATAACAAGCTTTTTAATTTAATTGTATGGTGTGTTTTGTGTTTGCTGATTACTAATACCGGTTTATGAATTTATTTCTATAAAATATAACTTATATCGCATGAATTGCACAGTTTTTATTTCGAAATACTTAGCATCTAACCGGGCCGGGGTTTTGGTCTATAGTTAAGTCAACTAGTACAGTCACCAGCAATAATTATATTATTCAACATTGGCCGCAAAAACATCTGACACGTCTTTGTTACTACAGGTATAAGTGTGTCAGATATTTTTGCGCCCAATGTTGGATAATATATTATTGCTGGTGACTGTACTTATAATCCTACTGAGAGTTCGGGGTCAGTAGAAAGATGTAAACAAATTAAATTAAATTAGTACAGATTAGTTCGTTTGGTTTTGTTTATACATTAGAACTTTTCTATTGACCCAGAATTATGATTTAACTAATGCAGCACCAAAGTCGCTTCGCCGCACAAATAGACGCAAGATGCAAGACCCAGCTTGTGATAGCAATGATACCAAAGAAGAATGGATAACACAGCTAAAAGATTATCACATCCCACACGCTTACGCGACTCCTTTACCCATTTCGGAGGCAAAAAAGAAAGACCTCATTGGTCTATGCAACAAAGGCATAGTACCACAAGAGCTGCATTCGTGGTACAGGTCTTTGCGTACCAGCACGGAAGCAGTTGACAGGCTATGTCAACCGGACATTACAGAGGAAGGTGAAGAGTAAAGTATTACTTTAATTGTGTTATAATATAAAGTTTGCAGACACTTATGATTTTACTTATTTTATTAAACTATTATTCTCATTATGGTGTTTTATCTGAAAACCTAACAATAAACCCTAACAAAAAACAATCAAGTTAGGTTCTACTAGATAAATATAACGAACTTTATTATTAGAGTTATAATTTAACTAAATTAACTTAGTTTATTTCAAAACAAGTAAAAATTGGGAAAAAAGTCACTAAATCCGGTCTAAAAATCACTAAGTCACAATTTGGGCATAAGACTTGAGGGGCAAAAATGTTTTTTGCAATTATCTATAAAATTATTAGAGTTAATAACTTTTACCAAGTGTAGCCTAAAGAAACAATAAAATGACCACTAGATAAGACTACAAAACCACTTTTATCTCTTACAATAATCGAGTAATATTTTTTTTAAACTTTATTTTATTAAAACCTTAATAACTCAAAATGACAAAAGTGAGACTTGGTGAATTTTCGCTCTACGGCGACGATATATCAGACAACGAACCTTCTCAACTTCAAACATCAATAATTTGACGTGACGTATAGCAACGGAACCGCGTCCTAACACCGCGTAATCAGCGTGCGAAAATAGGCAATTTTGTGATTTGAAATCGTTAACACCTCCTACACTGCCGAGCAAAAATAACTTGTCACTTTGTAAAGAATTTCAGTATAACATGACCCTATTGTTTTTGCACATAAGTATAATTATTAACATTAATAAATGACTTTGTAAGGACATACCTATTTGAAGTTGCGAATTTCCTGTGATCAAGTAGTGAGGTATTTTAGTTTTTAACCCCCCACTCAAAAAAGGGGTGTTTTAAATGTAATGTAAAGTTCCAAATAGATGGACCGATTCGGTCGCAGTTTTTTTTGAAGTAAGTGTGGTGTTATTCTCTCAAAAACAACGGACGGTCGGACGAACGAGCGAAATCGCAGCAGCGAGTTTAAGTAGTCCCGTCAGAGCGAACAAAACACATTTTAGCGCGTGCATTTTCAATTAAGCAGCCTTATGGCAGAAACCATGCTGCTAAATTGAAAATGTGTTTTTGAACGAGTGCTTTAGGCAATAGCGATGCAGGTTAGTGATTTTCCGAGATAAACATAATTATTTTGTTCTGAACTAGGACTCTTTTATTTAATTCCATATCCATCGAACTACTTGTACTCGTAGTTAACTACAGACCTACTATCTTGAAAGCCTGTGTAAAAACGATCAACATACTTAAAGAGACATAAATACGTTTGAAGGTTGGTACATAGAAAACACTATCTAACACAGAAATATTTTTTCAAATCGGACCAGTAGGTTCAGAGGTTAGCGCGTTCTAGCAAACAAATAAACCAACTCTTCAGCTTTATAATATTAATATAGATTCACAACACAACAAAATATTCACGGCAATTTTATTTTTTTTGCATTTGCCGGGAATATAACCGCATCATCAAAGAAATATCTCATATTTAAAAAACTAGCGGCAAAGTTAAATCAAATATTCTTCGCGCGTGAAATAAATAACGAACCAAAAGTCGTTACTCTTCGAACGAACTTGCCAGCCCTATTCGAGACAAACTTTCTAATTACCTCCCGACAAGGCAACGCATATGCACCTAGACTAGGGAGACAACATTCTATACACGACCACACCACTCCAGAACCCGCCTTATTACTATCATATAAAATTCAAATTTAGAACGCGAACAACTCACATAAGGGTTGCCAACTACAAATGAAACATTCGTATTCAAACTCAACCTAATTGCAAATAAAGTCGACTCGACTCCGCGTCTTCCAAAGTAGTAGAACCTCTAGGGTTGTCACGAACAAGTTCATTATGCACTTAGACAATTAGTGTACGCTCGCGGCGGATTCGGGCATTGTCAACCCTAGGCCTTTCCGGGGTAGCGCCCGCTCTAATATGCAGCCATTTGATTATTATCAAAATACTCATTAAGGCTCCCGGACTTTGATGTAGATACGTTTTTATACGCGCTTTACAATTTGGAGTTTTAACAGAATTCATTTGCAGCGAAGTGTACTTGTACTGCGTTGAATAATGGGGTGAAATGGACTTTAGGAAAGTATTTTAGAAGGGATAAACTTAGGAATAAAATATCATGTTTTCTAAAAAAAAAACAAGTAGGTACGAGTATCAATTGAGCAATTTAACTGCTAAAATCAAACATTATAGAATAAAATATAAATATAGAAATCTCGGTTTCAGCACAGGGGATTGTTGTTTGTGATTCTAACAAAAAGAGTGAATGTCGCAGCGGCGAGTTTAAGTAGTCCCGTCAGAGCGAACAAAACACATTTTAGCGCGTGCATTCCCAATTAGGTAGCCTTATACGTTCGATCTTTGACACTACATATTTAGCTCTGTCAAATTTAGGATTTTTGCTCTTTTTGGTATACAAGGTACAGTCAGCATCAAAAGTAGCTAAGCAAAATAACACGCTCAAAATGATCTAGACACGACGAACCTACCTATTCTCTATTATAGAGTCGAGTGCAGATCATTTTGACCTCTTCGGTTGCGTAGTTCCGCTGCTGACTGTACAACTGGAATTTTCTGATTACTCCAGTAAGTAAGTGACAAATAGAATAAAATCTTAATGTTTGTATCTAAGTACTAATTTAACAGCGATATAAACAATCAAGAACCCAGATATTAATGAAGTGAAGACACGCTGGCATGAAAGTCATTAATATTCCAATTTCATCGTATTTTAATTAAAATTTGCATTAGAAATACAAACTAATCCCAATCAGAATAATCTTCTAAGCCCAATTATGAAATATAGTTGCCACATGTGCAACAGCCATATTCTCTAATTAATATGCACTTTACAAGGAAACTGACATAAGTCGCATGGCAAAACCTTTTCAACCTAATACTATATTAAATTAAAGTTGGAAATCGCGTGTATTTTGCTTTGAAGTAACAGTTCTAAATTCTAAGCACATGTAAATCTGAATTTAGGTTGCTTAGGAACACGAATGCAACGTTGCACTTCCGACCGCGGAGCTACGAGGGCTGCTACTTAGGTAACCGGAATCCAGGATTCCAACATTTTTAAACGCTATATCTGACCTCCATGGTAAAATTTGAACTTTTTTTAATACTGGCCGCTATATATTTTTTTTCTTATGTACGCTAGTCTTTTGTTTTTGGCGGGTTTAAATTTTAATCTCGCTGCAAGAATGGAACTCACTCGTGAAAATATTCGTGCTATGATTTATTACGATTTTCGGCGTGGTTTAACGCAACAACAGTGCATAGATCAACTAACTTCGACTTTTGGTGATGAAGCTCCATCCAAAACTACTGTGTATCACTGGTTTAGTGAGTTCAATCGTGGACGTAGTATGCTCAGGGACGAAGTTAAGGATGGTCGCCCGAAATCGGTCGTTGTACCACAAAATATTGAAGCTGTGCGAAAACTTATAATGCATGACCGTCATGTTACGTATCGCGAGATAGAGGCGACTATAGGCATATGTATGACGAGCATTAATAAGATATTACATGAACACTTAGCTGTGAAAAAAATTTGTTCGCGTTGGATCCCGCACAACTTAACTAAGGATCAAAAAGAGGCTCGCGTCGAATGGTGCAAGGAAATGTTGAAAAAATATAACCGTGGTGACTCAAAAGCTGTTTATAATATCTACACAGGTGACGAATCCTGGATCTATGCGTATGATCCCGAAACTAAACAACAATCAACGGTGTGGGTGTTTCAAAATGAGCCGAACCCTACGAAAGTAACTCGTGCAAAAAGCACCTTGAAGCAAATGGTGGCCTGCTTTTTTGGTATTAATGGCCATGTGGCTACAGTGCCCCTAGAGAATCGTAAAACGGTTAATTCGGAGTGGTACACGACCATTTGTTTGCCGGAAGTATTTGAAAAAATACGGAAAAACAACCAGCGACGGAGAATCATTCTGCACCATGATAACGCCAGCTGTCATACATCACGTGAAACGACTCGATTTTTGGAAGGTCAAAATATAGAATTAACGGGTCATCCACCTTACAGCCCTGATTTGGCACCCAATGATTTCTATTTATTTCCAAATGTAAAGAATAAATTACGTGGTCAACGATTTTCGACCCGTGAAGATGCCGTCGACGCGTTCAGACAGCACGTTTTGGAGATACCTCAGTCAGAGTGGAAAAAGTGCTTTATAAATTGGTTTCAACGTATGCAAAAGTGCATCGATTATCACGGAGAATACTTCGAAAAACAATAAAACCATATTTAGCCATGTACGTTTGTTTATTTTTTCTATTCCGGTTACATAAGTAGCAGCCCTCGTATCTGGTGGCTGAACCAGCCGGTTTTAGCCGGACTAATCCGGTTACAGCCGGAATTATCCAGTCTAATACCGGATAGCTGGTCACATGTTTGCGGTCAGTAGAAATCTAACTCGGAGGAATAGTTGTTAGAATTTAGTACGAAATGTCTGACGATTAATATAAACGTAGGATGAATATATCATCGAAATGTGTATTTGGTTAGACGACGTCTACTTAACGTGTAATGATAATTATTATTCCGGAAACTTTTAACGGCCATTTATAGCTCGCAAAAATAGCTGTCTTGCTCTAATATTGTGTAATAGAATGAGATGTCCGTACTTGCTGCAGGGTAATATTGGTCGTTAAATTGCCTGTTTAACGTGTAACGGCCTCTATTTTAGGACGTTCATAGTATATTGTTGCCTAGGCGCGGAAAGTAAGGGTTTTCCTGACGAGGTGGTTAGCAGGCCGAGCAATAGCGAGGCCTGCTAAAATACGAGTCAGGAAATCCTCGTTTCCGCCGTGGCATACATAATGCTTTCCTCAAACATGTGAGGAAATAACACAAATACATGTCATGTTTAAAAAGCAATCAATTTAATGTAATTCACATTAAAAGTTATGTTGGTCATGTTTGGGCAATTTGTAAATAAAAACTGTATAGTTTTTCCAGTAGCCAGTTCAAATGGGAGTCTCTCGCTATGAATCGGTTAGAGTGGCGGCACCTAGTTGAGCAAAATATCTATGCTTTTGAAGGTAAGCGAAGACAGGAGCTATTTACATAGTTAAGGGCTCAATTAAAAAATCCTTAACAATCCTTAACTTTTTCCTTTGTGTAACGAAGATTAGTCCTTAAAGGGATAAGTTCGCCTTTGTACATATTTTTATATTAATTGTATTGTTATGGTTTTTCTTTTGTACAATAAAGTGTTTACATACATACATACATACATTAGTCATATAATCATATGGATAACTTTAGTTACACAAAGGAAAACAATGGAAGAGTTAACGTTTTCTCAATTAAGTCCTTAACTATGTACAATATTTTTGCAATTCACCCAGATACCAAGCGCAATAAATTGAAGCACGATGGGTCGAGCGTATAAGGCTGCTAAATTGAAAATGCACGCGCTACAATGTGTTTTGTTCGCACTGACAGGACTACTTAATCTCGCCGCTTGAATATCACTCGACAGTCCGCACGACCGTTGTTTACAGAATCACTACCCAGGATAAAAATTATATAATATCAGAAAAGTTCAGTCCATTAAGAGTTTTATTTAAGTTCAGTCACAATAACCGAACTCGGTTAGGACTTTTTTGCTAACAAGTCCTAACCGAGTTCGGTTATTAGATCCCGAAAAACGAACTCGTTAAACTTACCTACCGAAATAATCAAATATTAAATTCTTGTGTCCATAAATGCATATCTAAAATTATTGAAACCTAGCGGTATTTCCCCATTTTAGGTCTAAAAACCGTCGCGCTCCTTCCAAGAACCAAAACGCCTCATTAAAAAAAACAACAAAGTGAGGAAGATGAAACAAGAACTCCTATCTACATTTAGTGGCAGAACCAAATAATCCTAACTACATAGGTAGTCAGACTATGTTTGGATTATTTGGTTCTGCCACTAAATGTAGATAGGAGTTCTTGTTTCATCTTCCTCGAGACAAAAGAGACAATAAAAAGCCGCACCGACAAACGGTGACCATAGACAAAAGGAACTCATCACCGCAATAAAGATATTACAGTCACAAACAAAAATTAACGGTGTTCTATAAATTAAACAATTGACCGTGTTTACACCAGGAATCCTGTTGAATAAGGTTTCCGTGTCTTGCTTTAGTTAAGTACCTTAGCCCATTCACGGTTCGTCCAAATGGACGTGGTCCATTCGTAGTTAATAAACTGTAAGGACTAGAGGCCTTTCTTTAAGAATCTAAGTTGGAATTAAGTTAGCTATCCTATCATACATTCACACTTGAGACTAAATCGAGAAAAAGGGATGGAGTTAACGTAACTTCGAACTTTGATTTCCAAAGTATGGCCTCAGTAAGCCACTCAAGACGTCATGGCTTTCAATTCTTGGCCGACGATAACCTAAATTGAAGATCATTCACAAGCTGCACCGTATAATGCCACGACCAACGTCCAGCTCATGGTTTTTCTACTTATAGTCAATGGTCAAATATGCAATGAAATTTGGACAAAGATTTAGGATCGAGTTTGGCAGGGCACCGCGCTGACTGACGCAATGGACTGACCGTGAATGTCCAGCTTTAAAAACGCTGAATATCGTCGACCGTTGCAAAAGGAACGATCATAAAGTGACCATAATAAAATTACAACTGTCATCAGTCCGTTGTCTATTCCGTTGTTTTCCGAGTAGGAGACAAAACGGCGATACAATGGTCGGATCATTTGAAGTTTTAAAGGCGCTCTGAACCTTTTTTGTCGGCGTTATCGGTTCTATTATAACAGGTATTTAGTTCAAGTAATACCTCGCGACATGCCATTTATTTGACCGCTACTCATTTTTTTTCTTACATTAATTTCTATGTATATAAATACATGGAGATCAAGGGGAAAGGCCTTTGCCCAGCAGTGGGACACTCACATAGGCTAGAAAAAAAAAACAACAATGAAAACGAATAAAGCGATGTAAAGCTGAATTTTAAGAATGTTTTTAGACACCTTAGGTAGAGTGAAAACGCATAATTTTCAGACATTTTTCAGTTTTTGCAAGAACAAGACTAAATGCGCTACAATTTGGTTTTTTAAATAATTTCTATAATATATTATACTTATTACCTATGTAGTTCCTGAGATACAACACTTCAAACAAAGGGCAGGTAAGAGAGCCAAACATTAATCTAACTCTCTGTAGTCTCTGTCAAGTCTTACCGTGTGACTTAAAAATTTGGCCAGCAGACCACTTTGATAAACTATTATCGAATCCTTACGAAACTGTTATAAATTCACACACCTACGATATATTTAATTTAAGGCCTGAAACGTATGCTTATAATGAAATTTCCGCTATTTCTTCCCGTTGAAGTTAGTCACAGTTGTTTATGAAACACTAACGACCCGCCCTCGCTTATTCGCTTCGGTTTATGTGAGTATGATATAGCCTATAGCCTTCCTCAATAAATGGGCTATCTTACACTGTAACAGTTTTTCAAATCGTACCAGTAGTTCCTGAGATTACCGCGCTCAAGCAAATAAACAAACTCTTCACATACATACATAAACATACATAAGCTCACGCCTTTATTCCCAGAGTGGGGTAGGCAGAGCTACAGAATTTCCAACAACTATAAAAACTTTTTGATAATTCTGTAACCACATTTTGCACACTTAGGTGAAGATGTTTACCAGTGTATTAGTGACAGGTTGCAAACCCATCGCCTAACAGTACTACACGCCTTTATTACCTTAGTCGGCTTTTACGACATCCACGGAAAGATACGGAGTGGCACTATTCTAATCCGGCTACCACACGGGCAAACTTTTCGCCTTTATAATATTAGTAAAGATATAGATAAAAGTCAAAGAAAACAGTATATTCATCTCTACATAAGCTGTGCCAGGGATCACCCTATATTGGCCTAACTATAAACTGTTACATTTTTCACATAGCTACGTAAACCCATATCTAATTTGCAAATGCGACAGTCTCATTGAGCCAGCGGCCCCGCGGCACCATCCGCATTATCATGAACCCATTAACTGGCGCGGGCGCATGAACAATAATGGCTCCTCGCGAGAACGTGGAAGGCCTGGTGCTCCTTAAACCACGGTTAACTGCAATAGCTTTTAAAGTGAGCGTTTGCGGCCTGAGTGATGTGAGGCGAAGGATGCTAGGTGCTCAACTATTCCAATTTGATTTGTTACCTAATTATTGTGAATTTTTAATCCTTAATTGTTAATCTAAGTTTAGTGACGCATTGGTTAAACTGTAATGTCATGTAAACGTTTTTATCAAATAAATAAATAAATAAATAAATGTTTGATTCGTTCGACGAAGTCATTGCATTGAAAGTAGAGAATGCAATTTAACCGGTTTTTTGTCAGTTTCGTATGAAAATAACAGGTTTAAACCGGTTATAACTGGTTATTTGCATTCCTTAATTGAAAGCTAGGTAAACGCTTATTATTTTGATTCGCATTTCGCCATTGAAATGAAAGTTTTGTCGTAAACTAACCGTGATTTTACAATGAAAAGATACAATTAATCAAGTTCATTGCTTTTAAATGTTATGTTGTTGTTCATGCCTATTTAATTTTGTAGATATAGAGAGACATAACTGTAGAACATTACTTAATCATAATTGGTTGATAAAATAATGAAGTATCTGGGGTGTTATTCTTTCAAAAACAACGGACTGTCATACGAGCGAGCGAAATCGCAGCGGCGAGTTTAAGTAGTCCCGTCAGAGCGAACAAAGTGCATTTTAAATTAAGCAGCCTTATTATACCTTCGATCCATCGGCAGAAACCTTGCTGCTAAATTGAAAATGCACGCGCTAAAATATGTTTTGTTCGCACTGACGGGACTACTTAAACTCGCCGCTTGGAGATTCACTCGTCCGTCCGTCCGACCGTCGTTGTTGGGAGAATCTCTACCCTGGAGTACGAGCGTCGCTCTGCCAAGTTCTCATCTTCGGGATAATTCGTTTTTTTAAACCCAAGCCACGATCGATACATAGATGACATTATTATTATTATGACCAATAACTAGATCACGTTATCTTGGGGCACTGAAGTTGCTTTTTTGTAGGGGGTTTTGAACTTTTATTTTATCGACAGTTCTATATCGATGTTTGTGGTTTATATTATGCAATATTTAAATGCTATTGTCATTTAGATAGTCGATAAAATAAAAATGCAATCCCTATAAAAAAGCGACGTCAGTGCCCCAAGATAACGGGGTCTACCAATACTGCCCTCCTACGGAGAAAAGGCACAAATGCAATTAATTCATAAACGCATAATAATAGACTCTCAATGGTTATAATTAGGTTAGAAGTGCAATACAATTCATAAAGTAGGTTTTTTCCGTAGGAAGGCAGAATAACACAATTGTTTTTAATGAAATTATTCAGGAATAACCCAAACGAAGGATACATTCTATTTTATTTAAAACCCGCAGTTAACTGTCATTTAAGAATCTATGCCACCGGGCGTTGATAAAAAAAAACATAATGCTATGTCGCGTTGAGGTGTCATGGGAAATTTGAGTAAATTAAAATAGGAAGATGGAGCGAATGGGTATTAAGCCAACATTGACGCCCTGGCGTTTGTCCCGCTCTGCCACTATGCGGTAGAACAGGGATGGGGTTGTTAATTAGGGTGCGAGGTTTGTGCAGTGGTTTTTAACTAATGTTGGGCGATGTGTGCATTTATATCTCGAGTGTTTTGTTTTAATAAGTCTATAGGAATCTATGGTTTTATTTAATCTAGACCTCGCTTATTTTAAGGCCATTTATGAAACTGTTATTTTATTTGGTTTTAGTTCAATATAGTTTGGAATCTGGAGAGTTTGGAACTACATTTGATTTGGCCCTTAAAGGACATGGCTAAACTACTGCCGTAAGCATGTATAGTAATTTCGTACTAGCTCGTAACATTCGAAAATTCATTAATTAATTATTACATGTTTATTATTCTCCTAGAACTTTCGAATAATGATAAAGTATTTAAAAGTTGTTTACTCGGTTTTTCATATTTTTTGTTTGCCATCGAAACCTGACTGATACCAGATTATATTAATCTTATGTCATCTGTTATCTGTCTGTAAGTATGACGATCCGTATTGCTTATAATATAATGTATGAAAAATGTTACGTTTTATTTTCAGGATTGTAACGATTTGGAAAGTTCCTGAAACTTGTTTCATGCTGAATACTAATATTCAGCTCATTAGCGTAACATATTACTAGTTACAATGTTTATACATTGCTAGGGCAGTCGCCCATACTTCAGTTCCCTTGCAATGTTATTATGACAGTGACAAGTTTCAACCTTAGCGATAATTAGATCTGACAGAAACTTTTGTCAAAACTGGTAGACCATTTTCTTGGCCGACTGTACCCACCGCTATGGTCTAGCTGCTTTCAACGATACTTCGAATATTTTCCCTGCGCGGGATTGTAAACCAGAGGGGCTATTGTGTAACGCACTCGCAATTGCAATCGTTTTCATTTTGAAAATCGAAGATTTGTTTGCATATAAAATGAAAACAATCGTTCCACTTTGAAGTAAATTTCGATTGCGAGTGCGCTAGACAATAAGCCTTCTGGACCTCTAACTTCATAACCAAGGTTAACTTGTTTATGTACACATCTCCCAAATCACCATCACTATCAAAACAATAACTTCACAGACATTTTTCTTTTCCACAATTCTAAGACGAAAAAAAAAGTTAAAACAACGTTGTTTTACGACAGATGTTCCTTTTGTCGCACTTAACGACATAATTTCTACAAAATACTTACAATCAACAGTCTTACAGAGACAGACAATGGTTGTCGGTAAAAGACAAAAGTACTTTAAACTTAGTTAGTAAGGAAGATTATTAGAAATTATTACTTTATTGCTGTTAAAAGCACGCGGCGCTGCTATTGGTCATAAAAAAATTGCATTGTTTTTTTTTTGGGATTTTGTAAAGGATGTCAAAGGAATATTGCTAAGCTTAGCCTTTAAAAAAACATTACAGGGCCACTGTTCTGCTTGTTAAAACCATAATAAATTACCTGACGAAGTTTTAAAGTTCCCATTTCCAGTACTTAAAACTTACTTGAAAAAGTCGCTGATGTCAAAACCTTACTATAGGGTCGAGGACAATCTATCAGATAAAAGTGCTTGGCCTAAACTAAACACCCAAATAACGTAATAATAACTTAATCGTAAGAAATATGTAAACATTGTATATTGTCTAGTGGACACGGTTTCTGTAGGAGAATGTATCGAAACTTTTTATGTAGTTGTCTTACACCATCATAATTAATTACAATTTTTGAAATTATTTTCTATTACTTACTACTAATTAGTTCTGGAGAAAATTCAGAGTTTTGACACATTTTTCTGCTCAACTACGCGTGAATACATTTATTTCTTATCGTATGTTAGATTCATTGTTTTATATAATGCTAGGTTAAGTTTTATAATTGTATATTTAAAAAACGACTAAGTAACTGTTGAGTTTCATGCGGCGTTTCTTCTCAGCAGTGGTCTCTTGCGAAGCGCTGGTAGATTTTTGACGTGTAAAAGTGCCCGTGCGGCCTACTTACTGAATAAACATCTTTTATCTTTCTTCTTATCATTATTATTATCCTTAAAATGTTATCGTATGGTCAACTAATACGATTGACGGCAATGTCGGCCGAGTTCAAAACAAATACCTACCTACCATAACATGTCAAAGGCAATTGTGGTTTTACCAATTAGAATGAGGTCTAGCGGGATATCCTTGAACCACTTTATTAAAAATTAAAATCAAACAAAATAAATTTCCAAACGGGAAATAAGTGTTTTGTAGCGGATCCCTTTGACTGCCATACTGGTTGGTCATAATGTATTGTTAGTCATACTTTTTTTTGTCATAACTTCTTTCAGGCTGAAGTTACAGCTTTTAATAAACGTTTATCGTGTAGATTAGTTAGGTTAGGTTAGGTTAGTTTTATACAAAATCTGATAAAATAACCGTGTCCTGAGAAAAATGCATTATGACTTGCGAAAATTATGACTTAACACATTATGACTAAAAATAATTATGGCAGTCAATAGAGACCCGTTTTGTAGAATATTGATGTTTAATACCTAGGTACTTAACTTGAATACAATTTCTGAGCCGATCATAATGGGAGTTTAATCCGTTCATAAACATGTTTTCTACTTAAATTACTTTTAAAACGTTCAAAATCTGTTTTAACAACATTATTATTTTATACGCGAGTAAAATACGCCTTGAAACACTTTTCAACCTGCGGATTTTAGGGTTAGAAAGCAGCGAGTTGTCACGTAGTGACGATAGATGGCGCTAGTAGTCTCGATTACGAGGTTGAAATAAACTCTATTGTGGGAATGTAAAAAGTTAATAATGAGCACTTTTCATCAACGAATTGAGGTACACTAATTAAAATAAAGTTCGGGTAAGTATTAATCAAACAACTAGGCATAATGAGTAAACAAATATAGTTTGTTATTATTATTTGTATAGTTGTCTCTAACGTTTTTCTTTTACCTATTTTTAATTAAATTCCTAGAAATCCCGGAAGAAGTCCTAGAAAAGCGAAAATAAGTAACAGTCTTGTAGTAGGTATCTTATCTATTGAGCCTTCAAGCAGCTTGGTTATTTTATGGTACTGAGAGTAAAGTAGCTGATTAATTGACTTAATTGAGACATTATAGGCCTCAGAAACTTACCTGGCCCCTATTTCACCATCTTGGTAATGATAGGTGACAGGTGACTATTCGCTTTTCATTGCAAATTTAACAAGCTTTCACTTCAGTGGGATTCATATCAGCTTTGTACACTGAAATGTCACCTGTCACCTGTCATTGTCGGGGGCTGGTCTGTAAGTTTAGACACCTATTTTAAGGTTCTATCTGTTCAGTCATGATTGTCATAAGCTTTTGTAATAAATTGTTAAATAAACTACCTGCTCCCCTCGACTCCGTCTGCGTTTAAGTCGTTTAGCAAGGGCCCTTAGTTTCGCCATGTCCGTCTGTCCGTCTGTCCGTATGTCCGCTGTCTGAAAGTTGAAATTTGGCTAAGTATAGATTTATTTACGACAAAGTAAAATAAATCGGTCTGTGTTTATTTCACTTGTATAGTAGTTAAAAACTCTGAAAGAGTCGTTCGAGTTAGGGTTAATTTGATAAGACTCGCATGAGACAGAGGGAGAAAGAAGAATAAGAAGGAGTTCATAAGACCTATCACAATGTATCCAGTACCATCCGGTACCTATATGTATATATCATACCTAGGTACAGACGCGTTCATTAATATGTGTACACATTAGTACCTTGTCGCTTTAATCGCTGAGCGAATTCAAATATGGCAGTTTAAACATGACCTTAAATAGACTAGGTACGAAAGTATTTACATATTTATGACCTCGACTGTAGTTACCTAACTCCTTGTTTGTCTAATTTTTTTATCGATGGCGGTCATACGAATTTTCTACGGGCACATCGGATATGGCCATTTAATTCCGGACTAGCTATTGCCCGCGAAACCATTCGCGTAGAACTCTATCAGCTTGTTCGCGTTTCAAGCTATTTCCATACAAAATTTCATCGAAATCGCTTCAGCAGTTCAGCCGTAAAAGCGTATCAAACAGACAATTAAGTTACTTTCACAAACATAATATATAAATATTTAGTATGAATTCATAACGAATACATTTACCTTGATTTATTTAACAAAAATGTTTTTTTATTTTTTATTTTAACAGTTTTCCTTCTCTAGAGTATAGAAACTGTACGTAACACTAACAAGAACTAAACGTAAAGCTTTTATGTCGTTTTCCGTTAGCCATTATGTTCGCAAAACCGAAGATAATTGGCTTTGTTAGCGCGCAATGGACAGGGTTTAATTGCTTTTAGTGTTGGAAACTACCAGGAACTTTCACTAATGTTAATACCTATCTACCTACTCTTAAGGTTTTATAGTTTTCAGTCCCAAAACACACATAAAAAAGTAAAAATATTACAGCTAAAAAAGTTTACATACATACATACATTAAATCACGCCTGTTTCCCAGAGGGGTAGGCAGAGACCATTTGCAACGATCTTGACAAATTTCTTTCGCTTCTTCCACATTAATAGATCGAGTCATGCACGCACGTCGGTTTCGGGTTTAAAAAAGTTTAATCGTAATATTAGGATTATTTCCTATATAAACCTTTTATAATAAGAAAAACTAGTCAAAGAAAAACAACAATAGAAATGCATGGAGAGTTTACATGCCGCCTTATCGTTAATTTGCAATCTCTTCCAGACCTTACAAAAAGGGGTGTTGAAAAAGAACAACTTGGCTGACGGTGCAAACAATACATACATACCAACTTTTATTTAATATCTTTATGATAACTAATTCCACTGTCATAATTTCAACCTCATGTCACGGTTAATTACTAATTAGAACATTATTTTCATGCCTCTTAAATTAAGATTCGATACATCTTGAACAGACGCATTAAAAATATTGAACAACCTGTAACACCTTTGAACAATAAAATAACAATTATAGTCACAACAAAATGTATTAAAATAACATCTGATTTGAGTAAGTTTGCTCATATCATTTTCATTGGCAAAGAAATGTCAGCAAATAAAAAATCTTTCATTACACCAGTTATATAATGCATTGAGCCGAGTCCGCGACAGATCCAAACAGCTGTACGACCACGGTGCAGGGTGTTAGAGCGACAGAGGAAGCAACATTTTTCATAAGCTGCGTGAGTGGGATGGAGGAAGGTGTTTAGGTGGGGCGCAGGCTGTACACGCGGGCGCTCCATTGGCAGCGGCCCCGACGCCCCTAACCGCCCCGCTCCCGGCGATACCCGCGCGGTCCACACAACACACCGCCAGTCTATCGTCCGACTTCGACGCGATACATTCTCCTGTGCTCATTCAAGTATTGTGCCATAAAACCAATGCTCTAAAATCTTAGAGCATACAGCAATCATGTCGACTTTGAGCCATCACCCGTACGCGTTCTCCATGCACCCGGGCATGCTGCCGGAGTATCCCAGCATGCCGCAACCGATGCCTGCTGTCTCGCCGCAATCAGAAATGCACATCAAGAGGCCGATGAACGCTTTCATGGTCTGGTCGCGCCTGCAACGCCGCCAGATCGCCAAGGACAACCCGAAGATGCACAATTCCGAAATTTCCAAGAGACTCGGCGCTGAATGGAAGCTGTTATCCGAGATGCAGAAGAGGCCGTTTATTGATGAAGCGAAAAGGCTGAGAGCGTTGCATATGAAGGAGCATCCGGACTACAAGTACAGACCGCGCAGGAAGCCCAAGCCCCCGACGTCTGGGGGAGCTCCCGGCGCTGGTGGTTTCGCTAGCTTCCCACTTCCGTACTTCGCCGGGCCAGCACATGGTATGGGACACTTGGACGCGCTCTCATACTCCGCTGTTCCACAGTACTTTCCGCACCAGTTGGATCACCTACAATTCTCGAAACTGATAACGCCGAAGGTGGAAAACTTGCCTGCAGTGTCATCGTCTGCTGCCGCAGTGGTGTCTTCGTTCTACTCTTCCCTGTACACGTCTCCGGCGGCCCCTCCGAAGCCGTTCCCGTCGCCCTTGTTCCACCAGTACGGCGTGGCTCCCCCGTCGCCCGTGTCTCCAGCCACGCCAACTCACAGCCCGCATGATGACCAGCTCCGACGGCCTGTACCCGTCTTATATTGAAGACCAACGTTCCTGCCTTGAATCAGATGATAGCAGGCGGGCACCTAGCATAAGTGTTACAAACTGTGAAACATCGCGAACTTTATTTATTGAAATAGTTAGTAGATCACACCCAGTGCGTCCCATATCAAGTGCTGATCGCGTTGGTATCGTAGGATCACTAGGCTCTAATTATAATAATAGAGGATAGTGTTAACTGTGATTTTTGTTTTCTATACGTCTTTAAATGTTTAGTGTTAAGTAGCAAGAGTTATGTGAAGTGAGATTGGTACCAAAAAGAGATTATTTTCTATAGATTTCGAATAGTTAAGACTGGTTCCAGATTTGTTTCCTCGCCACTCGCTTGTTTTGTTGTTCCCCGCGTAGGTATCGAACACTTTAGTCTTACGTGTAATATTGCTGTGTAATTTATTTATTGATTCCTAGCGTACTTGATGTTAGCTTACCTGTACAAATATTATCTGAACAAAAAGGTATTAGTGCATCCCAAATGTATATAATAGTGTTTAATAATAATTTGATGTCAGTACCAACAATGTATTATATAGAATTGAAAAAAAAGTTTGTTAATGCCATAAAAATAAACTAAATTGTTTTTATTTTAATATCTCGTTTATTTCCACACCTTTCTTAAAACTTACCTCTGCTCACACGCAACACAATAACAGAAGTATCTACCGAGGGTGACAAATGGAAATCATGGACCCACCACTCCTCACTGCCCAAAGCATCTGGAAATTCTTGACAGCGACGAGCTTTTGCTGTGAACTTGAAACAATGGGCTGCCGCAATAGATCAGCAATGGTCATAGCAGCACACAAAGCCAGTCTCACCTCCCCTAATAATTAATAATAATAGAGCTTTTACTGTTACCGTGTCTTGTAACTTTTTATACAGCTTTGAACTAGATTGGTAAAAAAAAATAACACTACTCGGTAGGTTACACAAATACTGCACAGTTCTTGAACGATGAGACTTTGCGACAGTACTCCATCTTTTAAAGCATATTAATTGAAACGTTGTTCTTTGAATGAAAAAAGACAATTAAGTGGGTATTAAACATTCACTAAGAGTAGATTTGTAGAGTATTATTCTACCTGAGGTAAGGAAGGGTTGGTTTTGAATGTAGTATGGAGAAAACTTTGATATTAAACCGAAAATCAAATCAGGGATGTTCCATTTCTATAAAAGTACCTACCCGCAACTCCGTCCGCGTCGAAGTTTTTAATCGCCGTCCCTTGAGGAATAGTTCGATATATCTCCAGTCTACAACATCTGATTATTATTAAAGAATACAACATTAAGAAATGGTTTAATGAATCAAATACGGGCCCAAAGCGAAAAAGGGCATGATTTTAGGAGGGTAAGAAATGCAAATGGGTCAGTATAGGGATTTCGTAAACTATAAAACTTTAGTTGAAAATGCATCATAGGAACCTACTAACTGAGATTAGACGCCGGAAATTGTGTTTTTTTTTAAGTTAAATGAAGTATTTAATTTATCTTAAACTGAGGCTTGGTTCCTAACAACCAATTACCCTACATCCTATAAATTCCGGATTCCGATTTCACCCATTACTTATTGGTCTCCGACTGGTCCTACTCCCAGATCTAGCTTCAAAGCCAGTAAAATACCTACTATGATGGGATCCTAGGACCATAATTTTGTGGAACTAGGTCATAACATGCAGCATGCAGCATTTGCGTGAAGTTATTTGGTTTTGTGATTAGTTTGTTAGTTTGTCTTTAGTCCTTTTGTCATAGGTATTTTAATTATCTGTATATAGTAAGTAAAGTAAACTAAATTGATAAAATAGACAAAATAGTATAAGTGTAATGTGATAGTGTAATTAAAAAATCGAGATTGCGTTTTTGTCACTAACACATTCACTGCCAGCGACGCCCTAGCGTGTATTTATTGCGTTAAAATTCAGTAAGTGGGCACTGTAATATCTACTACAGGCGAATTGGTTCAGCTCCAACAGATGTCACCACTAGTACCTAAATCTGTAGCATGCATTTAATTTGCATTGACAAAACGAAGTTTATGAGAATATACCTATCATAAATATCTTAGTTTTGTACATATACAGTCCCAAAAACATTATTTACTTAAAAAAAATATTTAAAAAATGCCAAATATGTTTAAAAACTTCGCAGATTTGTAATTAATTCTAATAATGTAAGGTTCCACTGAAGTTATTGATATTTCTTGACATGGACATAAGAAAAAATTACAAAAATTCATATTAAAATGATCAATATCTACGGAACTAGTAAAAATCGCTGAACATACCTAGTGAGTTATTCCCACCTGTTACCACCAATTTGTTACCACTGGTAACAGCTGGGATTTTTTTTCCCACCTGTTACCACTAAAGTACTCGGTGGTAACAAGTGGGAATATTTTCCCCATTTGTTACCACTAAAATATTTGGTGATAACTACTGGGGAAAAATGTTTATTAGTTTAGTGGTAACAGCTGGGAATTTTTATTCGCAGTAGTTACCAGTGGTGGGGTGGGGAAAAAAATCCCAGCTGTTACCAGTGGTAACAAATTGGTGGTAACAGGTGGGAATAACCCTACATAGTGAGTAAATCGATAACTTTATAACTGCTCTATCAGCCATCGAAGTTTTGGCGTTGGTTTTTCGGACGCCTTATATTTACAGTATTATTCACATTTCAGAAACTTACTATCTTAGCCTGTCACTGACATTTACATAAATAATAGAAGGCTAGGGCCATTCATTTAGACATTATAAGGAGGTCAGGGCTCCATTCTACTTGTTAAAACCGTATTGCCTTTGACATGTTATCAAATGGTCAGCGTTACGGTAGCTCTTATTCCCTTAACAGTAATGGTGGCCGAGTTAAATCAATAAGATATCATGACAATATAGAGTAGGATAGAGAACTAAATTACAACTATGGGCAGTATAAAAAAAAGAAATGTTGAATCTAGTAACGTTTGAATTACAAAAAAAAGTATTTTAATGCATTCGCCGTTATGACGCTTTTGAATTGCATAATGCACTTAGACTCGGATATTGATGGATCAGATAGGTATCTGAACCACTGCCTGAAAATAAGGTTTCATATAGAGGACGAGTGTACAGTCGACTAGACAAAGATGTATCCACTCACCTTATCACGATGCTGTAAGGTGCAACAGTGTATACAATACACTGCCCTCATAAAAAAAAACTACCCACGAGCAATTTGATAGTCAAAGCAAATTGAACCGTCTACTTTAACAAATAAGGTCATTAAAATATTCGCGATTTTGAGTAACATACGCCGTTTTTTCTAATGAGGCCAGAATAGGTAGAATAGGTACAGTAAGTATCTATTTATCTTAATAATTTGTCTAGGATCCTAAATCTGCAGCCAGGTTAATGACAGTCACCAAAACAGACGCTCAAACGAATGCTTTATTTTAAAATAAAAGGCATTGTTTAATCAAAGTACTAAAATAAACAAATCACAAATCAAAACTGAGTAACCTCCATAATCAATGGAGTATAATAAGTCCGAAAGTTTTCGGGGACCTATTCCGTCGCCCTCGACTCGAACACGGATTTCGATTTAATAATTACGGCCCCTTCCTGGCGGGGGCGATTTTCGATTCCACTGTTTTATTCCATTCTTGCTTAGCGTTCGAGTTGAGGCCATGAAAAACGCTTTAAAACAGGTTTTATGAATTTGAAATTATGACTTTGTAGACACCGCATTGATACAGATTATGTATGTATGTATGTAAACACAAAAAACAGAAAATCAAATACAATATTTACAGGATTACAATGTACAAAGGCGAACGTATCCCTTTAAGGGATCTCTTCCAGCTAACCTTTAAGCGATTGAGGAAAACCAACAAAAAAAAAATGTGGTAGACATTAGTACAAGACGTAGTTTACAGAAACTGCGTGAACTATTTTAGATTATTCTCATTGAATAAAAAAAAGAGCCAAATTTAACCGTCAGTTGAAAAAAATACTTTTCACTAAACTTTTATTTCTGTTGTACCTGTACCTCAACGCGTTAAAACTTTGGATAATTTGAATTATTTAGAAATAACCTGTCATGCCAGCTGGATAAAACGGGTTTCTACAAAGGTTTTTACTAAGTGTACCTACCTATCCCTATTAACCAATGTAATGTATACTAAAGAACAAAAATAATGGGTCGCTTTGTAAACAATTCAAGGGTAGTGATTCTCTGAACAACGACGGTCGGTCGGACGAACGAGTGAATGACCAAGCGGCGAGTTTAAATAGTCCCGTCTGTGCGAACAAAACATATTTTAGCGCGTGCATTTTCAATTTAGTAGCATGGTTTCTGCTGAAATTCTCGCGCTAAAATGTGTTTTGTTCGCTCTGACAGGACTACTTAAACTCGCCGCTGCGATTTCGCTCGTTCGTCCGACCGTCCGTTGTTTTTGAGAGAACACCCCTGTGCAGTTTAAGTCCATTTGCATTTAATGAATGATTTTAATTAAAGATCACAGAACGAAACTGACTACCTAACTTCTATTTAACGTCCTCAGTCGTATTTAACTCGTATTTGTCATCATTTAAGGGTGAATTGCAAAAATATTGTACATAGTTAAGGGCTCAATTAAAAAACCCTTAACAATCCTTAACTTTTTCCTTTGTGTAACGAAGATTAGTCATATAATCATATGCATAACTTTCGTTACACAAAGGAAAAACAATTGAAGAAAGTTAACGTTGCCTCAATTAAGCCCTTAACTATGTACAATATTTTTGCAATTCACCCTTAAGTCTTAACTAAAGTTGACACAAATTCTGTTACTTAAGTATACAATACAATACAATACAAAACAAAACACTTTATTGTACACCAAACAATAACATTACAGAGATACAGCATTATTAAAAACAACACAGGTAAACAACAGGCGGTCTTATCGCTGATTAGCGATCTCTTCCAGACAACCTTACTAGGGATAAGGTGTCAGGTGTGTATATGTACCACGTGAAATCGATAAGTAAGTGGGTAAACGAATTCAAACATTACCTAGGTGTAAAATACCAACTAGCTCTAAGAGGTCCCGTTTTCCTTGATGTTTTTTGAAACTAAATCTAATAAATGTTTTTTATTTCGAGCACTTAAGATGTTATTTAATGAGTTGTACCTAGACTAACAAGAGTTTCTATTTGTTTCGTTTTTAAGGCAATCGCTTCACTGGCAGATGAAATTATTCGAAAAGTCACGTGATCTACCAGTGACGCGATGGTTTTCCAAACGGAACGAATAGAAACGCTTGTTAGCTTAATATAATCTTGGCAAGGGCCTGTGATAATAAGTGAGATAATCGTCTAAATATTTGGAATATCAACAGTAGAACACCTTCCGCTAATTTTGTGGCCCTGTTGAAAAGAAACTCAATGACTTTTGAATTAATTATTAGTTGGGTCATTGTTTGCAGTTACGATTTACCCTTTGTTAGACTCATGGAGACTTGTCTGTTTTATAAGAAAATAATTTGTTAAATCCATTTAAATATTCATACCGTCAAACACCCGGATAATGAAACGGTATAACCGGTATTATTTTGAAGGTTTGGTTTCGATTGTATTTTTAAACTGAGTTATGTTATGACGATGCGATGATTTTAATAAAATGTTTGATGAAAGTTCAAATGACTAAAAAACACTTAAACTAAAATGTACCTACGTAACCGTATTATTAAAACTATATTTATTTCGGATTTACAAACTACAAAAACGTTAAATATAAAGTTAGGAGCCATTCGATGTCTTTTTAGGGTTCCGTAGTCAAACTAGGAACCCTTGTAGTTTCGCCATGTCCGTCCGTCCGTCCGCAGCCTAGCTCAGAGACCCTTAGAGCTAGAAAGCTGTGATATAGCATGAATATACATATTAGTCACGCCAACAAAGTGGTAAAATAGAATTTGAAAAAAAAACTTTTTTTAGTGTACCTCCCCTACACGTAACGTGGGTATGTATTTTTGTTTCTCGTCTACCCCTAGACTTAATTAGTTCCTGAGATACCTACAGGTGACTAAAGTGTTTAAATACCTATAAAAATCGCCAAATAACTTTAAATATAAAATTTGTTCATATATGTAGTTTTTTGATATAGTTATTTGTGTTTGCCGTAACGGCTTCGGAACCCTACACTGATCATGGCCGACATAGTCTTGCCCGGTTTTTTTAGATTTCAAATTGCATACACATACTTGTATTGTGTGTTATGTATTTGAGACTTGTTACAAAGAGAGTCGTTAAAAGGAACATAGGTGAGTATGACGAAATGTAAATGCTGGTCGCAAATAATATAAAAGACCAGAAGAAAAAAATAAAACAGCACAAAAATACACAGTCAAACCTTACCTCGAGAACACAATGTATTCAAATTTTCAAAAATGGAACGCGTTTGAATTAAGCCTGAGTGTTGCCAGCACAGAGTATTTCCCCCGTTCGAGTGTGCCCCATTTTTCCCATTCCGAACGTGGCTATTGTCGGGAAAATATATTTTGTATGGAGGCGGCATTACAATGCGAAGGCCGTGTTATTTATTTAGACGTATTTCATTGTGCAGACCGGTTCGATTCCCGGGCCAGACGGGAGGCAATCGAGTCAAGACCACTATACCTGCTGGCAACGGATTGGCAAATAATTGAAATCCAACTTCTATTATTGGGACGTATCGAAAAATGCCCAGCGACAGTATTAGTTTGAATAAATTACTGTAACTAGGGAGCGCTTGTTATATTGAACATAGTTACTCGTACCTATTCGGTTTACAATGATTTGCCTTCATTTCTTGTTAAGTAGGTACAGTGTTTTTAACAGTTTAGGCGCGACAGTTTCGGAACAGACATTATACATTACTTATATTGATTTTGTATTGGATCAGTAAAACATTTTCCAGTTTTAATTCTAAAGCTGTTCTTCTAAGGATTTAATTATCCTTTCACCATAGGTCGTAAAAAACTAATGCTCTTCAAAAGATCCGGGTTTAAAACGAATAAAATTAATTGTTTTGTTTTCATTTGATTAATTCATCATATTCACTATTACTAAGACACCTACTTAGTTTTTTAATTAGATTACTGCCTACTGAACGCAATACTTTATTTTAATTAAAGAAAAAAAAAAAGATAGATTGCATCACCATTGCGACAAAGATGGGGTCAGCGTGCAAAACACAAAAGAGACATCTAGCGGCGAACAATAAAACATAATCAACGCATTATGTATTTAATGACTAATAATGACCGCAAACGTCCGTCAAACCCTCAATCAATAATGCCAATTATTTTTGACATTTAAATAACTCAATATACAACACAGTTCTCGATCTTTTTTAGCACAAGGAAAAAGGCCAAGACAATAACCTCATAACGCCAGTGTTGCCATAAAGAACCTAATAAAGGTAATTCTCCCGATCAAAACGTCATTTCTTGCCCGGATAGCTCGAAGTTTGATAATGATAAATGATTCCTGCCCAACAATGACTTGTCAAGATTAATTAAAGCCCAAACTGTTGCTTAAATAGTTAGTTAGGCAATTCAGAACGGGTAGCCATTGTATACTGTGCAGTCGGTAGGTTCAATAGAAAGAAGGTACCGCTGAATCACTCTGGCGTTGCGCTTCCATTCGTGTGTGTAAGCGTGTATGAACAGATGACGATCGCAACCAGCGTGTAACATAACACAAGGACTTATACATGTGTGCGTCAATTTTCTTCCAAGTCATCGCCGTGTTGGCTACACTACCACATCCAAAGACGCTACCTATACGTGTCGATTGATACTGGGTTTTTGATAAACAGTTGCATCTCCTCGATTGTGTGCCGTCGGCCTTGTCATTACTGTTTATTAAAACATATTGTATATTGCGTTAGTTGTTACAAAATTTGGTGCCTTTGTGTTTTAGAAATCTAAATGAGGTATGGTTTGATGCGTGTGTATGGGAATAATAGGCGCGTGCAATGAGCAAGCATTTAGGTAGCTTGTATGTTGGATGGTGTTGAAATAGGTAAATACCACGGTTGGACTAGGCTCGTGATGAACGTAAGCCGACATGTCAGATAGTATTGTAGATGTATTTGTTGTATTTAAAGCAGGCAAGCTACAAGCTTATAAAGTTTATGGGCATATCTACAGATTCCCATTTCTGCAGATTTTCGATTCTACAGAATCCCATGTTTATTGATTTCTGATTCTACAGGTTCCCATTTCTACAGAAGGCCTAGGCCTCGTCAACCGTCCCTGTCCCTGATTGGTCGGTCTTGGTGGTAGCTCATTATGTGTCCATAGAAAACTTAAGAAAATATAATTTGAGAGAGTCGACGGTGCTCCTATTTCTGGGTTGATTTGGCCCTTCGGACCTTATATAAAAACAGACCTAACCTAACTTACATACGACTTTGTGAAATGTATTATTTGTTTTACCAGTGTATCTATCTGTATGTAGGTACATAATAATGTAAAGTTGGGAATCTGTACAGGTGGGAATCTGTGGGACTGGCAATCTAACTGGGAATCTGTAATAGAAATCTGTTGAATTGCTAATATACCGATATACAATTTTTAATCTTACGTTTTAAATGTTTTCATCACTAAGTTTCTGTTATTGTTTTTTTGACTCGTTAGGTACTCCGTCAAAAATACACCTTTTTTGGTGTAGCAACTGATGTTTTTTTTAAACACAACTAACTTCAAGGACGTTAAGGTGGGTTTAGAGAATTCAAATAACCGGGTATAACCGGTTTTATCCGGTTATTTGATACAAAAACTGCCAAGGATGCTGTTTACTTAAGGTGTTAGTTTCTAGATTTGACTGGACCTATTTGAATACAGTTCCTTTTTGATATTACCTTTGCTCATACACTTTGTAAATTTGATGTTCTTACTCATCAATTGTACAAATAATCTCATAATAACGATGAATAGGCGTAAAAATAGGTAAGCTGTGCCATTCAAATCTCCCCTAAATCGACGAACACGAACCTATGAACCTATGTGAATTGTGGATTGTTTAGTTAAGGAATCTTTAACCAATAATAGTCACCACAGGTATCATTACCATATTGTATCCATAAATTACATTATTGGTCTATTATAGTTATTTTAATTAAAAAACATAATTAAGTATCTAATTTAAGTTAAAATCAATAAACAATATGTTTCTAATTATGAGCAATGAATAAGTTCAATTCCCTCATATATAAATACTTAAATACAAAGAAACATCCATTATTAGAACCTGGTTAGAACCTGGGTTCGCTACATTAATTTTCTTAAGCTTCGTAGAGTATTTGTGATTGTCTGATTCTAGTCTTGTTTCTAAATATTATAAGTGTTATATATTTTACACGAAATAAATAAGTCCCACAATACGTTTCCACGTATCGGATTATTACTCCCCTACCCGTACGCGAATACTAAAATATAAAAGAAAGTAGCAACTGAATGATTTCACAAATAAGGCGTACGCTTTGTGTATTCTCGTATTGGAAATTATTTCGAGACGTTACGTTTAATATGAGAGTTTTTTGAAAGCGTCAAAGGGAAAATAGGTATTTGATTTGAATACGTGACATGCGCTGTGATTTTATTTTGCATCTACAAATCGCTCATTGAATACAAAACGGACACATTCCAAAATAATTTGCTATTCCATTAAAAATCGTATTCCAACCACTTCTAGCTTTAAAATGCAACACTGACTCATTTCGGATTGTGTCCGTTTTGTATTCAATGAACGAAATGTTAAAAGAGATAAGTAGTTAAAATATCTGGTAAACATTGATAACTCAAACTAAAATGGATAATGGTGTAAATGAAAAAGCTATTTGAGTTAAAATTTTAGGGTAGGTACAACGTAGTTCTTAAGACTGTAATACTGCAGCCTACGGAAGGAACAAACAATAAAGAACATTAAGTCATTGACGCCAACAAACACCCGTGCGTAGCCTCTAACCAAACACAGTTAAAGAGACCATTAATAAAACGTACCAGAATACATTAATATCGCAATAGCGACTCCACTGTCCCGAATTGCATTATCTCCGACAATGTGGTGCAATAAAAATCACAAACGTATCATTGCTCTATATTTAATTATCATAACAAAAACTCGCACAGTTCCCTCAAACAAAAAAACAACAAGCAATTTTCAATCTTCCATATCAGTGATAGTTACTACTTCTCATTGTAGGTCATTGATATTTGCAATCACATCATCTATGTAAATATCAACTTTCTTAACAATTGGATTGGGTTTAAATTCGCCAGTGGTAAAATTATTCGGGTGCTGACCTCGGAACAAAGTATGAATATATTAATTTGTAGTGTCGACCATTGTGCTATAGTTTCTATTATTCTTGTGGGCATTAATTGTTAAAGTTTGCCGTGACAGCTACACATTGGGTTAATGCGTCCGCCGTTTCAATGGTTACTTATCCCTTTGTTGTAGTGTTTTGGGATGAAAGCTTTGGTCCAGAATTAACTGAATTAAGACTTGACGTAATTTCGGCGAATGACCCTTTCGCTCTTAGTTTATTAACCGGTGGAGTATTTAATGGAGTGAAAGGTTTAATTACAATAAGGTTGTGTAAGTGTCGAAAGTTCAAGCAACTTGTGGATCTCCTTAAAATTTGACCTGAACGGTTTGTTGACTTAGATAATTGTCTAGCGGTAGTATAGTACCTATTACAAATCATTACATTTCTGCAGGCATTATGTCTAACCTAGCATTGAACCGAAAAGTAACTTCTCAAATTGTGAAAGTTTCTTATGAGAAATTCTCGGAAATTTCTAAGAATATTCTTAAATTTTGTATGGAAAGAGAACATTCTGAATGCTCTCAAATGTTTCCAATAATATTCTCAGTAATTTAAAATACATACAATACACAAGATAAAGCGTATGATGATGTCAAAATACTTCACATTTTGCTAACGCAGCCATAAACTGCAGAGAAAAGACATCTAATAAAACCACAACACTGCAAACAAATATTCAGAACCGTGTCCCTAATGACGCCGACATTGGAGCAATAAATCCATGACAACTCATGCCACACACGTGGACTCGCGAATAAACGTCACCGCGTCTTGTGTAATTTATCTTTTCAACAATCATTTTTACAGCGTTTCCCTGCAACCCCAGGCTGTGATTAATGATGGATGGATTCCTGAATAATTACCAAGACTTTTAATATTCAAGTGATTTTGCATTGTTGGAACACTGGATAAAGAATTTAATGACAATGGAGGTAAAGTTGACGTTGTAACGGTGAAAGCGGATGACCCTTTAGAACTCGTTGATTCTAAAAAGATTGAAATACATCCTTGTAAAACGAGAAAAATTGAGCTCAGGGTTGCTTGTTATACAGTCGTTTTTAAGAGGTAAGGGCGATAAATAACCAACAAAAGCGAGAACACCATTGAATGCAAATCTCCACTGGAGTTTTAAGGGTAGTGTGTGCGTTATTAATTTGTTATAATTGTCCCCTCTCATATTGCTCGCATGCGGCATTTTTATTGCAAATTAGTCGCCATCATTAATTTTGTTTTTCTTTTCTCCCGTTTTGAAAGTTAATGTGTTTCGAGTGCGAGTATTATGTTCAGAATAAAAAGTCTCGATTGTAATTATTACGAATGTATTCGTCTCTTTTATGAGTGATTATGTATCGGTTACAAAGAGTTCCATGGCTTTGTGTGGTATGAGTGATTATTTGCGTTCTCGATTGTAAGTTATTAATGCTTGCGCTTATTAATGTTCAATATGTAGCATTGAAATATCGGAATGTATAGTTTAATAAACCGTTGTGCGATGATTTCTATTGTGTTTAGTTTGAATAGTTTGTTTTGAAACGTATATGTATAATGATCCACAGAGTAAGTAATCAACGTCATTCGCATCTATATTACTAAATTATTATCTTCTAACATAATGTCAATAAAAAGAGTTTTTATTCTTGTTTACGCCTCTTTGTAAGTGAAAGACTGTAGCACATGTAGTTACTCCGCCATTTTCTTCACAAATTTCAATAATGTCTTCATCACTTCCGAAACGTTCATTCAAAACATAAGTACTACTGTCTATCCCATCATTTGGATCCCCTCGCTCGTTTACATCATCATTAGTGTTTATTGCAGTTTTCACACCGCCATTGCCTTCAGTGGGTTCGATCCCCGCAGGGCCACACCCCAAACCCGTCACTTGCAATATGCTAATGTGTACACTGTGATACGCATTACGAATCTAAACTGGTTCTTGTTTGCGGAAATTCAATATAAGAGCATTTCTAAAAAAGTTTGTACATTTCATTTACGACTCCGATTTGCGAAAAAATTTGCAGTTAGGTAGGGTAAATGATACTGAGCCTAAATAACATAGTCTCCCAAAATGTCCCAATTAATTTGTATGGAAACTTCCTTTTTTGTTACCACGAACGGAAGAATTTTGGTAACAAAAAAGGAAGTTTCCATACAAATTAATTGGGACATTTTGGGAGACTATGTTATTTAGGCTCAGTATCATTTACCCTACCTACCTGCAATTTTTTTCGCAAATCGGAGTCGTAAATGAAATGTACAAACTTTTTTAGAAATGCTCATAAATAATGCGTATTCAGATTAATTGGGTTGTAAGCACCCTACTTCTATAAGCGGGCTGTATTAGAAATGAACTTTTATAGCAGTTTTTATTTAGGTATACGCAAAAGAATTTCCGTTAATTGTGTTGTAGTGTGAAACCATTAGAAACTATGAATCATATTTATTTCCATTTAACATTTTTTTGTTTTCCGAAACTAGAAAGAACACAGTGTAAAATATGGACATTCATAAAAAGTAAATAAACTATATAAAAAATATTTTACTACTAACATGAGACTTTTATTATTGGTTGATTCCGGTTTATTAGAAAGCCAGAAATGTGGCTTACTAGAGTACAGTAGAAATCACACCAAAGGAGAAAAGGAAAAGTACAAAATAATTTGAGCTTCAACAGTAGGTTTACAATTTTATTTTAAAAGGTTGTTATGACGTTTAGCAGAATCTTAACAGTAATGAGGAAGTAGGGGAGCAACCAAATCGTTCACGTGTGACTTGTCACCAAGGGTCTTATGGTTAAGAGCTGCCGTAAATACTAGGTAAGGGTACCTAAAGCCCTTTAAAAGGTTCTCGGGAATAAGGGACGGTTAGTAGATGGATTATTTTCCAAAATTGCTCCTGATACGGGCGACAGAGGGAAAATAACAAGCGTACATCTTGAATTTTAAAGCAATTTGAAGGTTCCTAATAATGTGAAAAGCGTGGGGAGCTTTTACCAATTATGTCACATCATCTTTTACAGAAGATCATGTCTTGGCTTAATTTTAAGCATTGTTGAAGTAACATAAATAAAGCACTGCAATTAGTTCAACAAGAGTTCACTCTCAGAAAAATAAGGCCACTAAGAGAGATTACATTATAATTTGATTTGATATTACTTGAACAAAATAGTTATCAACTAAAGCTAGTACAACAACAGCAAGTTTATTTGTGATTGCACTAACATCTTAGTTGATGTATCTAACATCATGTTGGCATGTATGGAATGCAGACGCTTTTTTACAATAAACTTGTAAAAAGCAACCATTTTTACAGTGCACAAGTAATGAATGATCCTCAGTGATATCGGTATCTTCGCCATATTTTAGTATATCATTAAAAGTAGAACTTTTTTAAATGTTGTCGCTTCCACTGTTTCTCAATTTGGTATAGCCGGTCAAACTTGACGTTAAAGCAAGCAAACAAAAGTAATGATCACTACTTATATTATAACGGAGGCAGCTATAGGTCTCTTAAGTTTCAGTCAATTAAGGACACTAATTCAAAAACCTATAGAGAATCCTTCAGGTAAATTATTTGTAATATTGATTGTTCGATTAGAGCGCATAAAATGTAAAGAAGAAAAAGTTTATCAATTTCAGCTAAGTCGGTGATGACACTGATGACACAGCAGAAGCAGCAGCTATTGCAAATGTTACAATCATCTTCTTATTAACGTTTGTCATTGATCTTTATTATCAAATTAATAGGTTACGTAGTACGTTACGTTTTTCATTTACGTAAACAGGTCATTGTCTTGGAATAAATGAAACTACACCGCTGAACCATGAATACCAAGAATTGTTTCATTACAAAATGTAACCTCGCTGTAAGCCTCAAGTTTTAGTGTCGTTGCTTTCAGTTAACCAAACTTACCAATACAACAATTATGAAGCCTCACAGGGTACGTTTTGTTCCCGAATATAATACTGAGACAATGTGCGAATACGATCCCGTACCCCAACAATGAGTTATTTAGGTCACATATTGTTACAGAGAACAACAGGACAATCAGGTTGTTTCTGAATTGGAACGTGGAGATGATAGATATTGAGGAGGTATATTTAAATATAATTATTATATAAGTACTCGGTCATCTCATGAACTCGTTTCAGAGAAAATAATTTGTATTGCTTTTGAGAGGATCAGTATCTATAGTCATCCATAAGCCCCTTTTCTTAAACCTAACAATGACAGGTGACATTTAAGTGTACATTTCACATAAATCTCAGTTATTTGAAAAACTTGACTTTGCAATAATACACCTAATTAACGAACTTAACTGAATGCTTTGTCACGTTTGTGAAATGGGCGCTGGTGACCATATTATCCGCATACAATTATAAAAACTAAAGTTTCAAATCAAAGGATGCTTAAGAAGTTCCTATTAAAATAAAGGTCTAAACACATTGCAGTGTCCTCAATCCTAGCACAAGCCATAAGAAAGCTCGGCCATTGTCCCCCAGTGGATCCAAATGAGTAGGTAACATTACAGTTACCCCTTACACCACACATGCCTGCTCCGATCTCAAGCACCTCCTTGTATAAATGTTATTCTACGCACAACTCATTGTTCCTCGTATCACTCGAAACATAATTGTATTATGATATTATTAAAAAGATATACCATGTACATTAGTTCGTTCATTCGAGATCGGTCGTGCGCGAAAACTGCGGAGCTTTCCGGTTTTCAAGAGGACTCGTTCATTCGCTCAAACCATTCGCTCAGTGTTGTATTGTTCGTTCAATAAAAATTTCGTTATTAAATTAGTGGGCTTCTTCTTTGCAATAAGGTTTAGATTAGAATGGTAAGTTTTGTTTACCGCGGTTTTTTTGTTGCTTCAAGTGGGCATATCCGTTTCGAAAATGATAGCTCGTTATATTGTTATTTTTGAGCCCTGTTATTGTTCAGCTTTACAATGTTTGAATGAGTCGGTTTATTCATAGGTGCGTTAAGGACAAAGGAATTAAATACTTAAAAAAAATATCACTTTTCTAACTACTTTTTTTTTGGTTAAGGCTTTCTTTCACTTTACGTTTTGAATTATAAATTTCATATCAAATAATAACAGTGCACTACCAATTCTCCACTCGGCCCCTATTTCTCCCTAGGTACAGTCCGACGCGAAATTCTTGAAAAACTCCCCCGCCATTGTTGTCAGCGCCAGGCTGTCCCTGCATTGTGCCGTGAATACCCTACTTTAAATAGAAACTTATTATTCCTCTCTAAACATGCATCGATCGTATAGGAAATGAGAGATATGTCTGGTAATAAAGGAAGGGTCTTATTGTCTGATCTATAGAATGAAAGACAGGGGCCTTAATTAGGATTTGGATAAATTTATAGAAGGTTATGTTGTAGCGTCACTAAGAATACCAATACATACTAGAAGATAAAAGTCTGTTATAAAATACATCCGCTTCTCCATTGCCAAGAACTCTATATAGTCTGTACTATACAGAAATACGAGAGCCAAGTAAAAAACGCATTATAAATAAGATTTATGTGGAAGCTATCAAATATTTTCTGTAGGCGGATGAATTAATCAAAAAACAAAAGCTGGTAGTGCAAATGATTGCAAAAGATAATTCTGGCGTTTCGTTACATTTATTATTAGCTTATTAGAAAATGTATTCGTTTCTTATTATGTTTACTAATCTATTTCTATATTCCATATCGTATATATCGTATCGTATTTACAATTTTCAAACGATGTCGCAACTTTGACTTCAACAGGCATTTTAAGATGATCTAGCTTCTCAGTTGCGTCTTAAAATCTATTTTTTACGTGTTACCTAACAAGACGCACAACGTTCACAATTGTAGTGTGCCTATGCTAATTGACTTTGTCGCTTTGTGGCAAACAACCCCATTGTCAAGCGACACATGGAAGCATAAAAGCGACACGACAGGCAACACGAAGAGTGGTCGAAATGAGGAGAAATCAGCGACATAATCAGACGTTCAGAAATCAGTTTTATTGAAACTCGTTTAACTGAATTAACGCTTTTGCCTTTCTGGGTCATCGTAGTACCCAAACGAATGGTAATTTATTAGATAGCTTAGCTAATAATAATTCGGGGGTGGTTCTTAAAAAAAGGTTTATTAAAAGTGGGGATTTTTATTTACTTTGTGTCTTAATCTTTATCTGGCAACTGAGGTTCAAGGTCGCTCCTACTGCACAATTTGTTCAAAAAAAATCATTCAGCAAAGTTTGTAGGTCCTTATTATTCTCTTTATTCTTAGGGTTAAAAATGATGGGGTTATAGCAGCCCAAAATCAGGAATAATATTGATTTAAATCAGAAAAAAATCTTTCATACGGTTCCAAATATTTCCACATTCAAATGACTTGCACCACACACCATCTGAATTGAAAATTATCACGCATTAGACGTTCGTGGTCATTAACAATGTCGCTAAATATTTCACCTGCGTTTGCGCACCGTTTATCGTTGACGACAATGATAATTGTTGCGACACAACGTGGCACGAGAACTACAAGGATGTTGGTGCTTCTTGTTTGATCGGCGTCAAGTTTAGGTACACATAAATAGTAAATGATGAAATTAGTAAGCTTCTTATTTGCAATAGAATACAGAGTAAAATGAGATACGAGCTTACAAGATTAGGTTAGGTTACACAAGATAAAAAAGGTGTTTTATAAAGATAGGTACACACCAGGAAACACTGCTGGGTTTGTCTTGATCCAGGAACTACTACTAAAATTTTAAGTAACTTGATGAAGGTTGGTTTGCTGCCGGGACGGCGACATAATACATTATTACAATGTATTTAATTATCTATATGGATGACAATTTCAGAGAAAGCAAAGGAAATCTGTAAAGTTTTGTTTACTGTAGATTTTTCGTTGCTTTAAGTGAAACTGTAAAAAAATCCATACAAATCTCCCTAAATCAAGTCCGATTTTCACGATTTTTGAATATGTTGTAGATATTATAAAGAAGTACACTTCTGTTTTTTGTTTTTTAAATTTGTTTCATTTTTAGTAATATTTTCTTGGAAAGGAAAATTGACTAAGTTATCACGATAATTAGATCTACAACATATTCAAAAATATTTTCGCATCGCATCGTTATCGCATTTGACATGGAAATTTATAGCTTCCCAACCCTCTTAATTGGGCAATACCGATTCTAAAATGATTGCTCGATGTCACTACTTCTTGTTTAATTGGTGTTTAGTTTAGTTACACGCAATGTTCGTATTTTATCACGATTCAACATATTTTAACTTCTCTATCGCGTCTTCTTAAACTAAGCAGAAATACGCTCACACTTTCCAAGGTAATGCTTTTTTTTGGCATGAAGAATTTAAACGTGCCACCAGAATAGTACCTCGGATTTTACGCCCGCTCTTGATTGCAAAAATCCAACCCTAAAGACTAAGATATTTTGATTTCAGTAATTTCACCGGCCGTCTTATAACTGCACCGAAATTCAGTAGTGCTAACATAGTTCCTTTACAGAGCAGAACATGGTCATATCATTACTGATCATTCCGGATGAACTCTGCACAAGGCTTGATTTATTGGGGACAGATGGTAATAATGCAGCAAAACTTAGGCTAAGTCGCTACTATGACGTTTCCTACCTACTTGAATAAAAAATATTCGGATTCTGATTTTGAATGATAATGATGATGATGATTTAGTAATAAATGTGTGCTGGAGTAATAAAAGCATATTATGTACTTTTAAATACGATAAAATACTTTGTGACAAACATGAACATTGTAATCAAACGACAAAATGCCAAATAACGTAACTGTTATTTGAAATTATTGCCCCTTAGATGCAAAAGTTAAGCACTTATTAGAGTATTATTAGATACAAAAAATGAATAATAACACATCATTACAAAAGTTTACACGTAAATGAAAAATAAGGGCTCATTTAACTTGCTTAAGTCCTTAATTGAGTTGCTCGTGTTAATATTTTTCAAAAAATTGTCACTTCGCAAGTGGATAAAGCAACTTTACGTAACTTCGCTAATAATGCTGTTAATTATCATATTTTTGACATTCACAAATAGTCTGTGTACTTTGGGAATACTTCTTTAAAAATTACGGTGTCTAGAGCTTTGGTACGCAATTATGAATCTTCAGCGTTTGCGTTAAAAAAATGACGAAAAATATCAGTTGTAAAATTATGTTTGTCAGAATATGTATTTCGAGTAATTATGACGCTAACTCGACCGGCACGGCGGCTTTGTCAGCGCTTTATCCTTCAGCTTTTCTGACTAATGTTGACAAGTTTTCAGTCGTGTGTGTTTCATTCTCGTCCGCCACAAAAGACACAATATTTTTCAGCGACAATACATTCTTCGCCGGAGTATTGTTATGGTCGGACAAATAGTTGGCGATTTTTACTTGTTGCTTTTCGTCATAATTTTTGTCTTGAATGAAATAATGGACATGGTATTTATTTTAAAAATAATCTATAGCCAAAAAATACAGTGCTCCTTTTTACATCATTTGCTCGATCTCATTATTGATAGGTTTATGTTATTTAAACAGCAAAATCACTCCTGTATCACAGACCATTCGTACCTTTCATCAGATAACTTAGGGAACCTTTTTAAACGCATGATCAGCTAGTTCGCACAAAGGCTGACCTGCGGAAGTTTCGGGTGTATTCGGAATCTATCGAGATCTATCGTATTCAAAGCTGAGACAATCAATCTTGCGCGTGACCCTTTTTGCATAGAGCGCTGGGATTTGATCACAAGAGATCAAGAAACCGTAGACTGCATAAGTAGATTTCTAACATTCTTAATTATGTGGATTAAGACTATGAAAACGCAAAATGTTCACTTGTAAATCTATGTTTTTTACCGATAGTTACTTTTTGGAAAGGAAATTAATTCAGCACCTACAAATTTAAGACTGTTGAAAATTACCGTAACATTTGGTCCAAGTACATTTGTTCAAAAATCATTCACCAAATTATTAAAATAAACGTCCGTTTAGCAATTTCTCTTACGTGCTATTTGTTTTGAGTCATTAGAAATTCACAATATATAAGTTTCTGTCAAAAATTTAATTTTTAGGACAAGCACTGGTGCTGACAGTACTTTTTTTTGCACAGCCATCATATACTTAAAATAAATAAAATAAAAAAATATAAGGGGACAATCTCACACCAATTGACCTAGTCCCAAACTAAGCTCTAGGCTTGTACTATGGGTACTAGACAACGATATAAATACTTATATTATAGAGAAATATATACTTAAATACATAGAAAATATCCATGACTCAGGAACAAATATTCGCGCTCATCACACAAATATCTGCCCTTACCGGGATTCGAACCCAGGACCACTATCTTCGTAGGCAGCGTCACTACCCACTAGGCCAGCGCGTCGTCAAGACGATTCTAACAACCCCTAACACGGCGGGTTTATCACGTGTAATTTAGGAGTTCCTATGGCCACCTTGAGTCTCCATCATCAGACCAGCTGGATAGTACTAAGTATATTATTTTATTGTCATCAGTACTAAAGCAAGTATGCAAGTTTTCAGCTTCATCGGAAACCAGAAAGTGGATCAAATTTTATTTGCAAGATTTGACCCTTACATATTTACTTATTTACATACATTGCAAGTTAAATAAAACCTTGTAATAAAGCAGGACCTTTTTGTCTTCTAATATGTGTATAAGAACCATAATAATAATCAAATGAACGCCTCACAGATCTACTTTAATTTTATACTTACTGTTATCCCACTGTCATTTTATCCTCCGGGATAGTGCCAAGTCACGCGCGCAGCGCAGTCCCTTGGGCAAGACCGTTTAATGCAAGTTTGGGGAGGACCCTCGATTACCCTCATTGTCTGGGGCTAGTGGAATGACGTGGTCATTCTGATGGATCTTGAGAAAACTAATTGGCTGACAGTTGTAAATATTATCGATTTTGTAGGTAGAGTTTCTAGTCAAGCCAAACGAAATCTGTATGTTTGATGAAGCAGTTAGACGTCATTTGTCTTAATGAATCGTTTGTCCGAATTTTCGTTTCTCCTAAAGCCTTTTTACTTCAATTTTAAAACTTTTTAGTGATCCAAGCCTAATCTAACCGAAACGCAGATATAATTGGAAAACTTAAAAAGTTGCCTAACTCATCTGAAAATCAGTTCAAATGAAAATTGGGACAAACGATGTTTTAGAACGAGGGATTCTGAGGGACACCCATCTAAATCAGATATTAAAATGAACTTAAATATATTTATAAAGCTTATTATCATAATATTTGAATAAACTTTCTAATCAAGACGCCAGATTTCTTTAAATTACTGTTATTACACTGACATTAATTCAATAAGAATGTTTTTGTGCATCTAAGGCAAGACAAGACATTTTGCAGAAGATGACATATCAATTAAGGCTTTTTTATGTTCACTTAAGCAATAGACTCATTGATCATGGCCAGATTGGCCAGTCGGTTACTAGGAACGCGCTGACGCAACACACATTTTTTTTTGGATTCAGGCCATGGAGCTACTATACGCCAATCGGCATTACCACGCCAGAATCCAACTATGCAGTATAATCGCTCCGTTTCCATCGATCAGTGATTGACGCGCTCACAAAAGAACACTCTGCGACGGCGTCCTATCGAGATCAAGATTCGAATCCGGAGAGTAACTGCTCAGAGGGTCCCTGAGAAACTGGAGTTTAGTTGTGAGAATAATGGTGTTTATACATGAATAAGTTTCGATTGTCTTTACAATTGCTATAGGCAGTTGCCATGTGTAGGACTTACAAGAGACTGACTGACTGACTGACTTTAGAAGAGTTATTTTTAAATTTTTAACTCCTGAACCAAAAATATAATGGCTGTCATGTCATGAGCTTGAAGGCTTGATTTCTTTGTTTGTTTTTGTCTGTGATCGCCTCGGCACCTACCGATTGATGTCCATGGATCATTTTAAGGCAATATTGATGAAACTCGGTACTGTCGATCTGTCAATAAATAATTATTATATCTAAAGAAAGAAAAGAAAGAAAAATACATTTATTCACTACACACGAAAGATACACAGAAAAAAGTAAAAACAGAAAACAGCAATAAACAAGTACTTAGTTAGTGCGTCTTCGCGGCAGTGAATCGGACACTGCGCTCCTTTAGAATTATAGTGACCTAATTCAAAATTTTCAGCGTTCGACTTCGAGTCATAAATTTATTACTGTAGAGACCTAACTCGAAATCCAAAATTTGCTAATTACGTCACTATAATTCTAAAGATGCGACTGGCTCAGCATAATGCTGAGATGTTAAACACCTGCAGCGCTGATTTTCAGCCAGCTCCGAGTGTGACAAACGGATATCTGAAACTTAATCGTGTTGAAGTCCAGTAGGTAGTAAGCTTTTTTATTTTTTAAAATATGTTTTTCCTCTCCTTCTTTTTCACACTGACGCAAAACATGACGAAAAAACAATTTTTCCTGAAAACTAACAGAAATTACAGAAAACTTAAACAATAACAAATTTAAAAAATCCTCTACGCCACACATAGTCGATTCTACATCAATGACTATCGCCTGCCGTAGCCAAAGAAAGACAAAGTCCTAAATGACTGAGAACCATGTGTGAGCTGGGACTCTGTCGTTTTCAAGATCGCCATCGCGCAGGTTCGAATTGATGTAATGTGACAAGCAAATGATCGTCATTATTGTTTGTAGAATGTCGCTGTAGATTAAAATAAAATATAGATGGAGCTTTGTAAGGCGTGGATAAGGTATACGAATACACAGGACACACAGTGTATGTAAGTGGGTTTTGCGGGTAATGGATGTTTGCAATTTTGGATGGAATGACCTTTACTCTCACACGATGAAAAAAAAACATTTAGACATCGATTCGGAACACTGAGTTATGGCATTTTTACGACAGTCTTTTTCATTCATTTTCGTTTGATTTTCTGTAAGTAGTTTGAAAAATCAAAAATGTTTTGTATTAATATTAAATAATATATGATATTTGTCGAAGAGTTAAGTTTAGAAGTAGTTCTTATATAAGTAGTACTTATCTAATTTTTATTGCTTGCTGTATTTTTCTTATTTACTTACTAACTATTCTTTTATTTTTTTTATTCCTTAAAAGCAACCAATTACTTTCCACTATAAATAGCGATCGCACCCTATTCTTTGCACAGCGTGGTTATAATCGTCCATGATACCAAATACCCGTTTAAAGGCCATCGAATCTAATTTTCAATCCATCTACAAAACCCTAATGACTCGCCTTAATCAGATAAGGGCCAGTCGTCTTATTGCCGCGCCTTGGACAATGCCAGTAATTTTATTATTTCCTTGAACTGCCTTTATATTATTTATTGTTATTATTTGTTATACTTGAGGTGTAATTTGTAAGTCAATTTAATTTAGCCTTTAACCAAACTGAGTGAGGACAACGCAAGAGGATGGCAAAAAACAAGTTAAGATAAATTTCACATAATAATTATTATACATACAGAACAAAATTACATAATAGTAGCTTCTGCCCGCGATATCGTCCGCGTAGATTTTGGTTATCGTTATTCCTTTGGAAACTTTTAATCTTTCCGAAATAAAAAGTAGCTTAATATGTGTTAATCCAAGGTATAAGCTATCTCCATTCCAAATTTCATTCAAATCCGTCCAGCCGTTGCAGCGTGAAGGAGTAACAAACATACACACTCACACACACAATCTTTAACCTTTATAATATAACCCCCTTACCTATAAACGTGGAATAAGTTTGGAATAGTTTATGCCATGCCTTATCACTTTCTGTCAGATGCAAATGTCACAATTACAGATAAGGACAAAGCATGGCATAAACTATACCAAGCTTATTCCACGTTTTTAGGTAAGGAGGTTAGTGTGATTATTAAATCGATATCTATACTTCTATACTAATATTACAAAGAGGAATAGTTTGTGACGTTGTAAGGGGTAATCTCTGGATCTATCGAACCGCTTTAAAAAAAACCTTTACCAATTAGAAAGCCACGCTATTTGTGAGTGTCACAGGCTATATTTTAACCCAGAAATTAATATATTGCCCAAACAAAGACGGCACGCAAACAGCTAGTATGTTACGTACATACATACATTAAATCACGCCTGTTTCCCAGAGGGGTAGGCAGAGACCACGTCTTTCCACTTGCTACGATCCTGACAAATCTCTTTCGCTTCTTCCACATTCATAATAATATAATGACATGTATAGTGAGTATTTGATGAAACTTCCTTTGTTAGTAAAAGACTTAAGTATGATTTACTACAGTTTATCGATAATAGTGTAATATCGATAGATTACTTGAACTTTCTCCAGAATATTAACAACTTTTACTTCACATTCAAACCATCCTATAACCACGTCCAAGCCAGATTACTTTGCAATCCTCATACAAATATTTACACCAATTAATCCCAGCCCTTACCACCCAAGACATAAAGCACACATTAACCTTACAGCCCGTTAATATTACTCGCAAACAGATAGTTAAATATTTTTACGTGCAGTCCGTCGTAAAAACTGATTGAAAGAGGGTTTAATGACGATCCTACAATACCTCTACCTCTATGTATTTATTTATTTTATGTGTATATTTATGTACAGGTTGGACAGTGCAAGAGGTCTAAAGAAGTCTTTTAGGTTCGGGTAATTATGTTAGTTTCGCATAAGAAAGTATCAGGGCGATTGCAATGTACTCAACATTGCAAGTCTGGAGACCGTTTTAAGAGCTTTCGCTTTATCTATCCACATTATAATATTTTATTATGTCTACCTATTTGTGTAGATATAATGTATAAACTGTTTAAAGTATATGTTTTCGCCGTCTGGTTTTGGACGTATTTGGCTACCTATTATTATTTATTTATTTATTTAATTTTTATTGCACAAAATAATAATATTAATATATAAAAGGTGAACTTAATGCCATAAGGCGTTCTCTACCAGCCAACCTTTAGGCAAAGCAGAAATTGTAGTGCCGGTGCAACATAGGGTCTCACTATCCACAGGGTGTCCAGTTAATAATGGACAAGGTTCCATCCATCGACAGGGCACCTTAGGCTGGTCCCTAAAAAGCATTTATAGGTTTAGTGAAAGTTGCGTGGTTTTCGAAATAATAGTTTTTTTCTAATTTCTTGATAATTGGCACCTTCCTTCACTTTAATGACTGCCTAGGCAACAAATTAAGAGCTTTTCTCGTTCTGTTTGGCTAAATATTCTCTAATAGTGACGCTAACAGATGTGTAGTAGAGCGTCATGGTGGCCAGACTGATTTCTTGTTAATTGGGTCTTAATTAGTAACAATTTTTTTTCATAAAATTGTATGAAGACCAGAGTTCTTCGCTTCGGTTTATGTGGATTTTCTGTAACACCCGTACATAAACCAGAATTTATTTAGATTAACCTTCCGTGGATTAATTTAAATGATGGAAAAACCCGCATTAAAATCTGTAGCGTAGTTTGAAAGATCTAAGCGTAGGTACCTACAGAGGGACAAATGGTGGGAAGTGACTTTGTTTTATATTTTGTAGAGACAAATGCAAAAATTTGTTAGCGTTCTTGCTAAAACCGCGATATGGATTAGGTTAAATATTTTAAATTTAATACCTTATTGTGTTAAATTACTAGATAGGTTATATTTTATCCTGGGAAATATGTCAGTTTTAGTGGGATAGTAACGCAACAGAATCATCATACATACAATCATACATGCCTCTCTAGACCGACGCGGTATTTTAACAGCCTTCTCTATTAAAACGGTTTAATCACACCTTTCCAAGAATTGCGTTTTAATTTCTTATACAACGGAATCGTTTGCGGGGAAAAGCTGAGGCGAGAGTAAAAGGTTTTATTGTAATTATACGACTTCCTAGTAAAATAAATAAGTGTAATGTGTTCAGGGTCAGGTATGTAGGTGTGTCTACAATTATTTATTCCAACGTAACTTCTAAACGCATGAGCCAATTTAAATGTGTGTGATATCGTTAGAATCCTTTCACTGTAATGGGTGACATAAAAAACTAAACTGTTAAAACTTATATAACAACAATCGCAAAATGTCAATTGTTTATGTCAAAAACGTCTTCTTATTAAACAACATAAATAGGTATCATTTGCAAGGTCTTAATGTGAATACGGTTTAATAAAAATATCATAATAGGTATGTAAAATAATCCTTTAGCATCAATAACGCTTATAGCACTGTTGTATAAACGTCACTTTTCGATGTCTTGATAAAATTAGACATATTAGGTACGTCTAGAGATGGTTACGATGATTGTGACACACAGAGGTTTGCCAAGACGTTATTGCCGTTTTTCGTCTCTCAAGACCCGTTTCAAACTTGACCAAAATGGCCAAGATCATTATTAAACTTATAGAAGTTGTTTTTTGACTAACGTGTTATTTCTTCTTTTATACCACTGTTTGACTCCTTTCGCTCTGGTTTCCTCTACGCATTTATATTCAAATTCATACAAAACATGTCACGCTCACGTCATAACTTAGGATGATCGTACCCTTCTATCGATTCCGACTGAACCATGGGAATTTCAAATGATCGAACCCCGACAGTTCCCCTTCTAACTATATTAACTGGTTTCACATAATAACTATTTAAAATACATGTGTCCGTGCTTTTTTGAATACATTATTGATATTATATGATAGTTTATTTTAGACACAATGTCGTAAGGAATCTTTGGAAGGGGTTTTGATGCATTGTGACAGTTTGTTCGGTATTGTCAATCGAACAAAACAAATTGCTTAAAGGAATACCAAGTTATTTGTACTGTTGAAGTCGTCGCTGTTTTCACTGCTTTCAGAACATTTATTAAGGAGGATTTTTAGTTGTCGTTTTTGTCCGGTGGTTGAACTATGTTGGTTTTAAAGAGATTTTGGTCGGCGTCGTTAGTACGGGTCATTCGGCCCGATGCGATTTAGGACAACTTCTGACGGCTGTCAGGGTTTATTATTATTCTTTGATTGACAAGCTAGGGCTGACCTGCTCTATATCAGTCCGCCGGACAATAGATTAGTTACTTCAAATATTTTGAAAAGCTTCAAGCTGTTTTTCTTTGACAAGTATCGCACGATAAATAGGTTTGAATAGAAATTAAAATTACCACGACATTTTTATAGTTTTTTTTATGAAGCCAGCAGTTTTTAAACTCACTTTGCACAAAACCTGGGTAATTTATATTATGAATGAAAGAATTTTAGTGCCGTATATTAAGAACCAACACAGATTTACCCAGTGTTAGTCATGGTAGTTTCGTTTTAAAGGATGGATGGAAGGGCCTTGTACTGATCACCAGATCACCAGATTTAATCCACCAAACATAAATCACGCTGTTGTGTTTTGGTGTCATCAAGGTACAATTACATTTACAGTACATATACAATTTAATGTTTATTTTCTTTTCTTAAAGCAATGAGGTAATATCTCAGCCCTTCAGCTACTTTTAAAAATAAACTTGCTTCCCAAAATACAGACTGCGCCTTTTGAGAACCCCTGTTTGTTATACTTTTTTTCAGTCGAAGTAAATAAATATGTTTATACTTTAGTACCTTGTCACTTTAATCGGTGTGACGATTCATATGACAGTTTAAACATGACGTTAAATAGACAAGATACTAAAGTGTAAACATATTTTTGATTTCGACTGTACTTTGATCACATTATTTCAAAATACATTTTTTCCTCACATTTTTTGCACAATTAACCTTTGATATTCACAAGTCCCCGTGACAACTCATGTTTTATGTTCCGTAACAAATACCAACAGCCGCAATATAACGCGAGCCGCATCACTTTTGTTACAGCCTTTCAATAAACGGCCGTTCCATTGTCATGATTTAACCGGGCTCATTAATCGTCGGTAACAATGGTTAAACTTAGATTAAGAGCCGGTTGTACTGAGGAATGCTGTGTATTTTAAACATGTCAAGCAATTGTTAAAGTTGTATGCACTGTTAATAAGTATACATTAATAATGAAATGTTATTATTGGTTAGAGAATGAGTTGTTATTAAAAAATAACGTTAACGTAACCATTTCATTTGAATTTTAGTGGTGTTAGTATTTTTTAGGTTATACGAAAGTTTGTGTGTGTGTGTTAGTTTGTTGCTTCTTCACGCTGCAACGGCTAGACAAATTTAGACGACATTTGGAATGGATTAACATATAGGCTACTTTTTATTCCGGAAAATCTAAAAAATCCCGGAGAAATTGAAATCTACGCGGACGAAGTCGCGGGAAGAAGCTAGTGGTTTATAAGACAAACGTAAAACATACAGGCATTCCATCTTAGTCCTCAGCGGTGGCAATGCATTCGGAATGCAGTCTTGTTCCTCATGCAAGGATTTTAGATCCCACTTAGGCACCACCATCAGGTGAACGGTGTGCTCGTTTCCCTTCTCCTTGTCAAAAAAAAACCAATTTATTTTCTTTAACCGTTTAAATTAATACACTAAATAATTTGCCGACAAGCTAGCCAACAAATTATTCAAGTTTTTTTAAACGTTCAGAATGAAATCTTATCTTATCTTAGTAATATTATAAATGGAAAAGTTAGGATGTTGGTTACTAAAACACGCAACCACTAAACGGATCACGATCAAACTTAGCACACATATAGGTTACATCCTGAAATAAGACATAGTCTACTTATTATCCCAGCAAAATGAATACTTCCTGAGGAAATAGGTGTCGTGGACAATAAATGCCTTCTTAACTTAACTACGTTAACTATGCTCCTTATATCAGCGCCATAAACCAAAAACAATCCTCTGGAACAACAGGACAGCCTCTCCCGCGTTACGGACAGACAAACAGGGCAGTGCGAAGTGATCGCACACATACGCCCCGTTTGTTCAAGTAATGGATGCGCGGGAACAGGGAAAGCCGTGGAGACGACTAGAGTGTTACACTATTAAAATGTTTAACCTACTAATTATTATTGATGACGCGTTAGCGTAGTTTGGTATTGGCCCCCGCCTACTAAGCTAACGGTCCCGGGTTCACCAGGCTTGTATTTTTTTTACAAGCTTTTAACTTGCAATGTTCGTATGCCAGGTTAGGTTAAATCATGCAATTCAAATTTGACCCAGTTTTCTTTAATGAAGTTTAGACTTCATATTATGCAAACCCTGATTTTTGATACTGGTGTCGGGAGGTGGCGACACGATCTTCGCTGTAGGTATTTACCGTAGATCCACAATTTTGGGACTGATGTGCATGGTCTTGACAAGCAGATAACGACTTCGCAAAAAGAAAGTACAGTCGACAAGTCTGGTCCAAAAATAACACTTTTGACAGAAACTTATTTTGCTTGGTCATCATCTGCTTGACGACTTCAAACTCGTTCGGTCTACATCAAGTAACTCCATCGAAAATACTGTTGCTTTATTCCGACTCTATCATCAAATCTGCTTATGTACATAATAATGAATTTTCATCAAATTTACATTCTTTTAACTTACGTGTCCTAAATATATCCCATTTCAATATCAGGTCCAAAGTTGTCTTGCAAAATTAAAACTATACATACTGATAGACGTACAAACAAATAAGTTGAAAATTTGTAACATAGCTAGACGAAAAAAAAAACAAATATAGCCTAGACAGCCCCACGCATTCCCTGTTCTCCCGCCTGGCGCGTACTACAGAAGTCCTCTTTTATTCTGGTAAACTACCCACTGTCCTTCCCAGAAGAGTCACGCGCCCACTAAGTGGGCTTATCATTATATTTGACCAAATTAACACGTCCGACAGGAGCTCCTTGGAGAAACACTTAGGGGTCGGTTTCTTGAAGCTTTTGTTTGAGTTGAGATGCAAACTGCAGTGAAATGTGGTCGGGAAAAATTTGATGCAAATAGAAGACGACTGAATTGGATATCAGGATAGCATGCAAAGGAGGAGGTTTAAACTTAGTAGGATTATACGGTAAAGAAGTAACTATGTAGTTAAACTAGTATGAAATAGACGTAAATCTCTTATACTCATACTCATACATTTTTCGATAAAAATACATGTCAAAGGTAATAATAATAATAATATTTCATAATATTCATAATATTTCATAATATTTTATAATAATACTAGCGACCCGCCCTCGCTTCGCTTCGGTTTATTTGAGTTGTCTATTACACACGTACATAAAACTAAATTTATTATACATAAAAACCTTCCTCTTGAATCACTCTATCTACTAAAAAAACCGGGCAAGAGCATGTCGGACCATGCTCAGTGTAGGGTTCCGAAGCCGTAACGACAAACACAAAAAACTATCTCAAAAATCAACATGTATGAACCAATTTTCTATTTAAAGTTATTTGGCGCTGTCTTAGATGATTTTTAGTAGGTATAAACCCGTTAGTCGCCTGTATCTCAGGAACTAATTAAGTCTACTAAGTAGGTAATGATTCTTTTTCTTATAAATTCGTATATAATATCTCAAACAAGAGCCAAGCTTTTAAGTGTGAGATCAGTATACCTAGTTAGGGTATCTAAACTGCTTCAAATTTCCAAACGATACTCGACTCAAATCAATAATCTAATCGATTATTTGTAAACTTTCAGATCGCAAATCGCAAACTTGTAGGTAGCATTTCGGGGCACGTCCGAACAGCTCGATTTGTTACTTGCACAGTTCGACTCCCCCCGCGCGTGCAGGCCCCCCCCCCCCCCGTTAACAATTTTTCTATCAAAGTTATCATAGGCGATTTTGATAGGTATAAACACTTTAGTCGCCTGTATCTCAGGAACTAATCATGTCTACTTAGCCGTGATAGTTTTCCTTTAAAATTCGTTATATGCGCTTTCGTTGAAGATTTTTTTCAGATTTTTAGTACTTGTAGTTTTGGCTGTAGGGGGGGGGACACTTGACTCTAACAAAAAATAGCGCTTTAAAGCTTAATATTTCATAAACGGATCCCTTAATCGAAAAATTGTTCTTATAAACCCGCAATATTTCTGAAAGACCTATCCAACGACACCCCACACTATGGGGTAGGCAAGAAAAAAAAAAGGCATCCCCAAGTTACGTGTAGGGGAGGTGCATAAAAAAAAATATTTTTCAAAATTTTATTTTACCACTTTGTTGGCGTGACTAATATGTATATTCATGCCAAATTACAGCTTTCTAGTACTATGAGTCTCTGAGCTAGACTGGGGACGGACGGACGGACGGACGGACGGACGGACGGACATGGCGAAACTATAAGGGTTCCTAGTTTGACTACGGAACCCTAAAAAAACCGCATCAAAATCCGTTGCGTAGTTTTAAAGATCTAAGCATACATAGGGACAGACAGCGGGAAGCGACTTTGTTTTATACTATGTAGTGATTATATAATAAAAATAATAATTTATTAATAATTTATTAATTATAATACTATATATTTTATAATATTTTATTTTATTTTATTTTATAATATTTTATAATATTTAATTTAGAATGAGAAAGCTAAGAAAACATAACAAAGTATGTTATTGTTATTATTATGAATATGAGGTATTAAAAAGTGTGTATCTTTTCTGAAATTGTTCCCTGCAATTAAATTTACGAACTTTCAACCGTCGAATTAAAAACAACTAAAAATAAAAGAAAAATACATTTATTCACTACACACACAAGACAAATAGCAATGAACAAGACTAAGTAGTGAGTGTCTTCGCGGCAGTGAATCGGACACTGGCTCAGCATATTTCTGAGGTGTTAGACACCTGCAGCGCTGATGTCAGCCAGCTCCGAGTGTGACAGACGGACGGTACGCTAAACGAATAAAGTGTAATTTAAACGCGATCTTATATGTCAATTAAGGTTTAACAGGTTTGTGTCACGTCCAATCTTTGATCAAAACCCGGTAATTACTGTCCAAACATAAAAATATTATCTATCGCTTATTATTTGTTAATTTACTATCACCCAATCAAGAAAACACTTACTTTTCTTATCGTTACCAATATCTACAACTACAGCCTGCTCACCAAGGGATATAACATAATAATATGCGATCGTGTACCATCCACTTTCAATGCGGGGCGCATTGTTGTGAAAATAAATACTGACCAAAGTTTGTAGTTCAACTATGAAACGCCAACAGCAAAAAACCTAACCTCAGAAATGCCATAAACAATCACCATCAGCCGCAATCAAACTCTTTATCTATCCAATTATCACCATGGAAACAAGACGGGGTCTGTCTAATAATGCTCAACAACGGGCGCTAATCACGAAGACAAACATGGTATTTGGATCGCTGGGTACTCCGGTAGCATTGTTCTGGTAACTCGCACCGGGATGCCAACATACTTTGTAGAGTTTTGACAGTTTGTCGCCGTTTCTCGTTTGTTTTTGTGCTTTCCATTTGTTGTTAACCGCCTGTAACATGTAAGTTCATCTGACTACCCAAAAGTGTAATGTTTTTCAATGTGTGTATCTATTCCTGTTGATGTAGAGACCTCGTCGTGTTGTTGTCATGGTAATTATTTCAAGTTCAATGTTTATCGACCTTACTTTTCTTTCCTTATTATTCCATGTTTGTAACGAATAAACTGAAAAACGGATGGACTGATTTGAAAATTTATTTTACCATTAGAATTCTACGTTACCCCTGAGTAACATGGGCTACTTTTTATGGCGGAAAAATTAAAGGTTGCCGTTTGATGTCAAAAATAAGAATTCTGTGCGGACGAAGTCACTAGCAGAAGCTAATTTGTTATAATTTTATTATGCTAGTTTTAAGAATAAAAAAAATCTTTATTGGACAGTAGTAAATATTAATAACCGGCCAATATTGGAATCCCGAATTTTTCTTTATTCTAAAACCATTTCCGCCTGATTTTAAACCTTTTTTTTGTTTTGTTGCTTATACAACCCTAACTTGAACTAACCGCAGGTGTTCTGAAAAACTGAAAGAATTGTCTGACTCAGCTGAAAATCAGTTTAGGACAAACAATAATTCGAACAAACGATGCATTAGGACAAACCTTATTAGAGATTTCGAGGGACACCCGTTAATAACCACTAAATAGATTCCTTGATATAATTATTTCAGTCCACATCATGACTGCAGGGTAAAGGCCTCTTCATCTTCACGTCACTTTGCCCTCGTGCTAACGCCATCCATCCTAAGCCCAACTGTCTGCCAAATGTCAACAGACCAACGAGCTGATGGTCTGCCCACTGATCTGTGACCTAATCTCGGCCACCATTCTGTTAACGCCCTCGACCACGTGCCATCGTTTCGCCTAGCCAAGTGTCCATTTCCATATAATGAGGTACTCTTATTTCAAAGATCATAAGTCTCTAGAAACTTAAAATACCTTTGATTGCGTAGGGGGTTACCATGTGGCTTGCTCGATCGCTTCTCACGTACTAAAACTAAATTTGGGTAAGGAAACTTTCACAAACAGTACTTCACCTATTTGTCCATTTGGGGCAGGAAGCGGTGTGTTGACGGATCCAGTGTGCAGACGCTTTTGTGCTTTAATGTGAGGTGAGATGTGACAACTTATTATTTTCTTATCCTTCGTGGTACAGTCAGATCAAACTGAACCGAAACAAAACCGAATTATGAATAAGTACTAAAAAAAATCCTCTTTTAGAACATCAAGTAAAATTGAGTGATTTCTATGTATTTAATGTATTTATTTGTGTAAGTTAGTTAATCGTTGTCTAGTACCCATATTACAAGCCTAGAGCTTGGTTAGGGACTAGGTCTATTTGTTGAATTGTCTGTAGTTTTTTTTTAAATTATCTATTATTATAAAATACATATACCGGGTGTCCCGCGGCTATGCCACATGAAGGGAAAGTACCTTAAATATGGTCCGTAGGCGACTTTGCTATTTAGAAACTTTATTTTATTTTTAAAACTAAATAATATTTCATTCAAAGATTTTAAAAAAATCTTCAGTTTTTGCATGTATTTTACATACTAATAAATTTTCTAGTAACTTGAATGTAAAATTTCACATTGTTCCTTTATTTTTAGATAGAATGTTTCTACGAGGGAATTATTTCTTATCAATTACCCTTTTGACTGGCATCATAAAAATACAAAATTATATTTTTTCATATTTGGTCTGTTCGATTCCCAGCTGAGGCAAGCAGTTTTTCAAAAATCTTTGAATGCAGTCTTAGTTACTTTTTAAAATAAAAATATATTTTCATAAAGCAAAATCCTCTATCTACAATATTAAAGGTACTTCCCCTTCATGTTGCATAACCGTGGGACACCCTGTATACATACATTAAATTACGCCTGTTTCCCAGAGGGGTAGGCAGAGACCACTTCTTTCCACTTGCTACGATCTTGACAAATTTCTTTCGCTTCTTCCACATTCATACATCGAGTCATGCACGCACGTCGGTTTCGGGTACGTAAGATTTGGCCCTTTTCTAGTATTTCTCCGATTTGACTCGAAAAAGTACGCCTAGGGCGGCACCTTCCGACCCGTCCACTCACTTTCGATCTGTATATCTCTTTCCTCAATCTCCTTTCATCCATCTTTTCTAAATGACCGAACCGAATAGTCACTACATCTTTATAAAAAAAATAAAATTACTGTAATAAATTCCATTCAAGCATGGGCATGGTGATTGCAGACGAGAGAGAGTGTAGAGATTGAAAAGTAGTTTCAAAATGAAACCGAGTATCGTTTTGTACCTATTTCGTAAACAATATCGCTTTACTAATTACTGTCAACGCCCACGTTTAAGCTTAACGTAAAATATTTTTTTTACTAAAATCTTAAAAGAGCTTTCATAACCATAATTTTATGTTAAGCCTTTATTTTTATACACAATAAGAGATATTTATCACTTTTTCTATTATTTTTTTTTAATACTCATGTTTAATAATAATAACTCACATAGTTTCTTGTTATTGCTCGCGTGAAGTCTGTACCACCTACCTCGTAAAATATTTTAATTTGACACCTTATCCCTAGTAAGGTTGTCTGGAAGAGATCGCTAATCAGCGATAAGACCGCCTGTTGTTTACCTGTGTTGTTTTTAATTGTGCTGTTTCTCTGTAATGTTCTTATTTGGTGTACAATAAAGTGTTTTGTATTGTATTGTATTGTATTGTATTTTGCTATCGATGCGATAACGATATTAGTGCTATCAAATTGATTTATTTATTCACATTGACTGTACCCACGCTTGACAGCACTATTTCTCTGTATCAAGTACAGTGGGAGGGTACAGGCGTCCCAAAAAGGAAATCACGATATTGCCATTGGCCCGTGTGTGTTTGACACTCTATTATTGGCTCTAAGGTATAAGCTAAACGGTTACTTAAATATTGTGTCACAATAAATACATAAAGTTACTTGTTAAGTGATAGTAACTTTGTATTTTAGAAACGCTGTCAAAAATATTCTCAAGGGCACCTCCGATATTTTACTAACTCAAAATTAATTTAAAAAAAACAGGGGACAATGTCACACCTATTGACCTAGTTCGAAACTAAGCTCTAGGCTTGTATAGGTACTCTTGGTACTAGAGAAATAAATACTATATTTACTTAACATAGAAGAAACAATCCCCACATTACGTACCACTTTATTTTCAAGATTTTGTTTTACCTCTTTGTCGGCGTGACTAATATGCATATTTACGCCAAATAACAGCTTTCTAGAACTAAGAGTCTCTGAGCTACTTTGCGGACGGACGGACGGATGGATGTGGCCAAACTATAAGGGTTCCTAGTATGACCACGGAACCCTAAAAATTAAAAACATAGTTTTAATACAATTTAATATGTAACTTAAGTATGTTATCTTCCCAACGCTATCTGCAGGACAAGCTGCTGCAAAAGAACGCGTGTCTTTACACACTACCGTACTTATAAACGTGGAATCACCGTGGGGTAGCTAAAACACGCTTTGTCTTTATCTGTCATTGTGACATTTAAATTTGACAGATAAAGACTAAGCATGTTATAGCTATCCTACGGTTATTCCACGTTTAAAAGGCGGTACCACTACAAGTATGTAGTAAGCTTTATTGTAATACTAGCGACCCGCCCTCGCTTCGCTTCGGTTCATGTGAGTACATAAAACAAAGTTTATTATACATAAAAACCTTCCTCTTGAATCACTCTATTTATTAAAAAAACCCGCTTCAAAATCCGTTGCGTAGTTTTAAAGATCTAAGCATACATAGGGACAGACAGCGAGAAGCGACTTTGTTTTATACTATGTAGTGATGATATGTAGTGATGATGACTAGCGACCCGCCCTCGCTTCGCTTCGGTTCATGTGAGTACATAAAACAAAGTTTATTATACATAAAAACCTTCCTCTTGAATCACTCTATTTATTAAAAAAACCCGCTTCAAAATCCGTTGCGTAGTTTTAAAGATCTAAGCATACATAGGGACAGACAGCGGGAAGCGACTTTGTTTTATAATACACCCGCGGTCAAATAATTCGGGTCAGAGTGCGTTTTTCATACAAACGAGGCTATTTCGAAGCCTTGGTTCCTCGCCAGGGGATGCTTGTAGTGAAATCTTATGATGGATACCCTGAGCATCGATACAGGACTTCCAGAGTGCCTAGGACACCCAACTGATTGAATCTGCGGCTAACGCCGGAATTGTGCATCTTCAGAAAAACATCTAAAATGACAATAAAATGTAAGGAAATCCAAATACTGACCCAAACTCTCTCGCTGTGGTGTCAACTGATTGTGCTATCAGTTAGGTATCTTAAGAACTTTTGACTTCCTCTATTGAACCTTGGAGTATCCACCATTAAACCTCACTCAAAACAACCCCTGGCTAGGGACCAAGGCTTCGAAATAGCCTCGTTTCACTGTGTTCCGCGTAGAACATCGTAGCTGGACAAAAATATTTTATTGACTTTTTTGATTTAATTATATTGACTGAATGTTTTTATTTACTTTTTTTTATTTTTGAATTTTTTTGAGGATATATATAAATGAAAATCAAGTATTTAAAAAAAAATATAATAACAACACAAAACAACATAAATTAACAATATTATCTCTAATCTACATACATACATACATACCGTCACGCCTTCATCCCAGAGTGGGGTAGGCAGAGCTACAGAATTACCAACAACTTTAACAGGCAGTTGTTAATTCTGTAACCACATTTTGCACAAACAGGCTAAGATGTATATCATGTGTATATTAGTGACAGGTTGCAAGCCCATCGCCTAAAAATACTACAAGCCTTTAATCCCTTAGTCGTCTCTTACGACTTCCACAGGAAGGTATGGAGTGGTACTATTCTATTCTATTCTGCCGGCAACCACACGGCCAATCTAATACCTAATTATTATAATTACTTACGATTACTTAGAAATATAATAACAATACAAAACAAAGTAAATTAACACGCTTATCGCTAATCTAAGGTAACCTAATTATCCGAATTACTTAATATTTACACTATATATAATACCTTTATATTAACTTAATTACCTAGTCATTATCACTAAATTCTTCCTCTGAAGAATCATCTACAAGATAATCCTGGGAATTGTGATAATGACTAGTCATTGGCGATTCATTAGTAATTATATTTACAGGAGGAATAATTAGTTCTATAACTTCGGAAGGGAGATTACCGGTCTTTTTTTTTGGAACCTCTCTCAGGCTGTTTATAACAGGGTCAGATGTGATCAGTAACATATTTAACAAATCCCTATTCGTAGCAATACGTGAGCACTTGCGTGTATTATGTTCTCGAAATCTTCTGCAATCTTTGTTGCGAGCTTCCTGAGCTTCCTCAGAAAGCTGCCCTATTGGCAGAAGAGCCGATTGAATAATATCTGCACTGTGCACGAGAATTTTGTGAACAGTAGCAGGCATATAATACCACGAATAGTGATGTAGATACAGGTTTTTTGTATCTTGAGCAAAACTATTAAATTTGTCTATGTGAATATCATATCCAGATGATAAAGTTCTAAGTAATATATCAAATTTTTTAATAAGAGTCACATCTAAACCTGTTATATCAGCACTCAGTTCTGGATTCTCAAAAAACCTACGAGCAGTATTTCCATCATTCGTATTGCCACACCCTGGTTTTGGTTTATCTACGACTAAACCCATATCCATTTTAAAACGTTTTTGAATATGTTCTGAACGTTGCTTTACACTAAGTTTATCAGCCTCACCTCGCACTTGCCATTTTTTTATATCTAAACGATAACTTATATGAAGCAAACACTCAAAACAACGAATCCAAGCGTGTAACGTAGATATTCCAAAAGACAAGTTTTCCCTATTTACTTCGAACTCCTTAGACATATTATTCATATCTTTCGGAGTAACTCCACAAATATAGCACCTTTGAGCTGAGGAAGTTTTGGTCATAGCATTGCATACTTTTCCATCAATCATGGTAAGAAGTAAATCATGTTTAACACTTATCTCAGTACCATCAAAACGACAAATTGTCGGCACCAAATCATTTACTTCCTCCAACACTTTATTTGTCTCGGCCAGAGTTAATGCAGTGGTTTCTTTGGCGAAAATAAACTTGATTGGTCGGCAATACATCGTTGATGATGGTCTAGGATTTTGCCAAACAATTTTATTACTTTCATCCCGTAATTGAAGGGGCACAAAAGACATGACAAACAAATATTCATCAGTATCTGAGCAACTGCTGAATTTTTGTTTATACGTGCTATGACCGGAACTTCCATCACAACCCCATTTACTAACAAGAGTAAATGACGATTCTGAAGGCATAGTGTTGAGAACTTGACTTTGGGCAGTAACTAAACGATTGGCTGTTTTATCTAAAACGGCTTGAAGTTGAATTTCTGCCCGTGTCTCGTTAACAACAATATGATCCAAGGAAGGATAACAATCAGCTTTAGCTTTTCTAAGACAATTAAATGATGGAAATACCTCGTGTCCAACTTTAATGCTCCACTTTCTAGTTTGTTTATACGAATGGGACGACGATTTCGTATCTACGTAGTACGCCAGAGCCTCTTCTTTCGTTAAGCTTCTTTGCCGAGAGCTTTCACCGGATTGTAGGTTTTTTTTCATTTCCTTACACTTGGCAGGGTCTTCACTGGCCGTTTTAATTACGGCAGCTAGGTTTCTGTGTCCCGAAGAACGTGCTGATATTGCCGCAGCCGATACTAATTCCGACGTGTCCCGTAAATTAGTTAAATCTTCAAGTCGTCGTTTTTTAGATTTGTCACTTAATGCGTCAAATTCCTTTCGAGGCCGCCCCAGAGTTGCAGTGGCATCTGAATTTGATGGCTGGGATTGAGAACAAGATATACAGAACTGTAAATCCCCGGCTAACCACTCTGAATTTCTGGCCAGAAAGTATTCACGGGCTCTTCCGGATTCATTCCATTTTATTGCAAGTTTCGATGAAAACCTGCTAATAACTTTCTTGACCTCTTTCGTGGATACCTCGGTGATACCCGATAGATCCAATTTTGCCATCAAAAACTTGTAAAGCATGTTATTTTGGTTTTCTTTCGCATGTACAAGCCACTCTTCAAATAACTCCATTCTTGGGACAACGTGATGGTACTCTAAAAAAAAAAGAAAAAAATTAGTTTTGCAAATTTTTGCAATCAAATATTATCATAATATGTTAGGTAAAGGTTGTGGGCAACACATATATAAAATTCAGACCGGGGACTAGTGGGGACATGTTGTTTCAGATCTAAAGAACATGAAAAAGTTGAAAAAAAACATAAAACTTTAAATTTGCGACATTTTTTTTCGGATACTTTTTTTTTTTATGTAAAAACAGTAATACATAAATATAATACTGACCTTTAACTTCTAAATCCATCACTATATTATTTCAAAATCGATAGATATGTCACTGGAATAATGTGCCACAACGGGAGCAGAAATGCAAATAATTTTAAATGAACTTACCCTCTTTCTTATATCTTGACCTTAATTACTCATCATTAGGTAATTACCTTGCAAAACAATTATTGAAATCGTAATGACCAAGGGGTTGTTTATCACTTTTAGAAAGCATTTCCGAGAAACGCGTTAATGACTTTTGTCCAGCTACGATGTTCTACGTGGAACACAGTGGTTTGTATGAAAAACGCACTCTGACCCGAATTATTTGACCGCGAGTGTATGTAGTGAAACAACTGTAAGAACCCGTTTATTATTCAAGCGTGATAAGAAGCTATGACAATTAATTCGTTAATATTTTTATCAGGCAGGTAACATGAAATACGTGTATCCTAAAGTTGATACGAGTAACTAAGCCTCCATCTTTCTCTTTATTTCTATTGTTTTCATTTCTTGTTGTTCATTATCCAACAAAAATAGAATCGAAGTTACGATTAATGACACTGTACTGTACAAATAATAGTATGATATTTTATTTAATGATGATTATTTAATTTTACTCTGGGGAGGCGTGAGTTTATGTATCAACATATTATACTCCTTCATGACGCTTTTGAAGGAGAGATATATCTTACAACGATGTTCAAACAAATGTTTCCACTGCTCAAGATTAGTTTATTCTTTTCAATGCCCAAAACTCCATTTTGGGTCAGTTTAATAAGAAAACCTGGTAGCCTGGAAGAGCTAAGGCGGGACCTAAGTTTGATCTTGTTAGTCGTAAATTGCGAAGTAAATGTCAGAGACAATGGCAAATAAATACTGAACTTGATCGCAGGCGCATCTTTGACAAATACGATCAGTTTGGACAGCTGATAAATTGGACTGACAGTTACTTTGTATGTGATGTTCGAAATTTAAAGCTGTGATGATGTAACGGCAATATTTCATATTTTGAATTGGAATACATGTTAGAAATCAGACTTTGAACTAGTCAGTTAACTTGTCTCACTTTTAAACATTTCGACCCTGTCAGCAAGCCACTTTGGAGCAGACCCCTTACAGATTCTGAACTCCTGGTAATAGGATGACTAAACACCCTTATCTGAATGATTGTCAAATAAGAACAGGTTGACAAACTGGATTTATGGAATTACCACTTCTACCAAAATAACACTTAACTTACTTACATTACGCAGAATTTTCATCGATTTCGAAAGGCATTTCTCGCATGAGTAATTTGCGGGTGGTAGGACCTTGTGCAGGGTCCGTCCGGATCGCTACCACCATCTTATCCATTAACCTACCGCCAAACAGCCGTGTTCGCATTGTTGTGTTCCGGTTTGGGGATAAGACAGCCGGTGAAATGACTAGCATAGAGGCATTCCATCTCAGCCTCGGGTTGGCAACGCATTTGCAGTCTTAGGATTGCATTGCAGTCTTGTGATTGCGAATGTCTATGGGTCACAGTTTCCACTTACCATCAGGTGGCCTGTGTGCTCGTTTGTCTACTCGACGCCATAAAAAAAAAAAAAAATAATATATGTTTGGTAGTCAGAAGTCCAACGTAATCTAACATACATAATTAATGTTTAAAATATCCTAAAAACATCATGGTCTAAGCAGAAAATAACGTTCGATGAAATGATACAATGGATGAAGTGAAATTCGATAAAATGGTGGGTTACAGGGCGGGGCACATTCCTGGTAGAACTTACGGCCGTAGGGGGCAGGGGCGACCGCGGACTGGAGAGCAGTGTAGGCAGGCTTTCCAGACCAGAGGGCCCAGACAAGATGCACTACGCTAGCTAGCGTTTCTCTTCGTTTAGTTTTTAAACCAATCGCGACACTGGTAGGTGACGTGATACGAAAAGTCACGTGATGTGCCAGTGACGCGATTGGTTTAACAAATAAACGAATAGAAACGATAGTTAGCGTAATGCATCTTGTCTGGGCCCTCAGGTGGACTGACGAGCTGGTGGAAATCACCCAAAGCTGATCGCAAGATCCTTAGGGAATTGTATGGCCATTTATTTAGTGGATTTCTTTCGGCTGATAACTATGTGTTGGAAATATCCTGATTTTTAAACTTAAAGACTGCTATTTATATAACTCTAAAACTTACAAAATTTGCCTTTACAACCAGCCACAGGTTAAAAACCAAATCCAATTCAACTCCGGCTATCACGCTGGAATAGATTGTCATATAAATTAGTAGCTGTGTTCAATGCTTCGCTTTGAGCTATTTACAGCTTGTAGCATTTATGGGTGTTGGCCATTTATCGCCATAAATGGCCATTTATAACCATTTACGGGCCTCGACAATGGCAGCTTATGCTTTGCCCGTGTTTATAAGAGCCGTTGTCCGCGGCTCCGGGTACAATAGCGAGGTGGATTTATGCTGGCATTGACGGGTTTTCTTGGTACGATAGGCGGCTGGTGGTACTATGGTGTTACTGACTGGTTAATATTGAGAAACTGTCTATTTGCCAGGTAGTTTAGGCCAGTTAATGGCATTCCACTAAGAAATATGGGAAATGTAATAAACGAAAATTTTTTCTACCCTTCATTGTGCAAGAATAGATACTAGAATTAGTCAAATACAGCTGGCATATTTAAATAGCAACGTACATAAGTGAAAATGGTGTTACAAATTGAAATTCATTTTTCTTTTCGTAAACAAAGTTAAACTCTGAAGTTAAGATGAAGTGAAGCCCGCTGAAGCTTACCAAAACGAAAGAAAACAAACAGTAATTTGGCCTCGAAACAAGGTGAAACACCTTTAACAGAGTTGGTAACACGTTTATAAAGCGTAGGCGAATCTTAAAATTTTCCAGGGTGACTCGTGACTGGTAAATTTAATGCCAAAAATCTTGAACCCGAATTTGGTCGAAATTTACTACGAGACCGAACGATTTCTTGATCCTTGATTTCTTTATGTGTTTGTTTATACCGCAACTACCCCAATGTAGTGTCTCACCATGTTGTACATTTTACACTCGATACAAACAAATGTTTCTGTGTTTCTACGTATCAGAGTATCTTGTCTGTTACATAGTGTAGCTTCCCAACGGATCTATTTTAATCGGGGTGACTCTTAAAAATGTTTGATATAAATTCGTTGGGCTGGAGATATCGGCTCTGAAAGTATCAGTTAGTTTGTTGTCTAGTGTCAGTTAACTGCTCTAAAGTTTTCAACTAACTGGCCCCAGTGCAACCGGCCAGTATTTTCATTTTATTTTCGTTCCGCTTGCAAAAAAAAACAAGAGTTAGCGGGTACTGCCTGGAGATGTCACGGACGGATTAGTGGGTTGATTTAGCACCTATAGTCTTGAAGGTCTCGCGTTCGAGTCCGGGCGGTGACACTGACACGTTATGAGTATTAAAGCCACTGTTAAAGTTGACACAGACCGTGATATACTCGTACTTTGCTGATATAATTATACTTGGTTCATTTATTCGAAGGTAAACAATCCTTCAATTATATTACGATTTTAACTGTGGTAACAAAATGACATGGATTTGAAAATGCCTTATTTTGCTTCGAACTCTTAAGATAGTATTTTATTTAGAAAAAAAACCGGTTTAATGTCTCTGTGTGTCTATCTGTGGCATTGTAGCCTTTAAACGGAAGAAACAATTCCGATGTAGTTTTTTAAAGAAAGCTAGTTTAGTAAGGTTGGTTCATAGCTAGGTTTTGTGAAAGTGAGCTCAGACGTTTTTATCTAATAAATTCAATGTAAGGTATCAAAAAGAGTTTTTTGTCATATCGACAACAGCCAGAATAGCAGGAAAAACATTAAGTTAATTTCGCAAAGCTACATTTCTGGTTCCCATACTAAGCATACGAATAATAAAATAAAAAGCGTTTCGCTTTGAAATTGTCTCTGCAAACCTCACTCGCAACGCTTTGTGGCTTTTGTGTTTTCAAACCTGGAACAGTTTTCCATTTGGCTCGATCCAAGACCGCAAATACAAAAAGTAAACTAAATTACTGACTACAAAACTAAATAACGTTATTAAATCTTAGTATACACAAACTAGCGGTCTGTTTTGACTTTACCAAGGTAATACAGACATAATTATAATTTATGTTTTCATATTAGTGTTCAGTGGTTCTGGAGATTACACTTCATTTAAAAGCATACGTACGTACAAATTCATTTTTCTTTCTTTATGACATTAATAATAATAATAATAATAATAATATCCACCAATTGACCTAGTCCCAAACTAAGCTCTTAGGGTGTTTGTGCTTGTACCTACCATCTACAAGCTCCTTACATCAATTTTGAGCACAAAATTAAACGCACATTTTGTTGCAAACAACGTTATGGCTCTCACTCAAAATGGATGTAAGGTTGGGTCTCGCGGTACTAAGGAGCTCCTCCTCATAGACATGACCATTTGTCAGCAAGTCAGGCGAAGCAGGGCGGCCCTTTCGGCTGCCTGGATTGACTACAAGAAGGCTTATGACTCGGTGCCTCACTCATGGCTCGAAAGGATCTTAGAGTTGTATAAAGTTGATGCAACTTTGAGATCCTTTTTAGGTGTGTGTATGAGGCAGTGGGTCACAGTCCTTCGTCAACCAGGTGGTCGAGATGTCCCTTCTGATTCGCCTAACTTGATAAGGATTGAAAGAGGCATTTTCCAGGGTGTCAGTCTGAGTCCTTTGTGGTTTTGCCTAGCCTTGAATCCTCTTAGCTCTTTGCTGAAGGATTCCGGGCTTGGCTATCGACTTCGTAGAGAGGCTGAAGTCATTTCCCACTTATTGTTCATGGATGACCTCAAACTGTTTACATCTAAGCGCCAAGATCTTATCGCACTATTAAAAATCACACAAGACTTTAGTAGTGCGATCAAGATGGAATTCGGTGTAGATAAGTGTGCGGTCATGCATGTTCAACGAGGGAAAGTTGTAAATTCATCTAATTTGCAGCTTTCTGAGACAATGACTCTCAAATCTCTCTCCGAAGTTGAAACCTACAAATATCTTGGTATGTCACAGTCTTTGGGTATTGTGGACAGCGATATCAAGCAGTCAGTGAAGGAACGTTTCTTCTGTCGCTTGACAAAAGTTCTTAACAGTCTTTTGTCGGGTGGCAATAAGGTGCGCGCCTTCAATGGCTGGGTGATACCGCTGCTCACATACTCCTTTGGCATACTAAGGTGGACTCAGACTGAGCTGGACGCCCTGGATAGGAGGGTCCGTCTACTGCTTAAATCACATCGCATGTTGCACCCACGCTCATCTGTTATGAGATTGTACATCCCGAGGAAATGTGGAGGTCGAGGCATTTTAAATGCCAAGAATCTTCACAACCGCGAGGTGTGCAATCTCAGGGATTATTTCCTTCACAATGAGTGTGGGATGCATCGTGATGTGGTTGCAGTAGACAGAAGCCTCACGCCTCTCTCCTTGGCAAACGAGAACTGGCGCAGACCAGCGGTGTTGAGCACTGAAGACCGCAAGAACATATGGAAGAGCAAGGAGCTGCACGGACGCTTCTACCGGGCCTTGACAAGGCCCGAAGTAGACTTTTTAGCGTCCGTGAACTGGCTACGGTTTGGTGACCTCTTTGGGGAAACCGAAGGTTTTGTCTGTGCAATTGCTGACGAGGTCATAATGACAAATAATTACCGGAAGTATATTCTGAGGGATGGCACGGTTGATATTTGTCGAGCATGCCGTTGCCCCGGCGAGTCCCTCAGACATATAATTTCCGGTTGTTCGCATTTGGCCAACAGCGAGTACTTGCACAGACATAACCTTGTGGCCAGGATCATCCATCAGCAACTTGCTCTTCAATATGGTCTTGTTGAGTCTGAAGTGCCGTACTATAAGTACACACCGACGCCAGTTCTCGAAAATGGTCGTGCTACGCTCTATTGGGATCGATCTGTCATCACGGACAGGACTATTGTCGCCAATAAGCCTGATATCGTTTTGATAGATCGATCTCAACGCCGGGCAGTGCTCGTTGACGTCACCATCCCGCATGATGAGAACCTCGTGAAGGCTGAGAAGGACAAGCTCAGCAAGTACCTTGACTTGGCTCACGAGGTGACCGCCATGTGGGATGTTGACTCGACGATCATTGTCCCAATAGTTGTTTCGGCAAACGGTCTTATAGCGAAGAGTCTTGACCAACACCTCAAGAGACTCTCGCTAGATGGCTGGATCAAGGGCCAGATACAGAAGGCAGTACTTCTCGACACGGCACGTATTGTGAGGAGGTTCCTCTCTCTGCAGCCCTAACCACCGGTAGCTTGAGCCCTGCCCCGCTGCCGGCGGCATTCGTAGGTTAGGTTTTTTATAATGTTTATTTTTTATATTAGTATTGTTATTTTACTTTTATAATTGAATATTTATTGTAAAAAACCTAATTTACAGAAAATTAAATAAATACTTAAAATAATAATATCCACCAATTGACCTAGTCCCAAACTAAGCTCTTAGGGTGTTTGTGCTTGTACTTTGGGTACTAGACAACGATATAAATACTTATATAGAGAAATATATACTTAAATACATAGAAAATATCTATGACTCAGGAACTTATATTTGCGCTCGTCACACAAATATGTGCCCTTACAGGGATTTGAACTCAGGACCTCTAGCTTCGTAGGCAGGGTCATTACCAACTAGGCTATCGCGTCGTCAAATGAATGAATTAGTATATGTATAATCACGTAGCGCTCATACAATAAGAGTGCCTGCATTTCCTCGTTGAATTCCTATGCTTATTATGCTTAATTTTTGGCTGAGGAATGAGCCAGCCTATATGTTCACAGATTTTTTATTTCAAACAATTTTTACTGTTACAATTCAAAGTTTTACGTTAAAACAATGCTCCACTTCATAATTCAAGAAAAAGAAAATGGAATCCCGATTTCCATTGATCTTCTATGTCAATTAGACCTTATCGAATACAGCAGCAGAGATCCCTTAAAGGAATAAGTTCGCCTTTGTACATAATTTATATTGATATGTTTTTTATACGATTTATTTTTGTGCAATTAAGAGTTTACTTACTTACTTACAGCACACTAGCAGAAATTAATTTCCAGTTAATCAAATAGATAAAGCTACAAGAGTCATATCTGTGCCTTTCATTGCCTAGAACTAGTCTTCGTGACACTTCTAGACAGCTAACATGGTCTAAGTAAGCCAAATGCATTACAACGCTAAAACCGGCACCACTGGACAAGCGCCCAGCCTCGTAAGTATATTGAAATATTGTCTCGTAAACGTCGACTCAGTGCCGGCTCGTTCGGGTTAACCGAGCTTCGAGATTGACGCCTCTGACGTATGACTTCATTTGTCTGACTTCGATATAATTTCACCAACTTACTCATACCTACGCAAAACTGCATCTACACCTTTATATCTTTCAAATACTTGTCAATTTACAATACCATCTGGTTTAAAATCAGTTTTCGTAGGTGGTGGAAGAGTGCTTTCGAGAGCGTCTTTTCGACCACAGCGTTATGAGATCTGTCGGTCGTGGAAAACAAAGATGTTTGGATGGGATGCTGTGTGATTTACTGTATCGGGTTTAATAATTTGATGGGTTTCCTTTAACAATGATATCGTCGTTTTGGAGAATGCTTTGGCGCAGTTTCTTGAATCGGTTTTGTTGTATTTACTGTACTTTAATACCATTGGTTCATTATCGTCAAGAATATTATCCTATTAGTAAAAGCTATTCACAGTTCGAGCTCCTTAAGAATCGTCACTTCATTTCATTGGAAAGACGTCAACTGCTGGACATAGGCCTCCCTCTAGGTTTGCCACAAGGACTGATCCTGTGCCCATACCATAATAATGTTCAATGTCAAAAAATATATTTTAAAGGAATCAGGATATTGACTTCAAATGATCGAAATTACAGGGGAAAAAACAATGTCATCCATAACATGCATAAAACAGTAACAAGTGTTGATTTTGGATAGGTTTAATTTCAATTTCACTGAGCTGTATATATTATTTTTTCAAATGCTATCTATGGTTTTTTTTTACTTAATTGCGATCTCGTTCTTAAAGACAAACACACTAAGCAATAAACTCATTTTGTAACATTTAGCGTTTTAATTCACGCTTACTATACGGTTGTTGACAAATAACCTACGCTACATTTGCCAAAATTAGGTCATTGCAAATAAACATTATACGCACCATTTATAATTTCACAAACAAGCAATACTATTTAGCTGTCATGATTAACGGCATATTTATTAAAAGTTACATCCTTGCAGTCATTATGATCCCCCATTTTAAACCTTCTCCTCTTCCAAACAAGGTTAGTTTTAAAACTTAATAATTTTCGCGTTGATCTTTACGAGTTTCCGTAACAAAGGCAGTAAAGGCACAAAGTTAGTATTTTTCGAAGGATTTATACTGACAAGGCACGGGATTGCATTTTTGTTTGTCTATTGTGGAGGGACAAGCGAAGTTTAATGTTATTTAGTGCGAGTAATTACTACAGCAATTGTGAATTGTTACACTGGATAGCGATGAAAACTGGTCGAGGTGTACGCAAATTTGTATGTGCCATGACCAGTTTTGGTTGGTCTTGTAGCTACTTAAGTCAAATTAATTGAGTTATTGCTTGTTGTAATGTTATTAATGTTAACGGGGAGTATACTAGCGTGCAGCCTTGTTTTACTTTTATTATTAAAAAATGGTTGTTGTTACATCGCCGACGTGTAATAGACTTTTGGTAGTAGGTAACATGCATATTTATTCCTCATCGTATTCAGTATGACATAACTTTTAGATATCTGTAATTTTAGTTGTATAATCATTTCATTTATTCTCTCTATGTAAAGACGAAACACTTCTTCCTAGAACAAGAAACCAAGTACACTATTGTCACTTATCGCTCAATTAATTTCAACGAAAACTACGAGTATACAGATACAACTGACGTCCCACTATAAACTTAAGATTTTTACTGAAAAAAACGTTCGTGTTTAGTTTACAAATCTGGTTTATCGGATGATCAATATATATGAATGGTTTTAATTTCAGTGTCGTGGTTTTCAAAACAACAACGTATATCCTTGTATCTATCATCGACATCATTGGCCAATAATTCTGCCGTCCTAATCAAAAACGTAGTAACTAAGATAAACCTCCTGTAGTCACATCAACCTTATTATCAACGACATAGAATTTAATCTGATTAGAATAGAGAAGACAATGTTCTCATTGTAACAAATTGGTATCCCTCTTGGCATATCAGTACGCTTACCATGAGTTACAATTACAGTACTCGCTAGCGAGTCAAATGCGCTGTCACTCGCACTCTATAAGGATGCTTGCGAAGTCAGCGAGGGACAGAGCTTCGACTCGCTAGCGAGAACATCAATTTTAACTCATGGTAAGGGTACAGACCTACTGTTAGTCAGAAGCGCCCATTATCGCACGAGTATGTTATAAATTTCAATTCACATATGAATTCATAACGTAATTTATTGCAACACAGTGTAAACTTAATAATACTTTGTTGATATCATATAAATAGGTAAAATTCCAGAAGAGTACACAGCAGGCGGGCAATCTGCGCCGCGCCGTGCGCACGCGACGGACGGCCCGCGGACACGCATGCGCTGTTGCGCTTTGTCAGGAGCTCAAAGGATAGTAAAGGAAAAAAAATAATTGAAAAACGGTGTAAGTCTCCTGTAGATCAAGTGAAAAAGGGATTAAGTCTAGTATACTCCGTTTATGGACATCCCCTTTTTTATTATGAGTTAAGTTGACTGATACCGTTTTTCACTAGGCCTCCTAATGCACCCGTTTTGAAGAAGTATTATGCCAGTTTCTGCATTAACGTTATATTATTGTTTCTTGTTGACGATCGAGTTGCAGTGGCGGTTGCAAATGGAAAAATTGTTTGTGGAGTAGAAGTTAAGGCAGCTTTACAAAGTAGGTCTCAAAGTAAAAAGTATAGCCTTCACTGTTAACGTTAGCAGATGCTTTTACTGTCAATTGGAAAGGAATATTCTTGTTATATCCATTTTACCAACTGATAAGCGGTTGATTTTAGATCTTTATTATTAGACCTACCAATATAAGCGATCATTTGGTAAAATCAACACATCTTCCTTTTCTCGCCTGTGATTTCACCCAGAAACATGCAACGTCTTTAAAAAAAAATTATGGCATAAAGAAGACAAACGAGCACACAGGCCTCCTGATGGTATATGGAAACTATGACCCTTAGACCCATAGACCCTTAGACTGCAAATGCGTCGCCAACCCTGAGGACTAACATGGATGCCTCTATGCTAGTCATTTCAACGGCTGTCTTATCCCCAAACCGGAACACAACAATGCGAACACTGCTGTTTGGCGGTAAGTTAATGGATAAGATGCTGGTAGCGATCCGGAAGGACCCTGCACAAGGTCCTACCACCCGCACCCACATTTTGACCCATATCCGATATTTGATCCATATACAAAAGACAATTTTTTCAAACCATAACCCAATGCAATTTAACACAAAGGGTGATTAAAAAACAAATGCCTGTAATCACTATTGTACAACTCTTTATTTCTGTCTCTCCACGCTATTGCGACCCTAACATCGCTAACACTACAACAATCGATTGTGTGGAAATAAACTGTATAAGCCCAAATCGACCCCAAACGCGAAACAAAATCACACAAATAGATATTTTGCCAAGAGCAGAGCTTATCACGAACCAGTGGGGAGTGAATACCAGCATAACTTGGTCTTCCGCACTCCCCTTCTTTAGAACTAAATGGATGAACAAAGAGCAAGCGGACGGCTTTGATAGGTCAAGTTATGCTAGCCGGGTAGTACTGAATGCATTATTGTCTTATTTCTAATAGTACAATAAGCAGAATCGTTTTGTAAGCTCTTGCGCAGGATTTTGGGTTATTTGTACAGAGTATAAAAGTACAGATGCATTACTGTAAGAAAAAAATTTACAGGTATATAATACACATTATAACAACGGTAGTAACATAAGACACCTTTAAGCGTACAAAAATGACGTCAGTGACACTACGTCACTCACGTGTGTACCAGTAGCGTGTGCGCACGTAGCGTGTGGGTACGTAGCGTGTGCGCACGTAGCGTGTGCGTACGTAGCGTGCGCCGCATTGGAGTTTTGGCTTTAATACACTTCAATAGTTACTTTAATACACTTAGCTTAATTAATAATCTAAATCCTAAAATAAATTCATAAACACTAACTTTTTCCCGCAAGTTCATTTACATCTACGTAGGTAGGTAGTACATATTTCTAATTTTCCGTAAGAAACCGCCCTTCTCTTAATCCAATTCAAACATCCCTACGAACAAATCTAATAATTCACTCATCTTCACAAACTCTTACTTTTAATACTATAAGTACAGTTCTCTACTCACAGTACGGTTGAGTTCATAAATATGTATACACATACCTTGTCTATTTAATGTCATGTTGAAACTGTCACAAATGGCCATAGCGATTAACCTGACACTATGAACTCGACTGTACATACCCATGCTACTTCAATTTCAACCAATTTCATGACAAAACTTTACACTCGTTAAAAACTCTATGAACTCTACTCTATGAAGTACTGCCAGTAAACTATTCCGTTCAATCGAGCCGTCGGTTCGCGTTACGTCATAAAGTTTTAATTTTACATTCATGACATGCGCCTGAGACTAATCCTCTTCCCATGCGTAGGGTGTGCAAAAAAAGATAATTTAATTTAGTTTAAAACAACTTCGTTTTTTTTTAAGCAGTGTACTTGAATCATATACGCATATTATTGGTCTTAAAAAACACCCTTTATTTAAATATTAATTACCTAGCTCATATTTGTATTTAATATGTTAATGATAACCTAGTTCAAAGATCCAGAAGCACAATTTAGCCGATTTGAATTTCAAATGAGCTGCTGACGGTACAGTTGCAATTCCCTTATCACTGAACCTCTGTATTCACAACACTATTCAGCCATTGTTGCCAGCCGAACATCACTATTGTTTGCTAACTTTGAGTGACAGCAAAACACAGGGCGCTTTTGTGCACTGGCAACATCGCACGGGATTTAAATCCAGGTTTATGTATAGGTGGAAGCGTGATTATTGATATTTGCTAAAGACTTTAGAGTTATAAAAGGGATCACTGTATTTAGATATGTATAAGTATACAGTGTTCAGAAGACATGCCGCAAAAGTATTGTTAAGACTACAAAAAAAGCCTAATTTAGCGATACCCGTTTTGCCAATAAAGTTTTGAAACCGCTGTTTCAGTATACCCCAATATAAAAAACTGATCTTTTTTAAATAATTCTACAACATGATAACTTTTTTTGTTTCAATGACTATTTTGCGACAGCTCAGAAAAGATCACAAAAGTCGAAGTATATATCTAATTCCTTTACCTATAATGTTAAGTTCAATATTACACGCTTAAAGGCTTTTTATTCCACTTGTAATCATATATGACTTGCTACTATTACTTACTAGTACTTTATTAGTCTCCTTTGAAGAAGTTAAATTATAACTTTGACAAATTCTATCTACAATCTAGTTTAACAATGTTCTGTACGTCACAATAATCTAGACAACTCACCAAATTGGTTCCTAAATTAGAATATTTCAGACGTAAACTGCGGTCTAGCTTCTAGATTCTAACTAACTAATATAACTACTCGATTAGTACACTCCAGTACACATAGTTTTAATAACAAAAAGATATTCAGAGTATACGTATTAAGAACAAGACATTTTGAAACTTCTCTTACAAAACTAGCTGTCTGTATGTCGAAATAACTAGGATGTGGATAATTTAGTTAGGTAATTAATTTCGGTGGTACAATTTGATTACGCTATGTGAGCTCGTTTTCTATCGGACTTCATTTCTGGAAGTTCATTAAAAGATAAAAAAGATAAAAGATATTTATTCAGTAAGTAGGCCGCACGGGCACTTTTACACGTCAAGAATCTACCAGCGCTTCCCAAGAGGAGACACTGCTGAGAAGAAACGCCGCAAGAAACTCAGCAGTCAGTCATTTTTTAAACATATTACAATTGTACTACTTAATCTAGCATTATATAAAGCAATAAATATAAAATTAAATATAATATTAAATAACATGAGTAGATCAGCAGGAAAACATGCCAAAAATGTTATGTGAGAGATAAAGGAAGAAATAGGAGAAAAAAAAAAAAAAACTCACTTACATTTGTTTATAACTTATAACACGGTGCAAGATGACCACATAAAAGTTTCGATACGGTTTCCTACATCAATGGTGTCCCCTAGACAAGATAAAGCTTTTGCAATTGATCAAATTATTATTGACTATGTTTCGGGTTTAGACCATGCATTTTTGTCTGTTAGATAGTCCTCGACCCTATAATACGCTTTTGACATTAACGACTTTTTCAAGTAATTTTTAAGTGCTGGAAATGGTAACTTTAAAACTATATCAGGTAATTTATTATAGAAATGAATGCATTGACCAACTATATGAACTACCGTCGCTTATATGTAAACTCTTCAACTTCAACATATTACATGTCTACTTTTGTACCATCTCTCTAAATCTTTACAGGATATAAAGTATGTCCTACGGTAATCCAAGATGTAGGATACTTCCCAAACATCATTATGTAATACTAGCGACCCGCCCTCGCATCGCTTCGGTTTATGTGAGTATGATATATAGCCCATAGCCTTCCTCGATAAATGGACTATCTAACACTGAAAGATTTTTTCAAATCGGACCAGAGGGGCTAATGCTTAACAATTTACCTTTACAATTAAGCTTAGCAATTGTTTTCATTTTGAAAATCGAAGGCTTGTCTGCATACAAAATGAAAACAATTGTTCCGCTTTGAAGCCAATTGAGATTGCGAGTGCGTTAGGCGATAGTGACGCAGTAGTTCCTGAGATTAACGCGTTCCCGCAAACAAACAAACAAACTCTTCAGCTTTATAAATAATATAACATACATACATACATAAGCTCACGCCTTTATTCCCAGAGTGGGGTAGGCAGAGCTACAGAATTACTAACAGCTCTAAAAACTTGTTAATAATTCTGTAACCACATTTTGCACAATTAGGCTAAGATATATACATATAATCTCACGCCTTTGTTATGAGCTGTCTAGAAGTGTCACGAAGACTAGTTCTAGGCAATGAAAGGCACAGATATGACTCTTGTAGCTTTATCTATTTAATTGACTGGAAATTAATTTCTGCTGGAGTGGCTGTAAACTCTTTATTGCATAAAAAGAAATCATACATACATACATACATACATACATAATCTCACGCCTTTATTCCCAGAGTGGGGTAGGCAGAGCTACAGAATTGCCAACAACTCTAAAAACTTGTTGATAATTCTGTAACCACATTTTGCACACTTAGGCTAAGGTGTTTACCAGTGTATTAGTGACAGGTTGCAAGCCCATCGCCTAACAGTACTACACGCCTTTATTCCCTTAGTCGTCTCTTACGACATCCACGGGAGGACATGGTGTGGCACTATTCTTACCCGGCAACCACGCGGGGAAATAATATAAGTATAGATATTGCGAACTCGTGAAAGTAGTGCGACAAGATTTCTATGATTTCCATTCTTGTCTAACAACTTGATGAGCAAGACGCACGAAACTAATATCTTATACCAAGAAACAGATTGAGACGTCTACAAACTTCATTAATTTTCAGCCAGCAACATGTACGGCGTTGCTAACATACAATGGTTACAGTTTCCAAAGGCTGACCAAAGTATTTGTAATAACAAAAGGACGCTCAGCCGTGTTACACGGTGAGGCTGCATTGTCATTCTGAATGTATTGATACGCTGGCTGAATGTTAAATGGTGATCCGATGATGTGCGTGAAAGCCGTCTTCGATTATCTAGAGCTTAAACTGAGTTGGGAAATTGTTGCCTTGAGAATATTAGATCTGTAGCGTGATCATTAAACTGCAATCTTGAAGAGAAGCAGATGAAGCATGCGTAGGAATAGTAGGGACTGGTTATTTGAGAATTTTATATTACTCTGCAGATACGTAACCGTCTGGTTTTAACAAGATAATTTCCTGCTTTCTTCAATCATTACAGAATTAACAAAGTCAAAGTTATAGTCAATAAAACTGCTGCTTTTGCTTTAAACACACGGTGTTTTTTTTTTGGTGATCAGTAACCTATTTTTCTAATTCAGTTATTAATGGCGATCACGTTTAAGTCGCAGTTACATGAAACAAAACTTATTGTTTTATGAAACTAACTTTTAATTGAAATTAATTGTCACCCTACTAATTGTTTAGTCTATGAGTTAACAACACTTAACTGATAAGTAATATCTGTCAAATTTCCCGCCAAAGAGATGGCACTTGACGTATCTACTTGACTTCAATAATTAATGTAGGATGTCCATGTATCCAGTGATGATTGGTTTTAACAATTATCATTAAACAGTGAGTTAATTGTTTGAGACAACAACCATTAAATTCCATTTTTGTTGCTTATTAATAATTTTCAACTCCTGATCACCGATAAAAAATCACCGTGTATAATTATAACTTACAATAGGTAGCTCATTTATCCGAAACTCGGACCACACTTGACTTATAGCTCAGCTACAAACAACGCAAATACTTCCATCATTCCTTCAACATCATTAATAAACGAGCAAAGAACCTTCCAACGTCACAGCTTCTGCGCCAGTAGACCAACGAAACCAACCAGAACAAAGCACGTATTTACAAGTGTCATTATTCAAAACTTTACGGGAGAACAATGAATGTCAAACTACTGCTACGGTAGTTGCCCTAATCAGTACTCTGCGGTAGCTCATTGTAGCCAAGATCACGTCTCCGTTGTCAGCTCCATCTTGTGTTTAGGGGACAAGTCAGCGGCGCCGGCGGGTCGGACAATGATCTGGAGTGAATTACTCTAGGTTGACTTGCTGTTGGTTCTTATCTTACTTTAAATAGACCTACAGTGTCCTAGCCCTACTTCTGGGCAAAGTTGTCTTTCCGGTATTGTCACAGTTCTTTGTTCTACTCCATCTCATTCTTCTTGACAAACAATTTTTTTTTCAAGTATTGCTAATATTTTTTTAATCTTTTTATGGGAATTACAAAACCAAACCAACTTCAGTAACTTTGTACCATTCTCAACTCCTGAACATGAGCCCTGTACCAACTACCATTTACATCTGGCACACCCTAAAACAGCACTTCTTCTTACACAATAAGGGCTACCTCATCTACACGCACGCACCACCGAAGATAATGCGTATTGAACAATGGAATCTCTCAGTTGGTAGCAGGTTAATTACAGCTGTCTTTTTTTTAACGAGCGTGTCGTGAAAGTGACTAAGGCGATGGTTGATTAGTCCTCTTGAATATTATTACTTTAGATTTGGATGAACGTCACGTAACGGCAATTGCCTTGGTTGTAATTTTTAGTGTGTTCTAATGAGTCTAATTACACATGCGTAATGTACACGGGAGCTGCAGTTAAATTTGACCCGAACTTGTGATGCAGACTGTCTTGTTTTGAAACTAAGTACTTTACGTGTGATTTTGAGACGTCCAGAATTCAAGTGCTTCTTTCAAGGTGATTTGTCTCACTAAAAACTGGAAAGAAATGTTTACTATGTTTTTATATATCTCGTAATTTGCAAGTTTTTTTGTTTAAATAGAAAAACTCTTTCAAAAGTTTTCTTAACTTCATCTCCGCAATGCCCGGCTTAACGCGTATCTACGGAGGCCATACAAGTCACCAAACATTCTGTTCAATAACATATAGGCCATGACTTTCTCGAAATTACTGGAACGCCGCGTCATAATTAGAAACTAACCAGCAACAATCATTTTAATATGGTTTCATATTGCTGATATAATTTTACAAAAAATCTTTTCTCAAAAGGTTCACTTGTTAATTTGCTTATAATTTTATAAAGCTGAAGAGCTTGTTTGTTTGCTTGAACGCGCTAATCTCAGAAAGTACTGGTCCGATTTGAAAAATTTTTTCAGTGTTAGATAGCCCATTTATTGAGGAAAGCTATAGGCTATATATCATACTCACATAAACCGAAGCGAAGCGAGGGCAGGTCGCTAGTTACTTATATAATTTGACAGAAAATGTTTTGGTCAAAAGGATCCTTAGTTCATTTGCTTCTTTACGTAACTAAATAAATAAATAAAAAACGTTCACAACCGTTTCGTATGGTTTATGTCGTTTTAGTCATCAACAATATTCAACATTTTTACGAACTTCTTCGATTGTTTTATTTCGAAGTAAACAGATCAAACGCAAGTCCGTCGCACAGTAGACACACTACGAACAATTGAACAAATAAGTTCGAGAGCACATCACACATTAGCGAAGGGCTCACGGATTGAAATTCCGCCCTAAACCGATTACTGTTGCAGGGGTGGTGCTATGACGTCATCGGACATTTGACGGGTATCCCCATTTATTTATCGTCCATTAACGCTTTTAAAAGGATGTTATTAATTCGAGTCCCAACAAAGAAGAAAATAGTATGAAACTTTTACTAAAGCATCTGAAGTATCAGGATATTGGCTGGTGACGGTGTTACAACATCGCGAATAACAAATCTATTCAGAAGTCTAAAATTGAAGTATTTTGACGAAAAACGTAGATCTACTTACTGTCTACTATCTAGGAGCCATATCATCTGCCAAGATGTCGTCAATGTACATCGTCCAACGCGATACGTTCCAAATTCAAACTAAAAAGCTTAAGGGAACATAGACAACGCATCGGGTTACATTATTTATGGTAACTAAACTATGGCAACACAAACAATATGCTTCGAGGTTCGTTAGATTTAAACGTGTGGGGTGTCGATTCGGATGGGGTTGTTGTACTTGACTAGGGTTTTGGTAAAGCTGTGATATTGAATTCGTTCTAGCTTTATTGTACGTAATGAAAGGAGGAACAATAACCATGTTTTTAGAAAAATCCAGGTACAATTATTATAACTGACAAAATTGTTTTATTTCTTCATAGATGTCAACACAGAGGGAACTAATAAAGTTGATTCACCCATGTGTTCCTTAAGAACAATTTGAAAAGTGGAAATAGCAGTTAGGCCACTTTAGCGTCAAATAATTCTGTTAACAGCAAAATCCAAAATCCATCGGATTACATCATCCATGTAAATATCGTTACGTATTTCAGTCTAGCCTTATTTATATTTAACTCAATCCACACAACCCTACAAACACTAAACATATTGCCACCAATTTAATTTCTAAACTAGACTTATAAACTTTTCAATTATTAATCGCAATTACACCAAACACTTTGTCCCCTCCCAGGGGATCATCCCCCTCAATACATGTTTAATTTTATTGGCGCGAATCGTCCAGCCAGCAAACACTCGGCTTATGTTGGCACAACTGATTTGCGCTGGTTTTAATCTTATATTGTTCTAGGGTCTTGCCCTCTTGTAGCAGTTGTTGCTTTAGAATTACGAGGTAGGGATTTAAAACGTAAGCTTCAAATGTTTGCCAATGATTCCTATCAAAAATGCGCCCAATATTGAATTTTCGGTCCGAAATGTGTTAATGAAACTTGATGACGTTGGTAGAAGTAAAAGGTTGAGCGCAAAATTTAAGTACTTTTCCTAGTTATTTAAATAGCATAAGGATAACAAATTCCATGCCACTCCTAAAAGGGTAAATTGCCAACTTCGAACAGGCGGTTCCAGTATTTTACATAGGAGGGCTTTACGACGTTCAAACATAGCACTTACAAGGTGAGGTCGATTTTTTCCCCTAACAATCAAATTTTTTGTCTATTAAACTAAAGCGACGGTCTTTAATATTCGCTTTTAATTGTTAAACGCCCCGTCCACCGAGCACCCGTCAAAATTTGTTCAATCAACGATTGTGACAAGCAAAGGGTTACCACAGAAAAAAATACGCATCAAAATGTCCCCGTGACACGCAATAAAATGGATTAAACCAATTGAAGCCTTCATTGTCCCGACAAAGCTGCTGCGCGCCGGCCATTCCGCCATTCACTCCTGAATTTATTATAATTAAATATAAATTAACATATTATTATGAGGCGACACTGCCGTTTTGTACCATTGTGTTTACTTAAAGATTTATATATGTAAACACGTACGCGTGAGACAGACGCATCTTCGGGATCTTAACGAAGTATTGTTGAGGTTGAGTTATTGTTTGTAATTTTTTCTAAGTTGGTAGTTGATGAGAACGCGTTTGCACTTGATCTAGTTTGATAATGGAAGTGTTGCGTCATGGGTTTTTGTTATCTGTGGTGCGATGTAACGGTCGAGGTGACACAGAGTCTTGGGTATAAAGAATAATTTTTAATTAGGAACATTGTTCGTGCTCGTCTATTACTAGTCTTGAAAGAGACACAGTTACTGGTTGTAGAACAAATCAGCCGGCTTGACTGGTTTGACTTTTTAACAAATTTTATAGGGCCATAGAAACGAGTATATGCTGAGAAGAAGATAGTAAAATTTCTTAAATTAGTATTATTGAAGCAAAAAGTGAAAAGTCAGTTAGGGTGTTATAAGGATCAACCAATAACAGAAAGCTGACCACAAGTTATCTTCTAATTTAACTCTGTATTTCGGCATAAATTGGAGCCAATGCGGCTCAAAATTCATTGATTTCAAATATCCTGTTAAAATTCATGAACTTCAAATTAAATTGTAGTCAATTAAGGTTACTTATATTAAAAATAAGAGCACAATAATCTGAATTGGTCCCCATTAAGTAGATACATACTCGTAGTTATGTAGCTTCCTCTTAATTCTGCTTTAAACTCAAGCAATCACTGAGTTTAAAAACAACGTGTTCTCGCACTTTCTTAGATTCGTCGTTTTTTTCTCCTCAACAGACAAACTATAAAACTTCAAAGACAGTTACACTATTAATCCTTCTCACGCGTCACACCCTTCCTAAATCACAGACAATTGTCCAAAAAAATGTAAATACTAGCGTCCCTGAATCGCCGTAATTAGGAGATTTATATGCAAAGCCTTCTGCGGTGCACATTATTAGCCCATAAAGGGCTGCGTACACGCACTAATGCTAGTTTGAGTGCATTTTAATAATAATAAATAATAGAGTGCATTGTCGATGCAAATTTGTGGGTCACTCCTATTACAGCAGATTTATGATGTTTTTTATAATAAGTATGATATTTATGGTCTGGACGATGGGAAGCCGTTGACTAGGCATACTATTATAGGACAGCTGCCTTCAGATGTAACGGACAACCGGGGCAATACTGGTCAGCGCTTATCGGTTTGGGATGACATCGATGCTAGTACCGTAATTTTCAACTGTTAAACAAAGGATCGACCTAACCAATAGTATCTAGTTCCAGAAACCTACATGACACTATTTATTAACATCTGGATTCAATGGGATGTGTATCGAGGAAGTTTATTTCTCAACTAGTACATGCTTTTACTAAGCAACTGCTTATAAACGAAGTGTCTATTTAAAGTTAATGTGTGTGTCGTTATTACATTTTAACTGTATATTTCTTGTCTTTCCGTTCTTAGGAAAGTAAGAGAGACAATGACGATAGAGTTTTTGACTCATTGTCAATTATTACTAAGAAAATAATCGAGAAATTGCCATCGATAATTGATGCTATAAAAAGAACAGATGTTCTAAACAGGATCAACCACGTTGACAACTAAATAATTCTAAAACACTGGAAAATGACAAGCAAAAAGCAAGTAACACGCTAGTTAAAGCACGGAAAGGCTAGTAGTGAAAAGATGAACAAACGAATTCCTGCTCCCAAAAACTCGTTTCAACCAAAACTGTAACATTGAACGGCATTCTAAGCATATCAGAAATAGGACTGAGGACAATGGGCCGCTATGGCCTGTTTTGTTTCCGTCAAAAGGTGACACTTCCCTTTGACAGACACAAAGGAGAGGTCGCCCGAACTCTGCCGAAGTCGGCCGAGCACTGCCGACCTCTGAACCTGGCATTGTTCTTCCTTTTCAAAGACGCGTCTTCTGTCAATCAAAGTTTGAATGTCATTTTTTTTGGCTAACGCCTATTTGATATGAAACGTCTTAGGGGAATGTGGGAAGGACTGTTTGTAAGTTAAGGAAACAATAGGCCTCATTGTATATGATGTGACTCCTAAATTGAATAAAAGAAAACCGTCGTCCGTTCAGAATACTAAAAAAGATTACACTCTCAATAGTTTTAGGAATAAGAATGTACGTTTATTTGCGAAAGCAGTGCAAAACTTTCCTGATACTGTTCCAGAAACGCAAAAGATGCCTTTGTAAGCAAAAACAAATCTAAACCAACTTTTCCGCACCGAATTCATTTGGTCCGATTCTTGCTTTACGAGTACTGCGAGTCGCGACCAAACTTCCAAACAAACATCTGAGAAAAAATCAAGTTTCAAAACTTACCTGTGCTAGAGTTGTATTTAGCCAGTTGGAAATAAATTCGACTTCAGTTAAAAAAATCCCGGACTGCTTTTTGAAACAAAAGAAAGCTCGAAGTTAAAAATTAAGGACTTTGGTCACATTTTTTCAATTCAATCGCAGCCATGTGAGCAGCTTCACTTTTTTTTTAAACTTCTGTAGCGACTTTTGAGCAAGATCGGACAGTCAATTTCTGTGTAGAATTCAGGTACAATTGCTATTTTGAAATTTCAATTATTTTTGTCAAGTTTTCTCGGTTATTATTAGATGATGTGTGTGTCCAACCGTTCTTGTTTCTTTTTTTATTGAAAAGGAATTCATAACGTATTCGTCACTACGAGACTTTGTAATTTTTGTACTCACTGTCACACTTACCTGAAACTTATTCCTATTAAGGTTATATACATTTTAACATCAATGTTTTCATCCTTATCTTTAAAAGCTTCATACAAACATATTCGCCGTTACATGTATCCCGTTGTTTGGAGTAACTCTAGCAAATGCTTCTTGAAGTTCGAATTCGCAAATACCATCGATCGTCATCCAATCATCGATACGCCGCCCGACTATCACACTGCCATACAAATTTTCTATCCCTCCTTCATCACCTCAATAGCTCCCTAGGATTGTTTAGAAAACCCAACCACCATAGCCTGAGCTCTCAATCCTATCACCCTACTCCTGAATGTAGCGGAATTTGCAATAGACCGCGGGACAGGGTAGGTCGGGTTAGAGTGGGTGGGTTACGTATTTGTCTTTAGGCTTAAACCGACGTGGTCTGTATCTGAGACAGGAAATTAGGTTTCGATGTTTGAATGTGTCGCGTACCTATCTGGTGGATGGCGTTATGCCACATACAGAAATGGGATCAGTACCTACTTCAAATTAATTAAGTAAGTTTAAGGTATGGGTAAAGTTTCTGATGGTTGCGAGTAGCGCAAAACCGATAGTCGTGGACATCGTTGGGGAAGACTTAAATATGTCCAGAAATGGGCGTCCTTTTGCAGTAATGGTGATGATGATGATGTAAGCAGATTGTTTAATGACGAATGTGACTTCTACTATAAACGTGGCTTATTTAGCTGTACTAACTATGTATACCGACTAAACAATAAAGCAGTCCCATAAAACGATATTATTCAAAAAAAAACTGTTATTAGAGCGTTTATTCCGCACGATTCTGTCAAAGGCCACGTCTAAAATGTCCACGTCAAATCAAAACAATGTTGTACGCAATTTATTTATTGCCAAATTGACTAATAAATAAATGCTTTTAATAATAAATGGCTTTCAAAATGAAGTTTTATGTGCAGCGTTTTTGGTGTCTCTTTTTAACCGACTTCAAAAAAAGGACGAGGTTCTCAACTCGTGATTTTCAATTGGTGAGGGGATAATCTACAGATTCTCAATTAGACATTTTCAAATGCGCTATTGTACATTTAATAAAGTTCGAATGTCATATATTACTAAATCATTTAAATAGGTGAATAAATTGAAAAAACCAATGTTTGAAAAAATCGTTTAATCTTGGCTCTCCACAGCATACACTCAGCCACAGCCGTCCACATTCGTCTTTCCCGCACACAATGTTTTCGGAGATATGCGCCCGGTAGATTAGTCCATCCGACGCTGTTTGCTCCCTGTGTTTACGTACCTGCTGTGTGTCTTGATCATTTCAATATGGCGGTTACAGTACTAGGGCTCCATTGTACTATGTATAACCATATTGCTATTGACATGTTATAGTATTGTCAAAGTTCTTTAATTTGCCTGATTGTAATGCCAGCTGGGTTAAAAACTATACGAAACATGTCAAAGCAATATGGTTTTAACTGGTAGAATACAGGCTCTGGTATTTGAAATTGCTGACTGTTTTTATGCATCTTAGGTTAGTAAACATTTGATTGTTGACCAAGGGTTGAAATCATTCATCATCATTCTACTTATTATTTGGATTGAAAGGAAAGTAAGCGAAAAAAATCTGTTATTGTTACGAATTTTCTTCGTATTATAATTTTAAAACTAAGATTATGTGTGTCACTTTATTCTACGCAGTAGTTTCAAAGAAATTAGTAAAAAAGTCACAGATATTTCGTTACAGCTGTATAAGATTATTTTATTGTCTGGTCAAAATTTGTTAAGCGTTTGAATAAAGTAATTTAAAAAAATACCTCCCTAGGGAAATTAATCCAGGCGGTAAATGAACAATGTGCGGTGTCATACTTACTATTATCATATAACTATGTCAAATTACAGCTTTGTACCAAGAGTCTCTGAATAAATACCGCGGACAGATATAAAAAGGGTTCCCTGTTGACTACAGAACCCAAAAACACTTAAACCACTATCGGAGTAATTCGCCATTTACCTCAACAGGAGCCGTCACGACCCTAAAAATGATACACATGACAAAAAATTAACACATTAGTGATATAAAAAAACTAATTTCGCACTTCCAAGGGTCCGTTCCAGCAACACCCTCTAACGGTGACTTGCAAACGTGAGATATGTTATTTCGCCTAATGGATAGGTGGCAGGCTTGATGTATAATTTCACGGGAATTATATGATCATTAATTGCGTGGGCGCCGAAATGTTGTTCTGTTTTAAAAGTGTAATTTTGAAAATAGGTTTAGATATAAAATAGAATAGAATAGAATAGAATGGAAATCATTTATTCAACGTATACACACATTTGAAAAAAGAAAAAAGATGACAAAATCTAAAATCATTTAACATGGCCTTGAAAAGGGTCTCAGCTGAATTAAAAAACTAACTTAATATCTAAAACAAAACAAAAAACCGGGATGACGACACAAACATCAGCGACAATTGATAGTACCTAAGTGGTCATCCTTACATGTACCTAACCATAGATCATTGTGGTATTTTTTATATTTTTGTGCTTGGCAACACTACAACACAACCGTTTCCTGTTTGGCGTTTCTTTTCCAGGATAATTTTAAAACGAAAAGACAAGTTCCCTAATTGATACCACAGCTGATTTTACGTTGTGTTCACTGGCAACTCTCCGCTAGCTTTGGTAACTTTTAGGTATCTAGTATGTAGCAAACGTTTAAGTCTCTTCTACTCTGAGAAAGATTTTAGATTAATAATAATAATCGTAGTCTAGGAGGCAATGCCGCTACGTCCCTATTCACAATCTTAGAAGTAGCTGCATATTTAAGTACCCTGTCGCATTAACGTATTAAACTGAGAGCGGTTTGCATTCAGTATATCAATAGCTGCGACAAGGTTCTAAAATGTAGTGTTACTTCTAACTTCGACCGTACACCGCTTCACACTGGTTAATTTAACACCTCTCGTGTCTTACTCTTAATAGATTGTTCCGCGTCATCACAGCTTGTAAATCATACGTTAGGATTATGATGACACGCTGATGAAAATGTTACGTATAAAGCTAAGAAAACAAATGAGTTACAATTTAAAACTATGAATGAAGCCGGAAAAGATCACTTATAGTGCCAAGCGTATTTTTTCTGATACGACGACATAAACTACTTTGAACAATTAAAGTTATCAACATCATTTCAGCCCTTGGTCGTCAGCTGCTGCACCTCCTCTCCCTCCATTCTTCCTCTCCCTCTTTGATTTAAATATATTACAGAGATGACAAAAGCTAGCCTGCGCTTAGATTGTGTTTCAATAATATTAAAACAATATTACGATACGCAACAGAACAAATAGGCCTTTAATCGACATTAGCTAATCGTTTTTATAACCGTTCGGTTTCTTTGTAAAAAAAGACAGATAAAAACAAAAGAAAATCACCAAACATCCCATTGTCATTGGCTTAAAGCTAATCGCGACTCAATTTCAAATTTGGAACTAGTGATGTCCACGGCGGCGTGAAGCGGCACTCGTCGGCAATCGCTGAACGGCGGGGCGTCCCACGTGGCTTGCGCACTAGCGCGAAAGACTCGTTTGTAATCACCCCCCTATTAAGCAAATCGAAAACAACTCTAAGGTAAAGATCAGTTGAGCTCCATATTGGCAATGATTGTTATGGAGATTAATGCACACTACGACTAAATAGGTACCTATATAGAGATTTCCGCTAATTATCCTGATGAGCGAGTGAATATTCTAATTCGATCAAGCTCAGTCATGAGTGTATAAACCATCTTATTACAATCCATGGGACTTAACGCAAGACAAAAATGAAGCTTGTAACGTTTAAATTGCTGAATAATTTACAATTATTAATCAAGAGAGTGATGAAGCGTTAATGCTAATAGAGTAGGTTGATTATAATTTACACCTCCACAATAAAATAATCTTCGAAGGGGCGTACAATAACGCTATTCATCGCTGAACAAAAGTAACTCACGCTTGAGACTCAGGCCTGCTGATACGACAGGAGCGATCCAGATAATTCTCATTACACACATTTCACTATTCGTATCGTCGGTCGATTCTAAAACGCCATTATGTTTGACGGCGGGAGGTCTCGATTGTGGCAATCGGCGTCTTTGTTGCACATCACTACCGAGCAACGGATTCCGGCAAAATTTCAAATGTCATCGTTCCAATTCGAAATTCAATTACGAGTAATTAATGCTGCGATGCCGGTGGCGGTGCCCATTTGAAAACAATGGCGGCGGCTCTTTTCGTTTTTTTAATGTGATATCTATTATGAAAGTGATTGAAACTACAAGGTAAAATGTTGAGACATATAACACGGTGCAATTGTAGAATAAACGATCAGTTAATGCGTCAGCTATGTTAGTTACGACTCGATAAAATAACACCGTAACAAGATACAAAATATGGTGTAATTTTCAAGGTAACTGTTCTACATACATAAAAATGAAGCAAAATAGCGTTCAGTAGTGTTGTAATTATAAACAAACCTTCCTTGACATCTGGTCGTCATAAAAAAAAGATACTAGGAGGCACTTAAGAAAATGGGTAAACTTTTACATCTAGTTGCACAACGATCATTTAATGTGAATTAAAAAGTAACAGAAGATGTAATTGTGGAAAATTTGAGCTAATGAACGTTTGTGCTCCTAGGTGTTGGAATAACGTGTACGAATCAAGCAAAAGGTGGCTACTCACTCACCTAATGCTATGTCAGTTGACTTACAAATTGAGTGAGTATTTGACCCTCACCTGATCATTTGCCATGATGAAGTCAAACTTAAGACGTTAGGTTAACCTATAACAAGATCTGTAAGAGCCAAACTCAGCAAGATAATTGTTAGAGTCGACAGGTACTGAAACATTGACATATCCTTCATTGAATAGAAAACGGACATATTCCGAAATGAGTCAGTGTTGCATTTTGTAATTAGAAGCTATTGGTATAAGATTTTTAATGCAAGAGCATATTATTTTGGAATGTGTCCGTTTTGTACTCAATGAGCGATTATCTGTCAAACATTTTACTCAAAGTACATCAAATTATGGATAAGATTGTAGATGTTTTTTTTTTATTGTATCAATCCAGGATGATCCCTGTGACACCACCCTCCTGTCTCCGCGTACTTTATAATTGTAAAGCACTATTGACCTAAGACAAAACACAACCTACAGTTAATTTAACTAGGTGTCTTTCACAGTATATGCATAGGATTACGAGGATACACTTGTTTCCTTGATCTATACTACATAGTGACCCGCCTTCGCTTGGTTATGGTTCGAGTACAAGTCTTACAGAAAACTCACAATTCTGTGACACTTGTATACATATGTACATAATCTAGAACTTATAATACACAAAAACCTTCCTCTTGAATCACTGTCTCTATAAATGATACCGCATTGAAATCCGTTGCTAGAAACATCTAAGCGTAGGTAGATATAGAGGGACAGACGGAGGGAAGTGTCTTTTTTATAATATGTTAAGCGATCGATACAAACCATTCAACGATGTTCAGTAATGTTAATGATTGATCAGCAGCTCTTTTTAGTATAATATCCTGAATCTATCCACTATGCTCTACTGATGTATCTACTAATAGAACAAATCAAACGGTGTTTCTCCAATTAGCTCTACTAGTTTAAATGATAGAGCAAATTGAACTGTTTTTCTCTAATTTGCTCTACTACTTGGAAAGGTAGAGCAAATTGAGCTGCATTCCTCCAATTTGCTCTACTGGGTTTTACGATAGAGCAAATTGAACGCTTTTTCTCCAGTTTGCTCTATTAGTTGGAAAGGTAGAGCATATTGGACATTTTATAGGATATTTTTCTCCAATTTGCTCTATCACTAAAACTAGTACAGCAAATTGCATAAAAACAGTTGAATTTGCTCTATTGTAAAAACTACTAGAGCAAATTGGACAAAAATATCCAATTTGTTCTTTTAGTAGATACATTAGTAGAGCATAGTGGATAGATTCGACTTGCCCGATGCCGAGTGCAGTCTTCGAAATAACGAAATACGGTCACAAGGACCATCCTACATTGACCGAATTATAGTAAGATTTCTTCGTTCCAAAATTCAAAATCGTCTATTGTTTCTGGTTTGTTAATTTCACAGTAGCGATTGAACACGTAAGTACGTGTTGGACTGGATTATGACAATGGAACAGGTATGGCTCCCAGCGGTGGGCGGAATCCGATGTTTTTTAACAAGCGCGGACAATGGCGCGGTGCGACGAGCATCCGTTTTGAGGTGTCAAGTCTGGTGCTATTGTGGGATGGTGGATGGTTCATAGAGGACAAGGCAAAATAAAAATTGTATATTATTATGTTATGTTCCAGTTAATATACCGATAGTTTGGTGACCCTAGTGTTCTGCGGTTTAAGTGAAAAAAAGCGTAACTTTTGTACTCTCTGTAATGAATTATGCCCCTTTTTATTTTACGAGCTAAGGCCACAAAATTAAATTAAAGCAGGCAGAGAGTGACTAAAATTAGGTGATAATTATACTTATTTATATGTCCTTAATGTCACATGATACTCATGATACCTACTGATTTACTTTCTTTAATTTACCCTTCAATATTAATACTTTTAACTCACTAAATTCTGTCTAGAACATTTTTTTTTATATTATTTAATGAAATATTATTTCAAGTTACGCCCCAAAATAAGCAACTGAACGTTGTAGGTGACAAGATTGACGCCCCAGCACCGACTTCTTAGCGTCACTTCAACTTTGTAAAGAGGTTCATTTACCACTTCCAGCGTATTGTCTGAAGCCAGCGGTGCAATGTCACTTCGAACTCAAAGCGAAGCTTGCAACCCTCGCTGTATTGAGACACACCCAATATGTACTTTAAAGTAATAAGTTAAGGTGTAAAATTATTTGTGATTTCCTTATTACACTTCCAAAGATTGTTTTATAAGGTTAGGTCTTTGTCAGACGTATAATGTCTAGACGCCAATTAGTTAGCGGTAACTGACAGTGAATTTTTAATGAGATTTTTTGACTTTTATAAAGATTTAACCTAAAAAAACACTTTTTTTTTAATTTTAATGAGGGTCTGGTTTTTATACAGTTCCAGAGATATGAAACTTTGTAAGCAATTAAAAATGAACTAAGTTTCGGTTGGCAAATCAAATGTTTCAATGCTAATTAGTTACACAATAAATTAGCACTAACCGAAGTCTGGGGTTAACTAAGGGGAAAACGGGTTAAATTTAAACGAGTAAAAGGCTTAATTAACGTGGCCTGGGTTAAATATCAATAAAATATTATAGTTTAAGACACCCTATTTCAACATAAAGTTAAAAAAATAGTGTACTTTACTGTGCTCTTTGGATGCGGTAATTTTTTGCTGTTTTGTATAATTCAAAATTTTTTTTGGAAAAGAACCTTTTAGATATAAATATAAAACATCTATTTCGCTTATAACGAGGCTATCTAGATACTTTTGTGCTAGTTTGGGACCCACGCAATTTAATTAAAAATTTAATATCAAGAATACACGTTTAAATCGCATCATTGAAATGAAATATTAACGACACCTCAACGGTTAGCTGAAAGAGATCCCTTCAAGAGCTAAGTTCGCATTTGTTGCTTTTATTTTATACTAATTGTATTGTTGTCTCTTCTGTACAATAAAGTGTTTAAATACATACATACTGCTGTATTAAAGATGTAATGTAACCCATACTTTTCGTTTTGTACTAAATTGTATGCAATAGTAGTTCCTTTAGTTAAGTTTTATAACCTCGTAGCTCACCTCGTAGCTCACTTCCTTCTTTGCCTCAGCGTGATAATAACATCTTGATATCCAAGTTAAAGTCCAAGATATGTATATCTATGATGTTGGTGGGGCTGCTTTGAACTTTGTACGACCAAGGTTGAGAGACGAAAACACATGCACTTTAAAAGCATTCACGGGTCAAGTTACACTTGCTTCTAGAAGGTGTGTGGAACGCGTTTCCTGTGGTGCGTTCTTTTATTCAAAACCGTGCTACAAAACAAAACATTTGCTACGTAAAAAATGACATTAGTGTGTCAAATTTTAACGAGACGTCACAACTCTATACAGATGTAGTGAATAATCCTTTCCCATCGTTTTTGGTCGGATAACTTCGTATTTATCTTGCTTTCTCAGTTGTTTTATTGATGAGTACTGAAGCTAATTGAGAAAGCTAGATAAATACGAACATATGCGACAAAAATCGATGGGAAAGGATTATTCGCCACATCCGTACACGGTTTCGAATATAGGAACGTACCATAAAACAACTCTTCCTTGAACTGACGCACCAAATATTAACCAGCCATTTGAAGTGGTCTCAGAGTATAAAAACTATCGGCGAGCATACTCAATTACTCAGCTTAGGAGTATAACATCGATTTTAGGCGTATAACACCTCTGGAGTCTGCGTATTCCCCAACGAGTTATTTAGGAGAACTAGCGATCTGCCCTCGCTTCGCTCCGGTTTACGCGAGTGTTCGGCTACACTACACCCGGTAGTTTTTTTTTCCCTGAAAGTTCTATCTGATAGTGAAAACCGCGTGAAAATCCATTCAGTAGTTTTTGAGATCATCCCGAATGTACATACAAACAGGAAGACACGGCAGGGAACTTTGTTTTACTAATAATATAAAGGGTTATGACGACTGGTGGTTGCCACAAGCCTCCTCCACGGCTTCGCGGATCGGCACTACTCCGCACCATAATTGCAAAAAGGCGCGAAAGCCGTCGGCAAACGCTAACTAATTGCCATTGAAAAAAGGCGAGAGCCCAGCTGAAAACATTCCGGGGCACCTTTGAAGTTTTTTTCTAAAAACCCCAGCTTTTTACCCGAGCTTGATAAGCCACACTACGTAAAAGCACAGTAAAAGCTGTTAATAAGGCACTTTTAAGGCAGGTGTTACTAGCTTACGCGCACAAAGGCGAGTGGTGCGAGCTTTTGTGGGGAAAGTTTTTAAAGGAAATTAGGGCTCGCTTGCAAAGATTCGCCTTTCCGCTTTATAATTTGCGTGTTTGTGAACTTAATTAATATTTATTATGAAATAATCACCCTGTACATGTCTGGGCAGAGGATTCCTTTTAATAATGCCAGTGTACAGTGTCAGCTCTCTTAAAGTTCCTATGGAATGGGTAAAACCAGTTAAAACAAGAAATAAAGGGTGTTATTCTCTCAAAAACAACGGACGGTCGGACGAACGAGCGAAATCGCACCGGCGAGTTTAAGTAGTCCCGTCAAATCGAACAAAACGTATTTTAGCGTGTGCATTTTCAATTAAGCAGCCTTAGACGTTTGATCCATCGCCAGAAACCACGCTGCTAAATTGAAAATGCACGCACTAAAATATGTTTAGTTCGCACTGACGGGAATATTTAAACGCTTGGACATTCACTCGTTCGTCCGTCCGACTGTCGTTGATAAGAGAATCACTACCCAGCTTGTATAAAAGCGCGAGTAATACCAACAACAACAGAATCAAAAAACCACCACCAAGAACCAAACAACAAGTTGAACTAACAAAATCGTCTTGAAGTAACAAACTGAATAAATTAAAGTATAGAAGGCCATTAATTTGTGTAATGATTATTCATATTACAGCATAATTGAAAACAAAATTGTACTTTTTTTAACAAAAGCATAAATAAAAGTTGATTCTGTAAGGTATCAATCTTTACATCAAAGGTATTGTGTTAATTTTTACGCTAACAATGCCGATAAAAACTCTCAACAAAGCCCGAAGGTAAATTGCCGATTGTATAATATTTGTTCGTGTAACATAAACTTGAAACATCCTCAATCGGCAGGCATGAGACGTTGAGAGGGCCAGAGGGTTTCATGGGCCTGAGAGTAAGTCACCTCGAATTTATAAAAGTAAAAGGCGCCCTGGGTAACCTACTACAAACAGGGATGGTTTCTTGTTATAAGTAAAACAAAAAGGTTGGTTCTCCTTAGTTTATTGGTATCATCACATACACACAGATAATGCCTCGAGTAACAGTAGCACCATAGTAATATTAAGTCCCATCGGGTTACTGACTACAGAAATAGAAACATTACTTATCTAGGGTGAAGTACGCATGTGGTCAAGTGTGTGTAAGGTGAAGTTAAGTGGCAAGCGAAGACTTGATGTCCCAGAGATATGCGAAGAGGGTTGCAACACGTGGCACGGAGGTCCCGCCCATGCGGTCCAACACGAAGCGCCCTTCACGGTATCCAGGGTTAAGGCTACGCCTAGCAATAAAAACCCACAAAGTGGGTTTTATGTAGCCTTATATCATGAGGCTAGTTGAGGCCGGTATACACACGGTGCCCCCATAAAACGTGGCACTGGCTTAATCAGGCACGTATATTGCCTAATGAATGACCCTGTTTTACAAGGCAGGAGTCAGCGCTTGGGATTCATAAAGCTGCATGATGGGTTTATTATATTAGTAATATCATGGGCATTTGTCGCCTATTTGTTTAACCGGCACACAGATATGAGTACTGCCACGATGCATGAAATTGTCATCGTATAAACTGCCGCTATTTATCCATTTGTAAAGGTTATTAAATTATATATGAAGGAGACAATGCTGCCCTTCCCACAAGCGGAATCTGAATCAAAGAGCATAGAGCGAACCTAGATGATGTGGCCATCCCTCTACGTCATTATGGTCGCGAACTCGTTTCACTCTTAGACGGCCACGCTCGTTCACTGTTTTAACAATTTAGAAATCAAAACTAATCTAAAACAATCCACAAGATAGTCCTAAAGATATTCTATGAATCCTGAAACAATATAATTTTACATGCCGAAAATTATCGAATGATCCGAGTCTTAGTCCATAGATCAAAGCGCAGGAGCGCAGCAGTGAAACGTAACGCAGGCTCACGCTTGACTGAAGTATTGATTGACTCCGTCTCGCTCTTTCTCCGTTCGTAACCAAAGCGAGGGAAAAGGACAGAACTATGTGTACTCGATCCTTGATTTTGGTGCAGAAGCCCACCAGTAGTAGTGTTGCTATAAGAAAAAAGCTAAGCAAAAAAAACGGGTGTTACAGTACCGGCTTAGTTGGGGAAATAATTTTATTTCAGAATTGCAAGCTTCTGAAATAAAATTATTCTACACCATCAAGAGAACGAAAATATTCAAGGGAGGGGTCGCCTTCGCCAGCAGGGGAAGACGTCTGAAATATAACATAAAATCACAAAATGCTCTACCAAAGCGAACAAGTCTAACTCCAATGGTCTTCGCCATAAAGGGGAAGCCAGATAAATCATAGGCCCGATCCGGGTCCACTAACGGCAAACGTGGTTGCCCGTCTCAGACCTACTACGCATAAACTACTTGCTAAAGTAAACTTATAAACTACTTTCCTAGTGTTTGTTGGCTCTGCCTCCAACCAAACGCTCTAAACCTAAATCCGAGTTTGTTGGCTCTACTTCCAAACAAACGCTCTTGATCCTAAACCAAATCAAGTATGTACTAAAGTTAGGGTCTCTTTAAGTACACATCAACCTCAACTGAGAGAAACATCCGCGAGAATTATACAGCTCTACACAAAGAACTGAAACTACAATGAGGGGTGTGACACACTACCAACCTCTTAAACGGCTTAATTGTATTGATTAAACTACCACTTATAAGAACTGTGGCAGAAACCCTATTAATTATGTAAACACTCAAGTGAGACTATTTAAAATCAAGTGTTGAAACTATAACACACGAATTTCAACCTAAACTTGTAAAAGAAAATCTCAACTGAAACCAGTATAAAGAGAATAGAACAATGGAAAAGAGTACGCACTCTGTATACCACCAGAATGTCCTTTTCACAACAACTCTACTAAGAACAGATAAAACCTTTAAAAATAGTTTTATCTCGAACAGATTGCGCCTATGACGTAATCAGAAGAAATCCTAAAACTAATAAAACACTATGGTAAAAAAATAATTTATTACCAATACCTACATGCCTTATCCTACTACTACGGACAAAATATGACAGCACAACTAAAATTAAATGGATGCGCATCCTTGGTTACTTAAAATTAAAACTTAGCCTACCTCACTCTACTTCAATATGCTTTCATTCCAGTAATCCAATCCTTTAAAAGAGCCAACAGTCAGGACAAATCTTTTCCCTTCAATAAAACACCTGCAGTCCGGACGAAATATACCAAACAAACCAGTAAATCATACCTTTAAAGAGCCAACGGTCGGGACAAATATTCTACCAACGCCAAAAATCTCAGCAAGTCCAGACATACTATGCGTTCCGTACATAGTACAAAAAACACATACCTAACAAATAAACATAAATTTACTATACCTAACAACTATGCCTAACACCAAACTTAAGCATTAATATTGTAATTGAGTCCCCTAGCTCATAGAATCTACCATGGACTCATCCTAACCTAGCAAATCTTTATTAATTTAAGGGTTGTACCCCTGGAGGTTCAGAACCTCCGCGATCTAACAAATCCTTGATGTGAAACCGTCCTAAAGGTTTACCGTTAAGAGACTTTAACGAATAAACCAACGGTGAATGTTTTTTATCAATAAAACATTTTTCATATTTGGGAGAAAGTTTAGCACTAAAGTATTTAGAAGCGTTCGACAGAGGAAAACAACGCTTATAAATAATTTGGCCCTCCTCAAATTGAATTGCTCGTTTCCGTAAATTATAATACTTTACATTATGATTATAAGCCTTTTTTAAATGACCTTGAACCGATTTATATATATCGTTCAGCTTAGGAAGTTTAGAAGAAAACGGTTCTACATTTATCTTAACCGCCGGGGGATCTACCGGCTCCTCGATATTGTAAAGGGAACCATCCGTTATCATTTCTCTACCATGAGTCAAATAAAACGGCGTGAACTTTGTACCTTCGTGAACTGCAGTATTAAGAGCACATTGTATCTCAGGAATGTTCTGATCCCATTTACGATGATCCGAACGCACGTAGGATGCAATGGCTCGTACTATGTCGCGGTTGACACGCTCCGTTTGGTTGGTCTGAGGATGATAACGAGGGTTATAGAAGATGTTAGGGACACCATAATTTGAGAGCAAATCCCTGAACTCCTTCGAAATAAACTGAGGTCCGTTATCTACGTATATAAATTTACACACGCCATGTAGTAGGAAGACACCCTTCTCCAAACATTTAACTATGGCTTTTGCCGTTACACTACGCAAAGGAAACAAAAGAGCGTACTTACTAAAGTAATCAGAACATACAAAGAGGTACTGATTCCTTGCGTATGAGGGTGGAAACGGCCCCATAATGTCACAAGAAATGGCTTCCCATGGACGCGTGACCACGCGTGGATTGCCCATCAGGCCTGCCCTGGCAACATTGCTAGGTTTATAACATTTGCAAACCTCGCAGGCACCGACGTACTTCTCAACGTCGCGGCAGAGGTTTGGCCAAAAATATACAGCACTAATACGTTTATGAGTTTTAGCCACTCCAAAGTGTCCAGAGACCGGGTCGTCGTGATACTTCGTTAAGATTTCATCGCGATGATCCGCAGGCACGACCAACTTCCATTCAAACTGGGATGTTAAATTGTATTTATTTTTAGATAAACGAAATAACTTGCCATCCTTTACCGTGAAGTTGGGAAATAAACGTGGATTATCGCTACAATCCTTTAAAAGTTTTGTATACCAAGGATCTTGAATTACCTGAGGGTCAAATGATATAGAGTCCACCTTGATTCGAGATAAAGTGTCTGGTAAAACGTGTTCCTTCCCCTTTCTATGTATAATTTCAAAATCGAACTGGCTTAAGCGACACGCCCACCGATTTAGCCTTCCCATCGGATTTTTTAATTTGTAGAACCACTGAAGCGAAGCATGATCAGTAACTATATAGCACCTGGAACCTTCTACATAGGCACGGTATTGCTCGAGAGCGTAAATCACCGCCAGGAGCTCTCGCTCCGTCGCCGTATAGTTAACTTCTTGCGCGCTCAGGGTTCTGCTGCAGTACGCGATAGGATGGTCTACATCGGCTTCGCGCTGTGCCAAAATTCCACCAATAGCAAACGAACTTGCGTCCGTATGAATATAGAAAGGTTTACTGAAATCAGGACACTTTAAGATAGGTGCGGATATAAGAGCAGACTTCAAAGTGTTAAAAGACTCATTAGCTTCATTCGACCATACGAAAGCAACCTTCTTACTTGTAAGGCGGGTTAGTGGACGAGCTACCTGAGAAAAGTTTTCAATGAAACGTCGGTACCAACCAGCCATACCCAAGAATCGTTTCAGTTCCTTCGGGTCCTTAGGAGTAGGAAAATTCATAATAACGTCAACCTTAGATGGGTCCGTTCTCAAACCGAAACGGTCGACGACATAACCCAAGTACTTCAACTCACTCCGGCAGAACTGAGATTTCTTCATGTTGATCGTCAGATTAGCATGCTTCAACTTTTCAAATACACGTTTAAGTATTTGTACGTGCTCGTCAAAAGAAGACGTACAGATGACGATGTCATCGACATAAGCAAAGACCTTATTATCAAACTCCGCCGAGAACAGGCTGTCCATCAATCGCTGCATGGTAGCAGACGCACCGACCAAACCGAAACACATAACGTTATAATGAAAAAGTCCGCGTCGCGGAACAGTAAAAGCGGTCTTTTCCTTCGAGTCTGGATGAAGAGGTATTTGATGGTAAGCAGCACTGAGATCCAAGGAGGTTAAATACTTGGCATCACGTAAATTATCAATGATGTAGTTAATGTAAGGGAGGGGATACGCGTCAGTTTTTGATACAGCGTTAAGGCGACGACTATCTAAACATAAGCGCATTTCACCATTCGACTTAGGCACCATAGTCACAGGAGAATTCCATGGAGATGCGGAAGGCTCAACTAGATTATTCTTTAGCATTTTATCTAGTTCGGCATCAAGCAACCTTAACTTTTCCGGACTCAGACGATAGTACTTCTGCTTAATAGGGGCAGCGTCACCCGTGGATATCTCGTGTTGGATTAACGACGTACGACCCAAGCCTACCTTATCGGTATTAATAGAGTCGAAGAGTGACTTGACTTTGTCCATACTTTGCTTTTGTATAGGACTCAGCGAGTCATAATGTCGAAGTCCCTCCTCGACAATATTTGGTTGTCCGTTTACGACGGATGACACGTCACTAGGCAGACAAGCTAAGATGTCCGGTGCTAAATTAAAAGCTTTCCAAAAGTTGATACCAAAATGAATCGGTAACAATATTTCTGGTTGAATGTGAAACAACACAAGCTGCACCTCATTATTATATTGAATTGGAATGTTCATATAGTACCGACAAACATAATCCTCTCCATTAGCAACCCTTAATCGGCGAGGTTGATCAAATTCGTGCATTATTATGTTTAAATTTAAAAACTTTAAATGTGCGTTGTCACCTAAAATAGAACAAGACGCACCGCAATCCAGCAAACCACAAACGTTAACGTTAAATACCTGAACCGTTAAGTAGGGGCGGTGGTCATTGACAGGTGGGACAAAGTAAGTCTCAACGGGCGGGTTAGAACTACGCACCAAAGGAACCCGTGAGACTGGCCTAACTAGTTTTTTGACTTCGGAATAGTCTTTCCACAGTTTGGACAATTTGTACTCTTAACATCTTTTTGTCCACATTTAAAACAGACAATTTCACGCGATTTAGGACAACGACTAGTTTTGTGCGCTCCATCACAGCGGAAGCAACGAAATGATTTTAAAATTTTAGGCTTAGCAGCTGCGGAGGCTACGTCCTCTTTTCGAATCGAACGGCTATTAGTAGGTTTACACTGCATGTCTGGAGCTAAAGAGCTACGTGACGTAGACGGTTCGACAAAATCACCCGCGCGCGAATTGGCTAATTCAAGCTTCATGCATAACGCTTTAAGCTGCTGCACTGACGTGACGTCTATTAATGCAAGCTCGCGACTATATTCTGGACGAATATTTCTGACAATTATATCTAATTTTTCTGCCTCAGATATAGGTGAACTCAAACGAGAGATCAAACCACCCATAATTGACAGGTAAACCACTATCGATTCATTTCGCGCTTGTGTACGAGACCTTATCTCGCGAAGCAACTTAAAGTCAAAGTCCGGAATGTCAAAGTCTGCTTTCAAAGCCGCGAGAAGCTGCGAGTACGATTTGAAGCTATCTTTATTTGCCCGGTACCAACATAACGCGGGACCCTCAACAATGTCAGGAAATCCCTTAAAAACAACGCGTTCCGGTATCTCTCGAGAGACCCTAAGTTCCTCCAGTCGCGTTGTAAAAGCACGCACGCAAGTATCCCCTTTATACTTTAAATTAAGACTCGACAAGTTATGCCGAGGTTCAGAGTGACACACCACTTTAGCAACTGATTCAGACGGAACCTGAAATTCCTCATCATCTGACTCGGAAGACTCTGACACTGGATTTAAGACAGACAAACAACTGACAAGGGCCCCTTTAAGTTTGTTAACCTCAGTCTCAAAATTTGACACACGCGATAGACGGTCCAAATAGTAGTTACATCTGCCCACTAACCTGTCCTGCTGCGACTTGGAAAACTCACTGCCCTGCATAACCTCCGACTGCAACTCATTCACCTTCACTCTGCAGGCCTCGACCTCTGTTTGTGAATCAACTTCCTTCATATCAGACGCAGGCTTAAGGCTGCCACGTCTTACAAGAGCACGAGTCTGTCGAAATAATTTTCTTAAATTATCACAGCTATGTTTAGTGTCAAAGGGTATGTGTAAAGCAGTCAGTTCATGTGCCAGTTCCTCCTTAGTGAGGTATTCAACCTTTACATTCAGGTCCATGGTCAATTATATAAACAGTAAAATGGAACAAATCAAGCCTTGCGATAGTGCAGTATGCTACGTGCTTATTAGCAATAGAAGATGCACACAACACACATTTTAAGAAACAAACAAACCACTGTTCTGTTACACACTCAAAACAGTAAAAGGTTAAATAAAGTTAAAGTGTTTTACAGGAGAACACCACCAATAAATATTATGTGCTTTCATCTCATTGATACAGTCAGAACATAAGAAGTTATGAAAAAGGCTAGTTATTCCTTATATATAAGAGTATAAAGGAATTTAATAACTATTAATACCCTATTAACACTGTTAAGACAGACAAAAGATATGAGAAAAAGCATTAAATTCACATTTAAAGAATACTTAAACAAAGAAACCATTCCTTCAGGCCATACGTTGGGTACGCCACTGAAACATCCTCAATCGGCAGGCATGAGACGTTGAGAGGGCCAGAGGGTTTCATGGGCCTGAGAGTAAGTCACCTCGAATTTATAAAAGTAAAAGGCGCCCTGGGTAACCTACTACAAACAGGGATGGTTTCTTGTTATAAGTAAAACAAAAAGGTTGGTTCTCCTTAGTTTATTGGTATCATCACATACACACAGATAATGCCTCGAGTAACAGTAGCACCATAGTAATATTAAGTCCCATCGGGTTACTGACTACAGAAATAGAAACATTACTTATCTAGGGTGAAGTACGCATGTGGTCAAGTGTGTGTAAGGTGAAGTTAAGTGGCAAGCGAAGACTTGATGTCCCAGAGATATGCGAAGAGGGTTGCAACACGTGGCACGGAGGTCCCGCCCATGCGGTCCAACACGAAGCGCCCTTCACGGTATCCAGGGTTAAGGCTACGCCTAGCAATAAAAACCCACAAAGTGGGTTTTATGTAGCCTTATATCATGAGGCTAGTTGAGGCCGGTATACACACGGTGCCCCCATAAAACGTGGCACTGGCTTAATCAGGCACGTATATTGCCTAATGAATGACCCTGTTTTACAAGGCAGGAGTCAGCGCTTGGGATTCATAAAGCTGCATGATGGGTTTATTATATTAGTAATATCATGGGCATTTGTCGCCTATTTGTTTAACCGGCACACAGATATGAGTACTGCCACGATGCATGAAATTGTCATCGTATAAACTGCCGCTATTTATCCATTTGTAAAGGTTATTAAATTATATATGAAGGAGACAATGCTGCCCTTCCCACAAGCGGAATCTGAATCAAAGAGCATAGAGCGAACCTAGATGATGTGGCCATCCCTCTACGTCATTATGGTCGCGAACTCGTTTCACTCTTAGACGGCCACGCTCGTTCACTGTTTTAACAATTTAGAAATCAAAACTAATCTAAAACAATCCACAAGATAGTCCTAAAGATATTCTATGAATCCTGAAACAATATAATTTTACATGCCGAAAATTATCGAATGATCCGAGTCTTAGTCCATAGATCAAAGCGCAGGAGCGCAGCAGTGAAACGTAACGCAGGCTCACGCTTGACTGAAGTATTGATTGACTCCGTCTCGCTCTTTCTCCGTTCGTAACCAAAGCGAGGGAAAAGGACAGAACTATGTGTACTCGATCCTTGATTTTGGTGCAGAAGCCCACCAGTAGTAGTGTTGCTATAAGAAAAAAGCTAAGCAAAAAAAACGGGTGTTACAAACTTTTCTCGGAAAAACAAAAGTGTTACGAAAAAAAATTGCATCACCTTGTATAATCCTTGCGTAACTGCCGATGTAATAACATAAAGGAATATGACCGGTATTATATAATTTCATTTCGTAATTTTCTTTTTGTTTCACCAAGTTGTTTTAAGGGTTCTATTGTGAGCGGGTTGATAAAAGCTCGTACATTTGTGTGGGCTCTTCGTTAATCATTGTTATCGTTGGATTACAATACAGTACAGTCGTTTTCAAGTTTATGAAAAGTAATGAAATATTTCACCGAAAGGAAGTGTTTAGTGTTGTGCAACGTGTTTGGGAAGAGCGTGGATCATACCGAGATCGATCCCTGGGTGCGTAGGATTTTGTGACACAACTTAGGACAGTCCTTTATCGCATAGAAAACTACATGCATACATACCTACATATCGATAGTAAAAATAGCAATGGGCGTATAGGATTATTTACATACACATACATTAAATCACGCCTGTTTCCCAGAGGGGTAGGCAGAAACCACTTCTTTCCACTTGAAAATCTTGACAAATTTCTTTCGCTTCTTCCACATTCATACATCGAGTCATGCACGCACGTCGGTTTCGGGTACTTAAGATTCGGCCCTTAGTGAGTGGACGGGTCGGAAGGGGCCGCCCTAGGCGTACTTTTTCGAGTCAAAAGGCAGTGTTTAGTGTTGTGCAACGTGTTTGGGAAGAGCGTGGATCATACCGAAATCGATCCCTGGGTGCGTAGGATTTCGTGACACAACGTAATCCTTTACCGCATAGAAAACTAAATGCATACATACCTACAGTTTCTTCTCAGCAGTGTCTCCTCTTAGGAAGCGCTGGTAGATTCTTGACGTGTAAAAGTGCCCGTACGGCCTACTTACTGAATAAATGTCTTTTACCTTTTATATCCTCGTGTGGTAGCCGGATTAGAATAGTGCCACTCCGTATCTTTCCGTGGATGTCGTAAAAGCCGACAAAGGTAATAAAGGCGTGTAGTACTGTTAGGCGATGGGCTTGCAACCTGTCACTAATACACTGGTAAACATCTTCGCCTAAGTGTGGAAAATGTGGTTACAGAATTATCAAAAAGTTTTTATAGTTGTTGGAAATTCTGTAGCTCTGCCTACCCCACTCTGGGAATAAAGGCGTGAGTTTATGTATGTATGTATGTATGTACCTTTTATATATCGATAGTTAAAATAGCAGTGGGCGTATAGGACTATTTTACAGTACTATTTAGATGTCCTTTACGCTAATTGTCATTTTAGCTTTTGATATATAGAAATGAGTTCGCTTTTGTGCATTGTTTTTTTTTATATTTATTTGTTTTTGTTTTGTACATACATACATACTTTCTCATGTTTATGATTTTTGACAGTTTTTTATTGAGTGGTCTTAGGACCGGATCGTTACCACCATCTTATCCTTCAACCTACCATCAAGGAGCAGTGTTCGCATCGTTTTATTCCGGTGTGGGGATACGACAACCAATGAATTAACTAGCATAGAGGCATTCTATCTTAGAGAACAAAGGTGTTATTCTCTCAAAAACAACGGACGAACGAACGAAATCGCAGCGGCGAGTTTAGGTGGTCCGGTCAGAGCGAACAAAACTTATTTTAGCCTTATACGTACGATACATTATCGGCAGAAACCATGCTGTTAAATTGAAAATGCACGCGCTAAAATATGTTTTGTTGGCACTGACGGCACTACTTAAACTCGCCGCTTGGACATTCACTCGTTCGTCCGTCCGACCATCGTTGTTGAGAGAATCACTACCCTTGAGAGATTGTTATTAAAATTCTACACTCCTATCGGCCATCGCTTTTTTGAATGAATAGATGCTCAGATTCAAGTTTTTAGGGTTATAAATGTGATGTTACCTAGTACCTATCTATCATCGCATTCACATAATTTTGGAAACTAGTATTAATATGGCAAGCGAGAGTGAGCGGAGATGTACGTAGGGGATGTACGGTGATCAGATTCGCGATGTACTAAGGGCCAAATCAAACGCACCAGAAACCGACGTACGTGCATGAAGAGATTGATGAATGTAGAGGAAGCGAAAGTTGTATGTTATACCGGTGCACCTGGCGTTCCATAGTCTCTGCCTACCCCTTTGGGAGACAGTCGTGAGATTTGATCTGTATGTATGTATGGTAACAATAAATTGCAATTTGTTGCACTTTATTACAAACATGGTAAGATTTCAATCTTGGAATTCAAGAAATTTTAATCTTCCTTTGGTACTCTAGTGGTACACTAAGAAAGGTTTTCCGAAAAGTGCCCCAACGCGAAAAAACAGGGGTGTGCGGGAAATGAATTCTTCGCGTAGACGTTAAAATAATATAAATAAATAAATATTGTCTTCTACAAGGGATAATCTTAAACAAATTTACGTAGTCCCAAACTTAAATCTAGGCTTGTAATAAGGTTAGGCAACGGGAAACTTACTTAAGTATGTATAGAAACAGATACTTAAATAAATAAAATACATTAAAAACTCAGTAACAAATATTCACGCTCTTCACACAGATCATCTCTTACTGGATTCGAACCCGGGACCGACAGCTTCGATACGGTCGAACTTAGAAGTAGCTGTACATATTGCAATCTTTCTCACTTTAACGTGTTACTGTGACAAGGTACTAAAATAGTTGAAATAGACAGAAATTATTAGCCTTAATTTTGGAATATAATACCATTGAATTATTTTATAAATCAAAGATTAAAATAACGTTTTTCAGGTAAAAAACCCTACATCAATCATCATTTAAACTTCATACAACAGAATTACAACCTCTTTGACAGCATTATATCTTCATTATACAAAAAAATGCTCGATTACAAATCGTTCGTAATACCACTGTTTCGTAAACTTCCTCAAAAACCTATGAATATCCAATTTAAGCTTTGAACACTTACGTATGTCATTTAAATCAAGAAAAAAACTATGTAAAAAGCTTTCCCGTCAAAATTTGATCCCTTGTCACTCTTACCTAATTCCAAAATTTATTTGGCCATCCATACTTTACCTTAAAATAATAAGGTTCCAAATATCTTTCATGCTTATTTTACCAACGGTAATGTTAAAATAGATACGATATGCCAATTTACAATGTGTACTGACAATTGATAAATTTATAAAAACATCAAACGAGACAAGTTTTTGAATAGACACGTCAATAGTAAAGTACGTCATTTGGCGGCGCGAGCGCATCTACAACCAACATAACTTTAACTCTCACAAAACCACTTCAGTTCCGTATTTTTCTGTTAATAGACTTTAAAGTTGCTTGGCACTGGTATACAGTGTGATTTCTATACTGGTCGGCTCTTACCGTCTGATTTATGATGTGGTTCGGACACCCAGCCAACAAAAAAGCCTATCAATAGAACGAGAAACAGAAATGAATGCTATTACAATACACGCTGTAATTGTTTAGACAAAGCCGATATCTGACAACCCTAATAGCATAATAGACAGTGAAAAAACATTGCAAACTCAACTTTAAGTAAAAAGGCAAAGAGTTCAATATGCAAAGGGAACTAGGAGCGGTTAGGTGGTTACAGGTGTTCCTTTTTGATGCCATATCTTTTACTATCAAAGCTTTCACCGATGGCAGTAAAGTTAATTTTTATGACATTCTAACAACAAAAGCCATTATGAAGAAGAAAGGACATTCCATAGTTTTCTGTTTAGGTTATTATGGCGTTGTTTTAGGGGTCGGTGGAGGCATTGTGCGATGGACACGCTTGTCCATAAAGTTTAAGATTCGTAATAAACACGTTTGCAACGATGGAAGCTTAGATGCGTCACTCGGTGCTTGTGGACAATATTTTATTCTATTTTATTTTCTACCACCTTTAAATTTACTAGGAGATTTGGAAATGTTTAAGAATATTATTTTTACGAGAGTTTCCTCTTCGCAGTGTCATAATAATAAAAGCTTACTTTATTGCGCTAGCGTCATTATTATACAACTTTGTAAACTACTATTTTTTTCACTTAATTACTTAAGGATGCATATAATAATGAGAAGTGATTTAGAATTTTAACTTTGTGCAACAGTGTTGTTACCGATATTTTAAACGTTATAAAAAAAAGTTTTATTATAGGCGCTCTGAAAATGGTAAGTACGTTAACACTTTGCTAAGTAACATACCTACATGGACTCAGACTCTGATATCATTATACCAGTATACCTCACTCTGTTTAGCTCTCGGTAATATTACATACCGTCCTACTTCCATTTGTTACCTACTAACGATACCATTTGTAGACTCAGGATGTCATGTCAATAATCTACTTCTTCTTTACTTCTGATGTCATTATCGTCCAATTAAATGTGGTCTCAACTGTCGCATCTAACTTTTAATGCATCAAAACATCGCCAATGTTTGTAGACATTCCGCTTTTCTCTTAAATCTATTGTCTTCATAGAAAATATAATTTCTTAGTAACTGTTGTCACCACATTACCACCAACTTCACCTTCAATACCAAACCCAATCTCAACCTAAGCACAGAGCATTAGAGTGTAGTTTACAATAACCAAGGACAGATGTCACACTGTGACGAAACCACACCAGTGGGCAATATAACTGTTATAATAATAATGGGGGTGTACAGAAACCCTATTGGAAACAAAAGACTTCATTATGAGCAGTTCTAGAAATTTCATGGTTCGACCGTTACCGTCATATAGAATAGACACTGTTCGCATTTACAAAGAATAATCAGTAAGCGGTAAAGTTGCATGAAAAGTTTTGTTAGGGACAAAAAAAATAACAATAAGTACATCACAGTGTAGCAATAGCCTCAAAGTAAAACAACAACGAACTAGTTCACTTCTTTTTAATTGGCATCATGGCTGCACAAAAACAAAAATGTAGCGTTGAAATCGAAACGAGCGTTCCAATTTCAAAATATTCACCAGCCAGCCAATTCAATCACAACTTGAGAATAAAGTTTAAAAGCCAAGAGTTCGATTTTAAATTTCCCGCCAACAACTGAAGTTGGCGAAAAAAAAGAAATAAAAAACAATCAATTAGGAGAACTGTCAACCGCAGTGGCAAGGGAGAATGATAAAAGTCCAAGTTGTACAAAGATGTTCGTTATAAGGAGCCGGGGGATCCGATTATCGATTATTGATTCGATGGTTGTTTACCGAGTCGCTGGGGAATCGCCAATGGGGGCGGGAAACGACTTTTCGATAGAATTGCATATACTTACGACAACAATGGTACGCGGGGTACGCGAAAATTTTACATTGTAAATCAAGCTTAAACTTTTCTATACTTGAACCACTGAATTTAACTAACAATGAAAACGTTTTAGGGTAGTATTAAGTAGTCATACATTTTTTACTGAAAACATTGTGTATTTAGGCCAAGGAAGTACAACAAACGCAAACAAAGCCACAAAAAACGGAACAAAATCAATTGGACAAATCCTTAATACGCAAGATATCAGTCTCCCGATCTATAAACACACCCCATCTCAGCGCTAATTGTACAAAAACATCCCCAAAAACGACACAACAAACAGACACACAAAAGACAGATTAACAGAGAGCCTGATCGTATTTAAGATAAGGTATTTTCGCTAAGTGTGCGATCGGCTTTAGATTGGAGATAGAGGGCAGCTGTGTGTAGCGGCCCTAATATGACGTCATTGTTGTCTCTGGTACGAAAGACGTTTTTTGGACAACTGGATAAGTAACTGTAAGACTTTGACACACCCTGTATAATTAGAGGTATCGCTCACTGCCCCTCTTGCCCTTATTATTAAATTTAAGGTATATTCAAAGGAATGAGACTATGGTCAACACGTATGTTATAGTTAAGTATCTTAGGTTATTATTAATATATGTGCAGTCTTGTAAGCGTCGTTTTCAAACACAATGTATATTGTTTCTGAAATAAACTTGAATTGAATTGAATTGAAATTGAATATAGAAATGTGAAATTCAGTAATAACAAGTTAATATAGGTAGGTAGATACATATATTATTACGAGTCAAAATATCGCATAGTTGTCAAAAATTGTGATGTCGATGAAATATTATTTTACTATCTTTTAGGTAGTGAGATAATAAGGCTGATTAACAACTTTACCATCTAAATTAGGGCAAAATCTAACATAACATAACATTATGCGAAAATACAAATCTACGCAAGCGTAAGCTTTAAAACGATAAAGAAGAATATATCGACATCCATCGATACGCCGAAGCGAAACCAAACAAGGCATTGTACACTCGCGAACACATTAAGGGTACACGAATAAGCAGCTTATTGTATTTTTATAGTTATTTTGATCGCACATTGTGCGGGTAATCCGGCATGAATACTCTGCTCGCATGTACACAGCTGACGCGAACAAAACGCTGTTTGCGAATCACCGGTGAGCGTGTTTTGTTTTTTTAATGGCGGCGTTTTTGAGGACAATATTGGCCTGTTCGATTTTTAAATAATGATGTGATTTGTTTTTGAATTTTGTGGCTGTGTGTGTAAATCTATTTTGTTACGTTAATGTGGTTATTAAGATGTACTTAAAAGAAAACAAATGTCAAGTTCACATTTCAAAAAGCATAACAGAAGTTTATGTCTGAAGTAATCATACTTATTTTAAAAGCTTTCATTTAACTTGCAATAGATGTATGTAAGGGTCAAATCTTGCAAGTTAAATTTGATCCACTTCCCGGTCTTCGATGAAGCTGAAAATTTGCATACGCCTTTAGTTCTGATGACAATACAATAATAAAGTACCATCGAACTTTGATGATGGAAACTCAGGGTCACGATAGGAACTCCTAACTCACACAACCCGTCATGTTAGGGCTTGTTAAAATCGTCTTGACAAAGTAGATGACGACTGTGCAAATAAAAGTACATGTTGGCAATAAAAGCTTGCAGCAAAAATGAAATTTTTGACTGAATCTTATTATAAGCTTGGGTCAAATGGTTCCGTTATATTAACAAGCTAAAATTTGGATTACATGTGCAAAATAGATGACATGCATTGTCATTTGAAATTATGGTAAGAGCTGGTCTGATGATGGATTCGGAAGGTGGCCATAGGATAGCCACCGTACTTAAGGTACCATCGAGTTTGGACTGGTTAGTTTAGTTTAGTCTGATTGATGAATGATTTAAAAAAGTACAGTCGGCAACAAAAACATTGTTTTATTAATAAAATAAAAGTTACAAAGCTCAGTGTAGTAACTGTAATTACTTAACGTAAAAAATAAAATTAACTCAACCAACATCAAAACAATTTTCAAACCAATTTTTATCGCCGCTAAACCGTATTTATTGCTACAAATATCTCAATAAATTAATAGTAAACGAACCCTTTGCTCCAATAAATTCTACCCATAAATGCCACCATCATAACAATGCCAAATTAAATAATATAATCCTGGACATAAAAAACTACAAAAAACTAGAACGATGCGTAGAATTCTCTTTACACGCATTGAACTATAGACAATTGTACGTCATAAATCAAAGAGTTGACAAGAAAATACTTAACACCAATTTAAAAATGCGTTCGTATTTTACAAAACGAGCCAAACTTAACTTTATTACAATCGGAACAATTAACACTACCACTAAATTAGTAGTAAAGGGTATTTCTACTGCACACGTATTTGCCGCCCTTTCGTTTAAAAACGACTTGAATCGAGTTTTGCGCGTAAATTATGTGACAACCCTAAACAATGAGTAGAAAAAGCTTCATTCGCTAATGGATTTTGTTCTCAAAAATTAATTTGGGGTACTCAACGAAGTGTGTGTACGCACCCAATCAGAGACAACCCTAGTAGTAGGGTTGAGGATTATTATATTTTTTATTTGGTGAGACAATATTTTAATGACTTTGTACAGTGCAATAACAGGACTTAAAAAGTCTTTGGGATTCGGGTAAAGACTTTCATAAACCTATATGAGAACGAGTGAGAGAGAAGTACAAACACAAATGCCGCTTAAAGACATAATTGCACTGTAAATATTGCATTTGTTTCATTACTTTACCCAAAGTAGCCATGCATAAACATAACTTTTAAATACGAGTAATAACTGTAGGTAGTTTTGTTTATAGTTTTTCAGCTAAAAGATGTAATATGTACAGGTACTAATTTGAGGAATGAAACACATTTTTTAGTCATGATTTTTTTTTAGTTAAAAATCATCTAGGAGCAACCCTGAACCATTATATTAGCCAAGGGCGACAAAACTTAGATCTCCGGGTTACAGGGTGAAGTGGCTTTGTCTCGCAGCCCTAGCTAACTTTTTAATTTATTAACGCAAAGGGTTGCCAGTCGTAAAAATTACTTTTATTGTTCGTAACGACGTCTCAGCCTACGTGATAACAATTTCAGCGTTATAAATTCTCTTTACAAAAAGAAGCATTGCCTTTACAACCAGTACAGCTCGAACCGTGGAAGTTATGAGGGTAGGTGTTATAAAGGGGTGAAGTGAAATTGGTTTTTGAAGGTTTGCGTGTGGTTTGTGAAGATTTCGAGTCAAGTGCCTTTGTTATTATAAACTTTATGTCCCGTTAAAGGTTGAGACAACGGCATTACAATAGCTAATGTATGAAACCTGTTTAGCGTATGATTTAGTGCACTGGGAATGCTTTTTACTTAATATATTGTTGCTAACAATTGTTTAGGCAATAAATAAAGTAACAATACAATTATATCCGTGAAATTCTACCATTATGCGTCGACCGTTCGCTGTTAAATATATTTCAAACGACCCGAAAGATTTATCCAACAATCAAAGATTTCCCGGCGAAATATGGTAATTTTGTGTGAAAATCACGGGTTCCATTCTAACCATTCGAAGAATAACAATTTATAACTTCTCCTTTAGGATTTGGGAACTTTGGGAGAGAATTTGTGTATTCAATCGCGGTAGGTGTAAGGGGGAATTGAGTCGACACTGCGATGTTGATTCTATCAAAAATCCACTTTGGGGGTTTGCTCTGAACCCTTTCCGGTTAAATCTTTTCATTACGTATGTTTGTATAAGTTACTGTTTGGATCTTACAATCGATCATGTTTTAAGTTTTGAAAAACGTAAATTTTATTATCAACACCCTGGGTAGTGATTCTGTTAACAATGCCGGTCGTGCGGACTGTCGAGTGATATCCAAGCGGCGAGATTAAGTAGTCCCGTCAGTGCGAACAAAACACATTGTAGCGCGTGCATTTTCAATTAAGCAGCCTTATAGGTACGTTCGACCCATCGTGCAGCTAAATTGAAAATGCACGCGCTACAATGTGTTTTGTTCGCACTGACGGGACTACTTAATCTCGCCGCTTGGATATCACTCGACAGTCCGAACGACCGGCGTTGTTTACAGAATCACTACCCTGTAATACCCAATCATAAGTTGATGTTATTTTTTCTTGCCTATACAGAGTGTACCACGACTGGGCAAAGGCTTTACCCTTGATCTCCAAAAAAAATCTAACAAATCTGGAAGTCTGAATCAGTTTTCAGTAGGTATAGTCACGGTTAGAAAAGATTTGTCACTTTTCGACTCCATTTCAACGCTTTTAAGGTCCAAAAGTGACGAACCTTTTCTTATCTTGACTATACCTAAGACAAAAAACCATAGCCAGGGTAGGATTCCGTGACAGACTACTATAATTTTCTCCAAGCTTTGTTCAATCATTCCAAAAACATCTATAGCGCTGATTCTTTTTAAAGACACGCTGATTTCACAAATATTTGCCATTACAATAGTGAATATTGTGGCTTTTTGAATTTAAAAGCGCTTTAAAAAGTTTAATCACTACATAGTATAAAACAAAGTCGCTTTCCGCTGTCTGTCCCTATGTATGCTTAGATCTTTAAAACTACGCAACGGATTTTGATGCGGTTTTTTTTAATAGATAGAGTGATTCAAGTGGAAGGTTTATATGTATAATATTTTTTATTTTATGTACTGGTGTTACAGAAAACTCATATAAACCGAAGCGAAGCGAGGGCGGGTCGCTAGTTACTAATAATTTACCAATAAAAGCTTAACTGCGTTCCTAATTCATTGTCCAACAAAGTCCAATTAGTTTTGTTTGGGATGTTTGGTGGAATTGGGGGACAATTAACACCTGCCGCACGCCTCAGTGCGTCAGTTCGGAGTTTTGAATGCGGCTGGTTAAACATTTTGATATGTTTTTGTTAAATCTTTTATTACAAGGAGAAGGAAAATGAGCACACAAGCTTCCTGAAGGTAAGTGAGATCTGGGTAGTGATTCTCTGAACAACGACGGTCGGACGGACGAACTAGTGAATGTCCAAGCGGGGAGTTTAAGTAGTGCCGTCAGCGCGAACAAAACATTTTAGCGCGTGCATTTTCAATTTAGCAGCATGGTTTCTGCCTATGGATCGTACGTATATGGCTGCTTAATTGAAAATGCAAGCGCTAAAATGTGTTTTGTTGACTCTGACGGGACTACCTACCTAAACTCGACTGCGATTTCGGTCGTCCGTTGTTTTTGAGAGAATAACACCCCTGAGATCCATAGACATTTGCATTCTCAATACTACTATCTCAAGACTGCAATCCTAAGGCTACAAATGCGTTGCCAATCCTGAGGAGTAAGACGGTATCTCTCTATAATAGTAATTTCAACGATTGTCATATTTAAATACCGGAGTACAACAATGAGGACTCTGCTGCCTGGCGGTAGGTAAGAGGATGTAATGGTGTAAGTTAAGGGATGAGATGATTAGAGCGATCTTGACGATATTACCACAAATGTAGTATAATATTTATAGCTTTAATGATTATTATATCAAACATTGACCAGTAAAATAATGCAAATAAAAACTAACCTGTTTTGTTAGTAAAATTTATAGCATAATTATAGGGAGTTTTTATTCTTAACTAGCCACCAAGTATGTTAAAATTTGTAAAGACGCTCTACGGCATTTAAAACAAAAGGTGATGCAAAAGTTCTATCGAAAACGTTTGAAATTCATTTATTTTTACTACGTTATTTTGAATGAGAAAAATACCAGAATCAATTAGCAAATCATTAGGTCAATTAATTGAAAAAAAGATTGATCTATTAGCTCTACCAATTATGAGCTCTACTAATACCCAATCATCCTGTATTTATCACAACCAAAATCGTGTAAGCTTAGTTTCTGTAAGACCAATTTTGTGAAAAGACTCTCTCTGGTTTTATAAACAAGATTACACGATAATTCTGGTCTACAGTCGAATGCTCTGTCCCTTGCACTCTATAAGAATGCTAGCGAGGTCTGTAAGGGACAGAGCATTCGACTCGCTAGCGAGTACGCTAATTGTAACTCATGGTAAGGGTACAGTGCTTTTAACAACAATGTCACACTTGCATGTGCTCCCTGGAACTGCCCGCAGTGTCGCCAAATGCGTGAAATTACACGACAATGTACAGTAATCATCCTTTTAGAGTCAAAAATACCAACATAATCAAGCTACTACTAAAACAACCTATACACCTTAACGTGTGTTCATAAAGTCTAATTTGTTATTAGAAATATTTACGCATTTGTAAGCGTAACTTTGCATTACAGCAAATTCAAAATCAGTTACTGAAATTTTTCGTGTATCTTATGACTGTGAGTTTAAGGGTACAATTGGAATGAATTTTAATTTACCAAGTTTAAAATTGTTTTGAAAATCGTGCACCTTTACAACCACGACTGCGATCTACAGGGGGTGTTCAAAATGATTGTTTTGAAGAAATGCCTGATTGTTCGAATTGTGTTTTATTATATACAAACAATAAACCAAAGGGTGGCTACTGAGTTTTAGCTAGTATTTAGTTTTGTGGTTTTTATGCGGGTGCAAGTTTTGGGACAAAATTGCATTGTTGCTTTTACGACGATTTCACAAACACACTGTGGTTTGAAAGAAACAAAGCTTTGAAAGCACAAAAGTCGATGTGTTTTTGGAAATGAACAGTGTTTGAAGATTTATGACCCAAATGGATACGCTTTTGATGTGAATAATATGCTTATTTGCAGTTGTTTTACAAGTCGTGTTTTTGTTAAGGTTACTAATAGTTTTATGTTTACTAAGAACCATGGCGCCATTTTTACCGCAAGAATAAGGGAACATCGACCATTGCATTGCCGTTTTAAATAAACAAATAATATGCAATATCAATTGGCACAATGTAAAAGTGAGTAGGTATAGATAAAAACACAATACGCATATTTCTACGATAGTGCTATACTAATTGTCAATAAATTGAAGTTATCGGAAAATATTTTGTTACTTATTGTCAAATATTTCTCATTAGTATAATTATAAGCCCCAAAAAATATCATAGCTATGTAAGAGGTCTAATAAAAAATACATAATATTCCCTAACATCATACCAACTTTAACTGGATCATGTGTAATGTAAACTGATTGAAATTCAACACCTATGAATATGGGGTTGCATTCATTGCAGTAATGCATATTACATGTTCAAAGTTTTGGCTGTACGTGGTGCTGCATATTCAACAACCCTGAGTAAGCTTTGCTAGATTAGGGTGTAGGCGAATGTCTATTTGAAAATAAACGTTTCATACAAAGATATAGGGAAGAGAAAAGGTCTTGTTGAACGCGAGGTGAAATATAAAACGGAATAAAAATACCAGCCTGTTAATTCATCAAACATTATTTCATCCTACTAATATTATAAATGCGAAAGTTGGTGTGTGTTTTAGTTTGCAGCTCCTTCGTTGCGATTTGGATCAAATTTATTAAAGCTACCCTTTATTAACACAGATTCGTACTTTTCAATCCGGAGAATTAAAAAAATCTTGAGTTTTTAACGATAAACGAAATCTACGCGGACGAGGTCACGGGCAAAGTCAGTAGGTAATATAGGTAAAAACGTAAGTAAAGCCCCTCTTGCATGTATTTAGATTGTAGTTGTGTATATTATACGAGTACTATTATGGAATTTAAGTCAATTTTCAAATGTAGAATGTCAGACGGTCTATAGAGACTTAACTTTTTTCTTCTTACCCCCTAACTTATAAACGTGGAATAAGCTTGGAATATTGTATGCCATGCTTTGTCCTTATCTGTAATTGTGACATTTGCATCTGACAGAAAGTGACAAAGCATGGCATAAACTATTACTATGTTTGTTTGTTTTCTGATTATTTATCCTTACTTGAATTTTACATTAAAGTAGGCTAGTTTAGGATAGTTTAGCTAGTTTTAGCAATCAATGTTAAAGTATAAATAAAGAATTAAATTTGTAATAATAAACCAATTTACAAGCTTATTCCACATTTATAAGTAAGGTAAGGGGGTTAGTGTTGATACAACTTCTAGGAATCTAGGCCATTGACACTTCTAAATTAAAATCCTTTAAGCGATGTTTTGAATTTAATGGAAGGGAAATAATTTAAAAAAATATTTGAATCGTTTAATAGAATTGGCTTCTTAATTCGCTTCTTTGCATATTTTAATTGTTTTTTCAAAGTGTAATTTTTGTTATAAGAAAAAAAAGTTTCCCATAAAGCTATCTAAATAATATAACCTGTAAGAAGTATAAAAAACATTTACTTTTTGACAAATTAAGGTAAATAGAACGGATTAATATATTCTTACTAACCATCGATTTAACCAAACTGGAATAAGACTTACTCTAAGATTACATACATACATACATAAACTCACGCCTTTATTCCCAGAGTGGGGTAGGCAGAGCTACAAAATTTCCAACAACTATAAATGCTTTTTGATAATTCTGTACCTAACCACATTTTGCACACTTAGGCGAAGATGTTTACCAGTGTATTAGTGACAGGTTGCAAGCCCATCGCCTAACAATACTACACGCCTTTATTACCTTAGTAGTTTTACTCTAAGATTAGTCTATACAAATTCGGCGTTTAATCTAGGGCTAACGCCTTATCCTCTTTGATATAGTACATTTATATTCCTCCGTCATAAACAACTTATTTCTTCGTTAAGCACATCCACATTAACATCTAAACTTAAAAAAACTTAGCACAACATTCCTTGAAACCCATATAATATTAATCATCTCAACGGCCTCAAAATACCGGTCGGATATTATCCATGCGCAGGCGACGGCCAGTCTGGCCGGGCAGGAATGTCGTCGGGAGGGGGGTTCGAGTCCCACCGAGTTCGTGTGGGTGTTCCATTGAAGTGTTTAGGCTAACAGGTGTGTGGGTGATACGGGATGTAAACCTGGTAGTTGATTTACACCCTTTTAGGGATTTTAAAAATAAACTAGATGGTCTAGAATTAAATATCACAGTAAATATTATTGTAAGAGCCCACAACTCTAAACCTAGTTAAGACATAAGACTAACAGATGATATATAAATATATATTTACTTAGTAACGTCATTAATAGGGGAACATGAAAGTCATGATCTTTCAGATGAGCTTTGCTTTTTTGAGGAGAACTATCATTCTAGATACTTAAGTACTAAGTGTCGCTTATCTCGCTGCTGCCTAATCTTTGTTAAATTATAATTAGGGGCCTTACAGCACTGCATTGTCGTATAATCCTACCCCTCCCCTGTTCCGAAGAATAAACGAACCTTGGGAGTCTTATAATCATACTAGACATGGGACTTATAACAAAACAAAATTGCTATGCCATGTTTTTGGAATTGCAGCATTGCCATTTCATATTCCGCTTTTAATAACGTGACAATTTATATATATCCTTATATCATCCGGTAGTCTTATCGAAGTAGGTTAAGTGTCGTGGGGTCCTCTTCTATATGAAAAGGGAAATCGATTTGAATGACTCCTTGAAGGTTGGATCAGCTAGCCAAGTTGGAAGCCTAGCAGAAGCTGTCTGCGACTTGTTCGTCACTTGGATCTCCCTTTCCATCTTCTCTCTAACTATAAAGACGCACGTATATCCGTGGTTAAAACATCTGTCGCTTTCTGACTAGTATGTAAGTGCAAGAGTGACGGATGCTTCATCCACCGCGATAAAACCGACCATAATACGGGCCCTGAGTACTGGTCTAATTAAGTTAGAGAATCACACACATGATGCAGTTCAGTCTATAACCAGGAATTCAGAACCTGCAAGGATCTACTGTGACAGAGGATCGGGGTTCAGGAGCTATTGAGGAAGAAGGCATGTACCTCTACAGTTACCCGATAAAAATGTTGAACCAACTTAGAACCTTGTCATTGTGAATGTTGTTCAGCATAAATTGAATTGGGGCTCTAACCAAGAACTTAAATGGTCCCTTTCACTTTCTTAAAATTGGCAGGTTTTAACTGGTAACTTCAAAGTGACTTATTATCATCATTTGTGCTCATAAAGAACCGTGAGATTTCTCCAAAGCTAATCACATTCTTTTCCTGTATAATATCTTAATATTTCCCTATGTACTTCGATGCGATCTTTGTATTGGGGTCTATTACATACACGATCAGTGTCACTCACTATTGTCGAAACTATCTCTACGTTTACTCCCTGACCAACAGAATAGGCCGTGATCACCTACGCATGCGTAAAGAGTCAAATAATAACATTATTATTAGAAGCATCACCAAACATTTCACTACAACCAAAAATATACTTTCTATCCCAAATCAAACCTTAATCGTTAACTAGTAAGACTTCATCAATGATTATAACATGGTTTTTATAAGGTTGCAAGGTGTATCAAGGTACATTTTTAAGCGTCTTTGTTGTTTGATCGCCATCCAAAATACCACAATGCGTACTATAACTATTCAACCTTTTCAGTAACACCTTACCGGGCTGTGGCTTTAAGCCTACGACACAGCTATAATGCATGACAAACCAACATAGCTTCATAATAATGTAATTTAGCCTCTATCACAACTACAAAGAGTCCAAGTGTTCATGATTTCACGGTTTTTCGGTAAGAGATTTGGAAATAAAATTAGGGATCTCATAGACCACCAAATGTCAATAGAGGTTTTGAATGTGAGTAATAATTTATAAGAATGTTTGACTAATAAGGAGGTCTTGGGTTGACATTTCACCTCGTTCGTTGCAACATGGCACCCATGTCACAAGCGCTAGCATCCGTTAGTAAACTTCCCTGTTTATAATTTTAGGTGACCACACAAATAAAATGAACGGTACCGATTGTTCACATTACCAGAATATTTATGGTAAAAGACACAAAAAAACAGAATAACTCTGGTAAAAGCTAGATCAACGTAAAGCTTTAAACTGTACAACCATTTATGAGCCACACAAGTAACAAAAGCTTATTCTTAAAGCTTCACACCGATAAGTATTGTCTTCTGCTCACGAATCTAAAGCTTCTACTGTCATATCGCTTTTACGATCGGCGCAAAATATTTACGGAAACGTTACAAAGAATTGTAACTGACGGGTTCAGTGATGCGGTACGCTTTCGATCTCGTTAAGCTACAGTTTCGTTATCAATATCATGGGAATCTTTACCTCTATTTAGGTATCTATAAATATCACCAATTCGAAAACTTTTAAAGTTTTGCGTTTTATTCATTTATTGTACCTACACTTAAACTACAAGCTCCAAGTAAAGACTTATTATAATTTTACAGTTACTAATAGTGAAATACAAATAATTCACTTTTCAATTTTGTATCAATTTTAAATATATTTTATCAAATCCCTTTACTTTCACGCTTTTGTTATAGTTTTTAAATTCTCTATTCTCAAATTTTATTAATATTTATATAAAAAAAAACAATTCATACACAATCATAACTTCCTTTGAATCAACCGACCACTTTGACAAACTTAAACTCAAAGGGACTATAACCCTAACGAATCGCTGATATCACTGATAAGAGAAACATTTAAGGTTCACTTATTGTTCCTGATCTGACCGCTCTTAAGATGGAACGATATGGCTGATGTTGACAAAAGAGCTAGCTGGCTCTTTGTCATATTTTAGGGGCCAGTAATTTTGAGGAACACTATGGATTAGATGTGGTACAATATCGATAAAATTAAGAATTGCGATTTACTTTTCGAAGTTAAACAGGGAAGGAATAAGTTAAAGATAATCGTTTTATTTCGAAAACATTATGATAATATGAAAGTAGTTTTTTTGCCAGTAATTGTGCCTTAAATTAAGTTTTCGTTTCTAAACAAGGCCTAGTTACATGCATAGAGACATTTTCATCTTAGTCTTCAGAGTTGGCCACGCATTTGCGACCTTGTGGTTGTAGTGCTAAGAATGCAAATGTCTATGGGTCTCAGATCTCACTTACCATCAGGTGGTCTGTGTGTTCGTTAGCCTTTTCTTCGTCTGCATTTCTTTTCATAAACTTTTAAGAATGTAAGATTCAATTCGAAGATCTACACAAATTGCATGTTCTTAACCTTTATTGGAGCAATTTTCTAACAACTACTTTTTCTGAACCCTCACTTAAATCTCAGATCAAATATATGAACACTCTTTGTCTTTACCGCCGCGTGTCACACCGTGACCAGCTTTAAGTTATCCGTTTATGACTAATCACTGCGCCTTGTGATTTATAAGCAGCTTTGTTTTGTGTTCACAATTTACTTACAGAATTTATGTTTGAATATTTACTAGTAACATCTTATGATAGGGTATTTTTTTATCATGTTCTAAACAATTCATGTATTGTTATAAGTCTGACTTCATTTTGAATTTTTACTTGCTCGAGAACTGGTAGAAAACATAGTTTGTCTTCATTAAAAGAGGAGTTAAGGGTATACTTTACAAATATACCTACTGAAGAAATCTGGACGATAAAATGAAACTTTTATTTTAAAGCCATTTGAATAAGTTCGCGTGCATGCTGACCTAAAGTTCCAACTGCACGCAAACACGCTTAACCGGTCGAAATCATACTCAATTTAAATTCTGCCAGCCTATACCGGATTATGAGTCCACATAATCATTCACGACTCCTGGCTGTTCCGAGGATTAATAAAAAAGGACAGAACACATGTTGGTCATTATTAAATCGACCCTTTTCACAGGTTCTGTCATAATCCTCGACAAAACAAACCGCACAGCGACCTTGGCTTCTAATAACCGTTCACATAAAAAGTATCGAACGCATTTGACGTTCCGAAAAAATTATGAGATGTAACCATAACGATTTTTATGACAGCCATTTTATATTATGCATATCCTTGTGAAGCGACTGATTCGGAAGGAGAAACTGCTCGAAAGCTTGAGCGTGAGCAAAGCTTTGCTCTGACTTGCTTGTGGTTTGAAGTGAATTTTATTGATGGTATGAACTTGTGCATGTGGAGGGTCCGTCCTGATCACTATCTTTTCCCTTATCCTACCATCAAGCAGCCGTTTTCTCATGTGGGTACAAGACTACCGGTGATAATACTAGCATAGAGGCATTCTAATTTAGGATCGCTGTCATGAGATTGCAAATGTCTATGGATCTCAGATTCCACCTATCATCAGGTTTCCTTTGTGCTATAGAAAAAATATTACATAGGTGCATAATACTTAAATACTAAGTGTGATATGTAACTGGTTGCGAGGATTTTGAAAAAAAATACAAATAAATGGCTTCTTTTGAATTTGGAATGGTTTCTAGAATAGTGTCATTGGTAATTTTAAAAGACGGTTTAACAAAAGGTGTCATGGCATGCTTGGTATTTCCGATGGATGTCATTTTATTATTGTGTAATTAATTAATGCTAATAATTTTATGTGGATCATAAATTTGTGGTTTGCTGGCTTAGAATTGGATTTTGGATAAATTAGTAGCAGTGACCACTTCAGGAAGTGACGAAGTAAATTCCTTTGAAATGCCTGTCTGTTTGGAAAAACTAAGTTTTAATGCTCGCAAAGCAAAACAAACCTTCTATTACACGACCAAATAAAAATGTCTATCCACATTAAGCTCATAATATCTAAACCAATCGCTTTTCTTTTAACGCCATTATTAAAAAAAAACCTAGTGTCAAAACGATACTAAAACAATGATTTAACCGCGATTATCAACAAGGAAATGCTGGACAGGTTTCAAACTTGTTAGAAGCGTAGGAGACCTCATGAGGTGAGTGTTTTTAAGGACGAGAATTGCTGGGCATTCCGCATGTCGGGACACTAACAAAAAAACGTAATATTAAAGAGGCAAAAACCCCGATAAAATAGCGATCCCTACTTTAAACAGTTAAACCGATTTTGATTAAACCTAGCTAAAAACAATTTAGACAAAACTATCTTTAAAAAAGACATCCGAATTGGTATATCCGTTTAGGAGCTACGGTGCCACAGACAGACACACAGATATATACCACTCGCGTTAAAATTTAATCCCTTCTTTTCTCTCCTGGGTTTAAATAGTCCCGTTGCAAGTGGGTAAATATCACATAAAGTCCCAAATTCATCATATATGTATATATACTCTCTTAAATTAAATATATACGTTTATGATATTAAATTTTATAGGCAACACCTCTGTCATATATCAATTGTCACCAAAGCAGGTGTCGTTCATCATAAAATGTATATATAGTTTATGGATCCTTTTTGTAAGTTAATTGGGGCATGTTGGGGTCGTAAATATATATAAATACGCGTATAGACGATCGTGTGATTCTTTAATTAAAATGCCTTTATAGTGCTGTAAAAGTGTCTAAGCGAAACGTAGAGTTGAGTTGAGTTGGTCTAGAATTGGCACTGGGAACAATGATGATTTTTTAGCAGTTGCTCTGTCTACCAGTTGTCACATTTAGCATTTGTAAGCTTCAAAAATACATTGTTTTTTCTTAATATAAATCAAAGAACGATTTATCCTTATTTACCAACATAATTATCTCAAATAACTACGCAGCTACCAGGTCGATTTCCATGCTTATGAATAAACTCTGAGGCAAAGTGACAGTAAATTCACTCCATATTACCGATATAGAGTGAAGGATTGCCAATTTACTATAAAAATATATTATAAGTTTAAACTTGCATTTTGCTTTGCCAAACCTTGTGCCTAAGATATAATGCCTCGCTACTAGAAGGTAACTCCTAATTTAAACTGATAAATTTAACATCGATTTTAATTCAAACATGACGTTCTATCCATTCCTAACCCTTCAACTCCAGTAGCCCGTCATTAGTAAAAGCGGACTTACAACACTTTAATTGTGCCTTATATATCACTCCATCCGTCCGTTTGTCCGTCCAACTCCTGAACGCTTTATTACCCGCACAGTAGCACATATAAACTTGTGAAACATGAAGCCTTATAACCGCTATAAAGCTTTTGTATAGCGCTTGATGTAACCTCTATAGAACGCTTAAAGAAGAACTATTGTGAAACTAGATTTGAAGTTTGAATTAAGAACGGCTGGTCTTGGGTAAATGGCTGCATTATAAGTTGTTTAAGTGCTAAAAAATAATGCTACGTTGCTGATTTTATTTGTAAATGATTATTTTAAAAAGCTTATATTAAAAAGTTAATATTAAATTTAAAAAAATAACCGCCACAGATTCCTAAACAGCCACATCACTTAATATCAAACCTAATCCGTATTGTTTCTCACAGCAGCTTAGTAGAGCTGCTTCACTGCACGACACAATGACTGTTTACAGATACCATCGTTCAATTAAGATTCCAAGATGGCTTCCGCTGTCACACGGGAGTCAATTAAATGTCAAAATGCCATTTTATAAGTCCCGTTTCCTTTTTATGTTGTGTAAGATTTGTTGGTACGATATTTTTTTAAAGTTTTATTATAGATCATATTAAAGACTGATGATTTAGCATCACGAATATTTAATAAATTTCATATCAGGCCGTAGACAAAATGCATACGGCGTTCGTTATCGTTATTTAAAAAGGTATAGGATTGACGTAAGCTATCAGACGGTTGCATCCGGCACCTACGTCAATTCCATACATTTTGACACTTTTTGAAAATCGTTAATGTTAGCGTTAAGCAACTTGTCTAGCCTCGTAAATATGTTACAGCTACTGTTCTAGTTTCAAACTCGATATCATCGGTCATAAAAATATCGTTTTATATAAAAAAAATACAATGATATATGGTTCTCCAACGTGTCAACAGTTACGTTATTAATATTAACGACTCAAAACAGCTTTTGAGAAAAATAGCGAAACTGACTCAATTAATATCTCAATAAATTATAATTGGTGGAGTTCAGAAACGCAAAAAATGTCCCACCCTGTATTAATCAAAATACAGCGAACCAAATTAAATTTGGAACAAAAAAACCGCCACTGGATTATAACGTTAAAAACCAAATTACATTGATCAGATAAAAAACCTTTTATGACCTCGAAATAAGGTTACAATTGGGTTTTGGTACGTGAATGAGTAAAGTTTTGTAAGGTGTCAACGGTATGTGTTTTTGTTTTTTAATTATATTAGGAGATTTACGTCCCGCTGGGCTTAGTGAGGCCAAAACGGAGATGATAAGGTCATGTTCCCAACAATACGGTAATAATATTATGATATTAATTAAGAGACTACGCGAATTTTTGAACAACACATCACGAAATTTACGTTTTGCGCTTGTTTTTCATCATCGGTAGATTTACACCCGAAATAATGACAAGTATATGGGTGCCTACCACAAATGTAAAAACCTCGACATATTACAGAAAAAAAACGGATTTATTGAGTGAATGTTTCTGCTATATTTCTGGTACACGTATAATAAGGTAACCACGGTTAGGTACACTCTACTGGATGTAAAGAATTTAGTTTTCGTTTCTTGTTTATGAGAATATTTAATTAATAGTCATGTCTTATTCCCAATCTCATAAAGAATTAGATGCCAAATATCTTCTTTTTTTTATAAATTTGACATTTTAAAAAGTATTACATTTTCTCTTTACTACCAAAATCACCTCGTCCCTGTTGAAGACGAATGGGGGTTGCCAGCTTCGTTGTGTGTTAATTATTTTTCATTCACAATAGGCTGCTATGTCGGAAAACGCAAATTACATTCACCCTGTACATTATATCATAGTAAATGCTTGTGTTGCGCGTACCGCTTTTGTATTTAAATACGTCATGGTCTTAGACGGGGCCATCCTTTACAAGCTTTTGGAAATTTCTAGTTTAAAAAGTTTTCTTGCTAACCAGTCACAGAAATATGACGAGTTTATCAAACAATTAATAATTTTACCGCCTAAATCCTTAACTAACTAACTTAACTGTAACCGTAATGTAACTTAAAACATGAAAATAATAACGAAATAAATATTACATATAATTAGCGTATTTTTACACTATGTACTATAATATCTACATTGATTTAGGGATAATGTTATATACAGTGTGATTACAGACTCAATGTATAACTTCTGTAGCATCGGAGAAGAGTGGCACGTAGTCGATTCATTTTTAAAAACATGACCTTTTAAGGCACCGGCATCCTTTACTAGCTATTTGACATTTCTAGTTTAAAAAAAGAATTTTCCAACCAGCCAGTGTCCGTTGCCGGGCAGCGCTCAAAGCGCTTCGCAGCGGGACGCAGCCACCACGAGCGCATAAATTCACCATTTGTCACGGCATTAACACTCGAAAAGGGGTTTTATCATGTCGCCCTCGTATCCGGTAATCGGCCGTATGAATATTACGTGCCTTTTAAATCTTTTGTTGTGCGCCGTGAAAAATACCTCCTTTGTGCGTTTCGCTCGTTGCGTGGATATGAGTTTTGTTTGGGCGTTTTTCTTCATTTTAAAAATGTGTTTCAAGTGAAATTTGTTCTTTTTTTGAATTTTCGGTTGTTGTTTAGTGCAGCATTGTTTTTTTTTTAAATTCTCAGGCACTTCAATAGCATAGTTGATTATTACGAGGCACCGGTTAATTAGATCGATTACATTGATATAAAAATGCTAAAATAACCCTAAAGTATGAAACAACGTTTGACACCATCATTAAAACGACATACTCCCAAATTTGATTTAATATCTCATAATGATTTATAGTACACGACCATCTGCACAAAACTAATGAAATCGCACAATAGCGAACATGCGCGTTAAAAATCGCGTAAAAAAACTGTCGATTCGCGTAAAGCGCGATTGTGAACGATTGTTGTGCAAACTTGCGATTCGATGCGGCTAATGGGGCGGCAGTAAACGCAGTCGTTTACCCGCGCATGTGAACCCGGCTTAATGATTTAGAACTAACTTGGACAATCGCAAACGCAACAAAAAACAACCTTATCCAGAAAACATAGAGCCGAATTCAGTTGGTTATTAATAGTGGCATAGACAACGGTTTGGATAAATAGTGAAATATTATAAAAATAATTTCTATTGTGTTTTTTCTGGAAGTTTTTATCTGCCGGTGCGTTTGCGTAAATCCACTCATGCGCATTCAAGTAGAGCATTTTGAGTTATTAAGTATGAGTGTAATATCAGGATGTGTTATCGATATATCCGTTCTTAGGAAACTGAAGTGGCGGCATCTTTGTATGTAATGATCTACTTCCTTTAATTTTAGACAAACTTTTTATTAAATACAACGGTTTATAATCGTACAATTCATTGGTTAAGTGGATAGTCGATTATATTTGGTTATTTGTAATGTTTGTTGTATTGTAAAATGTATAAGAGATATAGCATTTTTTTTATTGATGTGTAAGCCGTCGTGTTATGTTAAACATGATGCACCGGCATAACTGGGTTATACATTATTACAACTTCATTAAAGCAATCTAAATCTTTACATCTTCTGTACGCGTACATAGTATAAAATAAAGTCGCTTCCCTCCCCCAAGTAACACAAAACACCATTATAAAAAACATACAACAGCACGAACTGACGCGCAAAGCATTATATGCAAATCCTATATCAGCTGTATTTACTTTTCTACAGCTTTTTTAAGAGCAATTTGGGCCCCAAATTATACAGCATTGAGCTTTATAAAGGCTGCTTAGTAGCATTACAATGATTGCACAAAGTTATTATTGAAGTCGGTAAAGAACAAATCACTAGACTTAAAGCATTTATTGCGACCACAGTACAGCCAATATACACCTTATTAATATACAATCTCTAAAACGGAACATATTCAAATGCTAATTGTTTTATTTCCTTTGTAGAAAAGAATTCCTCAATAGATTTTAAAAAAGTTATGTTACATTTAGTATTTATTGCGAGCTTTTGGTGCAGGAGCAGTGAAGATTCGCGAGTATTGTAAATAATTGTGAAAAATAATATTGAATGGCAAGTGAAATTCAGCTGCGGATGTCAGTTTACTGAGAAAACATGTTACGTTTTGTGGTAATATTTCCACGCGCCCTCGTGACAATGCTTTTTATCACAAAAAATATAGAAAATTATAATCGACTCTTAATATGTTTTGTAAAATTATAAGCTCTTAGCTTAATTTTAATGAATAGAGTTGATTTTATAGGCACCGCGCATAAAGTAAAATTATAGAAAGTGCTCTTTTAATCAGAATTTAGTCACTTTTAATCATTTTAATTGATTCCGTAACAAGGGGAAACAGAAAGCAAATGGCGTCAGATAATATAAATGCTTTACGCATTCAACGAAAGTATAATAATGCTGTTAATCTTAATATAGCTAACCAAAATACTTTGGGCCTGTTTACCAAAGTATAAGACACTCAATAATAGTATTCAGGTATATTGCAACACTTCATAAGAACATTATAATGTTTGCTGCCATTATACACCATAGTGATTAGTTTCTATCGTGTTTATTAGGGTATCGCAAATCATTTGGTAAAACTTCATTAGCATTATTAGTTTTTTTCCAATCGTTTTTATCCATGGCGACAAAATATAACGCGCACGCACACAAACACGATTATAGGTATGTTACTAAAATAACCACTCGCAAAATTGAATTACGATGTAATTATTCCTTGCAATAATAAAAATACATTTCTTTATATCAATATACGACTAAAAGCTTTATTGAAGAAACAGATTATGAAGAAAACGGAGTTAAGATTTTATCAACTGTTTAGTGAATGTTACTATAGGACTAGCATTAAATGAACACAAACACAGATCATTAAAAAGTTTTTGATCTTAAAAAATTGCCACTACAGCTCTGTGCAGGATAAAATATTTCGTTAATGCTTATTTAATGTATTGGGCTTTTCAAATTACTATTATAAGAGTTTAACCTTTGTGGAAGTGTAAAAGCTATTTAAGTTGCTGTATATTATAAATACCTGATGCTTTGGTAGGAGTTTAATCTTTATTTAAGAGTATAGTATAGCTTTAAGCATTTCGAAACGAACCAAATGCTATTAAAAACTATTTTATCTTTGCCGATGCCAATTAAAAGTGTTATTCAGACTTTTGGACATAAATCCATATCCACTTTGGTTAATATATAGGTTACGTGTTACTTGGGCCGTCTGTCCGCTTGTATGTATGTACGCTTAGATCTTTCAAACTACACAACAGACGCGGTTTTCATCAAGAAGTAGATAAAGTGATTCAAGAGGAAGATTGTTATGTACTAAGTATATAACACATTCTAGGTTATGTACGGGTGTTACTGAAAACATAACTCGAAGCGAAGCGAGGGCCGGTCACTAGTTGCTAATAATTGTTTAAAGTAAACTTTTTCCAAAAACCCATTTCAATACAAAACCATCTCAAAATAACAACGTTACTCTAATCAGATCGACATCACCATCGAATTCGAACAATTTTAATTACTCGAAGGAGCTCAATAAGAACAAAACCGGCCGTCTATTAAGAAATTTCAAAACACCCTTTTATTAAGATACGATCACACCGTATCTATATCTATAGGTATTAATCAAACGGAATGCGCGGCATGGCCTCATAGAAAAAACATATGTATCTAACAAATAAAAACAAAATGGCATTAAGTAGACAACAAAAAAGGTTCATTGAGTAAGCCTCCATTTGGACAGGTGAGTTACATACATAATGATTTAAAAACCATCTCAATAACAACCTAATTTCAACCGTAATAACTACAAAATATTGTTGTTTTTGAACGGCGTGGAAAAGCGACTTATTTTTTGTCTGTTGACACGTTCGAAAAGCGGCAACTCTGACGCACACCTGTTAAAGAACGCTTCTTTAAATCCTTTACATATTTTTGTAATGCATTCTTCAGAACGTCTTTGTGTTTATTTTAAAAAATCATTGAACGTGGAGGGGGAAGATAAATAACGTTCGGAAACTTGATTAAAATGACTCGGCGGTTTCGGAAGAATGGCTTCCGAACGCACTTCAGTCTTGACAGTGACTCGAGCGTTTATTTCTTTAATTATTTCTGTATTGAATTGGAAGACGCGTTGTGGCCAGTGTCAGGCTCTTTTATTACAATTTCGTAGCAAAAGCTACCCTTCAATATAGACATGACTTTGTATATTGTTGCCTTTAAAATTAATATCCCATATGATCTGAGATCTTCAAACATTTACTCGTACCTATTAAATGTAATGTACACTCAACGGCATAAATTATAAATTACATTGAAGATGATTTCTCGGCACCGACCGTATAATAGTTTACCACGATTCATATTGTATACCTGCTATACAAATTTATTTTTAACAGGTACCTACAATTATAAATTTAGATTCCTAACAAACCCAAAATTTCGCTTCTTTGATTGTATCATTTCATCGAATTTCATTTCTCCGAACGCAATTTTCTCCTGAAATGTGCTGTTGTTTTCAGGATATCTGAAACATTAATTACGTAGGTTGATAACTCAACCTACGTAATTATTACGGTTAGCCTTGTGACTACCAAAAAAAAAATCATCAATGAATTCTAAATTCTTTGAGTTAGCGTACCACTGGTCAGTTTCCTTACTCGTCAATTTCACTAATTCACCAGTTTACTAATTAGACAGTTTCGGTAGGTTGTCAATTTCGCTAGTTAGGCATTTTCCTGATTCTTCAGTTTCCTCGTTCGCTAGTTTTGCTAGGATGTCAGTTTCGTGAATTTGCCAGTATTGCAATCCGCTAGTTTCGTTATTTGTCAGTTTCGCTAATCGAACGGTTTACTTATACGTCAGTTACGCTAAGTAGACCATTTTGTCAGTTTGCTGTTTTCGTAATCCTTCAGTTTCCTCGTTCACTAGTTTTGCTAAGCTGCCAGTTTCGTTGATTCGCTAGTTTCCTTGTGTACTAGTTTACTTTTTCGTCGCTAGATATAGGTAGGTAGGCTAGGTTGTTATCTGCACTATTTTCCATATCGAGCGAAATAAAAGAATATTTAAGAGAAAACTAAAGAAGCATTTATTGGATACACTGTCATAGATTTATATAATTGGTACCTATTGTGTCGAACAAAGCCTTGTATATAATATAAGATTATTGTACTTTTATTTAAAGTCTTCCTGCAGTCAAACTGTCCTTAAACAGTTTTGCAGGGCTTTTGTGTACTTGTTATTTTTTGTTTGATGAATAATATAATATAATATAATATAGTCAATGATTTTATTTTATTCCAAAAGACAAATATATGGACATGCTTAACCAGGTTGGAAATGATAAACGTAACCAGACGAATAGACAAACGTATTAATTAAATATGCCATACCTGTTATTTTTATGTTCAACATGTTTTTATTTCTGGGAAGAAAAGTAGGTAATAATAAGTTGCAGAAAAGTAATAATAAGTTTTTTCTGAGGTTCTACTAGTTTCTATAGAATGACTAAGCACATGTTATGTTTATTAAGTAAATAAAATGTTAGAAATCAAAATGTTAGATTTTTTATTTATTTTGTCTTATCCACAAGTAAGTACTCGTACCTACATATATGAAATGACACGAACTGACGAACAAGGAAACTTGCGAATAAGGAAAGTAACGGGTTAGGAACATGACGAAATAGCAAAACTGACAATCTTAACTAACTGACGAACAAGGAAAGTAACGGGTTAGGAACATGTCGAAATAGCAAAAATGACAATCTTAACTAATTGACGAACAAATAAAGTAACGGGTTAGGAACATGACGAAATAGCAAAACTGACAATCTAAACTAACTGACGAACAAGGAAACTTGCGAACCAGGAAATCAACTTAATAGACAAATTGACAACTTAGTGAAACTGGCAAATAAGGACATTAGTGAATTCAGAAACTGTCTAATGAGTAAACTGGTGAATTAGTGAAATTGACGAGTAAGGAAACTGACCAGTGGTACGCTAAGTCAATTCTTGTACGTTCTTTGAAAGGTATTTCGATATAATAATAGGTACTCTATGAGACTAGCACTAAGGTCTATGTTCACATATATATTTGTCGTCATAGCTGCATAGATATTAATGATTTCGAATATACGTGTACAGTACTCTAAACTTTTTAATAGCGCACCTGCAACTGACCAATTTGTTACTCTAATAAGAAACCGGGGGCTCTATGCTTCTCAGTAAAACTTTGCTTTGGGCATATCGTATTATCAACTTTATGATTGCTCTTGTTAACTTGACAGTAATGGCGGGCGAGTTATACAATACGATAACATGTCAAAAGCAATATGGTTTAGAATAGAGACCCAGACGTACAGTCCGCCGTTCGATATTAGCCTGATAAATTTATCGTATTAGAACACGAACTATCAGCGGAATTACCATGACATCTACAGCAATTAAGTTTAGGTTGAGAAAAAGGGACAGAGCTATAGCAGTTGTATAGCTCTGTCCCTTCCTATCAACCTAAGCTGAACTGCTTGATTAGGTACCTATATCGTGATAATTTCCCAGTTTTTCTTGAGAGGTAAGCTGTCAAAATTTTCTGTATTTTTAAGCTCCAGACGTTGACGTTTCTCACCATCCTAAATCAAGACTGATTTCCACGATTTCTGAATATCTTACAAATCGTAAATATAACCCATCTAAGGCAATATGGTTGTAGCACGTAGAATAAAGGCCCTGTTTACTTAATCCACAGCAATGGTTAAGTTTAGAGGAACATTCACCACTTCGTCCGAACACCGCGTTCCTCATGTATTTAACAGATCCTAAGAAGGATGCCACACAAGCGTTGCTTTTGCGTTGGGTCATCATCATCACCGCTGCATTGTCTTACATATAAATTAGAACGACATACTACACGACGCGTTGAATCACATGCGTCGCTCTATGTTGACGACACAACGCACCGCCAATGCTCATGTGGCATCTTCTTAATTTCTTCAGTACTAGGCAGATAAGAAGTAAATCCTGACATATATAGCACGACCATGAAGTTTCTGACTATTGACATTGTTGTCAGCAGTAAAACAATACCAAACTTATTTGATGCGTATCAAGGAATAGTAATAACAGCATTGTTTGACTGATGTCAACATTATCCATATTCTGAAACTTCATGGTTATTGATAATGTTGGCCGACCACTATAATGTCTATACTGTCATTGTTGGCGCTGTGTTTTTTTTAAATAATTCCTTGAGTATTAAACAAGCGATTCCAATTCCTTCGTTATTTCCAAGGGTGATCCACATCGTAAAGCGGCGTCGGAGTGTCTGCGCCTGCACCGAACGGGTTCTAGATTACCGTTCAAATCAAAAAGGGAGTAAGCGCATATCGAATACATTACTCTTATTCTGTATTTATTCCAGAGGCATCCTCACCGATCTATAGCCGCTATTAAAATGCTTACCAACGGTGAGGTTATTTCAATCCGGTTCGAAGGACCATGTTTGAAACACTTTCGAAAATGAGCCTTTGTAGGGAAAATTTGAATTGTATTTTATTAATCGTTTTGAAGAATTAAGTTTATAACTTTTTATTTCATTGAAATCCTAAAGCACAATGTGTTAATACGTTAATAATCCTAAAGCGATTCTTGCTTCTCAGTATTCTTATTAAAATCAAAAACCAAAAACCTGCCCTTAATGTTTAATGTTTATTTGGGTTTTGGGAACGGTACGGTAATTGCTGATACTTTATATAGGACAAAATAATTGTTATACATAACGAGCTCGCACTGGAAAAAAAACAAAGTCATAGGTCAACAGACGAACAGAACAAAAGATTTACGAACTTAGTGATTGTTTATGCTGAACACGACAGTCATGGCGTGGTAGAGACCAAATAAGAAGCTATTGGAAAATAAAATTCGCCCCGTTAATTTAAAAATAACGCTCAAATTAAACCGTCACTCGATAACTGTTGTAATTACGGACGGTGAATCCGAACAACTGATTCGAGGTCGACAATTTATCCGAACACTAACCGTCAAATTTAAATAAAGAATATTTCATCACGCTCTACGCAAAGCTCACGTGAGCAAACATGATAACTCTTAAGTCAAAAACTAAAGGTTCGTTTTGGATTGAATTGGATGAACGTAAAATTGGTAAGACAAGCATACATGTCAAGATTCTCTTTTTAAAAAACGTAAGACCATTAAATTGTAATGAGTGGCCGAAAGTGGTTTCTTTGTGTGACCACGTGCCACTATGGGCTACAATGGACTAACTACCGTTCGATGTAATACAATGGTTAAAAATAATTGTACAATTAATGTAGTAAATTGTTAGCTAAGTGTGTACACTGTTTCACATAAATGTTTTGAGGTACAGAAACACAAGCTAGGATAGTCTCTATTTGAAGATGTTAAAGGTTTAAATAGTTTGGAGTTTTGTAGAACTGTGGTTTGCTTGGGTAGACTGTACTCTAACATAATGACACTTGAAACAGTCGAAGTCAGAGTAATTGGAAGTCAAGAATGAGGTGCTTTGTATTTATAAAGGACCGGTAAAAAAATAGTTACACTTTTAGTAAAAGAACTGAAGAGTTACAAAGAGGTCAAAAGTTAAATACTACTTTAGATGACAAAGTGCACTAATTACGTTATTTCATTTTAATTACTAAGCCAAACCGTTGCTAGTTCCTTGAATTATTTGTGTTATTAAATTCGAAGGTGATCGAGAGTCATAATCAATTGCTGGGATTTTCAATTAAAATGAACTTAAAAAAAACGTACAAAAAATATATCCGTTTGATTATAGAAGGAACAATTCAATCATGACCACCATTGTTACCAAACAGGACACAGAATGTGACCCGACACGTAACAAAACTAACGATATCGACTTACTACACAAACTAAGAGGGTACGTATGGAAAATAAATTAAAATCCTATTTATCCCCTTTTGTTGCCTGACCACGAAAAGGATAAGACAAGAGCAGCTAATTCTATAAAAGCAAAGGGTGCTATACAATAGATAGACAATACCAGCCAACCACATTTGTAAAACATCCAAAAACTACCATGTCCGGCAATTTTGAACCCTAGAGCTTTCCTAATAAGGAAAGATGTGATGTAGTGGAAGTAAAAGGCAGAATGAAAATATTTTAAAATCGTATGTATCAACATATGGCATCAGTTAATTTTTCCACTCTGATGCCTCTTCTCAATGGTGGGGCTTGGTTCTGTCTGAAGGGTGTTTGATTTGGTAAATAAGTTGGTTCTCACGGTTACTACTTCTTCACACATTATAACAATCAAACTCGTGGTTTTTACTAGACATGCAAAACTAAATTGTATTGAAAGCCTTTTTTTTTTACGCATGCTCATTATTAAAGTTCGTCCATGACTATAGAATTTTAGAATTATTAAAACAAAACGTAGTAGTAAAATATGTTTAGATGTGATCAATAACGGAAACCAAAATAATAAGATCTTTTGATGGTCAAAATACTAGTCGTAATATTTTGTGAAATATGAAAGAATTGTTCGTTTTCACGTATGATGATTATCGTATCTGGAAATTTTGGTGGAAATAAGAATTTCAATTACCATTGGCAAAGCACTTGTACCTTGTTATCGCTTATTAAATGATTATCAATGTCATTTACACGAGCTCAGATTACAAATAAGATTGATTTGAAAACCCGACTCACTCTCAACGTTTTTCAAATGTGCACTATGCTTACATTGACATGTTTTTAAAATCCCACTTTTAAATACTCAGGTAATTGGGGCCGGCCATCATGTTCAAACAGAGCACGCACAATCGCCTGTTTACGAGACGCAGCTTCCATACGGGAGCCGCAAAGAGATTCTAAACAAACACCAAAGAATGTACCAACAAAGGGCCGTTGAAGTGGCTGGACCGACCAGCTCCGACAATGGGAGCTTGTGAAGCAACCAAATATTATCACGCACCGCTTGACTCTGCAGGCGCAGCCGGACAATGAACTAAATGGAATAATGAATGAAATAACCAGTTGGCTAAAAGACTAATTTGAAACAAGAAGTACTCGATTTTATATTGCGGAGAAAGTTAAAACATATGAAGGACCTAGTGAGAATTCAGAACATGACAAAGATATCATTGAAGATGAAACAGCTGTGCGTATGGAAGAAATATTAATAGGTGCTTTTGAACTGGTACTCACAAAGAGGATTATTACATGTCCAGGCCGCGGGCGACGTTCGTTAACGCATGTCTGAGACAATTCCTGTTTCGCGAATTCCATGCACAATACGCGATATACAATTCCGAGCATTACAATACACTTATTGTCATAAAAATAGCCAATACGAAAATGACGGGTTAGCTTTGTAAGAGCCGAAGTTTCAGCCATTATTAACAATTCTTTGTTCGGAATATCCTCGGGGAGTCGAGACAACGTCCACAATGCCACCGTGAAACGTATTTATAAACGTTATGATATGAATGGATAATATGCGAGCCGCCGTTGCGTCCATTGTGGATGACAATGCTGACAAATCGAGGCTTGGGCTTGCACAATTAGGATTAGATACTGGATTCCAAGGACACGGGGTATTTTTTGGATCACACTCAGTAAAAACGTTAAAAAATTTCAACGCTAACCAAAAACAAAACAAATATAGGTAAGTAAAATACCGCGGCCGCAGCGGGCCGCCATTGTACCCCGGGACAGAATGAGGAATAGAAGATAAAGAAAAAGGTAAAAAAGATTGTGTCGTTTTTCTGTTTGAACAATGCGTCGTGTCACCGCGGCCATCTTGTGAGACGCGTGAGGCTGACAATTGGCAAGGTTCGATTTTATAATGTACGAGTATGCTTTGCACCAACGTTTTCTGAGAAAAGTACTTGAATTATTGGTTTGTTTGGAAAGTTTTTGTGGTCACTTGGTTTCATGCTAGTTACAGCATTGTTCAGGGCGCTTTCTTAAAGATTGCTGCTCATTAGGATATACTCGTACGGCTTGTACCTTTAAAAGTTCTAAAATATTTGCAGTAATATTTACAACTAAGATATTTTCCTAACCAAAGCGAGCCAAATCAAGCTGGAGAAATTAGTAAACCAACAAACGAAAAAAACTCTTTGCATTGCCCGCTCACGATCTTGCACCGATTAATCCAAGAATTCCGCTAAATCGTTTCATATTGCTAGTCCCATTGTCGCCAATTCACGATTTTTTGGTCAATTTACGGAATCGTAAAACCGTGCGTCCGATTGTCCACGATTCGTCATCGCGGTTGTTCACCTGTGTTTTTGCCTAGTTGTTCTGTCTTAGCTGGGTACACGAGGTTTTCCTGTTGCATCGAGCTCTTTGTCATCGTGACTGGATTGTCGTGAGAGGTGAATGTGACGAGATAAAACTTTAATTGGTTTTCGAGGTGTTTGAACGTTAGATGTGACACGAGTAACTTATAAAAGATACGTTCCACACGTGTAAAGAATTGTCCGATTTGAGCCATTAGTTTGCCGCAACTTCATGCTCACTTGCAGTTCTTTCAAGGTCTTGAACTATATATTCTGAAACAAACCATACATTTTTGATGTTACTATTGTCGATGCTGTACGGTTTTCGGCTCTAATAGTCCGTCGCATCAAAAATTTTGAACTAACGATAGAAACTTTTAGTAGGTATGCATGTGAATAATTTCTTTCTTAAAACTACCAGTAATTCATAACAAATATACTGCTACTAGTGCCAGGTAACTAAAATAACCTAATACATATATTTGTAATGAGTTCCCTTACTACATTTTATGTTCTTGGACGCGACGTGCTCCGTTAATTTGAGCTTACCTTCAGAAGCTTATTCTTTGTTATTGAGTATTGTCTCCGAATTGATTATCGTTAGATTTACTTTAACAATTTTCTTTTGTCAGTTATGATCGGCTTCTATCTTTGAATCACCCAGATTAAATATTGTGTTCATCAAAGGGTGTGCTTCTTCTCACCAAAAAACTTTAAATTTGCTTCAAATTAATCGTTTTCACACCTTTGAATACATTCTAAAGCTACTAGTTCGACCTAAAATAACAACCTCCATTGTGCGAAGATATTGGATTCTAAGATTGCGTGCGCAATCTTTTATTCGTTTTTTTTCTTCTTTGTCAAGTACAATGCGATTTGATTTGATGACGGATTCACTCTGAATGGGTTTAGATATGACACCTGAATCTAACATCCCATTGAATTGTTCGATTTCGCTATTGTTCGGCATGGATCAGCCGGATGTCGCGTTTGTAAGAATTTTAAGGTTTTTCGAACAAAAAGGTGGAGAGGTTGACGCAACTGGGATGAATCGGGCGTTGGCAAATTTACAATGCTTAATTAAATATTGAGAACAAATTATTTGATCCATGCGGTATGAACTTAAATGGTTATAAATCTCTTTACAATTTTCTGTGATACTTGGTTATTTTTACACTATATTCTGCAATTGAAACAGCAAGGAAGCTGTACTTCTCTTCTTAAATTATAACATAATCTTGAGTTAAGCTCCTAACAAGTCATAAGTGGGTGTAAATATTCTTAAATGTAAAACTTTTGTTACCTTTTGTATTTAAGCTGATTTTGTTTCTAAGCCAAACTCTCCATCCAGATTCTCACAGTAAAAACCTGCAATTACCTAAGTCAAACCAAATTTGTTTAACATTATCGGGACTCCACCTCTTTTTCTCATGAGTACTCCACAATTAAGTGAGCTTGTATCCAATCAACCCAGCATGTAAGACCAGCCCATCCTTCAAGTTAAAGTAACTTTAAAGTCAAGGAGGGAGCTGGTAGGACGCCCCGCTGTCCAGCATTGTATAGAAAATATTATGATGCATTATAACTAGAATTATAAATTTTATTGATGTAATTTTAAGTGTGATTAATTCGATTTTTGAGTAAGTGGAAGCCATTCATCGGTTTACTAGTATGGAAATAAGTAAGGAATTACTCGTTTAATCGTTCGGGTATTAAACATTACTTGTTTGAGTTTTTTCTTAGTGTGATGTTGCCGCTAGTTTTGCTGCATAAAGTTTCCACATTTTTTGCTTGATATTGCTTTTTCTTCATATTCGAAAACTAAGCCATATCACTGACTTTCATCCCACAGTGATCTGCATATAGACAGGATATTTCTAGTCTACAATATTCAAATCAATCTCCAACATAGGACCAAATATTTTGTGCAAAATCATAACAAGTACCAGGGCACCATAGGGGGCCAGGAGTGTCCGTGCTTGAGAAACTTCAACCAGAGGGCGAGACAGGCCTGCTGGGCGCCCCGCCCGCACCCGCCTTGTAGCAAGCTGCGGAATTTTGGCGACTTCACACGTTATTGTATGAAACTTAGTGAGAAATAATAAAAAGCATTGATTGTATAGATTTAAACGACGATAAAATTAACCGCTGATTTTATGATTACCATTTTTAACGTATAAATCAATCAAACTAGTTAATTGTTACCTTTTTAGAAGTCTGTAAGCCTAATATACAGTTTTATCTCGTATCAACTACCTACTGCCACTTAGAATAACTTTTTTTTTTAACTTTCAAAATATTTAAATTAACTAGAGATGGTTTGTACACCACCTTGATAGAACAAAACCTAACGAAGTGTTATTTTCTCATCTGCGAATGTTCAAAAACGCGACTTAATTGAATCGAATGATGCATTTTCTTCCATAAATATGTTTTAAGCAAGAATTTAATCTCAAAATAATTTGAATTAAATGATTTACGCCGGACTCAGAGTCAGTTAATGACGATTAATGTCGTACCTTAGCTGCGATTTTTCTTACATGAGTTTGAAAAAGGAAAAAAAAAACTCTAAGTACGGTGGTTAGACCTTTTAGCGCTGGTTTTCTATTTGTTTATACATTGTACTTTTATGCCCCTTAATTTCTCTGTGAACCTAACACTTTTAAACACAAGATACCAGGGCCCCACGCGGAGCTAGGAGTTAGGTACTTCGAAGGCGGTTCGGTCATGCTGCGCGTCCCGCCCAATCCTCGCTACTAGGGACACAGAAGTTCACACGGATATGCTACTGTTTTCTCACCGTGCTGATCCCAGATAATAATAGTTTAGTTTAGTTTAGTTTATTTATTTCATGAAACAAATTACAATATAAGTTTGCATTATTACCATGTCAAAATTAAAAGAATCGCATCATGATTGTCAAAAACTAATAAGATAATAAAATTAAAATTAATAATACAAATCATTTCACCAATAGGGATCGTCTTAATAATTTAAAAATAACATGAAATAAAATAAAATAACGGTCAAAAATATACAATAGTCACAAAAAAAAAAAAAAAAAAAAGGTACAAAAGTTATCAGAAAAATGTCATACACTAGAGCTACAGAATTAATTCCATGTACTCGTCTACTGAGTACAGAGGGTTATCCAACAAAAGGTTTCTCAGTCGACGCCTAAATGTTTCGTCAGATGGTTCAGATCTCAAATCTGCGGGTAGGTGCTCGAAGTAGGTCGGGCCAATGACACGGGGGTTCTTTTCCGCAAGTGCCATGCGACGGGGAACTGTTCTTAAGCGTCCAGTGGTTCGGAGCTGTTTGCCCGGAATGTCCACGCGTGCAAACTGAGATATGTTAATATAATATGTAATAATGTGGTAAAAATACCAATTTAAAGTTTTTTTCTAGGTTATATGAATCGAAAGATTTCAGTTTCATTGAAAAATGCTCACGTTAGCGTTTACTACAAACATTACATTGTTATGCTATAAGCAAAATATGCTTATGCTTTACCGACACCCAACATACTTCATTGTCACGTTAAATCATCTTAAATCCTTTTAATTTGTGTTAAATAACGCGTAAATTAGTAAAGAAGAGCAGAGGTATAATAACGACTTTACCATATTTTACAACCACGTTACGTTTATTTTTACACTAATTCCTTCACATACCAAAATTTAATTCTATACCCACAATAAGAACTGTCACTTCACTCTCTAATCCGCCGCTAATGCCGTCAAAATGACACATTAAAACATTCAAAATGTCATTAAAACATTTTAATTCTCATACGACGGCAAGTGAACACAGCACACCAGAATTATACAACCCCATGTTAATAAAAAGGCATTTTATCCATAAAATTACCATAAAGTATAATTAGCTGTATTATAAAACTTGAGGACTATTTTTGTACTGCCATAGACAAATAGAGAGCCATAGATGCACGCTCCCCAAAAACTACAATAAGTCATGTTTACATTGTATGGGAATGTATAATTTGACGAGGAATCTGTGTGGTCATGAGAAAATTAGAGTGGTCAGGGGTACATTATGAGCATTAGATGCATATTATTTTACTTGGAATGCATTAAGAGTGCACCCTTTTCTAGAATCACGCCTCGGTGGCGGGAAATATTGTTATGAGGGTGATAGTAGCAGTAAGAGCATCCGAGATACAACATGTCTAAACTTGACTGCCTACTGAATGTCATGTTTTTCGGATATTTATAATGTAGATACAGCTATATTCGATCTTTAATTATTGTTGGAATTCCTAGTTTTTCTTAGAAACATTACACGAATGACTAAAATACCGTCAGTTGCGAGTGCAAGAGTGCAGAGAGAGAAACGTTATTAAGAATACTGTATGTATGTACGAGTATATGACTATGAGTAATAGGTACATATCCATGTCCGTTTTTATGTGACCTGTAGATTACCCTTACCTAAGCTCTCTCATGGAGTTTCTTGCAGCGCTTCTTCTCCGACATTATGGTCTTGTCCACAGCGCTAGCAAATTCACTCCATATTAGAAAAAGCCTCATTTAGCCTTTTTATTGAATAAACATATTGAATTTAGAACCGGCTTTATTATAGGTATCGCTGGATTGAAAACGTATGTACATCTTCAAGGGTTTGTTAATAAAAAAAAAACTTGTACTTACCTCAAACTTATAATGATTAATTGGTTTCTTAAACAACTGCTACACCGCAAAGACCTATTCTCTACATTTCAAGCTCTTTAGTCTCTTCAGACTCTTCAGTCTTAATGGTCTAGGAATGAATAGAGAGAATGGATCATCATAGTGTACACAAATCAATATTTAGATTTAGTCTCAAAAGCAAAAATATCCAAAAGCTCTAGACTGTATTGATGAAAAAGTGAATATAGTTTTGCCTGTAACTTTATTTTCATGTAATTCATTAATAAGTATTAGACTAGTCTTAAGGTCAATTCACCGTGCTAACAATGCCACAAGGGTTCAAGCCATAAATACCAAAACCGACGACCTTAAATTGCTTTTTGCAAATCCAATTCTGAATCATAATAACAATTCCGTACCGAACCTATTACATAAACCTTCAACACTGACTCTCAGTGCAAATAAACATCAAATTACAAAAAAGCCAACGAATCGCGTTACAGCAACGCGTTAAACGCAATGCGTCACGCCGCCGCGCGGTCCAAACACCGGGAAATCCTGAGTTATGGAGCGGACAGTCGCGCCACAATGCGTAATCAATAACAATTTCAGTACGAGAGTGCAGTTGATTTGTGAGGGCCGAGTTGCTGAGAGTAAAGGATTGCGGATTAAACACAATTTTTTGTCACGCGATAAAAATTGGACACGAGAAAACAACACACAATCCCGTTGCGAACCTAAACTTCCCGGAAAATGTTTCTTACATTTTCTGCAAAAAAACTCCTGCTCAATCTAAATTGGTTTGTGGTAATGCGCGCCTATCCTGTTCGTGCACGATGCCATTTGCAAAAAAGACATGTGCAGTTTTCCATGTTATTCATTTCTTTTCAATCAGTGCTCTTGTTTTTATTCCTAATGTTACTTAATTTTTTTTTCACGAAAAAAGTTGGAACCGTCATCTGCTAAGGTATTCATTGATGTTCTCCGTAACAAGTTTGTTTTTTTCCGACGGGTGGAAAGCCGAGTGTTTTTTCTGTGCGCGAAACTACGTAGAATTATTGTGACCCAAAAATTAAACCACCAAACCAACGAACTTTCATTCATTAAGGGCATCAAACACATATTTTTTGATTCAGACGTTTATTTTTGTAATAATTTTAGTTACAAAACTCACCATTGAAAGTTTTCAAATACAAGTATCGTTTTACGATCCAAGTCCGTTGTGCGCCTGCGCCAGCCCTTTGCGAATTCACGCTAAGTATTATAGATGGGACGACACAACACAGTTTATGCTCTTTATGCACTTTATGCTCGAATACCGGCATTAGTTATTATTTTATAACTGTGTAAAATTCACGAAATTATGCTCTTCGACATTGTGCTTTGAGAATTGTTGATGCTCGTGAGATTGCAATGGTGGAATTTGTCAAGGAATATATTTCGTCGCCGTCGTTTTTCTATCTTAAAAGTAATGCATCGATACTCAAAGCTTTTGCTTTATTTTATTAATCTGTAGAATTTGTATGCGTGATAGGTCTTTACGCAGTGGTAAGATCAACACAACAACAATTAAGAAGCATTATCAATATGGCATACTTACACATCACGATGCTTCAGTGAGATTGAATGAAAGTTACGAAAGTCATCTACATATACATGTTCATGTGTGTTTTAACACGAATGCTTAAACAATAACTAAGCGATTTAGATATTAGTGTGTATAATCCTTCTCGTTTATTATTAGCTACTTTTTTCGGTTACATAAATTTTCAGTCTAGGTATTTAAATTTATTATACGATTGTATTCGTGTGATTTAGAAATTTTACTACCGACGACGTATACTTCATGAGCGAGCAAGTCGTTCATAATGAATACTAGCAGTCATGATGTAGCTTTTAACGCTGATTCTGACCAACATCCATAACTTTTGCAAAACTTTTAGAAATTGTGTTTTTAAGTGTCCGAAAAGAGTATTTTATTTTAGAAACGGAAGGTGACAAAATGATATCAACTTTACTTAACGTAGACCTACCGATTGGGCAGTTGCATCGTCCATGCAACTGAAGAAATATTCAATGTCTCCAAAAATTAAGTCTTTGACAGAAACTTACTTGTTAATCTTATTATAATATTCTTGATACTTATTGGTACTGGTAGATTTTTGACGTGTAAAAGTTCCCGTGCGGCCTACTTACTGAATAAACATCTTTTATCTTATCTTTTATTATAATACCAGTCAACCGTTGGGTCAAACTGTGATCAGAGGTTCTAGACTCTATCTAGGTTCTATTTGTTTCCTTTTTAACCACTCGCGTCACTGTTAGATCACTTGACTCTTCGTATCACGTCATTTACCAGTGACGCGATTGGTTTAAAAACGAAACCGCGAACTAGCACCATGAAAAGAGAGACACTTCTTCAACCATGCATGCATACTATAAATACATAATAATTTACTGTAAGGTGAGAATGAAAACTATAATCATACAAACACCTCAGTCCGCAGCGACCTCTACCGGAGCCCGCGGATTTAGTTTATAAATAACGCACAAATGAGCCTCGTTGGACTAATCCTGATTTACCGAGTTACCTGCGCCTGCGCCGCCATATAACATACGGACGCGTCCATATAAACCTTTAAAAACGAAAACATAAAGAATGCCATATTTTCTTAATCTTTATCGATGGACATTCCGCTTTATATTAATATAATTATTTTCTTTCGGACAAAACGAACGATACGCCGTCTTTTATCACTTTTGTCCTGTGTGAACTAGACTTTATAAAAGATTATGGAGCATGATAGCATTAGTTTCAATTTGTAAAGGCGTGTGTACATTAACGTGAAAGCCTTAGGGCGAGTTCATAATGTCCGAGCGCTGAGTGAATCGGGCTGATTTATGGGACAGCTTATGGGAGGGGGGGGATAAACCGTGTTCAGGACTTGGCATAGCTAAGCCTATGCTAAGCTGCGGTTTTTACGTTTTGTAGTGTGCCAGTATCACTGTATCTATTGCGCAGTAAATGAAAATGGGTCTTTTTTCCACAAAGATTCTAGGATCAAGCCTATCTATTGCGAAGTATAAATCAAAATTCAACTTTTCACAGCAGTTCTAGGATCAAGCCGATCCATGAAGTTATTATTGGGTTCAGACTATTGTGTGGAAAAGCATATTTAGTCAATTGAACACAGTGACATTTGCGTCAATTTTGTTCTGTGCAGATGTTTTCTTAGAGAACATAAATTATTAAGCAAAAATATCAGGGGGCATTATCTAGGCTAGTTATTAAGTACCCGTTCGTGTTGTACCAGACAACGATTAATATACTTATTCAGAGAGATACAACCTTTTATGTACAAAAATTATCTAAGACAGAGTAATAAATACTCGCGCTCATTACTCAATAATTTTGCCTCTAGGGAATCGAACCCCGGGACCACTACCAGGGCTCTATTCTAGGCGATAAAGATATCGTATTTGACCTGTTATGGAATTATTTTTAACTTGGCCGCAATCACTGTCAATTAAAAAGGAGCTGTCAAAAAGAGACAGTTCGAACTTCAAAATTCAAAATATTTATTTAGGAAATTGGCAACATGAGGGTTTTTTTACACGTCGGTAATATAGAGTGAATATACTAGCGCTTCGGACAAGACCATCATTGCGTAGAGCGAGGTAATTTTTTCAAATCATAAAATATAATAATACTTAAAAGTATCATTACAAGGTAATAAAGTACCTAATAAATATAATAAAATTAAAGAAAAACAACCACAACACAACCACAATAACTGAAAAAGAAAACTAAAATTAAATAAAACTAAGTCTAAATATATAAATTAACTAAAACATTAAATCTAACAATGACCCCTGCGGCATTGTACCAAAGATGCTGGCAGCATTTCCTCGCTGGATTGTTAAACTTATACGTTGAGCGAGGAAACTGCCAGCTCTTCGGTCTCCCGTGACGTCAATGAGCCGCTTCGAAACTTCTTTGAATTATATTGTATAAATATAATTATTTGTACAATAACAGGTCAAAGACAGAAGATTTGGTTTTACCCCCTAGAATATCGGCCCAGGTAGGCTAGCCGCGTCGTCAAAGTTAGCTTTTCAACTACTTTTGGAATTACCTCATGATTTCTACGCGTCCTACCACTTAGTTGACATTAAACGATTGCATTAATCGCTCCTTTAGGATTATAGTGACCTAATTCAAAATTTTCAGCGTTCGACTTCGAGTCATAAATTTATTACTGTAGAGACCTAACTCGAAATCCAAAATTTACTTATTATAGGTCACTATAATTCTAAAGATGCGAAATACTTACGCAGAATTATTGTGGTGCTAAGGTTTTGCAGGATTGCGTAAATGTAGAAAGAAACGCGACTGCTTTGTAGAATGAAAAGACAACATAATAATATTGTTAACACAAAAGGAAGCCCTAATATCAAAGAAACATGCGATCGCCTGTCAAACATAACGAAAACAATACTAATAATAAAGTCAACAGATAAAGGGTAAACATCGCCGGAGGCGGAGGGAAGAGAGGACAATGTACACGTACGGTGCAATAATTTGCACCAACAACCGACTCATTGTTTATTATGTTTGCAAATTGCTGTAGAACAAACTATTGTCCAGTTTGGATGAAAAGGTTTAAGGTAAGAGACATGAGCGGAGCTCGTTGGAGCAGTGGCTAGGAAATCCCGGTTCTGTAATTCCCGGGAATTTCATAGTGCCTAAAGAACCGGTACTTAAGATTACATCCCGGTTCTCCCGGTTCTTTCCATGAACATCAAAAAAATATCGCGAGTGCGAGCGATGACGCCGGCCCGGCACAAGCAAACTGCAATATCGCATCAACATCCATCATATTTTGTGGCATATTTGCAATAATTGATCTCTAACAATTTTCTAGTAAGTGTTTTACTTAATTAAGAAAAGAAAACATGCATGTTTTTATTGCATATTTAAAAAAAAACAGGTTTCATAAAGTTTTTTGATCGTTTTATTTCTCAAATGTTAATGAGTGGTAGTAAATTGAGGTAAAAAAAAGAACCGGGAGAACCGGGAGTCCCGGTAACGTCCCTGCCTAGAACCGGGAAATGGAATTCTCGGAACCGGGCCCGGTACTGCACGCCCTAAGTGGCACTTAAAAGTTTGTATCGTGCTTCTTTGCATCTTTATACTTTTGATTTCTGCGTTCATCACAAACATATTCCTACGAGTATACAAGTCTAAACATTGCACGTCGTCAAGCTCACAATGACTTTCGGCTTCGGAAATAACAACACAACTGCCCCCTATTTCACCATCAGTGACATTTCAGTGCACATGACGCAGCTTATATGAAACCCAGTCATGTATCAGCGTGTTAACTTTGCAATGTATACCCAATTGTCACCTGTCACGTGTCATTGTCAAGATGGTGAATTAGAGGGTTGGATTCAACAGGACAGTGGCCCTAAACAAAAATGTATAGGTAACGCATGTTAATATACATACACACATTAAATCACGCCTGTTTCCCAGAGGGGTAGGCAGAGACCACTTCTTTCCATTTGCTACAATCTTGACAAATTTCTTTCGCTTCTTCCGCATTCATACACCGAGTCATGCACGCACGTCGGTATCGGGTACTTAAGATTCGGCCTTTTTCCAGTTTTTCTACGATTTGACTAGATAAACTACGCCTAGGGCGGCCCCTTCCGACCCATCCACTCACTTCACGCATGTTAACAATTTTCGAAAACTGGATGGATTGATGTATCCATGTTTGATGGATTGATGTATCCATGTTTGATGGATTGACATAAGCGTCCAGCAGCTTACGTCAGTCCTTTACATTTCCGATAGCGATAACGTTCGCAGTATATATCTTGTCTAAAGCCAAAGGATTGATTGTATCATTGTTTTAAAATCGCTTAAGTCTTTATACTTGAACCTCCAAGCCCTGAAGCAGTGCACATGGCATTTTGAAAAGAGGATAATGCTTTTTTGACGATTTTTTTCCAAATAACACAAATTTATTTACCAACAATGGACATGAAGTTATTAAAAGCCACAATGGCTTGAATAACGCCGTCAATGATAAATGCAATACTAATTGTTACAACAATCTTAACATTGTATTTTTAAGTCGCTTCCGCTGTCTGTTTGCTTAGATCTTTTAAACTACTCAACGGGTTTTAATACAGTTTTCAGCAATAGATAGAGTAATCAAGAGGAAGGTTTATATGTTTAAGATATTCTGGTTTATGAATAAACCGAAGCGTAGCGAGGGAGGATCGCTAGCACTACATAAAGAAGAATATTTGACATCAAAAAAGGAACCGACCAACTTTTGAAATTTGTGAATGTAATTTGCTTAGCTACTCTATTTGCGTTAAATTAATTAATTTGGCTTGTTACATTTATATGATACCTAAATTTTTATATTAAACAAAAACATTGTTTCGGTACCTAAAATTTCGTTGTTTTACTCGTAACAACTTTAATATAGGTACTTACTTGTATGTATCACCATCATCATCTCGAGATGGATTATGAGTATGATGATGGCAATACTGGACAATGCTCTAGCTTCTATCCGTCTATTTCCGGTGTTACCGGAACTCTGACTTTTTTTAAAGTAGGTTAAAATAACGTATATCTGTAACGTAACTCTGACATTAATTTAATTAATAAACAATTTTTCAGGCTTTGTTAACTTTCTAACAAAATGTTAATTGCCAGCAATGTAAAGCACAGCAATTTGACAAGTGTAAATGACAGTCGACAGATAATTTGATTATTATGATCTGCCCCCGTACCACGACACGCCCTGTACTAAGCAACAGCGATACTGATAACGAGTAACACGCAGCACATGTCATGCACTACATTAAAAATGGACAGTATCTAAGAAAATTAATTGTGAAGCTATTTTAATTATTTTCTAATTGATAATACTTGCAAACAATTGCTAAAGCAACGTATTATCGGCAGTTTTAATAAATGCCCGCAAGCCGGTAACACACTGTATTATGCTTCCTTATTTTTCTCCGGTGACATGTTTCTATGTATATGAAAAACCAAATACATACAATGGCTTTGCTATACTACGCTTTAAGACACTAATATTATTAGTTCGCATTGAGTAATTTCCTTGATAAGCACATCTCATCTCCCAATTTATTCTTCATTCACTTCTCTTTGTTCCATAATATAATTCGCAACGTCAATAATTTCTGAATGAACATTGACTTGTCCCACTCAACCATAATTTCTTCTGATGCCGTTCAATACTTTCTTTTATTTATAACAAAACGCAATTCCAAAAACGCGGTAGTCACTATGCGTGTCTATTGTAGCCCAAATGCCCAGTGGGTCCAGTGGGCCCACGTTTTGCGCATCTCTGCCCCCATTTTGATTTCTGTGTCGGCTTGCTTGAATCGACCCATTGTGCGCTGACAAGTAGATTCGGAAAAATATACCACCCTGTTACTGGTACTAATTTGTACAGGGATGGAGTTGGGTGGCGAGGGAGTTTGTTATAAATGTTCGTTGGTATTTTGCATGTTGATCCGAAGTGTGTAACACAGATGAAACTTTAAAAAGTTTAAACAGTAAAATTTAATGATAAAGTTTTACTAGTTCAATTTATACGGCATCATAAAAAAATAAGCAATAAGATGAAAAATTTAATAAGTTAGTAATCTTGACTATTAAGTACCTAGAGTGACCATTTTTACAAACGCCTACATTTTCTTTCTTTTGCGTATCGATATATTTTTATTCTAAACGTTGTTATTAAAAAAAGTGTTTAGTAAATCAAGAGTTATTGACAATAAGTATTTTTTTCGATAATAAAGGCTTACTTACTAAAATCAACATATATGGATTTAATGTTTTTAATTTAACGTGACAACATCCAGTGAAATTGAACCTTTATACGCATAATTTCAGTTATACCATGTATGAATATAAAAAAATTCACTCATTTTGTCAGAAAAGTATTTTGAAATTTACCAAATACATACCTGTGCCTCAAGGTGCAACCCGTTGCAAAAACAGTCAGAAATTGTCCAAAATTTCTAAACGTGATCAGGCCATTGTCCCCACACACCAGCCACAATGGCGGACAAAGCGACCATCCTTAGCTACTCTTTTATAAACAACAATGGTACTTTGCAGCTAACAATACCGATAAATCACCCTTTAAACGTCTAACCAACCAAACACCAAACGAATAAATTTCAACTTAGTCATCAGTCAGTTTAAATTCATTCTTGTTCTCATCGTTCTTTGCAGTTATGGCATTGTTGGCATGGAAGGTTGTAATGGCATCTCACATGTTTGCCATAGTGTCATTGTTACCTACACCTATTGTGAATTGTTCGCTGCATTGTTGGGCCGGTCGATGCGAAACATTTTAATATTGTAAAATTATAAACGTCTTCCGTGCGTGCAAATGCACAGGAGCTGCGTTGACACGATTTAGTGACGTTTAATATTATGATACAAACATAATTATTATATTTAATGTGCATTTGATTTGTTCATCCATATACTTAGTAAACTTTGCACCACTCAGTTGCTATTAAGCTCAAATGCACACATTAAATAAAAAGAATTGTTTAAGTCAGTTCAGTATATTCAATAAATATATGTATGAGATTTTTAAACTTGTTAATATAACTCAGTTTCAGGAGAATTATTTTAAACTCATTGAGCTTTATTATGCAAAAGTTTTGCATTAAATCAATCATTGGTTTTATTTTATAACGTTGTAAAACATTAACAATTGTAACGTTTTTATATATTTAATAGCTACTTTAAGTAGGTAGGTTACACCTATAATTACATTAAATTATTTTCTTATTTGATACGAGTAGCGACTCTACTCACCCCGCTGTTCCACCCACGCTCCACGATTTATTGGAATCCAAAACTGTCTCCACATGCCTTACATTTATTCCAAATCCCTCACAAACAATATCGAAAACTATACCTCGGCACGTCGCATCCGGCCATACAACCCATACAATATTGGTTTCATAAAATTCATTGTCGCGAATTGTATCATTCAGCACTTTGTAACATTTTTAATTGTTTGCTGCGTTTATTGGTGCTACAGCTTTATTTTCACAATTTTTGTCGCTGCATTTTGAATCTTCAACAACAACAATAAGACTTTCAATAATGTCACCAAAAATTAAAATTTATCCATTTACTATAAAGAAGGATTGCATATCCGGTCAAGTTCCTAGACTTTGTACAATTGAGTTGTCATGTTGTCATCTTAATCGCCGGAAGTCAAGTGTACTTTAAAGGTGGCACTGAATAGAGATAGTGGAACTGTGGCCAAAACCTTTCAAAGTAGTGAATACAATTTCAGTGAATTGACCGCTTTATAAGTAAATTGCTTAACAAATTGGAGTACCCTCGTTTTGAAAAGGCAGAATAAGTTCAATGCGACAAATCAAACATCTGTCTCCCTGTTAATACTTACTGGCTCTTATTAGGAAGAATACACGTAGGAACTCTGGCGTAAAGCCTTTATCAATAAAATTTAGCCTGAGTTCAGGATCCAAAGAATACTTCCAATCGTAAAGAACTCGTTTGTAAAGTAAGATAAGATACAATTGCTACTGATTACAGCAAACGTCTTCCGTTTGTTTGATCAGGAACCCTTGACGATTGGCTCTGACCACAGAAGCGGCAAAGAAGCGGTTTCGGCAGATCAGATACAATTCAAAGGACATCCTCGAAACTCATTCAGCGCACACCTAGTTCAGTTTCATTCACAAACATTTACAACAGTAGCATTAGCGTCGTAAGCTCGGTCCGCATTCGCAGGGGCTCATTCATTTCGTTCGTTTCATTCATTTCAGGCAATACTCACGCTAGACAATCGGTCTTTGATAGTCCAGTAATCCGATCTTTGTCCACGTCATTTCTTAGTTCATTCACAGATGCAGTTTTTGAAACTTCAGAGATGTTATCGGCACCGTTTTGGTTTGCTTGAAGATTTTGCTCAAACTGAATTAGTATTGTTCCAAGTTTCTTAAGGGTTTTGTGAGAACGGAAAGCTTACCACAAAGAACCAAATGGCAAACAGATTAAAAAATGTTTTGCCGCTTTGTGCATTAATAACAAAGGGCTTTGTGAGTGAAATGAGCAAACAACCCAGAATTTTCACATGTTTAAGGTATCAATGTGAAACAAACATATTTACGGTCAAAACAGCGGTTAGTAAGTAAGTAGTATATATTTATGTATAATTTCCTGAACTACGAGTATTCCGTATTGTTACATGTTAAACTATATCGGTTAATATTCATGACACTAAATAGAACAAATAAAGTTATTCTCAATAATTCGTACCCATTTTGCTACCTTTAGTGTCATGTACCAACCGATATCAAGAAAAAAAATAAGGAGTTAAGTACCTAATTGAAATACCATAGAAAAGATAAGCACCAATCCAAATCACCATTATAATTTCCAATTCATTGACCAAAAACATCTGTTACCACTTCCGACAACAAAACGGACATGCCTAATCTCTACATAATGATACAATAATCTTGCATTAATAAAGCAGTACCGTACACTTTTAAATAAACCATTTAGATTACAAATATTACAATACTGGTCCGAAGCCTTTCACGTACGTCCGGAAATACCAACAATCGACTTAAGTTCGGAAGCCTAAAATTCTAATTTATCATTCTTTTACTCCAGACGCTGAGGCACCAGATTATCCTCATTGTTATTGGCTATTTCATTAACATCCTGAGCTTCTATTGCTTCATTCTCCGTGTTTGCTGAAGAGTAAACTTTGTATTGTTGTTAGGAAACTTCTTAAGTAGGATTAGGATGGATTGGGACGCTTTGAGAGACCGGCTCCATCGGTATGACTTTTGTTACATTTTGCGGTCGTTGAGGAAATTCGGCGAAAAGGCAGTTTAAACGTTTGGCGTAAATGTAACTGTATTTTCTTTTGTATAAACTGCAATATTAAAGATTTAGATCTTACGTATCGATATTATGATAATCAATATTAAATTACTAAGTAGTATCTACCTATAAGAGCGGTTTAAAGAATCCTTCTCAATTGTCAAAAACGATCATCGGTTGTCATTATAATTTCAAAGGACGTTTTGACATATTCTGATCCAATAAAGCTCCAACCAATAAGCCAAAAAATAATGAGAACATAAAGCCGGGGACACATAGGATGAGCACTTCAATGTACATTGACGACAAGTCGCGCGTGTGATACCTATTATCAGTCGCACGATGAAATTAATTGATTAAGCCCTCCACAATAGGCACTGCACACATGAGATGACGACAATGTGACCGGGAATCGGACCCGGATTAGCTGGTACCCACTGGGTCCAATTATTCGCTCGTGAGAGAGCACCTTTATCGCTGGATTTTTCGCTGGCACGCCCACAGCTTTATTTGGATCTCTATCTGGGAATACGCTCTGAATATAATAAAACAGTTTCCGCGTACGATGACGCGTTGTCAGTTTGGTAAGCACCTCGAACTCGTTGCGGGCGGTGGGTGTGTGACGTATTTTTAATAATCGCTGAATGTCAATTATACTCGTATAATATAAAAATTAAGTGTTTTCTTCAAAGGTTGGCTTTTTATAGCGTTAAAGAGTACTATAAAAGACACTATACCATTTGTATAAAAATGAATTTAAGTTTGTGACGGCAGATAATTCAATAAATGTTAACATTTTAAATCGATTTTTGGGTACCTATTCATAAATGTTTCTATAAAAATATAATAAAAAAATACAGTTGAGGTTTAAATTTTATCCTTTTTTTCTGTAAATAAAAAATAACATGATGCCCCAGAAATGTAATGCAACAAGAGATAATTTATCAAAGATACCTAGAAGCAATACAGATAACCAGTATGCAAACTGACTTAGATTTTGATAAGAGCATATTTAATTGATATGATAAGGGAAATATGAGAACTCTGGAATGCCAGAATAATAAACATTAATCGGAGGTTCTCGGTGAGATACGAATTAAAGAAATTAGAGCCCCGAACATCAGCTCTACAAATGAGAAATCATGTTCCGCAGCCTCGTATTAACAACGTTCTAATAAGATAACTTAACATTTACTCTTGTAAGATTTTTCTTCTCCGAAATTCTCTCTCAATCTAATTTGACTTAATCTAAATCACATCCAAAATCTTTATCGAGATTGTCTACGCCATTATCATCTGGAGAGTCTTGGATGATACAAGATTCAGTCCAAATGGCTCCGGGTTTATCTTCGTACCCATAAGTTGATACACAACAATGCCTATCCATCCCATTGAATGTAAAACGCGAAGCGCGAGAACAGCATTCAGCATTGTGCCGCCACAAAGTTTAATTTAACATCAAGGAATGAGCATCAATGGTATAAAAGCTTCCATTCCTAGTCATTATCGCTACGGCCGAAGCCTGTGTGAGTTTCATTTGATATTTCCATTTAATTTCAATTCGAAACTCATCTTCACGTACAATGGCCTACGCGACAATGAGCCCGCTACCATGTCAGAGGTAATGAGTCTGTTCGTGCGTAGACGCGAATTTCACGCCGGCGCGCTCGGCCAACTCCTCCAACGCTTCTTAGAAACCGACGCCGATTGTACCCCGCATTCATTGATGGTTTTTTTAAAAGAATCCCCGCCCCGTCCTCCATTGTCCGGTGGATATAAATTTCCTTAGCTTTTTTCTTCTTTCAACAATGAAGTGTCATTGTTCATGTTTGTATTTTAATATCGTGCCGAACACACGACAAAATCGGAATAGATAAATAATGTTTAGGAGTTTTTTTTGGAGCATTTGTTACGTTGGTTCCAGAGAGTCTGGCGCGGCCATATTTGGATCTTATTAATGGGGGAAGGATGCGTTCCATTCATGGCTTATGCATGCGTTCGTCATAATATGTTGTTACAAAGACCGCTTTGTGGTAGTGGATGGCTTCATTCTTGGGCTGGTTGGCGGTCTGTGTACCTGCCGCGATTCTTAGTAAAAATGGATTTAACTGGACCTACTTAGAAACAGTAACGTTATTAATCGTTTGGTATTGATGTCGATACACAAATGCCGCAGTAAATAGTTACATTTATAAAAGGACTCAAGTGTGTGTGTTCATTCATGTAAATCCGTCGTTTCAATCATAAGTAGACTAATACCATAAGTATAGTAGATAATGCCATTAGGCATTAGGTCCGCCATTTGTACTTATTTTTGTGCATTAAAAAATATAAATCAATAAATATACTAAAAAAACCTACCATTCGGCGACGTTGTTCACCTTAATTATCACAGAAGGATAGTTATTGACTACATGTTTCTGAACCTGAAAATGAAATAAAACCAATGATACGTTGTTGCGTTGTGACCAACATTTAAGTTCTAAATTCAAGCTTTGATTTTTTTAATACGCTTTTGTTTTTATTATCGTTTATTGTTTTTTGTTCTTTATAGTCTATTTTGTTATATGTCTCTGTATTGTTTTGAATAAAAGTATTATGTCCTACTTTTTATTAGTAGCTTTTATTTACCTAAGCTTTGTTCGTATACCTATTTGCAGTCTTAGGATTGCATTGCAGTCTTGTGATTGCGAATGTCTATGGGTCACAGTTTCCACTTACCATCAGGTGGCCTGTGTGCTCGTTTGTCTATTTGATGCCATTAAAAAAAAAAAACCTTTCATTCCGGTTCAAATCTTACAAGTCTGTTTTGAACCAAGCAATGTGCTGACATTTGGAATATGTATGTAAAATCGAAGGCAATATTATGGTATATAGGAGCTAATCTGACGATGGTGTCGGAAGGTGACAAACAGATCCCTGCTGCGTTAAACGTGCATTGAAGATTTGTTAGTACCTACAAAAAATAACTGTCGCCAGCAAATCTGTCTCAAAAGTAAGTACCCAACTAACAATTTAACGTCGTTCAGAAGTTTAGCAAACGTTATCTTAATACCTTTGATCGTAATAGCTAAGTCATACTAATGTTTTAATAACGTTTACTAAACGCGAAAATGGCCCCAGTTATACGACCTACTTTGTCGTATAATGGTCATACAGAAGTCACAAGCCGTCTTCGTTAACGTCATTCAAAAGTCATATGAACGTTATGGAAATACCACTTTTGTTGTATTGTGGTCGTACAGGTGTTTTTGAATGACTAAAACGTTTTATTTGAGTCAAGGAACACAACACCTGTAAGACTTCTTATTCATTTTTCTTGTCATTGGCACTTTGTGATTGTGTTTTGAGATTTGAGTGCAAAATAAATAGTTACTTACTAGGAAATAAAAGGTGAGTGTAATTTAACTGTCATATTTTACTAACTTTATCTGTCTCTTATGCCGTTTAGTTCGACTGGGAATTGAAGTTTTATGATAATATACCTATATAAATACTATTCAGATTTTCATGCCCCCTCGTAATTTTGTGTTTAAATCATTATATTTTTATCAATAAAAATATGTTTGTATCTAAAAATGTAGGAAATGGTTGCTTTTGTCGTACACTTATCTCTTTACGACGTTGTAAAAACATAAAGTCATATTAAGGTTATTTTAAAACCATGCAATACGCCATGACAGCTAGCTATTAAGGTAGGTAGGGTTTTTTGATAACAGGAAATCCCTATTAACTTTCCTTTTGAAAGTTCCACTACGTTTTAGTTTTCTCCACGTATTTTTTGCTTCCATTTTTCGTAGTTTCTATACAACGTTCCGTAAAATAATGGCGGCCTAGACGTTTTAAAGTCAAAACCTGACTAAAATGCGACTACAGGTTAGATTAAAGTCAGGAAATGACATTAAACGGCCATCATGCAAATAAACGTTATATTTAAGTTTGAAATAAACAACTAAGTCATTTAAGAGTCGCTTATTAACTGCAGAAAAACAAGATAGTGGTTGTTTTATAAACGTCACTGTAAGAACGTCTATACAATGCTACATTATATAAATGTCATATAAAGGTTTTTCAAACACCTAATTTGGTCAGTTCAAATCGTTTAATGGACTATAACGTTAGTATGACAATTGCGTTGTCGTACAAACGTTTAAGCTAAGACTGTAATAAAACGTCGTATAATTTAGTCTTACCGACGTTGCTAAGACCAGTGTATTATGACATATTCGTCGCACGACTAATAGGTTAAATTAAACACGTCTATAGGACCTAGTAGTCATCTCATTACCATTATAAGACTGCTATCCAACTTTATGTCATACAAGTCAAGACTTATGCGACGTTTTTGTTTGTTGGGTAGATTGTTTTGTGAGAAACTTATTCTTTCCATAGTTTTCAAATAACATGTTTGACGGAACCTCACACCCTGAGCCAACAATCGCCCTAACCCACTTGTTTTACAGAAACTAGTTTGTATAATCCTAGCCGCAAGGATCCGCCACGGTCCGACACCCAGGGGTTGGACGTTGACAAATACGCCAATCATTCTGCAGCTCTAAAGTAAAAGGGTATAAGTCTTCTGAGATTGAAGTAAAAAGGGCATAAGTCTAGCATACTCTGTATAAACTTATAACCTTTTTAATACGAGCTAAACCGACTTGTATCCGTTTTGACTAGAGCCACAGTGTTGTCTATGGGAAACAGACGCACATGCGTCTCAGCAGGTTTTGGACATTGTCTAAGGTGAAAGAATAGCTAGATGATATATCACTTAAAAGACAAGCAATGTTTCAATAGAACTTGTATTAGTATTAGATAAAAGTTGATAGTTCATAATTTGGTCTTACTCATTTTGACGGAAATTATGTAAGGACCACTTAGAAAGAGCCTAGAACACAACGCAAAGCGCAAGAGACATTACATACCTACATTTAGGTAATAAACATGGAATTATTTATTGTAAAATTCAAGTAAGGATAATTAATCAGAAAACAAACAAACGAAAGAATATATATTATTATTATTATATATTATATATATATTATTGAACCCTTATTTTTTGGTATTTTTCAATATTTAGAGTAGAGTTGAGTAAACGCGCAGAGTAACTCTCTCTATACTAAGAGAACCCCGCGTTTGTTTTCCACCACCACTCAAAAAGTTGTAAGGAAAAAACAATGGCATGTAGCTTTAAAACTTCCTTATTTCACAGTGATTCAAATCATGCAAGAAAACAATGTTTTTTTTTTATTAATACTTGAATTAAGGGGTTTTTCGTATCACGGACATAAGGAAAAATGTCAAAAATTCCTATTAAAATGACCGATATCTCGGAAACCGTGAAACTTAGCATAATAGTAAATGTGGTCAAAAATTTTTCATCACACTTGCTCGTAAATAGTGTCCTAACATGCTAGAAAAATCGACCGTAAATCCAAAATAATACCCGCGGGCCTTTTTTTTACCATTACGTTACTTAAGTGCGTAATAGCTTTTTTTTTAAATATTATACGTGGACTCAAACTATCACAATACGTCTGGACCCCAATTCTTGTGCCATTCGATATGAAGTTTCATTCGAGATGAAATGTCAGTTGAATACTATTTCCTAACAATCTCGCATAAACTATTGATCTCATATGTCACTAGAATCGGACTCCGAACACGTTTGACATTATCTGTGGTAAGTCACAGACAATGATGTAGTCTGCCGCTAATAAGTTAAAAATATGATCTTTTGTCTGATTTTATTTCATTTCCTCGCAATTGTGATGAAAAACATTGTATGTTACACGGGTGGTAAAGGAAATACAAAGCTCGAGTCATTAAAGCCCTCAGCCTACGGCTTCGGGCTTCTAACAGACTCTCGTTTGTAATTCTTTCTTTACCACCCTTAATACACAATGTACTATTACTAACATCCCGTAAAACGCCTACACCCGAGTGCAAAACACCCTGTATAATATATTTCGTTCATCTCAAACATTTCATTGCAAAGTTCAATCGCAACAAACCAACGCCACACAGAATCCTAATTGCCTCAGTTCTAGCCGGACACCGCGTCCGCAAAGTTAAGGGCTCTCCACACGATCCGAACTCTATAGAAACCGTATAAAGCTATAAAGGATCAAAGGTGCCACTTGCCTTGCGTTGGGTCTTCTGAAGAACCTCTATTAGCCATTGTGGGTTTTGGTTTTGATGTGTTATAAGGTCTTTGGGATTTTTAATTTTTCAATGGTATTGAGGTTTGTATTTATTTGGGAAAGTAAGATTTAAGTAAATGTGTTAAGTCTAGTGTTAGGTGGTTAACTTAGGTGGTAGGTATACAAAAAATTTCGCCAAACTGCGGGCAGTTTGTTGGCGAATAGTGCGCTCACAGTCAAGTTAAACCATTTTTGTGTTATACCTACTTCTACAAACCAAATTAAGTACTAAGTTAAATTAAGTTACTAATCTACAAGTACAGCTAATCGTATGCTTAGCTACCCACCTCATCCCACGAAGGCAATGACCCTGACCTATATTATTATTATGACATCATGTTTGATTACTGTGAGCAAGTCTCCTTCGTGATTTGCGGTAGGTAACCAAACACACCAATATGTTTAAGTATTTATAATATAATAGAATAGGATAGAAATAGTTATATTTAATATTGCTGTATATCTTTATATTATGTATCTATATTATCTAACAGTAATGTTTTTAATCTTTTTTTGAAAATCTCCTTACTATATTCTTCCAAATCTGGGCTTAGTTGGTTAAAAATCTTAGGTATCATGTGTTTACGAGTTCTCTTGCCATAGTAATTATTAGTGTTATATTCTACATATCGTCTACTCATACTGTACTACTACTACTGCTATGTTATACTAGCGGTGATCCGTACCTCGCTTCGCTTCGGTCTATGTGAATTTTCTGCAATACCAATAATCTAGAATTTATTATACTTACCAACACCTACCTTACCTTACCTTACCTTTCTCTTGAATCACTCTATATAATTGGTGAAAACCGCATAAAATCATTTGCGTAGTTTGAAAGATCTAACCGTATAATACAGAGGGACAGATGGCAGGAAGCGATTTTGTTTTATACTGTGTACAGAAGTTTAATTCTGAGGCTTTTCTGTCTATTTTTTTTTATGGCATAGAGAAGACAAACGAGCACACAGGCCACCTGATGGTAAGTGGAAACTGTGACCCATAGACATTCGCATTCACAAGACAGCAATGCAATCCTAAGACTGCAAATGCGTTGCCAACCCTGAGGACTAACATGGAATGACTCTATGCTAGTCATTTCACCGGCTGTCTTTTCCCCAAACCGGAACACAACAATGCGAACACTGCTGTTTGGCGGTAGGTTAATGGATAAGATGGTGGTAGCGATCCGGACGGACCCTGCACAAGGTCCTACCACCCGCAAAGGCCATCTCCTATATTAAACAATTCTAATAATCTGGTGCCAGAATTATATTTCCTGTTTTATAGATCCTAACTTCTAGCCATCAAAGAACCCTGTCGCTGAAAAATATACCTACATCGATACTTAAGTCGTGTCTTAAGACTATTATTGAGTTAATATGAGTAGTTTCTATTAATAAACTCCAACGACAAGTATAAGGCAAACAGTTTAAATATAAACTCAATCGATGACGCGTAAACTATAAACGAATCGATAATTTGAATGACATGTGGCGCAAACACTGACATATGTCAGGTCACGCGATGACCTCGGTAGTAATTTGATTTAGTTGTGTTTATTCTGTTATAATGACAGTAGGGGAACATTATAAAACAGTAGTTTCCTTAAAAAAACTGTTATATTCGATACAATAACTATTAAAGAGAAATAAATTATGTAATGGCGACACCTTCTTTCAGACCTAATATCTTTTAAAAGTTCCAACAGATTTATATAAATCCTAGCTAAAAACAATTTTGAATAAACGAGCGTTCTTTAAAAAAAACCGTTATCTAATCGATCCATTTTTTTGAGAGCCATAGACAGACGCACAGATACACAAATACACACGTTAAACTTATAAAAAGCTTCTGTTTATCGAAGCTAAAAAACTGTTTTATTTTATTAGTTTTATTACATACAATAAAGGAGAGTTCAAATTATTTTGAGTACGCAATTTGGGAACACGGGGGCTTCATTTAGATGTGTGTATGTATGTGTAAGTGTGGTGTAAGTTATAGTTCTTACCATTCATGTAAATATGATGGTCATATTGACAATTCATATCAATTGTTTTATTTCATAGATTAGATAGGAATATTGGAAACAATGATTTCATTCTTCAACAAAACTCAACCTCAAGCTCGTCTTAACTAGTAAGCTCCGTAAAACTACGTGTGCCTGCGGCTCTTACGAACTGGGCTGAACATCTATCAAGGAAGACGTATGCGTCAGGTCAGTACCGCGTGGACATGTTTTCCATTCAGTTCTCATACTTACTATATACCAAAACATAATGGCCAATCGGCCAAAATACCTTTTTAACAAAACACGCTTTAAAGAACATAATAAATGTTATACTTATTTTTAATATCCGAATCATCTAAACAGAGGAAAACAAAGCATTGTTTTCACAAAAGTTACCTACTAATTTCTTCTTTTGTTCCAGATTCAAAAGTGAAATCTGTAGAAAACATTAATTTCTATTAACGGCCAGCATTATTAATTGTAAAAGAAAGCCGAATAGTTGCTGGCCATAAACAAATTTATTAAACAAAAACTCGGGCTGGTGCCTCTCTGTCTGCCGTTGTAGACACCACGTCTACCTGTTCGAAACCATCTTCTATCTCTCTCCCATTAGTGATAACCGTGTATATGTGAGAAAGACAGAGCGAGCTCATTCCTTTTTTCTTTTGAAAATATGCCTGCCGTGCTTAATCAAAAATGACGTATGTGCATCGGAGTTTTTAGTACTTTTATGCTGTTTTAGTATGGAACAGGAATGGCGCGCGTAAGGTTTTGTCTTGTTTGTTCTAGCCGCCTCGGACCCGCGTCATTATGAAGTGTTATCTCCGATGAGGGATATATTTTTAATGCCTTTTTTTTACTTTTGAATTGTGAGAGGAATTATGCTTTTTGAATGTGTCGAATATTAAACTGGTGCAGTATATGCGCGATGCGAAGCCGCAAGCTACCTAATTAGAAGTTTATCTAGTGGATTTCAACATCAATCTCACATGACACACAGTACACATAAGATCTTGTGCTGCCTGTATGTAGATCTTTACAGTTTAAAACTTAACAGCAAACTTTATCCATAAGTTGAACGTTATTTTTAAACTAAACATTATATACAGACACATTGCCTCAATTGTTTTGGCAAATTTATTGAAGCCTAGGCGCTTCTGACTCTTATGAAGAAGTTCTTAAACCCGAGTTGGAACTCGATCACTTATATGTTTGTGGAACTTACAAATTTCTATAACTGACGGTCTGAAAGACCACACATTCCCAAATACAACGAAAATCACCCTATAGCGATTGTATTTCAATTGTTTTGAGTAAGAAATATCTACAAATATTACCAACACAGGTGGTTTCGTTTTCTCTTTACGGCTACAAGTACCAACCCAACCATCAGTTTTAGTTAGGAAATTGAAATGTAGTACGAATGATAGATGACATGTATTGCAGGATCTCGCGAATACCTAAGTGCGAGACTAAGGCCCGTATTAATAAACTCATCTTGTCTGAGATGCGCGTCACAAGCTACGTTAAAATAAACGTCAAACAATAGAACACTGTCATTTTTGACACATCTCGAGACGAGCATTAGAGTTGAGATTAGTTTATTAATACGGGCCTAAGAACTGTTAGTCCCGTCGAATACCGGGATTAAATCCTTATGCGGGTATTATAGGTGAGACCATTAGTATAAATATATTGTTGCATCTGAACCTCCCGCATATACTGTGGCCACCAGCGCCCGCGCACTGATCAGGCTCGTTTTATCCATAAGGTTTTAACGCGACGTGGGAACCCGGTGACTTCACGTTTGTATTGTTAACTCTTAGGTTATTGATCGGGACCTCGGGACACTCGGGTGCCATTTTGAAAATTCATTCAGTTTGAGGTTAGTAAGTAGGGCTTGAGAGGAAGCGCGGCAAAAACGGGGTATAGTGTCCAGTGGTGGTTTTAGTTGTTATAAAAATAGTGTAGGAATTTGATATAATTCATTCTTTTTTTTTTATAAACAGAAAAAAAACATGTTTCGTGGTGGGTAGAGCTAACTCCTATGGGTCAGGTTGTGATATATTTCCAAGGCAGTTTTTATATTTAGCTTGCGTGTATATTTGCGGATTCGCGTCTTTACAAACATAATCAACAATTTTTTTTCACTGCTATGAAAAAAAAAAAGTAATGCCATATTTTTCGAATGAAAAACAAGATTAGAAAACTTCAAAAGAATTGGATGAATTTGTACGAAATGATTTACTTACGTCATAAATAATCTACGTATTGAAAATAAAATAGAACACAATTTTAAATTTCGAATAGACTTCCAAGGATTCACAAAACCGCGTCTTCACTATCAGAAACCCAAACAAATTGACGTATCGTTAATGTAGTTACGTCAAACGACCAACATACCCCACGATTAGGGACTGGTACAACAAAAAAAATGACGTAGCAAAAACCTAACCAGTTCAAAACCTGAACCCCACCTGCTAAATCGCCGTTAAGCTGCTCGACCGCAGTTCCCATAAAATAAGATTTAAAACTGCCCATAAATAAACCCTATTATTTATGGGAACACTTACGTTATTATATTTTATTATTTATTGTAGCGACAATACTGTGTACTTTAATTGGACATGGTATTAACGCCTTCTTCGTCACTGCGGTTTTTTATTGCCTACAAACGACAATTGTTGTAAGGGTCAGTAGCAATTGCTGGATAATAACGTATGTACCATGTTTGAGACAAAAAAACTTTTTTTAAGACAGGCCGTTGATTACAGTATGACAGGAAGTGACCTGATGCTACATGAAACCACAGTATGATAGCAGTATTATATTTTTTGACGTTAGCTGACAATCTATCGGGTCGGCCAGTAATTTAAAACCAATGTACTTTACTTTTTCTCCTTTTTTTTTATAACGGCGGTCCACAGCTGTATTTCGCAGTGTCCATTACAGGATCCGTCACCCTAGGCCAATTAACACTACGTTTATTTTGATTTTAAATTACTTAAGTAGTTTTTACATTAAACTGCACCTTATTTCTCACGTTGGACATCGAACGTGTTCTTCTTCGAATTCTAACAAATCCAACAAGAAAAACAGTAAGTGCAATTGCGTAATTTTTTTCTTATAAGTTTAATTTATTCCAATCATTTTTTACAAATTAGAAGAAGAAAATCCTTTTTTTGGTGCAAAACACAAAACAATAATAATAAAATTAAATACAGGAAATTAATTTCATTTTAATTTATTTTGTATTATTTGGCAACTCAAAAGCACACGGGTTGAGTACACGTATTATAAACGAAATATAATATGAATCCTAGTTCCCGCGTAAAGTTGTTGATTTCTAAATTTATTTATACATTAAGTGATAGTACTTGTAATAACAGTTTGGTTTATTTCTAATACTATTAACCACATAAAAAAGGCCACTATAAGACTATGAAGTGCCGTAGTCATTAAAGTGTTAAGACACAGTTTACGATTGGTCTTATTGCGTTACTTTAACATAGTTCTATATAGAAGCCTAAGTATGCATTTGGTTAATCATATCGATCTGGTGTGTTTTTAATTATAAAAATAAACATTTACAAAATTATAGTTTCTCTGACATTACATCATTTAACGTAAAAAATATAACGCATACGCGTTTTTATATCTCTCATACTTTCATATAAAGGCATAATACTATCATTTGTACAAATACAGAAGCATCATCCGACCCTCAACATAAGCAATAAATATTCTAACCATAAGTCAAGACCATTATCTTCCAGATAATTTATTAAATTTGACACTGTTACGCCCACTTTCCCCTAAAGCAGCTTCCCTAATGTATCACAAGACAAACTTTATTCTACCATCCTCCGAGTCGCTACCGTCGAAGGAACGCCGTGGTTTTGTACGCAGCAGTTGTTAGTTCCAATTTTTTCCGGGTGTCAATGATAAGTTGGTAATGCTAACCCTTTTTTTTCTAGGGGAAGTTGGGGAGAATGAAGTTATCAATAAATATATTTTTTTATTTAGTGTTTATTGCGGATTTATGCGGATTCCTTCCGTGATTGAGATGCAACATGGCGAAATAATTTTAGTATGTATTTGAGTGCTAATAGGAGGCGGGGACTTTTGTCCGTCTTTTCATGCAGTGATAATTTAAAGCAAACCAAAATGATAGTTAAAGTTAACTTCAAGAAATAACAGCGCATAATATCACTACATAGTATAAAACAAAGTCGCTTCCCGCTGTCTGTCCCTATGTATGCTTAGATCTTTAAAACTACGCAACGGATTTTGATGCGGTTTTTTTTTGTAGATAGAGTGATTCAAGAGGAAGGTTTTTATGTATAATAAATTTTGTTTTATGTACGTGTGTTATAGAAAACTCAAATAAACCGAAGCGAAGCGAGGGCGGGTCGCTAGTTTCATTATAAAACAGTAGTTTACGTGACGGTTGCGTAATGCTAATTACGCAGAGTCGCGTACAATGCTTTATCTACACATATATTATAAGTACTATAAGGTGGGTTCAGAAGCCGAAAGGCAAATGACCAGCATTTCCTGTGGTAGTAGGTGACAGCGATGACAGCTGTAACGTAATTTCATTGCGTTATCGAATATTGTAAGGTAATGAGATCCGATTTTGGAACATCTTCTTAATGCTGGTCATCGCCTACGGGTTTTCAACGCATAATAGAGGACATGATACATGTGTAGATAAAACAATATATTTCATTTACCGTAGTATTATGAATATAAATTTTAATTCAATCATTAATTTGGATTAGTTAAATATAAAACTAATAGTTCACGGTCCTGAATGTGTCAACATATTAAAAACATATTAGTATAAATAAATAGTCTATTTCTTAAGTATAGGTAAAAACATGATAAGTAGTGCAGTCAGTCAAGTCTCCGAAATTCTAGTGTTAGTAGAAATCCTCCGAATCCTTCGTTCTGTGAAAGTACAAACATAAAGCATAACGTACTCCATCAGGAAGGGAATAATGCCGATTGAAAAATATCCAGCCTTTTATATTTTATTTACTGGATTTACTAATATCAAGAGAGTGCTCTTGACATTGGCGAAATCACTACGGAGCGGCCATTAATAAATAAGAAGAACTCTAAGATGATGAATGACTAGAAACGGAACGTTCCTATAAAAACCACATATTATGAAAACGTACAGTCAACCAATTTGATTCCTAGGCCACTATGGACTTTGTCAAAGTGACGTTGTAAACCAAATCATAGGGAGTCTCTTACGTTTTGGTTGACAACGTCACTTTAACATACATAGTCCAAAGTGGCCTAGAAATCAAATTAGTTGACTGTACAGCTAACACGCACAAAAAAAATAACATCTTATGGAGTAAGCAGTTTCTTTTAAGTTTTCTCCAAGACTTGGCTTGTTTTATAACAACACTCCATTAATTCAAGGACTACTGAACTATAAAACTCTGGTCGTAAACTGAGTTATTAAGTGGAATTCACGCCTAAATCGTCTCAAACCTGTTAGTTGTTTATGATTACATTGAAAAGTGAATCTTGGTGACCTTACGTAAAAATATAACTGTTATTATTAATACATCGTTATTTTTAAGTAAACTTAAATAGATATGATTGAAGAATTGAAGATAGAGAAATGTTCATTATTAATATTAAAAATAAATAGTTAATATAGTTTGATTCGTTTAAGTATAAAAAAATTCGGTTATTTGATGAAAATACTTTTAATTTCACTTTGAAAAGGTAAACAATAAAATTTTAAACCTCCCTGTTACAGGAGAGACCGATCCGTCAGTACATGACAAGTATGATAAATATGATAATATACCTAACATTAGAATCGATTAACAAGTATAAAGTTTTCTTAAAAAAATGGTAGCTTACTTTCGATTATGTTAGATAAATAAGTAAACTCAGAGAAGGACTTAAAAAACTAAAGGCATTGCATTTTCAACATAATTTAAACGCACGGTAGTGAATGAGCCAAGTCCAAAAAAACACAACCCTAAACTGATTGCAGAAAATCGTTCAATCGTCCCGAATTCGCAGCTCTTGTCTCTCAAAGGGTGTTTTTTTTACTCCAATCGAACCGATATTAAATTTAAAACCCTTTTAAATACAATTGAATGATATTTATTGGGGTTTTTTCATCGATCCAATTCTTACCGTATAATGCTCTAGATATGTCGACAATGGGCCAAAAAAAAGAAGATAAGGGTGCGTGATGGGTAACTTGAGGTCATACCGGCTCACACCCCTGTACTTCCTTATTTCGAATTATAGGGTTGCCAAAAATTACATTTAAAAATTAAGAGTCTAAACAGTCTTGTTTTTTTTTAATTTTGGTTATATTTCAATGTATTATATTAAATTCTTACTGCACTTAGATACTTTACCGTAGTAAAAACTCAAAACACTATTATACAAGCAAGACTAACTATTTTGGATAGATATTTGTTTATTTGTATACAATTAAAAATCAGTCATATTTTTTTTTATTTCAGTAAACCATCATTTTAGCTCTAAAGTTAATCAAGATACTGACACAATTTTTTTACATGCCTTAAGAGTGAAGACTCACTATCTTATCCATTAAATTTCTTCCTATAGACTATTAACACTTCAATACTTTTGGCAACCCTACCCAACAAGTACAAAGTACAATACGCAATAAGTACAATTGGTACAATCGTCAGGTCACGGGTCGCGAGTCCGTGAGAACAGCGCCTGCGCAGCTGACTGGTGACAGTTGGTGACAGCTAGCGACGTGGCGAAGGTCTTCCAAATCAGGCTCAAGCTGTGTGAAACACGGAAGTTGAAGCACAACATCCGTCTCTAAAAAAAATACTGGCCAGTTTTTTTTTGGGGACGTTTTGTTTCAGACTATCTTTTGTTTTATGCCATTGTATTATTAAAACCAAACTATAATAACTCCAAACTCGGTGTGTCTTAGGAAAATATTGCGGAGACCCTTTTGCCGCCTTCCGATTACATCTTTAGGTCAGCTCTTAAATATACCATAATGTTAGTGTCATTGGGCTTCATAATGTACTCGTACCAATTCCAAATTTCAGCCCATTACGATAACGGAAAGTGGTCAAAAATTGCCTGGCAAGATTTGACCCGGACTCAAACATATACGACAATTTTAAAAAGCATTACACCTTAAATTAAACGTTACATAAAATAATCACCCTATATACTTTAAATTACTGCCGTTCTCTTTAACCTTTCTCTAGAGAACGCATAATGTTTCTGACACAAGATATACTGGTTGACCTGTCACCGGGTAAACATTACTTACTCGGAAGTGTCTCGACCTTGGTTAAACTTCGACGCTTTAGTGTTTTTTTAGATCTCGCTTTTCAATGTCGTACCTACCTGCCGTTTCGGCTGAGCTGCTATTGAGGATACCTGGTCACATATCTACGAATTACCATAATTTGCTAATTAAACGTTTCGCAAACGCTAACGTTTCACAAACAAAATTTTGCAATATGCTTTTTTTCCGGAACTGTAAATATGTACTTCTATCACCGGTATCACCGGTAGTTAATTAATCTGTTGAATTGATTAAAACGCTTAGAAAAACGTCTATTTATTGACCTTTCCATAAAATGAGGGGTAATTTGCTTTCTAGGTATATGTATTATTTGTTAGTATCAAATCAATCGAGATATTTGGGATATTCTATATCAACTCTAAAACAACCATTTCGCGGGGTTTTCTCGTGGTTTTTTGGTGTTAAATTGCAGCAACACGTTTTTAGGGTTCCGTACAAAAATGGTAAAAAAGTAATACTGAGACTTTGGCTTCTGTCTGTCTGTATGTCACAATAGTTTTTCTTTGAAACTCCAGAAGCTATCAACTTGAAAATCAGCATAGTTGTATAACTTGCTCGCATCTGTTTTAAGTAAAAACAAAATGAAGTTATTTTTCTAAAAAATATTTAAAAAAAGAGTCTAGAATGGGGAAATTTTACTTTTTAAAAATATAAAAAAAAAAACTGTGTGAAAATTTCGACTACTTACGCAAAACGGATCTAATTGCATAGAAAATAAAGTTCACAACAAAATGAGTATTTTTGCGTTTTCCAACCGAGTCCGGTTCGCACTTGACCAGTTTTTAGGGTTCCGTAGTCAAACTTGGAACTTGGCCTATACATTAACATTTAGGTTTCTACCCGACTGCGTCATTATGGAAGTTTGTTTGTAGGATTACCTTGTTACCGCTTTTCCCAAATACCTTATATCTAGCATTCCTTACGGCGGCAGGATCTGACCGCTATCTGTACCCTTACCATGGGTTACTATTAACTCATTGGCAAGTCGAAGCTCTGTCCCTCGCAGACCTCGCAAGTATTCTAAGGCTGTATTCCCACCAGAGATGTGCGAGATAGCTAAGCGGTGCGAGGCTGTGTAACGAGGAGGTGTAAAGGTGTGAATGTTTCCACCAAAGATGTGCGAGGTAGGTGAGCGGTGCGAGGATGCTTAGCGAGGATGTGTAGCGTGCTCTTTTTAAATAAGCGGGCGGTGCCTTGCAACACATCCCTCGCAACACATTCCTCGCACACTCCCTTCTTTTGTTTTGTATGTACGAACACCTCGCTCCGCTGAGCTGTTTCCACCAGAGCTAAGCTAAGCGAGGATAGGTTAATCAATTGTTTCTATTGGTTCATGACAAACACATCCCTCGCAACGCATCCTCGCACATCTCTGGCGGAATCGCAGCCTTATAGAGTGCGAGGGACTGAGCATTCGACTCGAAAGCGAATACAGTAATTGTAACTCATGGTAAGGGTACTGAATGCAGTCACACGTCCGGACTTACCGCCATTGTGTCACAAAAAAAAAACATTCGTTTCCGCTCACGGAGTAATGCTAATCGGGGGCACAATGACATCTTGTTAGACATCGTTACAATGCACCTGAATTACACCAATTTCAACGTTATTATGTAGGAAATAAGATGCCCGGCATATTTTTTAATGTAATCAGTGCCGAGATATTCATAAGGAGTAATTTTTGTATTGAAATTGAGAATGTTGGCATTCAATATCGTTACGGCTTAAGTTAGATGAAGCATTTATGTCATAGGAAAAAGTGCTATAAGTACGAAACTTTTATTTTATATTTGATGGTAAAATAGTGCTGAAAGATATTTTTAGGGTTCCGCACCTCGAAATGAAAAAACGGAACCCTTATAGGATCACTTTGTTGTCCGTCCGTTCGTCCGTCTGTCAAGACCCTTTCTCTCAGGAACGCGTGGAGGTATCAAGCTGAAATTTATATCAAATACTCAAGTCTACTGTCCCTTGGAGCTATTAAAAAATCGAACTTCTAAACAAATGCAATCAAAAGATGCAGCCGATTATGCCGCTAATTTTCGCTAATTTCCGAAACTACCAAGGGGATCAAAACCTACAGGGTTCTTCGTGTGAACTCAGAATCTTGAAACTTGGTAAGAAGCAACGCCTCATACCAAGAATAAAGGGAAAATTGCTAAAACCGTAAATTTTTAGTTACATCATTATAATAAAAATATTTTTAATAATTTTAAAGTAATTTCAATTTAATACCTCTACGTATATTAATACCTATTTTTTTACTTATGATTATGATGATCGGTCCGCCCGATCTCAGACCTCTGTCAGGGCGACCGATTTAAAGGAGACCCTATTGCCGCTGGTGAACTCGCATGTGGCTTATGTAGCATTATGGGCATGTGAGTTCACCATTGACAGTATTGTAGGAAATTCCCGCAAATGAACGGGCTTCCAAACTCAGAGCGTGTTCTGAATAAAAGATTGTCCCTACCTATATATCCATCACTGAACCAGGTTAAGTTGTAAACAATTGTACTGTAAAAGTAAATGGTAGCATCAGTTGGTAAAATGCCCTCTATTTATATAAACCAAGCTCCCACTTGGCAGATTTTATCAGTAATCAAACAAGAAACCGCCGCAAGCCGCTATCCCGCAAATCTGCATTTTGTGTATTAGATCCTTATCTCACTTAATACGTTCTTAATGGCTACCGGTTTTTTTTATATCCGGTTCAAACCAGTTACGCCACAGACCACTTTAAACCTTATGTTGGTCAATTTAAAGTATGTTTGTTAAAATGATTTTTCTGTAAATGATACAATGTTTATTGTCAAGTCAAGGGTTTTAAAAGCAGATGCTTATGGAAGAAAGTGCTTTAATTTTTAATGAAGTGAGAGGTTGGTTAATCCGTTTTTTGTACGTTCGCGTGCTTGACAAATACGAAAACGTCTTTACGGTGGTTTGGCGAATTGTGTATTTAATTTGTATGGATGTGGGAAAGTAATTTCTTTTATTTATTTACAGTGGTTGTGGGCAGGGCTCGGAAAACGGTATTTTTTTCGAAACGGTTTCGTCTTAAATGCCTAAGGAACGATTTGTTTCGGTTTCGTTCGCAAATAACGTTATAGAAAACGTTTTTGAACAAGAACGAAATTGAAATCTTTTTTGATCCATATAACGTTTTTAACCGTTTTTTCCCATTTGCTGGGTTTGGTAGGAATATTACAAATATCATCCAGTCAGTTAGTATTTAGCAGCCACGCGACGCGGTTTTCTTTGCTTGTTTCTTTAGAGCTTAGATTATTATTGGACACATAGAAAGTACCATAATTCTGTGAGGAGTACATAATTGGGCGTTTTCAGAAAAAGTTTTTGGTGACGTTAGAGGAATTCCACTTAAAAAAATATTTTAGTTTTCGTTAAAATGTAGTAAAATCGATAATATATTAAATGAGCAACATGAAAATACTAAATTTATAAAAAAATAATGACTATTTCAGTAAAAAATCCAATTACATTTCGTTTCTGCTCGTAAGAAGTTCTATTACGCCACTCATTTTAGAACGGGTTTTAAAGAAAACTAGAAAGGTTTAAAATGTTCTGAAGCTTTATTGATAAAACTTGAACTAAAAAGTGTTCTAAAAAAAATAATTATTAATCATATTATTATAATACTATGAAGTTTTATGACAAAACCTTTCCTTAACGCCACCTTTCAGTACTTTGTACTATATATTATTGTCTTTGGAGCGACGAATGCGTAATATTATTTAAAAATGTTCTTTTTTAACGAATTATTAGTTAAATAGAATGTGTTTAACAATAATAGCTTCTTAATATCTTTGATGTAATATTAAATATTTAAGAAATTCAATCACATTAATAACGGGACAGTGACGTATAGTGAAGCTCGAAATGGCGTTTAGGAACTATAAGGCTACGTTCATATTGCAATATTTTTATACTAAAACAATTAATTAAATTAATGAATTTTAACAAGTAATCTCATGAGATCGTTGACTCATCATCATCATTTTTAACCGACCAAGAAAAGGAGGTTCTCAATTCGTTTAAACACTTTGATCAGAGATGGAATCCGGGGTCTGATGATAAAACAGGAAGGCGCCCACGGGAACTCTGTAATTAAATAATGCAACCCCATCGAGTTTGGGCTCGTTTGTTTTGTCTTGACAAGCACTCTGATTAGAGACGGTATTCAGGGTCTGATGATATAGCCGGTAGTAGTAAAGGAAACACCTATATATATACTGTGGCCATTGCCATTTAGAGCCGCCCCGTGTCATCAAAAATAAGCAAAGCAAAGACTTCCTCACCCCCCTTTGGTGCTTACATAATACTTAAACGGCTCCTAGGTACTTCATTTCACTTTAGTCTATAGTATGGTCACGTCTAAACAGTTATCAACTTACGATGACTTATTATAAAATCAGTAACATTATATGATGCCTGTTGTATGTATGTATGTAAAAACTTCATTGTACTAAAACAATTACCTACATTACAAAAATATTAAAATAACAGAAAAAAAGAAGTACAAAAGCGAACTTATCCCTTTAAGGGATCTCTTCCAGTTAACTTTTTGGCTGTTTTGGTGAATTGTTAAAATTCATTAATTTAATTAATTGTTTTAGTATAAAAATATTGCAATAGGAACGTAGCCTTATAGTTCCTAAACGCCATTTCGAGTTTCACTATACGTCACTGTCCCGTTATTAATGTGATTGAATTTCTTAAATATTTAATATTACATCAAAGATATTAAGAAGTTAATATTGTTAAACACATTCTATTTAACTAATAATTCGTTAAAAAAGAACATTTTTAAATAATATTACGCATTCGTCGCTCCAAAGACAATAATATATACAAAGTACTGAAAGGTGGCGTTAAGGAAAGGTTTTGTCATTAAACTTCATTGTATTGTAATAATATGATTAATAATTATTTTTTTTAGAACACTTTTTAGTTCAAGTTTTATCAATAAAGCTTCAGAACATTTTAAACCTTTCTAGTTTTCTTTAAAACCCGTTCTAAAATGAGTGGCGTAATAGAACTTCTTACGAGCAGAATCGAAATCAAATTGGATTTTTTTACTGAAATAGTAATTATTTTATTATAAATTTAGTATTTTCATGTTGCTCATTAAATATATTATCGATTTTTCTACATTTTAAAGTAAACTAAAATATTTTTTTAAGTGGAATTCCTCTAACGTCACCAACAACTTTTTCTGAAAACGCCCATCCATGCCATTCAAACATTCACATAAAATTACAAATAAACTATTGAACTTTCTTTAAATATTGCCTTTGATTCCGAATCAGCATTAATTATTAAATATAACATTATAAAAAATCAAAAACACAGGATTATCTTACCTTGTTAAAATAGGAGTCGTATCAAGAAACCTATTTAAGATGCAAACTCCACGCGACCACTCTAAACACATTTCACGGACAATCTGCTGTCATTTGAAACCAAATGACGACTACCATAGACTAAAAATGCCGCCATAATTCAGAATTTTCATGTATTGTGGTGTTTTATTGCCAGGAACATATTAAAAATACGGTCGCGTATGCGGGAAATTCCCCATGCGCTATTTCGCGGGACAGATTAAAACCTGTATTTTTCAAAGAAATTTCTATGTAAACGCACTTGTTTTACGGTTTAAAATTAAAGATCGGTTCATAACTGACCAGGACACAACTGCTGACTTTTAAACAGTCTTATTTAGTATTTTTTATCTAACTCCGAATGTGGCGTGGAGGGTGTGGTGGGACACGTCAAATAGGACCTATTTTTTTCTTATTTTGGCTTTATTTTAAATTTAACAAAGATTGATTTGCATAATTCTACTGTATTTCTGCAGTTAATAAGTTATTTAATGTAAAAAAAAAAACATTTGATATGTCTTCTTTAAATTCGAATAATCAGCCATGAAAGTCATGGGACACGACTTTTTTCAACCAACAACTTTTTCTGAAAACGCCCAATTGGTGAACACGCATCGGGATGAAAGATGAAATGAAAATGCAATCAAAACATACGGTAGGGTCGGTAGGGCAGATAGCTAAGATTACCTACTAGGTAAACAAGTTCATGCTTGTCGCCGCTTTGTAGCCGAACGCCGCGCGCGGCCGCGTCCCGTGGATTAAACCGGTTTTTGATAACGTTCTCGTTTCGTTTCCGTTCCGAACAAAATGTTGAACGAAGAACGGTTCGAAACGTTTTTAAAACGTTATTTTGAATAACGTTTCCGAGCCCTGGTTGTGGGAAGCTGATCGCTCTGCTAGATCAAAACAGTATCAACTCAAAGTGCTTGCTAGTTTTGCTTCAAGTTCATAGACGTTGTAATAAAGAAGATTTTAAAATACAATTGTATTTTGAGTTACTACTGTTTTGAACTAGCTGTGCGATATATTGAATACGTGGATGCTTAAATACGAGTCTTTGGGTTGCTGACCAATTTCAAATAAATGGTTAAATTAAGTTTTTTTTATTATTCTGGACTGGCCAGTGATTGAGCTGTATCTCGATTGATGGTAAATAATGACGAAGTCCAGGATGAAACTCGTGGGTTCAGTAGAATGAAGTTCGTAAAGCTTTTTTAAGAGAAACAATTTCGGACGGCAATCGCCTGATTAATCTAGATATTATGCCTCAAGATCAAAGTCCATATGGAAACCCTATGAAAGGGTTAATTTTATTATTCAATTAACCCTTTTATGCAAAAAGAAGCCATTTTTAATAAGTAATACTATTTGAAAGGTTTCACATGTGACCAAAATAAACGCCAGATTTAACAAAATGGCTGACACAAAAAAATACTTAACAGTGAGAAAAATGCACTATATAATAAGGTTGATACTTGATAATTATATAAAATGACTTGTGGGAGATCAGACGTTTTTCCTTTAATATAGTTGCACATTGCACCTAAGCAAATAAAGTGGTATTTTTATAATTATTGCTAGTGGGAGGGATTTGGAACCCTAATGCAATGTCTTTTAGGTACATGTTTGTATTGCATTTTTATAATTTTGTCATAAAGACGGTGGGATTAATTTGTTGAGTGCAATCGAAAGGAGATAGCGATTATTTATTTAATTAAAGTTATTTGCACAAAATACAATATTATGCAATTAGCGAGTTTGAATATTTTCTGTTATTTTGTTGGGGTTTTGAGTTTTGGTAACCTTTCAATGGTTTCGGGTGCCTTTGATTTGGACCTTATTCAGTAGGTACCTACCGCGAATATGATCATACTGATCACTGTATGCGCGTCTTAGTGCGTCCCCTACATCTCCACTCACTGTCGCTAGCCATACGTCTTTCGTAACTCTTCCTTCATCCACCTGAAAAATAAATGGTAATAATTATTAAGTAAAATAGGTATCAGAGTACCTCGACTTGGCACACGGCAAACCAATTGTCTGTATCGTGTCCCCTTCTCGCGAAGCAATTTTGTGTCCAACTATTTTCTAAATAGAGCTTGTAAATCGTACAGTGTAAAATATTCTTAAGTTGATATTTTCCATTTATCATTAACTGAGTTCAAACTTTGATTGTCTCACTAATATCCCTCACCACTCATAGTGTTATCATCCTTTTACCTAGTTATTAAGTTAGTAAAGCACATGTTACAAAACTTTTTATTTTCATAAAAAATATCATTTCTATTTACACATTTAGACTATTAATGTATGTTATTGTAATCGGTGGCAAGTTCACTGGTCAATGTATTCTTGAATAATATGTATTATAAGTCTTATTGTACCGTTTGTGCCCAAATAAACATTAAAACATTAAAACATAATTATTATGAAGGTAAAAAACATCCTCGATTTTGTATACGTATTAAAACACGGATTGACGCGACTTTCCTGTCAAGTCGTCCGCTTCATCCTTTACCTTGCACCTCACTTACCTATCCCATAGCACGTGAAATGATCAACAGATTAGAACCAGGTTGCTTTGACGAAAAGCGTGTAATTTGAGGGTAGGAGCACAATGGCGGAACTATATAGGCTTCTGTCATAGAATGTAATGAGCAAAAAAAAAAACGATTATAGGCTTAAGACTGCACCGAGCAAACGTCGAGCGTCCTGTGGCGCCCTCATGACTATTATTGTGTTTTCTAATTTAGTATCTCGATACTTAGTTTTTAAATCCTTATAAAATACGAGTTCCTAGGTATATGGCCCTTAATTATATTCTAAAATAAGTCCAGTAGGTATTTTTTCACCTGTATTTTGATTGGTCGTCAAATTCGATAAGTGATCGCAAATGTTCCTAATTATGATCACCTACCTATACACGGTGGGAACGAGTAACCCGCCAAATTTTAACTATCTATTCTAGACCCTATTTGGAGTATATAATGTGGTAACAGAAGTCCAATAAAGCATAATTTCCGAGATTTTTGTTATTTAAAAGACAATTCCATAGTTAATTTATTTTGAACTTTGTCACCTTTACTTAAAGCATTATTTGCTAAGAAATTGATTAAACTAATTTATGTTGTACGATGATGATATTGCTACTTACAACATGAATCTTTCGTAGTAAATAATCCTTTAGATTAAGGTAACAGAGTTCAAATTAAATTAACTATGGAATTGTTTTTTAAATAATAAAAATCTCGGAAATTATGCGTTATTGGAATTCAGGTTATAACACATTATATACTCCAAATAGGCTCTAGAATCGATGGTTAAAATTTGACGGGTTACTCGTTCCCACCGTGTACCTATAACAGGTAGAAAAGATACTTTCGGCGAATGTTACAGGTATCGAAAATGTGCAAGATTAACGTAAGCTTGCGGACCATCGCGTAGTTTTCGAAAATCGTCTACGTTATCGTTAAGTAGGTACCTAAGTATGTCGTCAAGGTTCCTATACTATACAGAATGCATTTGGCAAACTTTATAGCAATCGAAAATGTATAGGATTGACGTAGGCTGCCAGGACGATCACTTCGAGCTCGTGTGAGTGTGACTATTCCATACATTTTGTCGGTTTTTAACTTTAGCGTCATTTTTCTTGTCTACATGTTCCTTGCATTTTGAACGTGACCAGCTTCAACACCTACCTACCTCAATTTGGACAAGAAAACTTGTCAACTGTTCCAATGAAGCTAACATAAGATAGGTATCTACTTAACCTTCCAATTTTGAAACACTACATCAAATCGATCTGAACAGGCCACTTAAAAATTACGCGGACGGCATTATGCCACCCCAAAAAGAACAATTCGCGATCATACTCGTCATTCGCATCCACTCGACGACAGAACCAGATCGATTGTTCATCGAATGAATCGAATATCGATTATTGTCAAGTGTGTGAGAAATGTAAATAAAACCGAATTGTGGGCACTGTTTAGAAACAGCTTATCTGCTTTGTTGAAAAGGAATTTGACTCTTTACATGTTTGAATTAGAGCGCAATTGCAATACAAGTTTGTTTCAATGTGACATTTTATTTCAAGATGGCAGCGTTAGTGACAGACGTTTGCGTCATTTGGCGTGTAATCTTGTGTTTGGCGATTTTATGGTTTACTTGAGTATTGGCATTCTGTTAAATATACAAAAGCATTACTTAGTATGGTTCTGTTACCAAAATGAATAGAAAATGTACATTCTGTGTAAGAATAGGAATAAATGACGGATGTATACATAAGTACAATCCTATCCTATGTCTATAGCAAACGCCTCAAGTATGTTCCTAATGAAATTTTACTAGGTAGGTACAAGACAGATTCAAATTTTAGTTTGTATTATAGAAAACTTACTGAGTAGAAAATTACCTTACTCGTAGTACTGTCTTTTGCTGGGTTTACATTGAATTTATTTTAATGTAATTCATCGTACTGTTTCTTAATTACTATTTAAATTAATTTTATATACTTCTGTACCCGATAATTAAGTAGGTACTTTTTGTCAAATGGTTTAGGTACTATTTATATGTCAGTAATTAAATTTCGTATCATTTTAAATCAAATACCAAGTCTTGTTACATTACCATCCATTACTCAGTAGTTACTGGTACTTACTTTTTTGTATAAATTAAAATAAGTATTTAAATTCGTAAAATGATTACAATTCACAGAACTCACTTTAAATTTCCTATAAAACGGTTGAGGAGACACCTAAGGATATCAGTAGCATAGATTTTACATACGAATAAGATCAAAGGCATTGTCAATCAAATCGATATCGACTTTTTGCAAAAGTTCATTCTATTCGTTCACGCCCGTTCACGCAATAAAGCTATCGATTTAAAATCGTTTTGTATAGAATTTGCATAAAAAATATTTCTAACGGATTTGCACGCAGCACAAAGGTTCGCACAATGCGTTACAAATTTGAAAATGGAGCGTTTAAACGTCAATCGGTGATTAACATATTTGACAGTTGGTGCGGATCCGTGATGTGGGTAATTTATTTCGGGATTCGATGTTTGTTTGTGTGTAGTGGTAATGCTAACACAACCAATGATTTCGAACATAACTTATTAGATATATAAAAATCCCAGATGTAATAGCGACCCCTACTTGGAGGGATGATCTTATCTCTTGAACGGCTCAACCGATTTATGAATTACTAGCGACCCGCCCTCGCTTCGCTTCGGTTTATTTGAGTTTTCTATAACACACGTACATAAAACAAAATTTATTATACATAAAAACCTTCCTCTTGAATCACTCTATCTACTAAAAAAACCGCATCAAAATCCGTTGCGTAGTTTTTAAGATCTAAGCATACATAGGGACAGACAGCGGGAAGCGACTTTGTTTTATACTATGTAGTGATGAAACCGAGGGGCTATTGCCAAACGCACTCGTAATCATCGATTTCATTTTGAAAATCGAAGGCTTGTCTGCATACAAAATGAAAACGATTGTTCCACTTTGAAGCCGATTGCAATTGCGAGTAGGCAATAGGCCCACTGGGTAAGACAGATACAATACTGATACCGATTTTCATAAAAACTGGCTATCGGATACTCAGAAACACACGCAGATACAGACTCAAAAATACCTTACCTTAACAGATCTTACCTTATCTAATCTTACCGATAGGTGCTTTCAGGTGCACTTCGACTCTTTACGATCTGTTGTGAACCTCTTTCACTTCGCCTTTAACTTTTGTCATTAATTTATAAATCCATACTCACACATATACAGAGGCAAGGCAGAAGTGATTGAGTGACGCTGTGATCGTATGCTAATGCCCGTTTATTGCGCTTGTAGTTGCATTGTGCATAATATAGAACGTCGATGTATACCCGTAAAGAATCGATAAAAGTCGTGTGTGATTGCGTGACCGATTCGTATGCTATGAAATGGTAACAAAGTGTCATTATTTGCATGAATACATGCATTTGAACTAACCGGGATTCAAAATTGTTTGTAGGATATGGAACTTTTCTGTAAGATGAGTTGCAATCGATCACAGAACGATTAAAGAAAAACAGTTTATGAGTTTTATTAACGTAGATGTACCTTTTTTTTACCATCTATTTGACTATCTATGACTTCACTATCAAAGTGAATAAAACAATACAGTCAACGAAAAATAAGATACTGTCCACCACTTTGACTCACCGAGCCTAGACTGTAGGTACCTACTGTACAGTTAAAGACTTAAATTTGTGACCCCCTTAAGTCCAAAGTCAATCTGACATTCTACATCAATAAGGTTGAGTTTCTTATTAGTTACAAATGACTTGGCATCTCTAATGACATTGACGTCTGCAAACACATTTCTTGAAATGGGTCGTAAAGTAACTATAGTAGGTATAAGTCAGACCGTTGCCAAACTATCATCATTATAAATGAGGACATGAGTCTCTTACAAGGTTTGCCACAAGGACCGATCCTAGGCCGATGGGCTCGAAGAGTTCTCGAGGGTATCTTTGTAGCGGATGACGCCGCGTGGGTAGACTATAACAAAGAGAACTGACGAACGTGGTTATACTATTTACAATGAAGTAATTTAACCCCAGTCCTTTAGTAGCTCGAGTTAGATACACAGATACACATTGATGGATTGATTTAGTGTTAATCAGCGCTATCAGCGTTACGTCATGTCCCAATGGGTTGTATTTGTATCCGACCGGGTCCAGCTGAAAATCATCACTGTGACTTATAGTCGCCGCATATTGCTGAGGTGATCGCTCTTTCGGTGCTTAATGCATACATACATACATACCTATACATACCTTCACGCTTGTCTCCCAATGGGGTAGGCAAGAGATTATGGAACGCCAGGTGCACCGATCTAAACACACAAATTTCGCTTCCTCTACATTCATCAATCTCTTCATGCACGTACGTCGGTTTCGGGTGCTTTTGATTTGTCCCTTATTCAGTACATCGCGAATCTGATCACTGTAGGTTCGTCTAGGACGTCCCCTACCGACATCTCCAATGCATGCAAAAAAAATGCATGTTGCATGCATGTTGTTGTTAATACGTTAAACCTATGTCATACGTATTAGCACAAGATAAATTTTAGTTCTCGAAGATCTTCTCCTGGATTGTGGTGCGTAGGTATTGAACGTACTTACCCTTAGATAGGTAATTGTTCGAAGATATTCTAGTTTTGATACGAAATAAACTTAGGTAATTTTTTAATTATATTACTTACACCGACTTGCACAAACGTTGAAAGCACTAATGCCCCTTGAATACACCTTTTGTCAGTTTTTAATTCGATTTCGTTCGTTCGGTAAAAGGTTACGTTACGCCAACATTAAATTTAATTAACGTTTGTGCCTGGGCGTTTCAGTTGCAATGACCGTGGTTAAGAGCAAATTTATGTCACGTTAATTTGATTCAAAATAATGTGAAGTACCTACTTCGTTCCAGCACGAATAGGTACTTCAATCATCAACCTACCTTTGTTTTGCACGGTTTGAAAGCGCCTTTACTATTCGAAAACGTGGACTAAGTATACTTTTTTGGAATGTATCCGTAGCACGAACCCAGAAATGACGTTACGAAAACCATCATCGCCTTATTATTTTTAATGCGATACGTTTACTTTTCCTCCTCGTTAGTAGCAAAACGTTCTTTCTCGAAGCACAGTAGGTACAACACTTGCAGAACCAACCCACCATGACCAAGTTTGACTTTTCCCCCTAGCATGTAAATGTTTGTTACCTTCTTAAGCTACTTTAACGCTACATTACCTAAAGTGCCATTAAGCCATAGAGCGACCGTTTCCTCCATTCAGCAAGTGACATAATCCAATACATTGCACACAAAACAAATTTGCAAGGCATTTCAATTTAATGTCAGTTTTTAATGGGATCATTTGCCTATTACTAATTTATTTATATCGCTTTGTGAATAACCAAATTTGTAACGGTCTGTTAAATCCAGTTGTAAATCCAACAATCCAATTTATATTGCATGTTGCAATCCACACTACCTGCGTACACATGTTGAAAAATCTACATATGCATAGATTTGTCGTGCCCCCGTCATATGCAAAAATCATTTATCGACGTTTAAAATATTCTTTTTATGGGCACAAGACCTGTGCGTCGCGAATTTGTGAATAGATTTTTTCTATTGGCAATAAAAATTGTATACGTATGTAGTTAATTTGCGTTTGGTGCATTGTGGTGGCACCGAGGGCGCGACCCGCTGCCCCGAGCGGTACGTTACAATTCAATTATCGAATGCCGCCATTGTATCATATTCATAAACATAATTTTTAAACGGCCTCTTTTATTGCTGGCCATGCCGATTTTTTAACGTTCTAAATTTAAATTTCAATGAATAAAATGACATCTTACAAAATTCGTCTTTTCGTATCGATTTCGAATTTGCATGTTCGAATTTAAGTTATAAGGATCGTTTCTTGGATGATAGACGTATGATAATTTTTCTATAGGTTTGATTGTAGCTAGTCAAGTGAAAGAAGTTATTCAACTGCTTGTTATTTTTCAATCTATTTCCGTTATGATAATTATTGGCTTAAAATTTATGCAGCCCCTTGTGATCCTCACTTGACCTAAATGTATTCCAACGGTCTTGAACTTTGAAATCGATATTTTTATTGTATTTTCTAAGAATAACATTGAGATATTGAGAATAAAATTCTTCGTTTCAAATGCAAATACATGATACCGTTTCTTGAACAATTATTCCCACCAAAACTGTAACAGTCGAACCAAATCCGTTGGCACGAGTTGCATTTCGATGGTTCATTCAAATACTAAAAGTTAGTCACCGATTTTAAAGCAAGTACCTAGTGTCTAGGTAAAGTGTCTTTTCAAAATGTAAGGTTCAGCACTAATGTAAGTACTTACTTATAGGTATTTTCCTGCCTACTAACATGGCTTGAACTTATGGCTGATACGGAGACTAGGTACTACTAGCTACCGCCACAAGCGAAAATGTGCCCAGATATTATAGGGGGAAGACTAGAGCGTCTACATATAGCTAGAATAAAACGTATAATAACATAATATATTTGAATTTACACTTGCACAGTGATAAATATTAGGTACCTACAGCTACCAGCAGTAATATATTATCAGGCTCAAAAATATCTGACACGTCTCTATTACCTACCTACTATAAGAGGCATTAGTGCGTGTCAGATGTGTTGAATCATATATTATTGCTGGTGACTATACCTATATCTACTTTCTAACTGATTATTTTTAACTTACAATTTATCTAGAAACTTTATTTATGAAAAGTAAGTAAGCTTAATTTAAATTACAAAGTTGCGACTTAAGAACTAATAAAAAATGGGTAGGTACCTACTTATTTATTAATAAACCAAATTTTATCTTAACAGACAACCTTACATCTATGCTTAATCTAGGTACCTACATCACATTGATTAGGTACACTGCAGGTATGTCCTGCCTAACTTAAGTCAATGTTCTATCTTTCTAGGGGGAAAAAACGTGCTAATTCTCAAAAAATAGTACCCCCTAACGCATAGACCTAAAGGTTACCGAACTGGAAGAGATCCCTTAAAGGGATAAGTTCGCCTTTGTAGATCCTTGTTATATATTTTTAGCTATTTCATAATTGTTGTCTCTTTTGTTTGTACTACTATAAAGTGTCCACATACCTACATACCATATTATTATAGCCATATTAATAAGGTCTGTGTCTTTATTTTATAGGCTTTGTGGTGTACCTATACATATTGGTGCCCTTGACTGTCATACTCTTTCGTGACTGACTGACTGATGATAACGCAGAACATAAACCGCTGGATTTAAATATTTTAGGGAGTACCTATTATATTCCTTCCTTGTGTAAGAAATAGAGGGAAAATAGCACAAAGTCGCGGGCCTTTCCTAGTAATCTCTAAAAGGCTTGCAACGGTGATAGGTACCTAGCTAAGCTGACTGCTTTTGCAACCTTGAGATTATCATCGTAAGACTGTCTAGGTAGTCGAGCGAGAGTGCAAATCACTGAACAAATGGTAGTTCGGTAGGTACCTAATACTTACCTAATTGGAAAAGCTCTCATGCACATTTATTCCAAATACTTTTTAAGTAGGTTACATAGACTGATAGACTCCTAAGTATTGAATTTGGAAAAAAACAGAATCTCACCTTCCTATTGAGAATCTTACTGATACTATATCAGTGGTACCTAAGCTTAATTAGTAGCTAAGCAGGTTCTTGGTTGTTAATATGTAGGGTAAGTATCTAGGACTCCGAAGTAGGTATCTAACTAGGAATTTGTTGTTATTAAAACATCCTATTTTAATAAAAACCTGACGTAGGTACGTACTTAGTTTAGTCATAGGTATTAAACCTACAGCTGTTATCCTTTAAATTCCCGTTCGCGTCATATAGGTACCTACATAGGTATCATGAAGAAGCTTTCTAAATCGATTCGTATAGCTAATCCAATCAAGATAAACAATATCAACAATGGCGGCTGAAACGGGCATTGAGCGATTCAGGAACAATCCCGAAGAACGAGATCCATACGAATACCCCGGCCATACAACGAACAAGACATAAACAAAAAGAAAACAACCGCTGAAAGAGACCACGCCGGCCGCGCCACGCGCGCAACCAATTTAGGCTGTTGTGCCTTCTCGTAAACGTTTAAATTCTTATTTCGAATTTCGAACAGTTGGTCTCGTTCTGCATAACAACATCCGTAAGGCAATGGCAGTTGCTTGGCCAATAGCGGCGCGCGGCGCGCTTTCGTGGGCGTTTTGCCGCACTCCCATTGGCGGAGCCGGGTGAGTTTATCGCTGGATTTGTTGCGAGCGCGGTCACCGCAGTCGCGCCGCACGATTGTCGATTGTCGCCATTGTGTGTCGAGCTGCGGACGCGCGGTGGTTGTCGATTCGCGACACGTGATAATATCGATACTAATCGAACTAATCGATCGGTTACCGGTTCAGTAATAAATAATGCTATATTGACCAGTATTGTTTTTAATTTGAATTTGGAACAGTGTTTGGTTTTCGTGTAGTGCCGCCGGACTGTTGGGTGTTTTATCGTATAGTAAAGACAACAACGTGGAGCTGGATTTACATCAACGTGCCAGCGGTCACTTTATGAGGTAAGTACCTACCTAATAATAAATAGACAAGACCCTATAAAAAACCCTCCAGTGCAAAGTTAAGTTTTTAATTGCCTTTGGCTCCTCGCTAGAGTTAAGAAAGGTGAGTGAACTTGAAACAAAAGGAATTTGTCTTGCTTCGTTCCTCGGACGCTTGAGCGTTCTAAATCTTATTAGAATTGTTTTCGGTGTTACGGAGTTATTTAAGTTCACTATTGATTGACGGTGTTTATTACGGTTACGGTACGGTTTACGGCTAGTACCGACATCTGTGAATTCGCAACTGGCAGTAGCAATTACCGTAGGTATTTTAGTAAATTTTATTTCTGATTAAGGCGCGTTTTTGATCGTCGGCTGATTATTTATCGTTTATCATAGCCGCAGGTGTTGACCGTGCGCGTTGGTAGATAGGTAGGTATTCGTATTCGGTCAACCAAAGCTAAGATTGTAGCTAAATTATATTTATTTATTTCTGAAAATCGATAGTTGAAACATTAAAAGTGACAAGTGACAAACGCCACAAATTCGTAAACATTTAATAAGGATGAATAGGGTATTTGGAGCGCTTGAGGGTTTGGGCCTGTATACCTATCTATGTAGTGTAAGACACGGCGAATTTATCAACACGTCGCGTAACACACCAGGGGTGTGATTCTCTTCAAAACGCTGTTGAACGAACGAGTAAATATCGCAGCGGCGAGTGTAAGTAGTCCCGTAAGAGCGAAGACGTTCGATCTCCTCGACAGAAGTCATGCTGCCAAATTAAAAATGCACGCGCTAAATAGTGTTTTCTCGGACGGGACTAGGTACTTAAACTTGCCGCTTGCTTAACTCGTTCGTTTGCCCGACCGCGTTTTTGAGAAAATCATACCCCAGTATCCTCTGTCTGGTCGCTTGCCGTTGCCCCTAAGCATAATTGCAGGTTCCAGGACAGCTGGTACAGAGCCGGTGGCAAGTGAACGACGGATCATAAATTTTGCCGTGGCGTGCTTCTTAAACGTGAAAGGCCATTGTCCTAGCTTAGGTACTCATCCTTGCCGCAGGCGCAAGTATGAGGTTCACAGATTCTAGCCCCAGCTCGGGTCCAACACTGTGCCTAGGTAGGTAGGTAGGTAGGTATATTGAACAAGAAAAGCGTGGAGCCAGCCAGGTCGTTTGCTGAGGCAGGGAGGACTCTAGGAGACGGGCGCGATCCGAATTTTCCGGACTAGGTATTTTGTAGGAGGCCCTCCGAGGGATGCTTTAATTGATATACCTACATTTACCTTTAGAAATGTTCCTATAGGTAGGTACAGATGTTTCCCATCGTTTTTGGTCGTAGGTAGGTATAACTTCGTATTTACCTTGCTTTCTCAGTTGGCTTATTGATGGGTATTGAAGCTAATTGAGAAAGCTAGATAAAATATAGGTACCTACAAACTAATCCGATAAAAAACGATGGGAAAGGATTATTCACTACACTACGCAGATTTTAATAAACAATCTAGATTAAGACAGGATTTCCTACCTACTTCTAATTTTAATCAAGTCTGCATTTATTCTCATCTATTAGGTAACTACTTACGTAGATATTAAATTATACTGATTGTAAGGAGCAATGAACAATCCCTCTTTATTAATTTGAACAAAGTAGGTAATCAGGTACCTTCCTATCTACGTATCGAAGAGTTTTCGATAGGTAGATAGGACGGACGGACGGACGGTGGACTTGGAGTCGTAGTAATAGGGTCCCGTTTTTATCCTTTCGGTACGGAACCCTAAAAATAAGTTCACCTCCAGCTCTAGCGGTCATTGTTCCATGCACGTCGGGTAGGTAGGTCGTCCATGTAGGTACCTACTTTTTTATTCGCAGGATCTAGGTAGGTAGGTAGCTACTTATAATTTATTTAGATTATTACAGTGTAAATATTATTTGGTACCTACCTAAGTGCCTAGTTTTATTTATTTTTATCTTTTCTTCGCTGATAGGTAATACCTACCTAGGTACATTATTTAACTACCAATCTAAATCTTTGTTTACCTACTCCTTACGTACCTACCTAACTAAGGCATCCTTTGACACCTACTTGGCGGTGCGCTTTTATAGGCTAGCCGTCTCGTTTGGGACCCTATGTCGTGTTTGAATACATGTGTGCTTTATTGTTGTACACATTAGAATTCTAAATAAATTGAAATAATCAAATAATTTGTCCTATAATGGGTTAAAAGACTTAAAAGCGACGATTACTATACTTATCCTACCTATAATACCGCCAATACATACCTAGGTAGGTACAATAAAGGAAAAAGATTCCTAGACTATTTCGGACTATGTCAAAGTGACACTATAAATAAAATCATAGGAAGTCTCTTACGTTTTGATTGATTACGTCACTATGACCGTCTAAAATGGTCTAGAAATCAATTTCCTTTACTGTACGTAGACGAACGCTGCAACGTTGCACTTGCACCCCCGGCTAGCTCAGAGTTATTAACTCCCGGCGTTTGCTTGTGGCGAGTCCGTGAATACACATAGAAGTAGGGTTGCCAGATTTTTTTTCTGAGATATTTATAGTATTTGGCGGTTTGAAGGCTTTAAAAATAATGTATACACTGAAAAAATAAAGTATTTTTAATATTTTCCTCACTTTTTTATGAGTACTTTCGGAAATGTTTATGTTAACCCTAATTTTAACGTCAACTTGTGATCTTTGAATTTCAGTTTAAAATATAGTATTTTAGCATACTTTATGTGTTTCGTATATAATAAAGTATACAGAGGCGAAATAAAGTATAATACTATATATTATAGTATGTCTGGCAACCCTACATAGAAGCCGCACAATATACCTACCTTTGTTCGAAGGTATTTTACTGGTTTGTTTACTGTGGCGGCAGGATTAAGTAACAAGCGCGTGCTACGGCGGCAGTCAAGCCCCGTCCCTTCACGTTTCTTCGCCCAGGATGGTCAAGCCCGGCTGGCTCATACTTATTAACTCCCGGCGTTTTCTTGTGGCGTGTCCGTGAAAGCAGGGTCACATGGAAGCCGCACAATATCTACCTTTGTTCGACGATATTTTACTGGTTTGTTTACTGTGGCGGAAGGATTAAGTCACAAGCGCGTGCTACGGCGGCAGTCAAGCCCCGTTCTCTCACGTTTCTTCGCGATGGATGGTCAAGCCCGGCTGGCTCATACTTATTAACTCCCGGCGTTTTCTTGTGGCGCGTCCGTGAACGCAGGGACACATGGAAGCCGCACAATATCTACCTTTGTTCGAAGGTATTTTACTGGTTTGTTTACTGTGGCGGCAGGATTAAGTCACAAGCGCGTGCTACGGCGGCAGTCAAACCCGTCCCTTCACGTTTCTTCGCGCAGGATGGTCAAGCACGGCTGGCTCAGACTTTAACTCCCGGCGTTTGCTTGTGGCGCGTCCGTGAAAGCAGGCACACATGGAAGCCGCACAATATCTACCTTTGTTCGAAGGTATTTTACTGGTTTGTTTACTGTGGCGGTAGGATTAAGTAACAAGCGCGTGCTACGGCGGCAGTCAAACCCGTCCCTTCACGTTTCTTCGCGCTGGATGGTCAAGCTAGAAGTAGTAGTACGGTCACGAGCGTTAATTTGGGACCCATTTCAAGAAAAATATGCTTGTAGTCGTCAATGTCATTAGAGATGTCAAGTCATTTGTAACTTTTAAGAAACCCAACCTTATTGTTGTAGAATGTCAGATTGACTTTGGACCTAAGGTGGGTACCTACCAAATTAAATCTCGTGACTGTACAGATGGAAAATTATAATAGATAGGCATGGTTTGTTACCTACTAGCTTTTTTTTATCGGGCAGAAATGTGGTATTTCACCCGACGGTTGAAGTTAATTTGCATGTCATGATACAACCAGTTCGATTTTCCCTAGCAATAATATTATGACACTGACAAGTGTCAACTTAGCGATAGTGAGATCTCACAGAAACTTTTGTCAAAACTGATTCACCACTTTCTTGGCCGATTCCATCTCGTTAAAATAAGGGGAAGAGACTGGATGTGGAAAGATCAAGGGGGAAAGAGATGGCGTACATTGAAAGAGACCTACACGGCATTGGGTGCGGCCACAGGTTGAAGAAGAGAGAGAGATAAAGAAAATAGGTAGGTACTTAATGCTCGATCATTAATTGCGTCCACTTATTGTTTTTAATTTCATTGGACAGTAGGTACCTAAGTGAAACAAAATGCAAACTTCCGAAACCCAACAATTACCGAAACCATAACAATTTGACGATACCCCGCCCTCGTAAAGTTTAGTCTATTTCAGAAGTTCACAAAAATACGTGGATATTTAGGTTAGTCGCGGAAAAAACGGAAAAGTCACTCCAGCTACCGAACCCTAAAATAATTGGCCAGTAACCTACAAAGCCAATTAGGTATTTTACAGATGCCTAATGAACGCACAATCGCCCAATCTTTACAACCGACGCTATAAAGAACCTTTTTTTATTTTTTTACACGTTTACAATGGTAGTTAGTCTTTGTGAACAGCCGACGGTCAAATAATTTAGGATATTAACAACATGAGTTATTGACCTTAATGCGCATTTCGTTTTTATACTGGCAACATTTAATTTGGTTACGTATCAGAACGCCTAAAGTTAATAAGCCTAATGTATCATAATCCCTAAAAGTTCATAATACCTAATTGTCTTTTTTATTGAAACGGTACATTTTTCAGGATTGTTATAAAACTAACCTAACCTAACCTAATGAGTTCTATGCAATGGCTTTTTAAAAAATCCTGAAAAGTTTTCGGTTTCTGTAAAAAATACCATTAGGTATTATGAACTTTTAGGTATTATGATACATTAGGCTTATTAACTTTAGGCGTTCTGATACGTAACCTTTAATTTTGTTCTTATTTTAAAATTTGCGCTAAAACTTTGTGTAGAAGCATAACGCTCTAATTCCATATTTTAAACATAGCACTAACAACTTTATAAATAGAGTTCTAAAACTGCAAATGGCTTGTTAACAATTAAGAGATAAGCTTCTCTGGTAGGTACAGACAAACACAAATGTTTGACGATAAAAACAATGTTTTAAAGTTTTAATTGCCTGAGTTTGTTCAAACTCCCGGTTTTTGAGCGAGTAACATTGCGTTGTCAATCACGTCATAACTAAAAATAAAACTATGGCATTTTAAGCTTTTACTGTAGAGTATATGGTGTTAATTAGAACAGAGTCTCATTTTGCCTTTTAACGTTGTTATGAACTCATTATTTTAAGCTCGCAGTGAAACAAGTAAAATTTGAACTATTACAGTTAAATTATTGATTTTTATGCAGCGTGCGCCTTTCTATTAACTTTTATAGCGCCAATAACCCGACGTGCAATCAGTGTTAAATGAAATTCCGGCTCTCTTTTTTACTCGCTAAAAGAATATTGCTTTTGACATGTTATCATGTACTTAGTCAAGTTATGATCATTCTTATTTACCTACTTTACATAAACAATACGATGACATGTCAGAAGCAATATTCTTTTAGCGAGTAGAATGGCCCAGGGCAAATGGCTGAATGTTTGAAGTATTGTTGTATGTGTATGCATAAATAAATAGATGTCACTTCCAACTAACATAAATAAACACATTTAAAGTGTATGTCATGTCGACATTATTAACAAAACAAAAATCATATTATTATAAATTAATAATAATTTATTAATAATTTATTGTCATTGTAGGATGGATGAAAGAAGATTGACGAAAGAGATATACAGATCGAATGTGAGTGGACGGGTCGGAAGGGGGCCGCCCTAGGCGTACTTTTTCGAGTCAATTCGGAGAAATGCTGGAAAAGGGCCGAATCTTAAGTGAAACCGACGTGCGTGCATGACTCGATGTATGAATGTGGAAGAAGCGAAAGAAATTTGTCAAGGTCATAGCAAATGGAAAGAAGTGGTTTCTGCCTACCCCTCTGGGAAACAGGCGTGATTTAATGTATGTATGTATGTATAAATTGTACTAGGCTTCGGGTTACTGCCATTTCAAAGCAAGTCATAGCTAACAACAGTAGCTAACTTGCTGTAGCTAAAACGTAGATTACTAACAGAAAACGAGCAAAACGAGTGGTCTATGAATTTGGCTACATTATGTACCTACACAACTAGCTGCTGGAGAATTAACGCATTCAAAACGAGGTACCTCTTACATCTCTGCATTTTCACACGTCACAGCGTCCACAGTGTCCACACGCAGTAAAGAACACAAGTCGCTAATAACCTGTGTTCTCGCCGCTCTGCAAACAAGTGCGTTTGCGCAGCGTTTTAGCGCCGGTGACGTGCGGTGATTTCACTTGGCACTGTGGATCATTGGGCAAGTTTTAATAGGTGATTTTGGACCCGGAGGAACTGAGGCTAAGCCTACCCTTTTTTTTGACTGAGAGGAAAAGTCAATGAGGGGGGTATGACGGACTCGACCACCTGTCTCCTGCGAGAGCAGGGTAGTGATTCTCTGAACAACGACGGTCGGACGAATGTCCAAGCGACGAGTTTAAGTAGTCCCGTCAGTGCGAACAAAACATATTTTAGCGCGTGCAATTTGGCAGCATGGTTTCGAACGTATAAGTCTGCTTAATTGAAAATGCACGCGCTAAAATGTGTTTTGTTCGCTCTGACGGGACTACTTAAACTCGCCGCTGCGATTTCGCTCGTACGTCGGACCGTCCGTTGTTTTTGAGTGAATAACACCCCTGAGGTGGAAGCATACCCATTGATACTACAGAGTTTAATAAATATATATTGTATAGTTTAGTTAAAAGTTAGATTTGATTTTACAACATTTAAAAAAAATCGATATAGACCCGATATGATAATGATGACGACGATAATGAGTTAATAAGGACAGCGACATTGATGATTTCTGAAATAATGTTTACCGTAAGAGGGTTCGTGGATATAGGCAGGGAGAAAGTTATTAGGTATATAGGGCAACATTTCATATTCTGTTTATTCCAGCAAGTAGTCCGTCAACAAAAAGGAAAACAGTACAATATTTGAATTCCATTTTCAAGATTTCTGGCAACATTGTCCTTGTGTCACTACATAATCCTGAATCGTCGTATCATTACTTTCTCAAATAAAATGACAAACAATCTTTTATATTTTGATACAAATTCATTATTCATAACTACAACGCTGTTTTAAACCTAAACCGTTCTATTGACAAAGCCTCACAAATTCCAGTCCCACAGCCTTTGACATTTCGAACGCGTTCAGCATTTTTCGGTGCCGCAAGGCGTTCCATCGTCTCAGTGATAATTGGTTGTCCAAAGACTGCTGATCTGGCGGCTGTTTTATCTCCGAGTACTTAACATCTCGTTTGACTGTACAACAAGACGAGCTGTTAAATATTTTCAAGAAAACTGGCTGTTTGTTTGAGATTGAGATACTTGTTTTGTGGAAGAGCGGTTTTAGGTAGGCTGTTTTCCATGAATGTCTTTGAGAAATCTGTGTTTTTGGACGAATTTTTATCAGGAGAGTTTTTCTCATTGCTTTTTTTGAAAACTACTCTTATGAGAGACATATTGGACAGATATTTTCAAGTACAAGGTTCACCGCGTAGTTTCCAGACATATTTATTTATTTAGTTATTTATTATAACAAACACAAAGTTTACATGTTATGCATTGTTCCACAAAACTGTTTGCACAGTTTGACTGCGGAATCTTCGGTCCAGCTTGTTGATCATTAGTATCATTACACAAATCATAAAAGCGGTACTTAATTAGATATACACTAATGTATAATATGATTTTACTCATGCTCACCCATAATTATATAATTAAAGGTGAGCATCGCATTCACAATGAATCCAGGAGATGCCTATGTAACTTAGCCTTAAATCTACGTTTGTTGGTTTCCAGAACAATATCGGCTGGTAATCTGTTCAGCAGATAAGGTAGACGGTTTTTAAGTGTCCTGTCTCCATGTATCTACATATATATATGTCAGGAAGCAACGCTGTGATCAATAACAGCTTTGCTATTCCTGTATCTAACCTAAATGAATGCCGAACTACTTGATTTTCATACAAAAAGGCCCTGATATGGCGTTCTCATTCAGTGCCAGTGACACACTTGGATAGTTCAAGTTACATGCAATCCTTGGTTAGTGGCAATGATTTTCTTTACGGCCAATTCACTAAGTCCTAAAACGAGAACGGCGGCACGGTAGCCAAGCGACAAATATTGACCCGCAACCCACACCCAAATTGGTCCTTCCTGGAATAGCCGGTTTACAACTATTAGCTTGAAGTTTTTGGATTTAAAGCCTTTGTTGAATTGGCATTAGAGTTAACGTGTTGAAGAATATTTCCGCTTTGAGTAAGAATTAGGATAGGTCCACTATAGTTTTCGCTTCTTACAAGGTTGTCATTGTTGTGAATACGTGCTCCTGTTTCATATGAATCCAAACCTAGAACGTTGTTAGGCACATAAGATTAAGATTTTGGTTTAAATACCAGTCAACTTGCTGCAACCAGCAGCTTTTGTTGTACAACTAGGTTTTTTTGCGTGCGGCAAATATTTATTGGCGAAACGTTAAATCAATGTTTTTTAATAGCGTCATTGCATTGTTGAATAAACTGATTAGTGCACTTTATTTGTGGCTGGTTTATTGCAATAACAAAACAGGGCTATTGTGCAAAAACTCGTTATTTAACCATAGATGAACGCATAAAACCACTTCAACATTTCCCGACATATATCGTATTGCTACAAACAAGCCCCTAGCCCAATATATTATTTATCCGTCTAAACCACGCAAAACCACAGCACTTGCGAATCCAGTGTAATTACCCTTCTAATTTGCATTAACATCAAACAAATCACCGCGAATGGGGAACTAAATTAATGTTCTATCCCTGTGGAAATGTGTTTTGTAAAACATATGCTGGGATAGCGGATAATTTGTCACCGGTAGGGTGACATTTTAAAAATGATTCGACAAATTTTAATGGGAATGCTGCTTGTCGGTTACACTTGGGAATAAGTAATATTTCATTCGTATCGGATGGTCTGAGTTTGTGTCTTATTAGAATTACTTTGAATCTGTAAGTCTTATATGAATTTTATAGGTACTTACACATACATACATAAACTCACATTTTTATTCCCAGAGTGGGGTAGGAGGAGCTACAGAATTTCCAACAACAAAAAAACTTAGGCTAAGATGTTTACCAGTGTATTAGTGACAGGTTGCAAGCCCATCGCCTAACAGTACTATACGCCTTTATTCCCTTTTACGACATCCACGGGAAGACAAGAAGTGGCACTACTCTAACCCGGCAACCACAGAATTTTATATCCGAACTATTTCACAAGTTTTAAGTCGATAATGTGATGTCACCTCGAGCGTGACCAACATGGCTACCGAGTTGACTGATATTAAAGAGACTAATTCTTTGCGTGAAAAACTACACGTAGTAATGCGATATTATTTTATTTACTAAACAACACAATATTATAAATCAGTTTTAAAAACTCGCATAATTCATCGCCTATCTACCTTATGTACTCGTAGTGTAAGTGGATATAAAACATTTTCCTTTTAATTAAATTCACACGTGAACGTAAGCGTTGCTCGTTAAAAAATTAACACCCGCAGTTGCCAGCTACAAATTCAACACGTTGCAAGTGTTACCATAAATCAGCGTTAATTGTCGCAAAATACCTTCGAGAGGGTCTTGAGATGAGCCAATTAAAAACAAGTTTCGGATTGAAACCCTCCCCGGTATCGCGTTATTAATATTTTCTGCCTTTATGCCCGGGATAATTGTCCTCGATATTAAAAGTTGCGATTGTGAGCACGTGGATACGTGTAGGGATTAATTTTTAATATAGGGATAACAAGTTTGAATTTGTATAATTGCGATTAAAAAACGCGTTATGGTGAATATTGCGCGTTACAATGAAGGGTACATAACATATCTACAATATAATGCTTTGTCACCTGAGTGACAGCGTTTGGAGACAGGATCATGCTAATCTTTCTGGTTTATATGAATATGAATGTGGATCATAGGTGAATATGGATCATTGTTAAATTAAGTGATATGTGAATGTAAGTACCTACGAAACGTAAATGCAAAAGGAAGTACTTGCTTCAGATTTTGGAACTGAACTGTTTTTTTGTATTAAATTGGATGAAAATTAGAATTTTTGCAAATACGGTGTTTGATTAAAGTCAAATCAGCTTCTTTTTATGAAACATCAAAAACGCTATGGAATTCATAGGGATTATTTACTATCTTGTGACGTCACAATCAAACAGCGTCCTTATTGATTGATTTTATGAATTTAAACATCTTAAAATAGCCAACTTAAATAAAAGATTGATGTTTTCTTAGTATTTTTATAATGTTTATCTGTTGTGAACGTAAAAACAATTTAATTTCATTCTTGTCAAATACCCTATTGTGGTAATGATAAATAATGGTAAAAATGTGGGGACGAAATAGATTACTTATTAGTTATTAGACTTATTAGAACGAAGGTTATCTTATGTACTAATAAGACATAAAGTTATGAAACAGAGATTAATTTACTAATTAAAAAAAAAAAGTGAGAATGAACCAATTGGTTGCACCGAACTGATATCGATTTTGGCTTTGTAATATTAAGTTTCTGGAAAATTGGTTGTTGTGTCCAGGTATAGGAATAAAACAACAAAATTTCATCAACAGTATTCAATTTTAGTTATTACAGTAGGCAATGCTTTTACAGTCTTCAGAATGCAGTCTTGAGACTGCAGATTTGAGAATGCCATTAATTTCTGAGTCTCAGATCCCACCCACCAGGAACCTGTTACTCGATAGCCTCCTTGACATAAAAAATACAATAGAACCTTTTTGTTCCAGTGCCGCTGGTGCGATGTGCGACCGGAGCACCTTCGGCGGCTCCATGGGCTTTCCCATGGGCATGTCCATGGGCTCCATGGGGCCCATGCTGAGCCAGCAGAAGAAGAGCCCCGAGGAGCACATCAAGCGCCCCATGAACGCGTTCATGGTGTGGTCCAGGCTTCAGAGGCGGAAGATTGCGCAGGACAATCCGAAGATGCATAATTCTGAGATCTCCAAGAGATTAGGTAAGTGGTGTTGAAAATTTGTCTGCCGTCAAAACTTGTATTGTGAATTTTCTTAAGACTGACAAAGAATGAGTAGCGTCCTTTGTTTTTAGCGTTACGTAGTCAACAAGAAACCCTTATTGTTTCACCATCTGTTCGTCTGCTGTCTAGCTCAGGGAATCTGGTACAGTCAGCTGCAGAGAAATGTAACCCTTTGCAAAGAAACTTGTTATGCAGCGGGGGGTTACTTTTCTTTGAAGCTGACTGTACTACAAAGCTGTTATTTGGCCTAATTAAATATTTAAATGAAACCTACAAAGTTGGAAAAAAGTATAGAAAAAAATAGGGTGCATACATGTAAAGCATTTTTTTATATTGTAATATCGCGGGAGCATCATTTCTGATTTATGTCATTTTAACCTACATGATTAAGTCATCCAAATAAACAGTAATTGAAACATTTAGGCAAATGATATATGTGCCCGAGTCCGACACGTACTTGACCGTTTTTTAAATGTACATAAAACAAATGAAACAACCATCAAAAGTTACAATTAAATAAATTAACTCAACAATTTATTATTTACAAGTATTCAAACGTTTCGTTCCAAAAACAATCGTTTGTTACCTCTCTCAAGACTTCATCCCTCAAGATCTCATCAGGCACCTGATCTGAGAGTCATTGTGATGTAAAGCACCCAAGATTGGCTTTCGGGCCAATGAAAGGTCTCATTTGATTGCAAATTGACCAATCAGGAGTGGGATCACGATGATAGAATACGTATAATTGGTTTATAGTTTCATTGTTATAGTTTGATATTGTTTTCAAATGGTAAAATGTCTTGAGACTTATTTAAATTTAGCTGGTTTGTAAATTTTAACTGATCTTAAATATAGGGATCCCTTTTATTTATTACTAGCGACCCGCCCTCGCTTCGCTTCGGTTTATGTAAGTATGATATATACCTAGCCTGTAGCCCTCCTCGATAAATGGGCTATCTAACACTGAAATAATTTTTCAAATCGGACCAGTAGGTAGTTCCTGAGATTAGCGCGTTCAAGCAAACAAACAAACAAACAAACAAACAAACAAACTCTTCAGCTTAAATAGTTATTGTTTTATTTTGCTAATAAATATTAAAAGTAATTCTGTTTTTTCCCCTATACCTAAACTCGTTTTTTAGGGTTCCGTACCAAAATGGTAAAAAAGGAACCCTTATAAAACTTCGTTGTCTGTATGTCCCAGCAGGTTTTCTCAGCAAATATAATCAACAATACAACAGCAATCAACTTGAAATTTGGCATAAATGTATAAATTGCTTGCCCGCATCTGTTTTTAGAAAAAAAATGTGAAAAAACAAAAAACTTTAAAAATCTGTTTATAAATTTAGGCAGGTCAAAAATGACCTTATTGCATAGAACATAAAGTTTATAACAAACTGAGCATTTTCTTTTGCTGTTACCAAGCATATTAACTTAAATACGCGAGTCCGACTGGAACTTAACCGTTGTTTTTAGATTTTTTTATTTAAAAGGATACTTACATTATATTAGACTAGCTCCTGTCGGCGACTTCGTCCGCATAGATTTCGATTATCGTTATTCCCTTTTTTTTTTTCGAAATTAATAGTACCCTTTGTGTTAATCCACGGTATAAGCTATCTCCACTCCCAATTTGATCCAATTCCGTCTAGCCGTTGCAGCCTTAAAGAGTAACAAACATCCATAGGTACATACAAACTTTCGCGTTTATAATATTAGTGAGGATTAACGTACGCACTCAGAGTTAGTTAATGACGATTAAACCGTTCCTTAGAGATTTAACTGTCTTTAAAAGTTTAAGTAAAAAGTCGGAATACATCTTATAAATGTACACGAATAAAAAAATAAAACACTGGCGACCTATTTTTAAAAAGCCACGGTCCTCCCTACTAAATTATTTCACCGCTCCAAGCCGCGCTTAAAATTTTAGTCCGATAAAAAACGCTTCACACGTAAAAAAAGTGTGCGCAATCAACCAGCAGTAGCCTCACAGCGGGGCACCGGCCACCGAATTAATCAACGGCCAAAAGTAAGCAAAGCCTCAGAAAATCCCCACCGTTTTCCTGCTACCTATTCAACAGACTCCGTGTCTCCTAAATGTTCTTATTTTACAACACTGTGTCACTTTACAAACCAGTGTGGGGCACATGGGAGTAGAAAAATAAAAACCGCCATGCTGCCAGTGACGTCGCGGGAAAACGCCATTTTCTTTTTAGTGTTCCTTTTTTGAATCTCGTCCGGTTTGGGTTCTAACGTGTTTTACGCTTATATGAATTTGCTCGATTTTTCGGTTAGTTTTTGAAATACATGTTGAATTAAGTGCCTACGTGGTTACTTTGAGTTTTTATTTATTTCGTTAGAATGGAATGGTGGATAGACAGTATAACATCCACTCATTGCTTTGATATTCTAGTCCTCTATGTAAATTAATATTTACTCACAAGTTCCTAATGGGGCTCATTTTTAACGTGTAAACTTTATTAGACTTGTAAAGGAACCAAAAAGGAACATATTAGATCAATCAAAAACGCAGTACTTAGCTATTAACTCCAAAATTCTCGGATCTCTTGATCAGTAGGTATTTAATACCTACCACTAAAAGTTAGGTATGTCTACTTATCTATTTTTTAAACCTAATCTAGGTGACCTTGATATCATAGTCCGAACTTCTGATATTTTTCATTTAAAAAAAGTTATTTTCAAGGGACAGAATTCGAGGATTTGGAGGCAATACAAATATTAAATAACACAGTATACTTAAGATTCATGGGTAACGTTGAAAGTAACTAACTGTCCTAATACATAACAAAAAGGTCGTCACCGTCGTCTTCTATTTGAAAGCAGTCAGTAACAGTCGGTTTTCGCAAACAGAGCTAGGGTGACAAAGCTGCTTACGTAAAAGTGGACTGTATTGTCCCATACAAACATACTAATAGAATGTATTATTCATAGACCTTTTCAATGAATGGATTTGTTAGAATTTTGATGGATAAGCGAGAAATGCGTGTTGTTTTGAGTAACGTGTAGTTGGTATACTTATTGTAGAGTTATGTTATGTCTATGTTAATTTTGTAGTGGAGTGGTACCTTTCTACAAGCGTTGCTTATTTATCCTAGTACTTTTTAACTACCATGCCGAAAAAAAAAGCCCTTTAATCAATCTCGCTTTCTTCAAACGTTGTCAGACTTGTAAGTAAAAATAGTTAGCAACATGAGTTCTGTTTTGGTTTTCTGTTATCAAACTAGGAACCCTACAGTTTCATTATATCAGCCCTAGTATTCAAGCGTACCTAATACTAATAGAACATCATCAAAATTGGTTTGGAGAATATTTACATACATACATAAATACATAAGCTCACGCCTTTATTCGCAGAGTGGGTTAGGCAGAGCTACAGAATTACTAACAACTCTAAAATTTTGTTAATAATTCTGTAACCACATTTTGCACAATTAGGCTAAGATATTTACCTGTGTTTTAGTGACAGGTCGAAAGCCCATCGCCTAACAGTACTACAAAGCCTTTATTCCATTAGTCGTCTCTTACGACATCCACGGGAGGACATGGAGTGGCACTATTCTAAACCGGCAACCACGCAGAATATAATAATAATCGTAGACATTTAATTCATCAAGGACCTCACTATTATTTATTGCCTCAAACCAATCAATATCCCTTTAATTAATAATACAAACATTCAAACATACAGCATAATACGATATCAACAAAAACCCGCTTCAAATTAACTCGCTCATTGTCAATAAAAACAATAGTTCCCTACCGTATAAAACGCATCTGTCCACCTGTCAATAAGTCCCATCCTACTTTAAACCGCAAACTATTATAACCTTTATTCCCATTCAATAAAGTCCACGCGGTACACACAGCCCTGTAAATCGGCGAACAAAACGTTTTGTTTACGGAATCAATCGAAATGTCGTGTCGATTCGTGAAAGGTGCGGGGGAAAGTTGCTGCTGTTTTTAGAAGGGACACACGAGCAGGGAGGATAGAAAGTAAATTTTGCTAAGTAAGTTAGATATACAGGTTACAAAAGTCTGTGCAAAAAGTGCCTAAACCGTGTCTGACTTTATTTCACAGCGAATTCGGTTAGTTAACAAGTAAAACAGAAATCAAGGTTAAAAAAACCTAGCTGCCTTTGTAGGATATCGAAGGCGGTAACGGATCTCGACTTCCACAGTTTAAGTTTTTGTGGGTGGTAGGACCTTGTGCAGGGTCCGGATCGCTACCACCATCTTATATTAACCTACCGCCAAACAGCAGTGTTCGCATTATTGTGTTCCGGTTTGGGGATAAGACAGCCGGTGAAATTACTAGCATAGAGGCATTCCATCTTAGCCTCAGGGTTGGCAACGCATTTGCAGTCTTAGGATTGCATTGCAGTCTTGTTATTGCGAATGTCTATGGGTCACAGTTTCCACTTACCATCAGGTGGCCTGTGTGCTCGTATGTCTACTGGAAGCCATAAAAAAAAAAAGTTAATATTAATAAATCCTTTAACCCTTAGCTTACCTACGACCAATCCAAAGATATCTTGCGTTTAAAATCGTATCTATTCAATACCACTTTAAAGCTGTAAGTGTCTTTTCTGAACTGGGTCGAGATTCTAGACAGTAAAAACCATATCGTCTCTAACCTGTTATCATATTGTCAACGATTTGATAGGTTTTCCGAGTTTAAAGCAATTCCGTAACAGGTCTAAGACGATATGGCTTTTATCACCTAGAATAGAGGCCCTGAACAGCAACGGACGTATTTTCGAGCAACACCTGGAACTCAAGGTTCTCTGACCGCACAAAGAAGTGTCACTGGATACACCCACATTCTGTGATGGTTTCCATTGTCAAAATGTGGATCTTCCTCACAAGCAACACTACGATGACCAACGTGGAATCAAGTAAGCAAGTTCAAGCATACGTATCCTCCTTTTCCTAACCCATTGTAATACATTGTGTTCCTTTGGTTATCTGATGCAGCTCTTCCAGCTGTTATTTAGGGCATCATAATCATTATTCCAATAAAACAAAATAATGTCTCTAATTATTTTTGTTACTTATACCCCCTTGCCCGTTGTTTTATGCATTCTGCTCGAAGGTTATTGATTTTCCAAAATATAATGTCTATCGTTGTTTTGTGCTCACAGTACCTATACCTACCTAAAATAAAATACCCTGCTCAACTGTGTAAGGAAGTTATACCACTAAGCAAAATATTTCCAAATATAGACCTCGAACAAATCCCCCAGCAAATCGTCAATGTTTCTGCCCTGTGTTCCCCGTGTTTGTTTTCGTTGTCTGATGCACCTTCCCCAACTGTTAGGGGGCGTTACACTACCCACTACCCAGTTAATATTAATTAAGCGGGGGCGACAAAGCGCACCCTTATGTCGTCTTGGTTAGTATCGGGTTCCTGTAATACTAAATGGGATTTAAATTATGCTGCTGATGATTTTATATCAGTACCCTTACCATGAGTCACATTAATTTACTGCATTCGCATGATCCTCGCAGGTCTCGCAGTACTTTTATAGAGTGCGAAGGACAGCATTCGACTCGATAGTGAGTACCTTAATTGTAACTCATGGTAAGGGTACAGAAGGCCAACTCACATACTACCTGACGGTTAATGGTATTTGAGAACGATAGACATTCAAAATTTCAAGTCTGCAATCCTAAGACCGCAAAGAAAGAGAGAAAATATATTTATACACAACAGCAAACACAATTAACGAAGAAATTAAGATCAAATAACTAAATGAAAATCGATATACATACCTATGTTTATAATTGACATTTTGCCATTGTTATTTCAATATTAAAAGTTTAGGCATCATATGTTACCCGAGATGGTGAAAGGATTCTAACGATACCACACACATCTAATTCCGCTCAGGCGTTTAGAAGTTTTGGTGGAATAAAGAATCGTACATACAAACATGAACCGTGAAAACATTACACTCCTATTTTTGGGCAGTCGTCTAAAAACAAGAAAATAACATAGGATTCTATACCTTTTACGAAATTGTTTTTCTTGGCATGTGCTGGCTGTGAAGTGAGAACCCACATTGTAGGTGACAGACAAACAATACCTTATCATTTTAAAACGACGGTTGTCTTATCCCCGTGCCGGAACACGGAACACTCATGACTGTTGGGGTGTTTTTCTGCCAAAAACAACGGACGGTCCAACGAACGAGATCGTGCATTTTCAATTGGGCAAGCATGGCTTCTGTCGATAAGATCGAACGTATAAGGCTGCCTAATTGTGAATGCACGCGCTAAATGTGTTTTGTTCGCTCTGACGGGACTACTTAAACTCGCCGCTGCGATTTCGCTCGTTCGTCCGACCGTCCGTTGTTTTTGAGAGAATAACACCCCAGTTAAGCGGTGGAAGGATGTGTTGGTAGCGATCCGGAGTAACGCTGTTAACGTCCTACCTACCACCATAGATGTGATAGTATATTGTGATAGTTCAGGAAGTAGTTCTGCCTGAACGCGGCTCCATAAATTTAGGTTTGAAGACTTTAGCCTTGACCCTTTCTATTGATCGTGCCATAGGTGCAGAGTGAAAGGGATAGAGCTACCGAAGTTTCTTATTGATTGTTACGGACTGCGTCGAGGGAACTTATGAGGGTTTGATATTCGTTTTTGCTTCTCGAGACGACTCAATATAGAATATATTTTGTAAGGATACATTTAAACTCTGTATTCAACTAAAGAGATGCATCAAAGTGTATTCGTGCATCTCTTTCGATATCATTTCCCTTATATATCATTGGTGCTATATGTTATGTATACAAGCAATACGGAACAGTTTAAACAACAGGATCCCATATGTGTGTTTTTCAAATGTTATGTTTCAAAAACTAACGAATTAACTGAAATTTAATTAATTTCCTATCAACTAATCAAAACGTTTCTGATGATTTTATACACTGTCAGAAAAAAAGCCTTATTGGGTGAAACGCATAAAATCGCCAATTTGACATACTCGCCCCTATTACCAAATTATCTTCCCCAAAAACCCTACGTCATCATATTATTTACCGAATTATCAACGCCCAAGTTTCACACGAACCACATAACATATGGCTATATCAATTTACTCCAATTTTACCCGGTCCACCTTACATAGCTTTTTTCCCCAAAGGTATTTTTTGTTTCAAACAGTTTTTCTGACAGATGCAGTAATTAAAGAACCGTAACTCTTTGCTATTGGCTGCCGCCAGATAACCGGAGCATGCCCAATAGGAACCCGTAAAAAATCGTATAAAGCTGGTACAAAAAGGTTTTTTTTCGGTTCAAACACTGTATATTGAAGCAATAGGTATTGTTGCCTTGGAATCTATTAAAATTACTATAGCGTTAAATTTTTTGAATATAGAATGACTTACGATTCTAGTGTAGCTCGGGAGCAAGATTGTATTTCTTTATGTGTACCGCTGTGAGTTGTAATGGATTCTCTTTGAGTGCATGTCGCGTTTTTTGGCGGCAGATTTACTTCTGAAGCCGTTGACCTTTGCAAGTGATGCAATTTGGTTCGATACGATTACGTTGAAATTAAGGAAGGTTTAAACCGGCTGAAGATTACGTACGTTTATTTTATTTATCACGTGTTTTCAATCATTGTTATCATCTAGCGTATGGCACTTTTTTTCGGAATTTGGAGTCTTTTTTTTCTTGTGATGATATCGCCGTAGAATACTGTATTTATTTTAATGACGGAATAGTTATTAGAAACCCTTAACGATTAAACGAGGGTTTTGCAACATGCTGTATGAATTTCAAAGATGAAGAATAATTACAATACTTGTATAAATAATTCGTATTTATATTAATTGTTTTAAAGTGTAGGTACTTTAAATAATAGCTTGAGTTACTGAAAACAAAAAACGTTTTACATACCCCTTTAGGCCTTTAACCATGTTGCTCGCTGCACCCATTTACATTTCTTTCTACAACGCCACTGTACATGAATACCTTTTATTACAGTTTTTAATGTTTTTATTTTCACTCACTGGGCATTGTGCCGCATACTTACGCAGGGAGGCTTATCAGTACCACGCAGGCTTCGAAGGGGCGACGAAAATATTGTCGCTGACTCTTGTCGTCTACCATTTATGCTTGTTAATTATTACATTTTTTTCATTGTGTTTTTTAGGAGCTGCTCCTGTACTAACATTTTTATTCAGCGTTTTAGTCGGATCAGTGTTGTTTTTAGTTTTGTTGATTTGTTGAAGATTTTCAGGACAATCATGTAAATGGATAGACTGGATTTAGAAATTCAAAGAGTGTCTTTAGCTTTTAGGGTGTCAATTTATGAATGCAAGGTACTAGTTTAGAATCTGGAAATTTATAAGAAGGGGGAAGGATGGTTAAGATTTAGAGCGAAAACATGAAACAGGTTACAGGTTAGGTATACAGGAAACCACTATTGTTTTAGTCTTCTATCTCTATGTATAAAAGAAGAAACTTACTGGCTGATCGATTAAATCAATTTAGAGGGAATATTCCTTGGATGTCCTGGGGCACGTAAAAGGGATTTTTGGATGTTTTTCCCTTAAGGGTTTAAAATAAGGGGGAGTAGCGGTCGTTGCCTTCCTCTAGTTATATATAAAATTTGATAAATTCGAATCGAAAAACATTTTAGAGCGCCAATTCCGTCTCCGTTTTTAACGAGTTTAACATTGTTCCATTAATTACTTTATTTCGAAATGTTAATCTTCTAGTTTAACTTTTTCAGTCGCTTTTTGCTACTGTTCTGTTTAAACTAATTAATGTAAGCAATAAGGTCGTGTTTCACGGAAATTGTCTTAGTTCCTTTCCTTTTCCACAAACTGGTCTATCTATGAATTCTATGGTACGTTTTCCTATTTTTTAAATTTTAGCGAGTGTTTAAAACTATCGTGCATTGGCTCGTTTTGCTTTTAATAACAATATTATTAAGACGAGGTACCTATACAATATATCTACTTACTGCTTTTCACTTTTTACGATAAAGTAACTAGGTTTCTGTAAGTGACTTTTATTATTCAAAGTATCATCATCGAAAACCAGAACAATACAATAAAAGATAATATAATAATTAATTTTGGCACATAATAAAATGTAAACAAAGATTTGGGCCAAAGATAGTTAAAGCTTTAGACCATAAAACCTATCCAAAGACGATAGCAATATCGTTTGTCGTTATTGGTCACAAATACTAATTAGAACATTCTCCTTTGCTTTCCTATTAAAAAAAAACAATTTAATTACTCTACCCCACAAATCTCTTTGTGTATACAACTCAGTTTAAACCAAAATGAAAGGAGAAACAAACGTACTTTTACAATGTTACACTAAAACCTACGAGCTTAAAAACACTTGATATTACCTCCAAGCAATCATAATGTAGTGCAACATCAAACGAAGCGTAAAATACATCCGCGTGCATCGCTTTGTGCATCTTTCTGCAACTTCAGCCAAGGCTTGCATGTATTCAGAATCGCAATTGTGATTTTTATTATACATCGTTTCAGTTAAGCTTTTTAAGGGAACTAGACGACAATCACTTTTAATTACTATCTAGAGTATATGTTAATTGAAATGGGGAAAAAAATATATATCTAAAAGCAAAAGAATCAATTTATCATTCTTACTCCATAATGACGTACGGTTGAAGTTCAAGGGTAAGTTTTTTTTGTTCAATATACTCACGCCCGATGTAAATTTGAGGTGAGTGTTAAACTTGCTTACACGTTGCCCATTTAAATCAAAGCCAACTTTAAAAATTAATGTAGGAAATCAATCAGGTAAGATTTAAAAATAAATAAACAGACAGAAAAAGTAGCCACAGGAAAAACATTGTCAAACGCCAAGAAAACAAAAAAGATCATAAACTCGTCCCAAACTATCTTAAAAAACCATCTACAACACTGAACATCCTACAAAAAGCGCAGCGTATAAAAAAATCTATTAACATTTAATAAAATCATGACCTAAATAACGTTTCTTACCATTTCAATTTTCCGGGCAGGGGTGGCGGGTGCGTCTTTGTGTTCCCCCCTTAAGGGTGGGGCCCCCACCACCATTGTCGCATAGCACACGGGCTTTCAGAGTAATGAAGAGCATTTTCACCCGATTCCCAGCACAATGCTACCTTTAATACAGCACACAGAGACGAAAGTCTTTTGTTACGTTTCGTATTGTGACTAACGTGTGTGTATTGTCGGGCATGTTTGTTTGTGCGATTGTTATAGACAATGGATTTTGGATAAAAATTGTGCTTCCGCGTGATGTAACTAGTATACCTATTGGTTGCTTGAGTGTTTGCAAAAGGCCTTCGATAGGAGCCGGTGACGTCAGTTTAAATTTTAATAGAATAAGTTTGAGAAATAAAAGCTTTAACTCTTCCATTACTGACTGACACACAATCTCAACCGCGGGACCCTGACCCTGTATTGTAAAATTTGGAAGTAATGTTCTTTAGGTACTCTAGGGGCGCACTAAGTGAAAGATTTTCAAAAATCTACTCCCTATGGGAATGAAAATGGGGACGGGGGGGGGTAGCGGGAAAGTAATTCTACCCGCAGGAAACGAAACGTCGTCCTCTAGTGATCAAAAGCGAAAAATGTGATTAGGCCAGTTTCGCCCTTGTAGACAATGCCTCGACAGTTTTTGTTAGGCTGATATTGTGTATATTTAACTACATATTTTACCAAACTGATCTTTGTATCATTTTGTTATTTCATAATTTCGTATGACATAGGTACCTATCTACCTAAAATAGGTACTAGAAATATTAAAATTATGAAGTTGTCACTTGCGTCGAGTATTTAACCAAAGAACGAGTTTGAATAATGTTATTGCAAAAATGTTTGGTTTGTCAAATACCAAACTAATTAGTCCATACATGCACCCCGCCATCTTTGTAGTGTTGCCAGGGGCATTGTTCCGCGCGATGAGGTTGTAGGAAATAATTACTGCAGGCAACACTCCAACACGTGCTCGTCGCTTATTGGTTATTTTAACTGTTAATTAGCGATGTTGATTAAGGCGAAGTTTTGTAATAATTTTACTGTTAAATCTTCTCTTTTAGTCTTTTTCTTTTTCCGATTCACGTTTTTAGCGAACAGCAGATGTCAAGTGTGGCATAAATTGGAACGCTCCTCTTGTCAAAAATTCAAATGTAACGATACCATCGTAATTTTAAAGTTCTCGGGCTTTATGTTTTGTATTCGATTCGTGATTTATTTTTTACTTTCGAATTTTTGATTTTCAAAAATCGAAGCTCTGCGAATCTTTCCCTGCCTGGTATTTTCATTTTAATTAAAAAGTTGGTTGGCTTGTTATTCTCTGTATATTTTCTATGTAGCTATTACGTTCTCAAACAGTGGCTGACCCAGAGGGTTTACTATTTCGTCAATGAGTTACCTTAGCACCGTACTCAAAGAAATTTAAGACAATACAAACCATTTTCAAACTTGTAGGTATATGAAAAGTTGTCAATAAGGAACGACTTAATCGTCATTAACTCACTGTTGAGTGCGGCCGTTAATGACATTCACTTATAGTTATATAACTTTGGCTGATTATTGTGCCATCATACCTTGACATTGGTTTTTATGTAATACGAATGTGACTGTAAAACTGTCAATGAACACAACTGTGAATGATTATGCATATGCTAACAGAATAATTAAACAAGTTCTCTAGCCACAGTTCATATTAAAAGCAAAATGCTATTAAGAAAACCTGAATAACAGTGAAATAACCAACTTATAATTATTCTTGGCTACATACAAAGCATCGTTTCCAACTATTCATCGCAAAGTCTTTGTTAAAACAAACACGAGAAGCTGCGAATTGAGTGCATAACACACACTAACACAGTGTTCAATGTCGTTTAAACATTAACATTATAATAACATTTATTGTAATGTAAGACAAAAGCTTTAGAATGTGACAGTTGCGACTCCGTTGTCCTCGAAGTATGGTGGCCATCAGTTGTGCTTTAATTAGGACAGTTGGCATTTGTCTCAGAACATACCTTTTGTAGTCAGGTAGAAGGGTGACAGGTGGTTTAAAAGTGACCATTAACGTGATGTTACAAATATTGGATGTCTGGCTACTTTAACGTTGTAATTTAGTCATGTTTATTTTTAATGACGCATTCTATTTGCGATGATTTGTTGTTTAAATTACTGTTGCTCCCCTTAATAACTATTGTATCGGCAAGCTAGTAAAAAAATATGAAGTTTCTTAACTTATCTGATACAGAGACGTAATGTCTTATTTCCAAACAATTTAAACTAGTTAGTCAGTGTGTAAGTGACTCGTGCACGTAACGTTAGTTTCTCTTGGATGACAAAAAACATGGTAACCCTTCGTCAGGGAACTTCAAACTGTTTGCGCTCTAGGCTCATTGTGGCATCGTACAAAGAACATTTGTTTTAGGTCTCGCTGTGTACATGCAAATACGACATTAATTCCACACAGTCCTTGTGTTATTTTTATACACAGAAGAAACCATTTTATTAGCGTATTATCATCACGTGACATATTGTTATAGGTTTTATATGGGAAGTCCTTGGATAGTGCTACGTCGATCCAACATTATGACAGCTCTGCTCAGTACACTGGCGAGGAAAAATCACGAGTCTTGTAAGGCATAAGACGATCCCGTTATTTTTTCTCGTGACTAGAACTTTAGTGTCTCGGTTCGTTGCACATTCACTATAAACACAATGTTTTAGACACTGCATAAACAATAAAATAACCTAGACGACTAGGTTATTTTAAGACAGGGTCGAAAATAACTGAATCTAATTTTGGGATCAAATATACCACCTCTGTCTCTGACTGCAAAAATGAATACGGTCTTGCAAAATCATCAACATAACTACGATTGGTTAATCATCAGAAATGCGCTTCTAAGGCCTTGTATCCCCCGTAGACTTGACCTATGAAATTGGCGTTTCATATGAAGAATTTTATGAAGACGGTGGTTTTCATACATTTAATTTTGCGGATTATTTAGTAACGTCAAATGCAAACCAACCCAAATTTTGTCAGGAATATTGGACACTTCTAAGCTGTTATACATATTTACTTAAAAATAGTTAGCTTCATAAAACTCTGCGTAATTGAAACACTTGAACTCGCAGCACATTAAAAGAGTTGAGTTCACACTTTAATTTTAAACAGTAAGTAAGAAATTTAACTATATTTTTTGTATCTAAAACCCTTGTAACATGAATAAATGGTGTACGAAATAGAACACGCATAAAAACGCCGATTTCATAGGTAAGGACCCAATATTTAAAATAAGTCGTTACATACCCAACAACGCCTGTCATTCATTCCCATTTTATCAGTAACTACGTAAAATTGAAAACGCACGCCATTTCAAGGAAATTAAAAAGCGAAATCTCATTTGGTAAAATCTCTAGCCGTCATACCGCTGCGGTGTTGTGACTATTATGCCCGCTAAGTACACGATCCTTATCACCAGACCCACAAAAGGACTACCCTCCGAAGTATCGACAATAATGAGGAACCGGGAAAAACTTCTGTAGCGGAATGAAAAGCGCAAATTCGTCATTAGGCGGCGCTTTCCGCCATTGTTGTTGCCATCCTCCTCGCTCTTACCTATCCCAAGCGTGGAGCGAACGAGAAGGTAAATGGTCCTCCGAGCCGGATTGTTCCTTTCTGCGTTGGCGACATTGTTTTCGCTTTTGTGCGAGCCTGAATCGGGATTGTCTTGTCTCTTTGAATGGCCGGTCTCCCCTCCACGGTATCGATGCGATGAATACAGCCTTCCATAAATGGGGGGAGACAAAGGGTTGGTCTCTTGAATCGCGCTGGGAGACGGGTCGTTCGGGCTTTCGATTATGTTGTATCGATTCAATGCCATTGTCTATGGAATGGGGGATGGTTAGAGCAAATTACTTTTCTGTTTTTGTTTCTATGTCATAATGGTGGCTTATGACAGTGGCATTGAGGTGGCATAATCAACTGCTAGGCCATTGGCTGTCGCGGGCCAGCCTATTGAGCTGGACGCCGACGTTCCTATTATGCACATAATGCGTTATGTTGGAGCTAGCTTCCTATTGGTCTTGTGAGTGTTTATGTGGTATTTGAAAACAGAATCGTGTCTTTTGTTTTTAATAGAGCCTATTCATATCAGGTCCAAGTGATACTACCGCAATATTATGTATACCTCTGTCGGTGTTTGTAATAGATCACGGCAAACATCTCATGTTTAATGAAAAACAAAACAGCTTTAGAATCGGCATTCTGTTGTACCTAATTAGATGCAAATTTACAACAAGCACAATTTATACAGGAGACAATTGGTAGGAGTCCCACAAGGAGCTCTCCTTGGTCCAGTTCTTATATTCATTGAAACCTTCTACCGAAAATCATCAGCTATAAGACAATGCAGATAATATTTTATCTCTTTGAATTCTTTATTACTCTTAAATAAAACCATACTTCTCTTGCCAGGAGCGGAATGGAAGCTTCTTACCGAGGACGCTAAACGCCCGTTCATCGACGAAGCCAAGCGTCTCCGCGCGATGCACATGAAAGAACACCCCGACTACAAGTACAGGCCGCGACGGAAGCCCAAGACTTTGAGGAAGGAGGGGTACCCATACTCGATTCCGTACCCAAGCGTACCCATGGATGCTTTGAGAGCAGGTAAGTTTTCGAAAAGTACCTTTTAAAATATAACTCTGGTGACAAACGCAAACATATTAATTATATTTTCAGGTGTGGATATTTTGAATGGAAATTACTCAGTTTTAAATTCAGTGGATGGGCATAAGTATTTCATACTTTAATTACTAAGAAAACGAAATGTCCTTTACCAAATTTAAAGCTAGTTACTTACTTACATATATCTAGTGGATCGAAGTTAATGGCACAACGCTCTCTAGTTACAAGTAAATCTTGGCAAATTTTAATAGTTACAAGTTTTATGCTTCTCTAATAAGAAAAAACTATAAGTTTAGGTGCAACTTCAGTTGAGATCCGAAATGTTCATAGATACTTCATCCACCCGCAATCTTCTAATCTCTATGACAAATACGAAAACGGCATATTTTCTCCAACTCAGGTCAAAGAAAACTCAGTCGTTGACCTCGACGACCCTCAATATCCCATTCATAACATAACGTCACCGCGGATAACATCCGTCAGGACCCTCAAAACTCTAAACCCTTTGGAGATCTTTCAATAATTTTAATCGCCCGTCAATGCGGCAGAGGGCGTGGGTGACGCACCCCCCAACTAACCATTGTCGGGAAAACTGTCAACTGTCAAAAGCAGTCAAGACTTTAAACTATGCTGCCCTCTTTTGCAGAAAGGAATATTAGTTGAAGAAGTATTGCATATGCAACCTTATGTAGATCTTGAAACTGTCTAATATGCTTCGTCTATTAAATTGTAGATATGTCGTTAGGACGGAAAATATGTGTTGTATGGAAGCTTTCATATTCGAAATCTTTTGTTAAGATGCAAGGGCGACGCTTAGGGATTGAATGTTTGCATGTAAATGCAGTGCAGTAGAAGTGCAATAATGCAGTATAACAAACCTATTACAATAGTATTGTGTTTCAGTTGCCAATGCTATTGAAGAAAGCTTGTTATTGTGGTTATTTGTATCATTTTAGAACAATCTGAAAGGGCTTGTTATTATAAGACGTCAGTTGCTACTGTTACATTGTCTTTATTGTTAGTTAACGTTCAGATTGTCTTTACAACTTGTCAGTAAAGGCGGTTAGTTTATAAACAATATTATACGATTTCATTAGGGAATAACAAAGTAGTATAGTTTCCTTGTTGTACTGTTAGGGCTTGTTGTCCGATCAGTAGTTAATCTAATTGTTAAAAATTGTAACATACATACATAAACTCACGCTTTTATTCCCAGAGTGGGGTAGGCAGAGCTACAGAATTTCCAACAACTTTAAAAACTTCTTGATAATTCTGTAACCACATTTTGCACAATTAGGCTAAGATGTTTACCAGTGTATTAGTGATAGGTTGCAAGCCCATCGCCTAACAGTACTACACAGCCTTTATTCCCTTAGCCGTCTCTTACGACATCCACGGGAAGATATGGAGTGGCACTATTCTAACCCGGCAACCACACGGGGAAAAATTGTAACTTATGGTTAAATATCAAGGAAATGTGTAAAATTTTCGATTGCTCTTTAAAATTTTAACAATTACCTTGTTGAATTAACTACTGATCAATCAACGGTTCCTTAGTGTTGTAATCTAAATTGTGTATATTTCTTTAAATTGGTTCTTCGTCATAATAGAGTCCACAACAATATTAGTAGTTACGTTGAAAATGGATTCCTATCACATCTCCAAAATGGCGATGTCTTTTAGAATGAAATTCGAAACCGATTTAATGTCATTTTATATCGCACCCATTTCTCTTTGTCGCAATAGGAGTACCGTTACTGAAATAGTAGAATTGACAAAAACAGCTGACTCTGTTTGGATTCGTACAAAAACTGTTACGAGTCACGATCATAACTCGTGACTTCGTGTTGCTGTCACGATGGAGCAAGCGGGCCGAGTTTAGTATGAACCTTAGTTACTATGGTGTGAGGTAAATAAATAAATAGTAGTGAAACAAGAGTAGGGGCTCTGTCTATATCGCGTGTCAACGGTGGATAAAGCATCCGTCACTTTTTGATACTTGTACTTATTTACCTGTCTGAAGGTGACGGATGCCTTTTCCAATAGGCCCCATGATATCGTATTGTTTTAAACTCCGCTGCCATTACTAGTAAACAAAGATGATAACGTTGATAATATTATCTAGCCGCGATTAGAAAGGGATTAGAGGTGACAGTTTTACCATATACTTACGTCAAAGTTCATATGAATTGACAGCTATTCCAATCCCAAACTAATTGCGGTTTCATAATACTATAACATGCCAAAAGCTATATGGTTTTGCCGAGTAGAATAAAAGTTCAGGATTAAACAAAGACTGTCAGTTACTTACATAGTAGTAGTCAAGTAGCAAGCAAGTCAACTCGCCACTCAACTAAACGCTGTCCTGAACTCGCCTGCTCTATACGCAGCACCGCAATTGTGTAATCCCTGTAATACGAGCTGTCCCGATGACATCCGATTAATGGATCATTTTGTGTTCGGTCCTCTATTGTCTACGGTTGGATGGGATATGAACTTAGCAAATTGTTTATGGTTAGTTTGGGTTTAGTTGGATTTTGTTGGCTTGGATATATTTATTCGAGACTAGTCTTTACGACTCCGTTTGCGTAGGACTCGGTTTACGTCATATTCATGGAATTTACAATTTTTTTGGGTTAAAAAGTTTTTAAATCCAGGACAAGGGTTGGTTTTGTTAAGGTATTTTTATATACTAACCTACAGATTCCTCACGCTTACAATTTAAAGTAATGTTCTTGTAAAATTTGTTACTTTTTAGGGTTCCATAGTCACACTATGTCCGTCCGTCCGTCCATCCGCAGCTTACCTCAGAGACTCTTAGTATGTATGTATGTATGTATGTAAACACTTTATTGTACTAAAGAAAAACCATAACAATACAATTAATATAGAAATATGTACAAAGGCGAACTTATCCCTTTAAGGGATCTCTTCCAGCTAACCCTTGAGAGATTGAGATGAGTGAACGGTTGTGCAACGAGTAAACAACGAACGAGTAGTTCTAGAAAGGTGTAATTTAGTATATAATATGTAATTTAGTATGTACTATGTTCTTACGTGTTGTTTTTTGAGATGATTTGATGATGATTACGGCTTCGGAACCCTACACTGAGCATGGTCAGACATGCTCTTGCTCTATTTTTGCTCTAAGCTGCTGCAAAACCGCTCGGGAGTGAAAACCATTCCATACAAAAACGCTCTCACTTGTAACTTGAATATTTCGTACCTAATGACTACTTTAAAACACGATCACCTAACAATGTTACAACATTGTAAACATTTGGCACGTTTTTTACAAAATATCACAGCGATTGTAAACCATTTACAATGGGTAATGAAACCAAAATGGCCGCCGGTGACACCTGCCTACGCACTGTTTACAAAAGTCTTGATACTTCGATTTGAAGTGAAACGCCGGTCAGAGTGGGATAACGTCGGTGAAACTGCAATACCGCGTAACTTACAAATTCAATCAATTGAAAATTTTACCTTAATGACTTACTTGCTAAGGTACATTTTGCAACTGATCGAATTTGTAAGTTACGCGGTATTGCAGTTTCACCGACGATAACATGAATAAAAGTTAATAATATATATAAATTCCATTAAATGTTGCTACAGGGCAATAAAAATAGAAGTTCTAAATGTTTTTGTTGTGTTGGTAATGTAGGTGTAGAATTTTTGACGTAGAGATAAGTAGGTATTAGAATTTAATAGTGATCTTGGTCCACAGAGTAAGCCGGGTAGTTTACAGTTCTGAGTTAGCAAATTTATATGGGTATTATTACCGGTGCATGAGGAAGCGATGATCCCGTGTAAATAAAAGAGACACATATACTTGATCGCTGGCTGGTCACACTGTCGGAAAGAACCTCTCTCCACTAGTTTTTCGACACAAAAAATATACATCCCGTGTCAATAAAAGGGACTATAGTATAATAGTTGATTGCTGGCTCTCTCTCTCACTTCCATAAGTCGGCCAATGCTCGTTTGCCTTCTCCATACCGTATAAAGGTACATTAAGACTGCACCGAGCAAACGTCGAGCGTCTAGTGGCGCCCTCATTACTATTATTGTGTTTTCTAATTAATTAAAGAATTTCCTTGCAATCAGGCGATACTTTTTTGTAGCGCAAGTAAAAACACAATTTATGGGATACGTTACGAACTTTAATAACAATTGCCCTTCGAGTAGTCAGTTTAACGGGAAAAGGTGGCCACTTTTTTCCGTTAAGTTGATAACTCAAAGGTGAATTGTTATTAAACTATGTGATATGTTATGTTTTCATTTGCAGTACAAAAACCTACCGACCAATTTCAAGAAAATACTTTAGTTTATTAGAAAACACAGGACCTAATAGTAATGAGGGCGCCACTGTACATCCGGCGTACGCTCGGCGCAGTCTTAATCGGGATAGTTCTTAACTTCTTAGCAAGATTTCATGAAAATTGGTAGAGCCGATTAAGAAATAGATATCAGCTCTGAAAGTGGGTGTCGCCTCTATATCGGGGGGTTTTTAACCCCCTAAAAGCTCAATAAGTATCTCAAAAACGTCAGAACTGATTTTGATAAAACATGTAGAAGAAAACCAGGTTCATCCGTTGAAGAGCTACGGTGCCACAGACGGACACACAGACACACTTACACGTCAAACTTATAACACCCCTCTTTTTTGCGTCGGGAGTTAAAAGTCATAACTTATCAATTTACAATGATTTTCCAAATAATCAAGTTGTCAAACATTTACCGATCCAGTTTACCGACTTGACCCTGCGGTTAGCGAACTAATCGTAGGCGGGGCGACACGTGTGCCTCGACCCTAACTTAAGGGCGGCGGCACACTGGCTTTTAAGTTAATTGATGTCGTGAATTTACGTTGGGGTGAATAATTAATTTTTAAAATTTAGAAGCTTTGGAAGTGCTTTATTTGGCGTAAGAGGTTTGTGTAATGGGTGTTTTGTGACAAAATTGTTGGATTTCTGTGAATTTTGGCGAATAAATTTTATCAGGATAATGGTATGGTAAGAACTGCTTACTCTTAGGTGTGAATAGCAGCCCATTGCACCGACTTTAGTGGAGATCTGTGAGGAAGGTCGTGGACAACTTCGCTTGTAATGGTGATATTTTTCAGTATTTTATAAATTTTACTAGTCTCCATTTTGGACGGTGAATGGGTTATCGTCCGTCTATAAATCGGCCTTCTTTTGTTTTTTCGTTTATAATCATTTTGGTTTTTATCTTTTAATGTATGTTCTATGTCTATCCTGTTTGAGCATTAAAGATGTCGCATTTATACTCTAGATAAAAATAATAATAATAAGAAAGTTGAAATATCAACCAAAACAAACCATAGGTACATCTAAATATAGCCTATTCACTAAAAGCCTAATAAAAAGGGCCATTGCACACGCGACGCGCACGTGTCAAACGCACACAAACAAAAGCAATTCCAGCGTTCCAAATTTGAACTTTATTCCTCTTCTAATAAGTTTATTTTGTCATAGATGTCGCTCCTAGTGTGTTAAAGTCACTATGACACATTAGGTTAGGGACACACTTGCGTATTAGGTTGGGTCACACTGAGCTTGGTAAGGGTGAGGACACACCGCCCACTACAACCAACGGTGGCAATTTGGCTGTAATTGATGGTTGTTTTTGGTGGGGTGGTGGCTAATGAGATGTGGTTGGGACATGTATCAAGTACAAAATAAAGCACCGTGTAGTTTCATAGAAATATTGCATAATTTTTTTATAAGACCTATAAAATATGAATATTAAAAACGCCTGTAATCCCAGAGTGGGGTAGGCAGAGCTACAGAATTACCTACCACCTACAACTCTTAAAACTTGTGATAATTCTGTAACCACATTTTGCAGAATTAGGCTAAGATGTTTACCAGTGACAGGTTGCAGGCCCATCGCCTAACAGTACTACAAGCCTTTATTCCCTTAGTCGGCTCTTACGACATCCACGGGAAGACATGGAGTGGCATTATTCTAATCCGGCAACCACGCGGGCAATACTAGGTAAACTAAAATGTATAAAAAAATACTATTTAATTTCCAGTCTCAGGATTGTAATCATGAGATTGAAAATGTCTATGGATCTTAGATCCCACATACCATCAGGTGGTCTGTGTGCTTCATTTGCCTCCTCCATCCCATAAACAAGTGTGTTATTAAATTACATCCATATCATAACTTCCCTATAATATGTTCAGAAACGATAAGCATATGGCCTATATTAAAAGACCTGTACTTTAATGCTAACATTAAAGTATTACATGTCATTAAAGTATAGGTTATTGATGTAGTTGCATATTAACATTCACTTTAAAATATCGGTGACCGATACTTTAATGTGAACATTAAGATACAGGGTAACTACAGATAACCTGTATCTGCCTCTCACATATTATAGAAAACTTATGAATGTAGATAAAGTTATGTATGCGACTGTACACATAATTAGGCATAAAAAGCTATTGAAATTGGTTCAATTGATTGGAGACTAGGCAAAGTCAGACAGGCATACACGTAAAGACCTTAAAACATCGTCACATCACCATTCCCCTTTTATTTACGCGGGGGGGTGAAAAACCAAAGTCAATCGAACAATAGGACGCTTACCAAAGAAGCCGGCTAACTGCAATGCAGTAGTCGAAGCATTGTATACCCTATTGGTAGCCACATAAAATTTAAAATGCTTATACTATTTATGCAGTTAGCCACCTTCTTTGGTAGGACGGCAGTATAAAACATTCCAAATGTTATAATAACTGTTAAGACATTGTGGCACAATGGATGGCTTTTACGCTTTGTTTAATTTGATTGGAGTGGTACAGTTCGATCAAAAATAAAAACAAAAAATACAAATTGCCTACAGATTATTAAAAAAAAAACTGGTACGATTTTCGGTATTTTTTTTTAAATTAATAAAATCATGTAGATTTGCACGCCTGTTTCCCAGAGGGGTAGGCAGAGACCACTTCTTTCCACTTGCTACGATCTTGACAAATTTCCTTCGCTTCTTCCACATTCACACATCGAGTCATGCACGCACGTCGGTTTCGGGTACTTAAGATTCGGTTCTTTTCCAGTATTTCTCCGATTTGACTCGAAAAAGTACGCCTAGGGCGACCGTTCCGACCCGTCCACTCACTTACGAGATATACAGATCGGATCTGTATATCTCTTTCGTCAATCTTTAATTTTTTATTGCAATTATGTTCATGATCTGCTGAGAAAAATCTACTCGATAAAACGCTGTTGCTTATTTTATGAAATGATATCGTATCATTATTTAATGCGCTTCTTTCACTTTCCAAAAATAATGACAAATAAGAGGGACGCAGCCGGACGTTGGCACGAGATGAAAATATCTTCATACGTATCTAATTTATTGCGGCATCCCTCTTGTTAGTGACTAATTTAGGAAGGTGTAAAAAGCCCTTATTAAGTCGGCTGCTATTACGGTCAAGTAAATATGATCTATCATGACGTTGACAATACCACTGCTGGTAATTAATATTGGGTAACGTGGTACAGATGTAGTGAATAATCCTTTCCCATCGTTTTTGGTCGGATAATTTCGAATTTATCTTGCTTTCTCTGTTGTCTTATTGATGGGTACTGAAGCTTATTCAGAAAGATAGATAAATACGAACTTATCCGACTAAAAACGATGGGAAAGGATTATTCACTACATCTGTACTTGGACTAAGTAAGTAAGTACTAAAAATAAGTGATAAGTTATACCTTCAAATTGTATAGTATTATCCATTATTTATTTTTTTACTTTAAGTACAACAGGCGTACAGTGCGTGTTATCACAGTCATACTATAGATACAATTTGTCTGGACTCGTAACCTCGTAAAGTACAGTCTGCATCAAAATATGTTTAAAGATATTACTGAGGCCAACTGTACAGCTACTTGGCCACGTTGACACAGGTGGTAAGACCACATTGTTGCATTTTGTTTGATAACGCTTAAGACGGCATACCTATCTTGAATTACTTCACCACCCTTAAGTCCAGTGACGTGAAAAATGTAGATTTTTAAAGAATAATATGCTGGCGAGGGAGATCCAGACGCCAGCGGCGAGTTTAAGTAGTCCCGTCAGAGCGAACAAAACACTTTAGCGCGTGCATTTTCAATTTGGCAGCATGGTTTCCGTTCGATGAGATTAATTTAGGTAGGAAAGCATAGAGGGCAGAGGGAGTATAAAAACGGCTAATAGGTAGTACTCTTCGCGCTTGTTACAATTGCCCTTCGTTAAAAAGAGTCTTCTATATATACCACTTTTATGGTCTGTCTATGTGTGAATCCGCATTAGTGTGCGTAAGTTCGCATTCAGTGATGTGTGGTTTATCAATAATATTGTCTGCAAGTTGTGTTGTACACAGAAGAAAAAGGTGGTACGCTTGCAGTGTTGCAAAAGTTCCCGATTTATCGGGAGATCTACCGATTTCGGCTCTTCCCTCCCGATATCCCGATTTAGCGACCCTGTCTCCCGATTTTCTACATTTCGAGCTAAAGTAACAACTAAAACAGTATTTTGAAGATGTCAACACCAAAGGTGACCATGTAACATTAAAACATTGCACAGGGACTCCCCAAAAGTTCACGCACGGCCTTTCAATAATGTAGTACTCACAAAATACATTAAATCTATATGCCCTAAAATAGAGTTCATTATTGTATGGTGGGCGTATGCGAGAAATTTCCAAAAAATCAGGGAGGCTACTCCAAAATACGAAATTTGTACTTCGTTTTATACTGTCCCGGTTACACTAATAAGTGTTTTACAGCTGCGTGAGAGGGACCTTATGATACGAAATTCTAATTTCTCACTTGGTCCTTTGTGGACCCTCAAAGTTTAACTTGTTTGGCGAATGTACCGCGATGTTTATTACTTCTCGACGACGATATAGACGTTAATGACTAAACAATTAATTATTTTATAGCTTTTAAATTAAAGTAATTAGAGTAAAATACAAATGTTTTATTGGACAAAAATCTCCCGATTTCTCCCGATTTTTAGTTGAGAAATTTAACGATTTTTTAATTTTCACTTTTGCAACACTGTACGCTTGACATTTGGCTACACGGGACCCATATTTTCCTACATCCATGATGAGATCGAACGTATAAGGCTGCCAAATTGAGAATGCACACGTTATCGCTTGGAGTAAAATTTGTATGGAAATTATTTGACAGCTACAATTAAGCGTCGGTTCACATCCTCGTAATGACATTTACCCACTCTGGGAATGAAGGTGTGAGTGTATGTATGTATGTCATGAAATGACATTTCAGACGAAACAAGTTTCACGTTGAAAACTAAAATAATTTACAATAAACCTGTCTCTATTATTATTGTATTATTTAATTACATATTTTAATCTTTTATTATTTAAATTACATTGTTAACTTAGAATCTACGTAATAAACAACTTGGAAATAGTGGAATAATAAAATAACACGCAGTATGTATTATGATTTGTTAAATCTGGACTAGTTCTTCTCAATGAAAGCGACACAGGTATATAATGCATATAGCTCTATCTCTTTCACTGGAACCTCACAGGTCTACAATACGCATGTTCATGACAAACATTACTAAGTAATTGTTCCAATTCGAAATTTAAATTCAAATCAAACAACGTACAACTGTTCAAATAGCACAACAACACTCGCCTGATCAAACAGTTTCATAATTAGGTTATTGTTTCGCAACCTGTGTACTGTGGGACCGCACAAAAGTAAAAGGCAGTATAACAGAATTAAGTGCATAACCGCATATTACCTTTTTATTCTGGTTGACGCTGCTGCTATTGTTTTTACACCTCGTCGCGAGCGCATCGTGTTTTTATTAACTATGTGATTATGAATGTCTTTCTTCGTTTATTTCGAAATTCTTTCTTTTCTCTTAATGCTTAATGCACGATTATTATATTTAAAAAAAACCATTAAAATTTTTTCTCTGACGCATTCTTTGATTGGTATAATAATAAAGTAAATGTTTTGCTCGTTTAATATTAAAACGTAGTAAGTCGCATAAAAAATCATTAATATTATAAACTTTATAATCTAGGAGTATGATTACAATTTGAATACAATCCTATTTTGAGTTATTATTTTATTATTGTGAAGTTTTGTATGTACTGACTAAACAGAACAGACGATTTACGTATGAACCAATTGTTTTAATATTACAATATAATAAAGGCAATTAAATAATTGACGCAGAATGCTCATTATTCTTACATTATTTAATCTTTATTGTTCTTTTCACCATTGTCTTACATGATTAATGTAAAGGCCGAACAATAATTTATCCTGTACTGTAACAATGTTTTTATGCTATAGAAAATTATTTTATAATCGTATACTTAAAAACGTATTGTGGTTAATAATGAATTTGAAACAATACATTAATTGTTTTTGTACCAAATAATATTTGGTATAGGTACTAAACTAATTCACGTATTTTTTTTATTCAAACAAATTTTACAAGCCTCTATTAAGAAAAAAAATTGTATTTTTAAGTCAAGTAAATTTGTTTTGTGCAATATTGTATAACATCTTCATTACCTGGTACCCACGATAAATTTTACGATTTTTTTTAGTACAAATAATAAATGTGCTTTCAAATAAGGATTGCCAAGATATAAACTTAACACACCGACACACAAACATACAACAAAATAAATAAATAATATGAAGTTAATCTTGTTCTGTTTGTAAAAATCGAAAACACTTTTCCTTCACCTAAACCATTAATCCAATAAATAGCCAAAGCATGATTAGCATATTATATACTTACAGCGATTTAGCGGAAGTGTCCAATCGCGTGCGCCGCCGGAAGGCCCTCCCCCCGCCAAACTACTTCCGGTCACGTGACGTCATTTACATGACAGTCGGGAGTCGGCTGCCGGGGCGAGCTGACGTATTGGGAGAGTTTTTTTGTTTATGGCCGCAGGAAATGACGCAGAAATGGCGTGTCATTGTTGTTTTTACATGACTTTCAGATCTGTTGACTGTTTTGCGATAATCACATGAAGGGTAAGAAGTCAAGATATGAGGAAATTTGACTTGAGTTGAGGCAGATATATTTTATAAGTTTTCAATTTAACCATACTAACCTATTTTGATTTTACAACTATTGTTGTAGCATTTGTAACTAGGTACAGTCATCATAAATAAGTGATCATTTCTGTACCTTGTCGCTTTCAATCGTTTCACAAATGTCAAACACGACGTTAGAGTGTCAAACAAAGCACATAAATGATCCCTTATTTATGCTGTTGACTGTGCTTATAATTGACAATGACTTGCACACGTCACAGATTTCCGAATCTAATTAGTAACCTTATAATGTCCATCCAAAATATATATTTTAGTAATTGAAGAAGAAACATCTAAACGTCATTACTACCGTCATCGCACAAATGAGAGAACAAAACGAAAGATAGTATAAAACAAAAATCTAAAATTAATTCTGACACGATAATTACAAATACGTAAACGACCATTTCCTGAAACGAACCAATAACGACTTAACGAGCACAATACAAACATTAGAGCGTGTCGTGATTCGCAGAAAACTGTGCTTAATCTATCAATTTAACCATGGTTTGTTAGGCCCATATCTACTTCAACAAACTCCGTCCCAAAAAGACGTAAGTGTAAACTGGCGTAACTGCTCTTACGTCTTTATTCAACGGAGTGTGAAGTATGAAGCAGCGAAAATTTTCGCTTGTCATTTGTCGAGAGCGATCTGAAGCGTTGTAATCGGACCTTCTGGTATATTTTCTAGTTATCTGCGAGGGTGACGAATTCGTTTATACGTTTATACGTTTGGGTGAAGCGTTGTTTTTGATCTCTTGATCGGTTTGAAGTGGTTTGGCTGGTGATTTTATTTTATAATGACGAGACAAAACTGCTTAATTTAAAATGCAAAGTGGTTTCTTTATATTTAAGTTTGTTCTTTACGTTGTTAGATTACAAGCTGAGCGTGAAGAGTCCTTTAGTAAGGTTTCCTTAATATTACCTTATGCGTTGATTTTCTGTATAATTAACAGTATAATTTACAATTCTAAAGTAGTTATTAATGTAAAAGGGCACCCTTTAATCGATTTCCATTCAACTTTAAACGATGTAAATTAAATGTTATCCAACCCAAATTTCAGGATTGCTCTTCAAAGAGGAAAACTCTTATTTGGTTTGCGAATCGAACCATTGATAGTTAATTTGATTTACAGAACCCTTATAAAGCCAATGCAAGCCATTATTAACCCTAAAATAGCTGGCGCACTTCGTCTACCGCCCACAATGGACACAAAAACTCAATTAATTCACCCAAGAAAGGGTTGAATTTACTAGAGAAACCGCAAAAATGTAGAATCAAAAGTGTAGCTTTGAATGGATAAATTTAATTAACCAAAGGCTTTACTTCAATTTCAAACGGGAAAGTACACCTGCAAAGTCACTTTAAAAGCGACAAAACTTTACACTCTTAAAAATAAGCAGCAATTTCGTTTGGCTTCTTAAAATTCTGAAGACGTTATTCCATTGAAGTAATGTAATAGGGATATACTTTAAAATATTCCTCTAAGCCTGTTAAATTCCGAAGTTGGACCGCGAACTTTTTTATGTTTTCATTTTAGATTACAATTTTGAGTCCACTTCAGTATAACTCGTGAAGTTACCTTTACTGGCAAATGCAAAAAAGTTTCAAAGGTTTTCTTTGAGTCACGGGCCTTTTAAGTTCGGCGGGAGACGCAGTTATTCTGGTAAGGTAGCTAATTGGTTTATGTTATAAACTCAATAGTAATACAACAACCGCCACTTATAAACGTGCAGTAACCGTGAGGTAGCTAAACCATGCTTTGTCTTTATCTGTCATTGTGACATTTGAAGGACAAAACATGCTTTATCTACCCTACAGTTATTCAACGTTTATAAGTAAGGCGGTTAAAGACTAAAAACAAAATCAAAATAACTATGTACTTACTCGCAAAAACTTATAACAATGATTTGAGCCTTTAATCGACCGCCTCCTAGTGTAAAGAACAGTTTTAAAATGTCGGCACTTAGTCATTATTTACATGCAAATCTTCTGACGGTCCAGAAAATAGCCGCTTTTCCGTGAAATTTAACACTCACCCCACTATAATTGAAAAGAACCCGGGATGGAAATCCTTTCAACCCGGTTCAATCGATGGTCACACCACATTAGTATAATGTGTTATATGTTGGGAAGCCGGCCATTATGCCGTGAATGGACAGTGAGATATGGAAGCACCTGAGATGTGAAAAATGATTGTCGGTCACTTTTATGAATAGAAGAAACCTACAAGAATATTCTTATTTGATGTTCCGAATGTGATCGTAAGAGCTTTTGCAACAACGTAAGGTACACTTACCACCTTTTACTAACAGTCAGATAAATTATTTTGAACTAAGAATCAAGCTAAAATTGCTGATACTTCATTAACAAATCAAATATCCGAGACCGTTAGAACGCCGTCCGTTCAAAATTATTAAAACCCTTCAATAGATTGGAGGAGAAAATTCATCACTTTCACGCCAATAGCAGACAGACTAGAAATACCACAAGAGATGACAGCGGATTTAATTATAAAATATAATAATAAAAACCCAGATCGTCCCTTCCAGACGCGCTTTCAACAAAATCAGACAATTCTCAACCCTAACTCTTTTGCAAATCAGGTTTAATAACTGCAAATAAAAATTGGCAGTGGCTGTAATAAATTGTAGACTTGACGTCATCGTGAGGGTGTCATATTTTTATTTAAATTCAAAATTCGAATCTTGCGTTCGATTTACGAGTATATGTACTGACATTACGAGTGTTTGGATCGGCATGACATCCTAATTCGTTGGTATTCTAATAACGCGGATGCCATCGAATTATTTATTAGAGTGCGAATGTTGACGTGAATTGCCGATTATGGCTCGACGTGGAGTGTAAATAAATTAACTGGATCGCGCGATTTGAACTCCTTCGTTATAATGAATGCAAAGTCAATTTTCCCTATTGAGTTCTGAAGGTGGTTTGATCACTACTAGCTGCTAATTAATGAAATGTTCGTCTTAATTGCTTCCTTTAGATAGGTAAGTACATGCAATTTTCTTTATTGGAGTAAGCAACGAGTAGTTACTTATATTAAAGGACTTAGTATTTACACTTTTGCACCAGTTAAATTAAAAACAAAAGTTTAATCAGATTAAAAATAATTGGCATTCAGACCGGCTATCTACATAGATGACACAGTTTAAACCAAATCAAAAGGTACAAAAAAAAAGTCAACTACATTTAACAAATTAAAACCATACGCTTGACCTAACCTCCTCGCAACATTTCACGCCGGCAAATGAACTCGATCTAACCCCAAACTAAGGCATGTTTGATAAACACCTCTAAGGAACTGACCGGTAGTTAATAGCACTCGAGGGCCGGATTATTCGGGCACAATGAAATAATTAATTGGTGCTCAGAACGTTCCAGAGTTCTCAATGGACGTCCATTACTCGAGGTGTGGATTGGAGTTTGGAATGTTTCCAACTATTTTGAATTTCGAATGGGTTTTTATGGCTTTTCGGATGTTTCTGGCCAGCATTATTTATGTTTTTTTAGAAACTAGTCGAAAAGTTCTGGTGTTTTCGTTCAGTAGTTACTTAAGTAGAGTTAATAACTTCAAGCCAAGTTTAACTGCCACGTCATGTTCTTATTTTTGAAATTGGAATGAATTGCTCAAGTAAATGGATGAACACTATTAGAATGCATTAATTTGCATGTCATTATTGTGAAGCGTGCGCGCTGGAATAATATAAATCATTCCTCAGTCCGTTATCTGAAATGAAAGCAAAACAAAGAGGGGCTTCCTTGAATGCTGAGATTCAACGAGCCATAAAGATAATAATACGAGTATATACATTTATTTGCAAACGTTATTCGTTTCTGCTTGTATAATATAAAATTATTTAATGAAGAAAAAGCAGTTTCATAAAAAACAGTGACAAATTACTTTAGACTGCAGGTTCTTAGTAATAACATTTGCTTTACCTACCTATAGGTAAAAGTTTCACTTAAATTACTATCATAGAGTGTCCACTCTGGGGTTGTAAAATAACCTTTATCAACTTTGAAGCAAAGCAGCTTAGTTACCTATAGACCAAATTTTATATGCGTGTGATGAAAGCAGGTTTATGACATGTACTTTTTGTACCCTTTAAAGGTATTAGAAATGTTAGGATCTTAATATTATTTGAATATAATTTTCAGAATGCAAATCAACCTTTAGCTTGAATAAGAAAGTAAGCTCTAGGATTAGTAGGATTGCACTATAGTATCTACTAGTCAAGCTCATACATAGTTTTGTAGTAAATAAAATAAATAGGCACGTAGAAGTCATACCAATATTCAAGATCAGGTGTATAACCATAGTTTGACGACGCGCTGGCCTAGTTGGTAGTGACCCTGCCTACGAAGCTAGCGGTCCTGGGTTCAAATCCCGGTAAGGGCAGATATTAGTGTGATGAGCGCGAATATTTGTTCCTGAGTCATGGATGTTTTCTTTATATTTAAGTATATATTCCTCTATATAAGTATTTATATCGTTGTCTAGTACCCATAATACAAGCCTTGAGCTTAGTTTGGGACTAGGTCAATTTGTGTGACATTGTCCCCTGTTTTTTTTTTTTATTATTATAGTATTCGTTTTCATTTACTTTCATTCTATCTACATAAATACCTTCACGCCTTCGTTCCCAGAGTGGGGTAGGCTGAGCTACAGAATTACCAACAACTCTAAATACTAATCTCTGCTTTTGTCCATAGGTATGGGAGGCGGCATGGGCCAGATGGGAGGCTACTACGGGGCCGCGTACGGGCCGCTCGGCGCCAGCATGGCTGCCGCGGCGGCTGCGGCCGCGCAGCAGAACGCTATATCCGCTGCGCTCACGCCTAACGCCCAGGTAACTATAACATGTCTGATTTAAACAGGTAGAATTATAACTGGAGATCACTTATGATCAACAGCATCTTTATTCTTCCATATTCACAAAAGAGACCTCATAATTAGTAACAAATTCTCGGATATAGAACGCAATAAGCTCATACACAAGTACGGCGATTTTACCTATACAAAGTTTATTTCTGATTGAACTGCAATCGGAGGTGGTGCAAAAACGGCTTAACCTTTAATTACATGCCAAAATAGCCTTGTTATTAATTATCAAACGAGTCAAAATTACTAAATATTTTTTTTAAATTAATTTTTTAGCGTTTAAAATCACGCTAATAGAAAGCCGACATCCTTTAATGATACTGATGATGGAGCAGATTTCAATTAGAAGGTAGCAGGCGTATCCTCGTGAAATCACTTTTACACCGTTTAGCACGTCATTAACACGCGTGAAATAGATGCGTAGGAGTGCGCGAAAAGGGGCGTAAAAGGTCGTAATATGGAGCATAAAGTAAGCGATGAGTTTCGCTAGTTATGGTAATAAAATTGCAGTTACGGATAAAATGGCGTAATCACATTGGCAGCCAACAAGTGGAAAATAATTCAGATTTTTTAATTAGATGCAATTTTAACATATATCATTATTTTCAGTAATAAAATACAATGAAAAACTTTATTTAAAAACACGAATGACATACCCATACCTACCCTTCAACTATAAAACAGTTTTTAAAAAAGGGAAAAATATTAGCCGTGTCGTATTGTCAAAAACCTTTATCTTGTGGTAACTTTTCTTCCAAGATAACAGTCTAAAACTCGTTAAACCATATACTTATAGATTTTCTATAAGTATCTTTATCGTTAATTTTCAGTTATTGTTTATACTCAATGTCTATAAAAAAACAAATAAAAATGTATAAAATCACTTACGCCTTTTTATCCTGACTTTTGGTAGTAAAGGACATTACGAGCTATGTCTAAGTGAGATGACCGTAAGATTACCTGTTACGAACCGTGTATAATAGTTTTACAGAATCACCGCCAACATGTTAGCGTGACAGGCGTGTAATGAAGCTAAGAATATTGTCTTCATTTCGGCAGTTTTTGTGCTTGCAACACTTTTTACGTACACTAATAGAGGGATGATGATTTCTAAAATTAAAAATGAAGTGGAAAAGTTAATTAGTTCATGCTATTTAGGAGAGCAAAAACGGTGCTAAAGTTTTTTTGTAAAATATGAAAAAAATAATGTTTAATAGTATTTAAATGATAGGTTGCGATTTAAACTTTAAAATCGTGACATAACAAAATCGTAACTCTATGCTACAAAAACATTTTGAAGACCAGCGGGATATCGAACAAAATCCATCAAAAGGATAATCATTTAAACTCCCCGGTACTTAGTAAAGCAACCCCAATATTCAAAAAGAATCTGTCACCTACAACTCGATCAAACACTCGATTCGGTGTCATTAATCTGCGTCTATAGTGGGGGTGAGTCGGAGGAAAAACAAACATTCGGTGTGACACGCGCCCTACTTGGAAAATAAGATTTTGAAAATGGAACGCAAAAATGTTTTCGGTCTGAGATAACTTGTACAGTCACCTCAATAATATATTATCCAACATTGACGGGCCCAAAAATATCTGGCATGTCTCTATGTCATTACTAACGTGTATAAAAGAGTGGGTCATATTTTTGCTTATGAATGTACGAACAGTAACCTGTTTCCATTGCCAAGAGCAATAAGTACATACTTGCGAGCAAGGTACCTTAATGTACAATGAAGACATATTTATTATTTATGTACATTTGTAAACGTCGATCAAGCTCGACATAATATGATATTTTTTTTACAAAATGCACCATTTTATTATTCAGCTCTTCTTACATAGTTGTAAGAAGAGCTGAAATGAATCCCAGGCGGCATGTCACTGGAAAACTAGTCTATTGATGTGACTGTTGGCCTAGATTTTCTACCAATACGACGCCCTGGTTTCCAAGCTAACTCTAGAACGGCTTGACCAATTTTCAACAAACTTAGCTGAGACCCACCCTGTAAATACTAGCTTTTTAATTAAAACAATCGAAATCAAATCGGTCCTACCGTTTGGGAGCTACGATGCCACAGAAAAACACAGATAAACAATAAACTTTACACTGTTTGCGTTGGGGGTTAATTCAGGATACTTTTCAAATCTCGATCTTCTTCTTAGCGTGTCGACGGCATGTCATATATGAGCTGACCAATATTCCGCCACGCGAACGGCATCAAATCAAAAAAAAAATCGATTAAAAGTAGTTTCCGAGGAAATAGCGATAAGTGACTCCAACGCGGGCAACAGCTGCCTAATACAAAAAAACACTGTAAACTGCCGTATTTATGATAAACATTTACGAATTCTCGAAATTCTCGCTCACCGGACGAAAACTTGTCAACATGTAGGTAGTGATCAACTCCGCAACGTGAGTTGTGAGGAACAAATCATTACCATAATGGGGCGTGCGTACCTAGCACAATTCCAAGAAATCAAAGGCTCTAGAAAGCATTCGACGTTCGTTATCGTTATCCAAAATGTATAGGATTGACATCAGCTGACAGACGGTTGCGTCGAACGCCTACGACAATTCCATACATTTGGTCAGTTTTCGAAAATCGATAGCGTTAAGCGTTGTCTAGCCTCACTGGCTCGTAACGATCCTATATATATCGAGATCGTAATTAATAACGAACGGGTCCATTACGCCATGATAGCAATCGTAGATTCATACATCCTTAAAGCAATGATTCATTGATTATTACGTGACTGCTTAAGAACGGTCCTGTTTTTTGGATGCCTTGTTTGTGATCTCGGGTAGAGAGAACGGCTTGACGGATTTATACTGTAGGATAGCTTTAAGTTTGTATTTAGTTGCTAGTTGTAGATCTTCTGATAAATCCTGAGATCATTTTTGGAAACATTAATGGGGAGAAGGTTCTCTTTTGGTAACCGAAAATTTCTTATAAGAAAATAGGGTGCACGAAAAATATTTTTCGAAAAACCCATTGTTAGTGCACCCCAAGGGTACCTAAGGAATATCCCCTACAAATTTCAAGCCCCAAGGTTTCTTAGGCTGTCTGTGCGTTGTCTGGTTAGTCATTGAGACACAGATATAGTTACAGAATATATTTAACACTGGGTTTCATAAAAAAATAACCTGTCAAACACAATACATGTTTTTGCTAGCTTTAAAATAATTCCAGGTCACCGGTCACTTAACAAGATCACCACTAGACTAGCCCAGATTAAAACCAATCAAAAATTACAATTAAAAAATTGCTCGAACCAATCTTAATCCTATAAACCAAACGCCCTGCAGAGGGCGGCACCCTCCTGTTAAACACATCTCCAGATTAAACGAGGGAAGATCGGAGGGTCGACGAATTAATTGCACAAGTTTATGTGTCAAGTAGCCTTAAATGGGTATTTATGTTACTGGATAAAAATAGACCTGCGAAAACGTGTGATTTAGCCTTTGGTTATTATGTTAATTTGTTTATCGGTTTGACTTTGGAAATTAATAGATTTTCCTATGAAATAAAAATGGCGTGGAAAAGGCAAGGCGTAGGCTTTCACAGCTCCAAGAGACAGTAGTAGACTTGAGTATTTGATATAAATTTCAGCTTGATACCTCCACGCGTTCCTGAGAAAAACTTTTGACAGACGGACGGACAACAAAGTGATAAGGGTTCCGCTTTTTCCTTTCGAAGTGCGGAACCTTAAAAATCATGAACGTTCATTCATCTTAACTCCTGTAGCATTCGTACATTTCCAGACTGGACTGTGCTAGTAGTTCCTTAAAATGATTATCACCATCTTCATCATTATGTTTGCTAGAAGACGTCTATATTGCCACGTAGGCCTTTGTCATTGGTTCAGTGAAAATCATAGTGCGGATGGATTTGTCAATCGGCGTTATAGATCTATCCTGGGGTGTTATTCTCTCAAAAACAACGGACGGTCGGACGGTCGAGCGAAATCGCAGTGGCGACTTTAAGTAGTCCCGTCAGGGCAAACAAAACACATCTTAGCGCGTGCATTTTCAATTAAGCAGCCTTATACGTTCGATCCATTGGTAGAAACCATGATGATGATGATGATGATGTTGAGTGGGGACGCAGCCGAGGCAGACGGGCGGTCGAGTGGCTCTCCAGTCATTCCGCCCTGTTCCCCTTGGTCAGGCCTCAGGTTATTGGCCCGGCGGCGCTCCCATCCAGCACTGATCCCATCTTCTTGTTTTCCTACAGAACAAAAGTGCGTCCTGTAGGTTAATGCTTTTGAGTGTCTCTACTGATAATGAGTCCTCCCCGAATGTGCGATATCTCAGTGACGAGTACATTACACACTCGGTTAGGACGTGTTGGCTAGTTTCCTCTTTGCCATAGTGTGGGCATCGAGGATCCTGTTTGACTCCTATTACCGTCAGATGTCTGTTGAGTGGACAGTGTCCAGTCAGTATCCCTGTCAGTATGCTTAGATTGTACTTACCCAGATTTAGTAGATACCTTGTTCTGTTCTTATTTACCCTTCCTATCATGAGTTTGGATTGTCTGCATCCCTGAGCTGTTATCCATGCCTCATTTGTCTTTGTCTCTATTCTTCTGGCGATGACTCCTTTCGTTACCGTTGCGGATATCGGAAGGGCTGGCTCCGGGCCCAGATACTGTTGATCCGCCCCTGCTCTGGCCAGTTCATTTGCCTTTTCATTTCCTATTGCTCCACTGTGCCCTGGTACCCATGCTAGTGTTACATTGGTTTCTGTGCCTAGATTGTTCAGTTCGTTCCTGCATTCCTGTACCAGGGAGGATTTGATGACCGGATTGTCTAGTGCTTTTAGTGCTGCTTGGCTGTCTGAGTAGATTATAACGTGGCTTCCCGTTATATCGCTTCTTTCTTTGAGATCCTGCGCACATTTCATGATGGCATACACTTCCGCCTGGAACACACTGGTAAAGCCTCCTAGTGGTATCGTTGTATGCTCATTCGCTTCTAGGTTGTAGATACCTGCCCCCGCTCTTTTTGTTGAGGACTTCCATGAACCGTCCGTATAGCATGTCGCTCTGGGTTCCGGTACCTCTGTCTCCCAATTATCTCTCTCTCCTATATGGATTCTGTATTTCTTGTCGAAGATCTTCCTTTTCTTTATTAGGTCATTGTTAATCATGAGCATATTCATGTTCACCATTGACTCTCTTTGTATACTTGCGTGTCTCTTGTCCACCTCGGATCCGATCCACTCTCTGCTCATTTTCATTCTATACCACTGTTCTGTGGCTCTCTTTTCCACTTCAAGGTGTACAGGGTTCAGTCCTAGCATTATCTCCAGGGCCTGTGTGGGAGTTGTCCTTATTGCCCCGGTTGTCATTAGACATGCTAGTCTCTGGACCTTCGTCAACTCCTTCTCTATGTCTTTTATTTTAGCTCTGTGCCACCACACTATGGCTCCATATAGCAGTCTGGGTAGGACCACTGCTTTGTATATCCATTGTGTTATCAGTGGTCTTAGTCCCCATCTTCTGCCAATGGCTTTTCTGCATTGCCATAGGGCTATTGTTGCCTTCCGACATTGCTCTTTTACATGTGTCTTATATTGCAGTTTGCTATCTAGTACTACACCCAGGTATTTTATTTCCTTTAGTGTTTCTATCTCTTCACCTTTGATTTTAATGGGTGGTAGAAACCATGCTGCTAAATTGAAAATGCAGGCTCTAAAATATGTTTTGTTCGCACTGACGGGACAACTTAAACTCGCCGCTTGGACATTCACTCGTTCGTAATACTCGGTAGTAACTATCCTGAATTAGGACTTAAGATTACTTGATTGATTCCTTAAAAGACAAAAATGAAAGATTTAGATATGGAGAATATCTGGTTATTCTGGTGGTAAGATGCATAATAATAATGCATTTTTATTTCGAGCAACGAGGCCCATAGTTACAAATACTTTATAGACTAACGTACATAACAATATCAAAACTCGCGTGAGGGTCGCTACCGGTAGGTTGCCCCGAAACCGCCGGAACACGACACCTTACATTAGCTATTTTCGAAAACTGACAAAATATTATAGAATTGGCATGAGTGGCGCCGGGATAAATCATCAACTTATGTCAATTATTCGGTCAGTTTTCGATAACCACTAACGGTAGCGTTATGCATCTTGTTTAATATCCGGTAACGATATTAGCAATAGTTGTAAAGATGCCAGTTATAATTGATTAAAATGAACAAATTCACATTTAAATCTTTTTACGACTGAATGCGAAGGTTAAAGGGGTCACCATTATAATAAAACACCTAGGCATTCATTATAGGATTCCTGATATTTTAGTACTCAACTTAATGTCCTTTATAGCTTGGGTTTCAAAAAGGTACAATTGCAAGTACAGCATCCTATGTACCTGTTAAACAAAATACACCTTAGTAATTTATTTCGTAATCAAGGTTTTTTTTAATTATACATTGTGTATTTTCCAAAGAAGCATAGAAAAATGACCTACCTACCTATTAAATTATTAATGCCACGAGGTAGACAGAAACTATTGAATGTGGAAGGAAGGTGGTAGTGATGTCGACTGACCCTCCACTATAGTCTATACATTCAAGCATTTAAAAAAATGGAAACAAAACACCCACGTGATATATCGTCAGCTAATAGAAGCAGAACACTGATAAGTGAAAGTTCGATAAAACAGTTTTGATTGGCTGTATAACAACGTCACGTGGTTTGGAATGATTATATTTTTTTTAATACCTAAAAGTATAGACTATAGGTCCACACCTAACCTGCTGGCCTTTGCGGCCATCAGATCTTAGAGCAATCGTTAGATAGGAAGACGTTTCTGCTTATTGAATGGTCTATCAATCATAGTAACTTAATTGACAACCTTAAAGACATCATTAAAAGTCACAATTACTGTCAATCTTTGACGTTATTGAAAGTTTCTAAGTGTTACATAACTTATCGAACAATGGAATCGTTTTAATTGAAATATAAATCGTACTGGAATACTATCGCCTAATTGAATGAGTAATTCTATGGGTCAGGCTTTCGCTTTCAAAAGGATTTGATGAGAAAGTTTTCGATAAAGTAACAATTGATAAGTGACTCGAGGATTAAGTTCAAGGCTTGTACTCTCGTCACGCAACAAAAAATTGTGTTGTGTGCAAGAGTTACCAATTAAGTTTCTGACAAAAAAAATGCCGAATGTCATTTTTTGGACTTGAATCTTTGTTAAAGACTTACAGTGGACATCTTCCGACTCCATCATCAGGGCCCGTATTAGTTCAATGGATAAAGCATTCGTTACTCTCGCACGTACACACAGGTCAGAATGAGACAGATGTTTTATCCACAGCGATACACATGACCATAACAGGCCCGCAATTCACCTGATTCTTGAGATACAGTCTTAGGCCCGTTTTAATAAACTAGTCTTAACTCTAATGCTCGTCTCGAGATGTATCAAAAATGACAGTGTTCTATGGTTGGACGTTTACTTTGACGTATCTTGTGACGCGCATCTCAGCCAAGATGAGTTTATTAATACGGGCCTTAAGATTGCAGTCTTGAGATTGCAGTCTTAAGATTGCAGTCTTAAGATTGGAGTCTTAAGATTGCAGTCTTAAGATTGCAGTCTTAAGATTGCAGTCGTGAAATTGCAGTCTTAGGCCCGTTTTAATAAACTAGTCTCAACTCTGATGCTCCTCTCGAGATGTATCAAAAATGTCAGTGTTCTATGGTTTGACGTTTACTTTGACGTATCTTGTGACGCGCATCTCAGCCAAGATGAGTTTATTAATACGGGCCTTAAGATTGCAGTCTTGAGATTGCAGTCTTGAGATTGGAGTCTTAAGATTGCAGTCTTGATATTGCAGTCTTGAGATTGCAGTCTTGAGATTGCAGTCTTGAGATTGCAGTCTTGAAATTGCAGTCTTAGGCCCGTTTTAATAAACTAGGCTCAACTCTAATGTTCGTCTCAAGATGTATCAAAAATGACAGTGTTCTATGGTTTGACGTTTACTTTGACGTATCTTGTGACGCGCATCTCAGCCAAGATGAGTTTATTAATACGGGCCTTAAGATTGCAGTCTTGAGATTGGAGTCTTGAGATTGGAGTCTTAAGATTGCAGTCTTGATATTGCAGTCTTGAGATTGCAGTCTTGAGATTGCAGTCTTAAGATTGCAGTCTTGAAATTGCAGTCTTAGGCCCGTTTTAATAAACTAGGCTCAACTCTAATGTTCGTCTCGAGATGTATCAAAAATGACAGTGTTCTATGGTTTGACGTTTACTTTGACGTATCTTGTGACGCGCATCTCAGCCAAGATTATTAATACGGGCCTTAAGATTGCAGTCTTGAGATTGGAAATGTCTATGGGCCTCAGATCCCACTTATCATCAGGTAGCCTATGTGCTCGTTTACCAACTCCTTTCTTTATTTAATACCTAGATAAAAACCCCCGATATAATAGCGAACTTTTCTTTCAGAGCTGGTAAAACTTGAACAGCCCAATCGATTTTTACGAGACCTAGCTTTAAAAAAAACTGCGTCCATTCGTTTGGTAGCTAGGATGCCACAAACTTATAAAACCCCTAAATTTTTGTCGGGGGTAAAAAAACTATCAGCCTCGATTTAAAATGGAAACGTCCCCAACAAAATTGCTTCCATTATCGCAAAAAGACTTACAGATATTGTACAGACTATTCGTTTTCTGAAAAGAACTTACCTATCGGTAGCCCGATCCATCACCCATTGTGCTTGTTAATAGACCCCCAACTATCGAATGAAAACGCATTTTTTTCGATTAACGTGTCGAATCGCCCCCCGGGCCCCGAAACAATATAATCAGCTACCATTCATATATGTTCTATAAACAGTTTTACCTGTATTAAAAATAATGATTGGGCGGTTTTTATAGTAAAAGAGTAACGAACCATTGTGGTTTTCGGGATTCGATTATGAATCGATTTAAGGGGGGTTATTGGGTTACTTTCACGGTTCGTGTGGCGAATGTGGTTCGAAATTAGAGTAAGATTTTAACGTCTATGATGAATTGATGAAGAATCGCAGTAACTAAGATAAACCTCATGTAGTAATCTACCTTATTACAAACAACATAGAATTTAAATTGCTTTGGTGATTGAATTTAAGATACTGCTTATTGGCTTAGGAGGCCAGAATTGCGGTAGTTTTTTTATGACATGGGGATGACAAACGAGCACACACATGCCACCTGATGGTAATATAATTCGCACTACTGGATCCAAGAAGTAGTAACTCAAAATACAACTGTATTCTATTGACGACGCGCTGGCTTAGTTGTTAGTGACCCTGCCTACGAAGCTAGCGGTCCTGGGTTCAAATCCCGGTAAGGGCAGATATTAGTGTGATGAGCGCGAATATTTGTTCCTGAGTCATGGATGTTTTAAGTATATATTTCTCTATATAAGTATTTATATCGTTGTCTAGTACCCATAATACAAGCCTTGAGCTTAGTTTGGGACTAGGTCAATTGGTGTGACATTGTCCCCTGATATTTATTTATTTATTATTCTAAAATCAACTTTAATACAAATACTATTAACTTGAAAGAAAACTAGCAAGCATTTTGAGTTGAGTGCGTACGAGTAATACAGGGTGGCAAATGTACAAATGGAAATAGTGTTAAGTAGTTTTATTTTTCAAAACGCCCGGGTTCGATTCCTGAGCTGAGTACAGGGTTTTTTTTAATTTAATAAAAGCAGTTTTGCTTGTTATTAAAATCGATGGCATGGTTCCTAAGAACTGATCTTCGTAACATAGTTTCAGACTTTCCCATAATGACCGATCTAAAGGAGCACCCTGTATATGCATTCTAAATCCTAAAACTGCAAATCTGACGTAATACCAAAGAAGGCGGATAACTGCAATGTAGCGGTTTAGGCATCCTATACTCTATTTGTATGGTTACAAATAGAAATATTCAATTTAAAAAAGCGACAGTTCTGCTTGCAAAAGCGCTCATTGACGTTCACAACCAAAGATCTACAGGATGCTTACAAAAACTTTTAGGCGCTCTCTGATTTCTCAATAAAGATCTGATTTAAACAAAGGTAAATATCGAATATTGCTTTGTTACGTAACAGGTGTGACTTGATTAGCATCTCTTTTTTTCAAGCTGTTAAGGAGAGTTTTCAGATGAACGCTAGGACGTACCTAAATATGTAGGTACCGTGACCGTTAAACCATCTAGGTATTGTAAACTAACTGTTGCTCGATCGCCTAATATAAATAAAATAAAAACAGCCTATGTTCATCAGGAATAATGTAGGATTCAAATGGTGAAAGAAAAGTCTCAAATCGGTCTAGTACCGGAGCCTATTCAAATCAAACAAACAAACGAAAAATCAAATCTTTCCTCGTTATAATATTAGGTGTAGATAAAACTTATCCACGTCTGACTAACAAACAAGACAGCCTTAACCGCTGAACCAAGTCATATGAAAATGTTCCATGTTACAGGTGCTCTAAGATAGGATTTTATATGGGACGAAATCGGAGAAGTTACGAATAACTAATAGGAACTACTAACAATTATATGAGTGTAAATTTACTCGAAATATATGATTATATTCTATTCTATTTTAGTCTTCGACAAAATGATACGAACTAATGATTTAGGTGGCCAACACAAACACCAGCGGACTTTATATGGTTGATAAATCAGGATATAGCATCCGTCACTGTCGCACTCACCTACTTGTCAGAAAGCGACGGGTGTTTTATCCACAGATAATAAAAGGCTCGTCGGTGGCCTGCGTGTTTATTTCTTTCCTCAGTGTTATTTATAAAAAAATCGCGTTAACTTAGATCCTTTAAAAACTTCCCATAAACAATTCTAGAATTAAACGCACAGCTTACAACGGCGACTCCGGACGACGTTTATGATCGCCATAAAGAAACGTCCGTTTGTGGGCAGCCTACTCTCATTCAAAAATGGGCTTGTTCTTTATAAAAGTCTTATTGGATCTGAAACCTTATTGATAACAAGAGAAGGTTAAATCGGCTTTATACGTTTAATGGTGGATGTGTCCTTTTGACTTAGAAATTTGAGCCGTAAACTGGTGTCGCGGCCTAAGCCTGATTTAGCGGCGAAAGGGTCGTATGTTACGCTAACTTGAGTTCTTACACAGGGAACATGAGAACAGCGCATATGGAGTCAAAGGTTATTTTTTGTGCAAGTAATTTAACAGTACCGTATTAAAAAAAAAATAGTATCTACAGTAAACAATGTTTATTGTCCAATTATAAAAAAATCATGCATAAGTTTCCAAGGAACTCGAACTAGGCATTGCAAATAGCATATAATAAATCTTTTAAGGTATTGAATAAACCCGAGGTTATAAGTATAGTTCCAAGAACATATTAATGACATCGTAATGTGTACACTAATCATAAATACATTTTGATCGGAAATCCAATAAATCCCTTCCCGTCGACCGCCACCAGAATTTATTTTTCACTTTATCATAGCAGGCTCACCCAACAACTGAACAGTGTGTATCGTTATAAGTATTTTTCTCACAATAGCAAGACTTACTTCATTAAATCCTAAATAATCGACATATTTGTGTCTTTTGTCGCACGTGATTTGTGGACATAAAAACATAACTCTTCTGAGACCAATATTTCTAACAATATCTCAAGGCGGCATGCACGTCACCCTGCAATTGAGTTTTGGTATAGAATTAATTATAACTAGCTACTTTAAGGTCCACTTTTGTGTCACACAGACACTAGATGTCATTCAATTTGTACGAAGCATGTTTATAGTGAATTATATTCTCAATAGAGTTATTAATGAAGTGCTTAATGCAAAGCTGGATTAAGATGGCCGCCCATTCATACATTTGATTACAATTCGGTAATAATTTAAATAAAATTAAGTAAGTTCCGAGTTATTGTGACTGGTCGAGGTGGCGATTTGAAAATATTTCGACTTGTTGTTATTTATCGTTTATTACTTTAATCCCTTGACGTGCTGCTGTAAATTTCATATTGACAGTTGATTTATTTACAATTACGTGGAAATTAAGTACTTATTTATATCCCTTTTTTTAAAAGGTAGCAAAAGTTGTTGATTTTCAAGCTAGGTACATTTCAGTTAATCGCCGTTCATTCTTGAAACAATCCACTATTTAATATGAGTTACTATTTTATTTACTATGATCTTGTCCATTAATCTGGTTTTTATTTTTATCCGCAAGACTCGGGAAAAAATCTCACAAATATTCTCCTTGTTTCAGGTCGGTTCATCGATGGACATGTCCAAATACTCTATTGAGGCAGAAAAGTACCGGACCTACGGCATGTACCCTGACCCTTCAAGGGGTTACCTGGACTCGGCCGCTCTGTCCAAAGCCTACATGTACATGGACCAGCAGCAGCAAAGGTCTTATCCCATGGACATCAGCAAGATGTACTCCGAAGCTTCGGCAGCAGCCATAGCAGGGTTGAATTCCGTCGCACCCGCTCCGTCCAGTCTTTCTCCAAGATCCCCAGCAGAATCCCCTGATATGACGGTCAAGTCCAGCCAAGAAAGAGCCGAAGGCAGCTCCTCATCAGGATCCAATCCTTCCCCATCCCTTCCGTATTACCAAGGGTCGCCTAGCATTCTGATGCCGCAGTACCCTGGCCAGTACGCGCAGAGCACTCAAGGAGGACCAGAATTTAGGCGACCCCTCACAGTTATATTCTGACCTGACGCTTAGATCTACAATTCCATAGACTGCGTTCATTAACAAGGTTCTACGCAGACGGCTCGGCGTTTATTTATTAAAAGGTGTTTTGTTTTTGTTTATGTCGATTGTCTTCGACCCAGTGGGTGCAGTACGCGAATTTCGCGTCGAATTATTTTAAAGATGTCATTTGTTTTCCTAATTTTCACGATTTCGTGTTTCTTTCCAAAGTTCCTCTTTGAGTTTCCTCTTGTAGTTTTAAAGGTTATATCTTAAATATGATATCCGTGTATATTGTACATATTGAAGTTTTTAGTGCTTAAGTTGTTGTAAAATATCGGTAGCGATTTATAGTCCATATTGTACGAATTTTCAGGCCTGTTGGTGCAGAGTATTTATAATTATTGGACTGAGTTTAAGTTCATTATTTATGCCCGTAACAAGAATTTTAGTTAATATTGTAATTGCTATTATAATAGCTTTTTTTTAACAAGAATGAGAGTCCAATTTAAATTACAAAGATTCTATTATATGGCTAGCATAACTTTGTAAATAATGTTTTTTTTGAAAATATTGTCATTTTGTAAATAATATACTTAAATTAAAAGTAAACGAATAGTTTCGTCTCTAGATTTAGCTAATATTTAGGCCTGGTAGAACCAGTGATTTTCTTTTCACCGGTCGAATAATAATGTAGGCACAAAACGCATTTGTCAGTTGTGTGGCAAGCCTTAAACTTTGCATTTATGTGTTGCCATATTTTGTTATGATTTTTTTTCTGATTCCAATGAGATTTTATTAGAAAATTACGGAAAAATGTAACCATTTCCGACATTTTAGAAGTACTTACATGTAAAACAATAATTTATATATATGGTTTTGTTGTCTCTTGTGCATAGAAATGACGTTAAAGCAATTTTTATCGTACCCATCACCTTTAAAATTATGTCATAGCTATGCATGACAGAAGTAACAATGGTGGTTTTTTTAATGTTTTTATTTTGTTTTGTTGATTTATTAATTATTTCTGATCTTTTTATACATCCGCCATCTAAACGCACTAATTAAAATTCCTCAAAACATAATTTTAGCGTTGATTACCACAGATGCAATAGCATTAATTCAGTGTTTCTACTATATAATAATACCATGCGGTAATAATTGTGAAAACGTGGCTAATATCGTAGTATACGATTTGTTGTATATTGAAGTCGAATGTATAGATGAGACAATTATACTAGAATTTAAATAAAATTATACGTAATTAAAAAAATTAAAAAAATGTTTTTCTTTTTCTCCCATAGGTACCTACAGATACTATTTTTCAACAGATATAAAATGAAATGAGTAAGTATAATAAAAAGCTAAAAAATCCACTTGAAACTATTTTCACAAGCCATAATACAGCAATATTTACTCTGTCATTATCACCTATCAATTATTTTTAAACCGTTGTAATAACACCCCGGCACCCCTTTAATAAAACAAACGACCGTCGTTTTTTCTCGCAACCCAATTTCAACCGTATACTTATAAGTACAAAGCTCAAATTATTATTTTTGAAAAGTAGTAATAGTTACGTAAAATTAGTTAAGTGCGCACTTCCCCACTGTTTTTATTTTCCTTTTTTAATAAAATATTCGTCGATAGATATCACTGCTGGGGTTTGGCGTTGGGTAAACAGCGGGGCTTGAAGCAAAATGCTTTGGAATAACAAAGCACCCTCTATAGTGGAAGGTGGAAATTGCTGTATAGGGTGCTTGTTTTATTGCTCAATGAAAGTTTAACACGTTCATGGACGCGTATGCTATAGCAGTGGTTTATCGTACCGGCTATAGCATGTGCTTCATAAAGACGTTGGTCCAATTCAAATAAAATATAAGGGTAGCATGAACATGTTAATTTATCTTAGGATAACATAAAGTTTTTATATGTCAAATAGGTACGAGAACAAAATAAATATTTTCGTATACAACCTATAAATCTTTTTAAATAACTTGCGAAAACAGAGTATTTAGGACTCCAGTACAATAGAAGAGAGGCGTTGAAAGCAGCTAAGTAAGTAGGTATACATTCATATTACGTTATTATTGAATGATCTACCCATGCCATGCCATCAGAAAATGTACCTAATTTAAAACGGCCCTATAACGAATCTTAACGATGTCCAAAAGTACAATTCGTTTTTTTCTCATTAAGTAATACATATATTGAATGTATACGTCCTAGCTCAACAAGGTAATGGTGCATACCACACAGTTTAATAATAAAGCTAGGTGACCCGACACCTTCAGGGCCCAATAGTCAATCTAGATACTCCAGGCCCCTATCCCACAAAACTTTACAAGCGTACAATTTGACAAATTTGTACGGATCTCCATACAAAAAGTTGACAAATTTGTTAAATTGTAGGCTTGTAAAGTTTTGTGGTATAGGGGCCAGGAAACCCCAAACTCACAAAAAAAAATCATATAAATCGTCGTGCAACAATTTGCAACCATTAAGCAAGATGTCAGTGGCTTAAATACGTACGTAGAATAATTATATGTATGTAGTTATGTAGGTACCTATAAACATCATAAACTTTATAACCCAATTGCGTCCTAACATAGTTTATTACAATAAAAACAGGAAATCACAATTCTGTTTTACAATCACCCTGTAGATAGGTACCCTCCCCTCAAAACGAGGAAAAACAAACAGCCTGCGCGGGCGCTTGCAAAAACAAACAAAATCAGTTCCAATAAATACATGCTCATTTACTTGCCACTTGAGCAATGAGCATTGAAATCCTTAAGGTTAACTCATTCAATCCCAGATTTTCATTTTAAAATGTTAGGCAGGTGACATTATGTATGTACCTATGTATGTAAACACATTATTGTACAAAAGAAAAATCAGAAAAATACAATTCATATAACAAATGTACAAAGGCGAACCTATCCCTTTAAGGCATTTCATCCAGCTAACCCTTTAAATGTAGGTCTGTACTGTACCTTTAGGGTGTAGATTATTACATCTTGAAATTAAAAAGTGGCAACACTGTAGTGTCATCCCTTCCAAATCAATCTAAGAAAAAAGGGACGACACTAGTGTTGCCATTATTATAATTTCAAGACTTTTTGCCAGACTAAATATAGAATTTCCACGTGTCGCTTTCGTTGTCAAAATATGAGTAGGCCAATAATCTACATCTAAATGTATAGGTAATAAAAAGTGCTATAATAAAAATCGTTGTAATAAAATTCAGGTAAGAACATGTGGGATAATGCTCGGTACAGGGTTCTGTTAGAATAGAATAACGTTATTTGATTACGACTAACATAATTTAATCTTCTGATAATATACCAAAACCATAAGGTTTATTTTAAACTGTCTCAGCCTAGGGATAGACGCTCCCCTTCATTAGCATGTTAAATGAATGCATTTCTAAATTACAGTTTCTTACATGTCAAAACTACGTATACTTATTACACAAAACACCCATTCCATACCGACCTTATTTCTTTTAACAAAAGATTTGTAATTGTTCTGGCTAAAAAACGGCGTATAGTTCGTTTTGTTCCAGGGTACAGACAGCCTTTAGCTTGTCATTATCCTGTAATAACTGCTTCGGTTCATCTATTAACGTATTTGCAAAGCAAAGACACGTAATAAAGGGTAATTTCAAAAATATTACTTATTACGTATAGCGTAGTAAGCTAGGTATTATACCGTGTGTAAAAGTAAAAATAAATGTAAAAATGGAATTTACTTGGCAAGGTGCAATACAGAGTGTTTTTCTCACATACGTTATGGTTGGTTAGAAACATGTAAGTACTTACTTAACTTTTGTTACATTTTTTTAATTAGATGAAAGCGTAATTTTAAATTAGTTAAGTACTTACCTACCTACACGTATTTTTTACATTTATAAAAGATTGAGTTTTAAGAAAAATTTAGTCTCTGGGAAGACTGACAGCTCACTTGATATGATCACTAAAGTACCTACAGATGTATTAGTGAATAATGTTTCGCCGTCGTTTTTTGTCGGAAAAGTTCATTTTATCTTGCTGTCTCAATCAACTTTAGTACCAACCGGTAAGATAATAGAGAAAGTAAGATCAATAAGAACTTATCCGACAAAAAACGATCGTAAAACATTATTACACTACACCTTGTAATCTGTAAAATTAGGTACATTTAATTCCGCTTTCGTTTCAGTCAATTTCTTCAGTAAAAATACGCAAAAAATCCTTTTCACAGACAACGAACTAAGTTTCCAGAATTGCAGGTTTCCACCTGCTAATTTTATATCACAGCAATTTGATTGTGTAGGTAAGACGGGTTAATTTTACTATGGTTTAGCGTTAGTTAACCCATGTTGTTGACATTGTGACAGCTGTCATACCGCCAACTATTAGGTCCTTACTATATTATCTATACATATCTTAATTACTTAAGAATAGTTAGCTTCATAAAACTCTGCGTAATTGAAACACTTGAACTCGCAGCACGTGAAAAAAGTTGAGTTCACACTTTAATTTTAAACATTAAGTAAGAAATTTAACCATATTATTTGTATCTAAAACCTTTGTAACATAGTGTATTAATGAAATTTAAAAAGTATTTGAAAGTTAAAATTTAAATGAATGAATTCCGTACAAAATAAAACACGTTAAAAAAACGCCAATTTCATAGGTAAGAAATAGAAATAGAAAATATATTTATTTATTTCTGCTTACATAATATCACATCCATTGCTCAAGTCTCCTTTTAAGTAAAAATATACCTGTGCCAGGAAACCCCGTAAGGTAAAGTAAGGACCCAATATAATGATTACGATAGATATATAATGCAAGATGGGCTTTGAACCGCAGTGGCATAGAGGGTAAAATGTCTTGATTTTGTCTTCATTTTAGAATGCCTTATCAGAGAAAGATGAAACTTAGACCATACGAAAGAAACTGCCAAATCTAATATTAAAAGTCATCGTAAAGTACCTATTAAAAAGGTTCAAGTTATTTTAAGTGTTCATACAGAACTTAAAATTGCTTAATAGTTAGGAGTACTAGACGGAGAATACTTACCTACGTAGGTAGGCAGAGACCACTTCTTTCCACCTGCTACGATCCTGACAAATCTCTTTCGCTTCTTCCACATTCATACATCGAGTTATGCACGCACGTCGGACCTACTTAAGTATTTTATATTAATCTTTTGGGATTTAAATGTAATTTTCGACATAAACAAATTGTTATTTCAATAAAACAACAGTTTTATTTCAGTTGGATGAACCGTTAAAAAACCGAACTATGTGTTGTACTGAACAGCGAGTTGTCGTGAACAAGCGTACTGGCAAGCCCACTTCACCATTGTTGCAATGTCTTGCCCTTTCAAACACTGGTCACCCACAACACAATCATCGTGTGAAACATTCCTAATAAGCTTTCAAACCGGTCAAAAGTCGATCAAGGGAACAAAGCAACTGACCGCTGTCAATTTGACAGCTGACCTGTCACTGTCACACGTTTGACAGTTGACCTGTCACTGTTAACACGTGCCGGGCACGCTTTAAACTGTTATCGGAGTCCTGTCAAGTCGGGGTGACGTAATTGTGGGACTATTGTATAAACCGAAGTCTCAAAATGGACTGGATGTTTCGGGGGATTTTAGTTTAGTTTTTGGTTAAGAGATAGGTAGGTACTATTTTACGGTGTTATTTTTTACGGTATATAAATTGGTTTGTCAACGAGTTTTTTGCCGCGCCAGAGTAACATGAACCCGAAATGCGTACCTAAGTAAAGAAACGTAAGTAGCTACGTTCCTTCCTGGGGTGTTATTCTCTCAAAAAACAAACGTACGGTCAGACGAATGAGCGATATCGCAGCGGGAAGTTCAAGTAGTCCCGTCAAAGCGAACAAACACATTTTAGCGCGTGCATTTTTAACCCGCGGCTCAAAAAAGAGGGGTGTTATAAGTTTGTGTGTCTGTGTCTGTCTATGGCACCGCAGCTCTTAAACGGAAGAACCGATTTGGATGCGGTTTTTTTTTGAAAGCAGGTTTTTTGGTGGTGGGTCTTAGACATGTTTAAAAGGGGTTCAGCCGTTTAGAGATATTGAGCTTTTTCAATTAAGCAGCCTTACATTCGATCCATCTGCAGAAACCATGCTGCGAAATTGAAAATGCACGCCCGAAAATATGTTTTGTTCACACTACTTAAACTCGCCGCTTGGACATTCACTCGTTCGTCCGTCCGACCGTCGTTGTTGAGAGAATCACTACCCTGTTAACATGACTAGACACCTTGGGATCATACCAACTTGATTAAAATGCTTTGCTTTCAAGTATTCAAGTAATCAGGTAGGTACATAGAGTTCGTGTGAAACTTCAAAGGATGATACCGGCCGGGCCTAATATGGCTGCGTTTATCGAGGGTGACGAATGCTTTATCCACATTTTGTCACGCAATAAACCGCAAACAAACTGGCCCGCAGTAATAATAAGCTGATTGCTTGTAGGTAGGTATATGGGATGTCCAAACTTTCAAACGTATCTATAATTCATTACAAAAGCTATGAAGAGCGAGAACTCAAAGAGCCATAACTCCATCGAGAGACAATATCAATATTCCAATCGACAGGGGATCTTGAAGAAACCCCCTTTACTTTAAACTCGGAGGGTTGACAACAATGGGTATTTTTCATATACAGGGAGTGACAATACCGCCGAATAGGGTTGTCAGATGGAAAATCATTGTTTGGAATAAAGGTAGTGCGAAAAAGAAAAAGAAAAGGGGGCGCTTCTTTTTTTAGCTTTTTTTTGTGTAGTTTCCCTATTCATATTGTAAACGGTTAGTTTATATATCACTATGCTCTGCCTTAAACTAATTCCTCAATGTGGCTCCAAAAAAATATTATTTCTGGCTTTCAACCACTTCATTAAAAATTAAGGGTAGTGGTCAACTGTGGGTGTGTTTGTGTGATTTTTGATATATTTTAATGATGTAAATAACATCAAATACACTGCGTTTAAAAGCAGCAGCCACTCATATTATAAAAGTGATTAGGTATTGACATTCATATCTATTTAGTTCATATCAATACTTAGAAAAAAAATGGATAACCCCTTTTAATGGCAGCCCTACCGTTGACAGGAGGTAAGTTATATGTTTTCCCCAACTCGGTCCTACGTGGACAATTTATGGCAGTTGTATACCAAAGTTTCCTGATGCCTCTAAACAAGGTTCAGGCGCAAGATTTGCTCCAGCTACTGAAAGGTACCGAAAACGCCATCCTTTTTTGAGAAATCGTGGACTTTTAATGACAGAACTGGGACATGTTTTCTTTTCATGAAAGGGGTATTGGAAATTGAAACCCAGATGAAGATTTTTCGAAGTGCTTAATGAAGTGTTCAGTTCAAATCATTTATTACGTGTCACATTACGTTACGACAGGTGGAAATACAAGTATAAGTATACATGTGACGGCCTGCGGGGTACAGCAACATGAGAGGGCTAGGTACTACCCGTTTAATTATCCTTTTTCTAAGTTTATTCAATATTGCACATTAATATAAATCAAGAAGCCACTTCATACAGTAATCGTTAAAATGATAATCTACGTATTCATAATCTATGGTCACCTAGGTAGCATGTATGTATGTATGTAAAGTATGTAAACACTCTTTGTACAAACAAGAGATAACAATTATAAAATAGTCAAAAATATAACAGGGATGTACAAAGGCGAACTTGTCCCTTTAAGGTAACCTTAGAGCGATTGAGAAATAATTAATTTACAACGAATACCCAAATAAGTACAACACTAAAATTAATTTCTATAAATATCAATAAATAAAATACATAAACAAAATCGAAATCTCATTAGTTTCTCGATTTATGTAAGAAAGTCCGCGTAATCCCGTGCAAAACCACACGCACAAGCTAGCCATGTAAATAAGGCTGACATATGTCACAGTATTAGCTAATAAATATAAATTGTAACAGTAACAATGCATGTGGGCGATCAAACCGCGCGGCCTACCCAGTTTGGGCCATTGTTGGGATATACATACAATGGGATATTTTAGATCGTGATCGTACGGATGGAAAACATTATCAGAGCATTATCACCGGTTAATTTTAGATTGGGACGGAAAAATAAGTACCACTTAATCTTGGAACCGGTTTACCCTTTAATCGCTGACACAGATTTCATACAACCCTTTGAAACCATATTAGGCTGCGTTTCCACCAGAGCTGGGTAGTGATTCTCGGACAGCCGGACGAGTGAATGTCCAAGCGGCGAGTTTAAGTACAGTCAGTCAGTGCGAACAAAACATATTTTAGCGCGAGCATATTCAATTTAGAAGCATGGTTTCTGCCGATCGATCGAACGTACAAAAATGTTCAGAATGACCCTTACTCATCATCATCATTAAATTTAAGAGCTAGGCTCTTGTCGGTGAAGTAATTGCCACTTTTCTCTACTCTGTGCTAGCTTTTTCACCTCCTGATACGACACGACATTGGCCTTCTGTCTTATTTGGTTGAAGTAAGTAAGCCTAGGTCTTCCTCTCCCTCTTTTTCCTTCGACTTTACCCTCTAAAATGTTCAAAAAGAAACTATCATGCCGTATCAAGTGTCCTATCAGCTTTCCTCTTCTACGTTCTACCTATAGTTTTTAAAATGTGTCTTTCTTCGTTCACCATCTTCAAAACCTCTTCGTTGGTTTTCTTTTCCGTCCAGCTAATTCTTTCCATCCTTCGCCAACACCACATCTCAAACGCTTCCAACCTTTCTCTATCTCTCTGTGTCAGTGTCCAAGTCTCGCTACCGTACAACGCGATGCTCCAAATGTAGGTTTTAATTAATCTTTTTTTAGCCTTCTTTGATATTTTAGCTCTTAACAGGTTCTTCTTGTTATTGAAGGCTTTTTTAGCCATGGCTATCCTCTGAATGATGTCTGCGGTGCATCTAGAGACCCTTACTATCATCCCGTAAAACGCCTACACCCGAGTGCCAAACATCCTGTATAATAGGTAGGTAAGATTAGGGTGATGGCATCAGTGTCGGACACATTTAGCTGACAGGCACCGGTAACGGACACTTAACTCTTAATTCAAATTTCATACGGTCGTAAATTGGTTGTTGCAAAACAAATGAATAACCCTTATCTTCGTGTGTCCATTATTAGTCCTTGTTCATTACTGGTTCCAAGGTTCCAACACCCTAGTAAGATTAGTATTTTTTTTTTTAAATCTTACTCCTAATTTTAACATATTATGCTCTTATTAACTTGACGTTGCAATCACAGCTCTTTTTTATAATGCTGTGTCAACTGACACCAAGCTTCTGTGGGGCGGGAGGGACAACTAATTAAAAGACACGCGCGCGATACTCATCTCTGTCTGTGGGTGATATTTGGATGACATAACAACGAGACTGTGTTGTAGGTATTATTGCATAAATAATGAGGGTGTGGTTTTTGACACGTATTAAATGTGGCCTTTCTGAATGGCGATTGCAAGCACAAGTTGTTTTAGATTTGAATAGAGCTGGAACATTTTGCTAGACTGTATTGCAGTGTTTATTTTTAAAAATTGTTAATCTACCTACAGATTTACTAAAAAAAAGAAATGAAATCTCAGAATAATAGGTACCTACTTACTGCTTACAATGACCAAATATTTTGTGCACTATGTTATTCTTATTTTCAATTCCATTTTGGCCAATAAGTAGATAATATTTTAAAATATTATCAGTAAATGAGTATGACTTTGAATATGAGTAGGTATAATAACTAACCTTAATTGGCAATTCCCAAATAGTTAAACTCTCTTAACAATACTTATCTTAGGCTATTAGGACTTAAATAAAATGCATCTCGTTATTATTTCACTGGCATTCTTACCTCCACTACGAAACGCTACTTACCCACTGTTAATGTGACTTATGTGACCTTCGTAGATTTTATTTATTATGCAACCTGAAAGACGGATTGACGCCCAACTGTATACAGCGCTGTGTGCCCTGGCTACCCCACTGTGTGTAGTCGTGAGTATGTATATCTATCTGTATGTAGACGTGTGTAGGGAGCCATAACCAAGGCGACGCGGATTTGCCTGACAAAGCACCCGACGCGTCTCGGCGTGGGTAGGGTAGCTGTGCTAACGTAGAAAAATAGGACAGTCTTGTCTTTCCAGCGTTTAGACTGAATACTGACAACGGTACAAAGTTGCCAGTGATTAGAGGCGACAATTTTATTAAACGAAATTAATCAAACGTATAATAGGTATACATAGTCAGGATCTTACCAGGTGGAAAGAAGTGGTTTCGCCGAATGAAGTACCCGAAACCGACGTGCGTGCATGACTCGATGTATGAATGTGGAAGAAGCGAAAGAAATTTGTCAGGATCGTAGCAAGTGGAAAGAAGTGGTCTCTGCCATACCCCTCTGGGAAACAGGCGTGATTTATGGTTTGTATGTAAGTATGTATATTTCATCATACCAAGTTTACTATCTTAACTAATTAACCATACCAAAAGTACCATAGTTGCTCATAATATAGTACCTAATTATGGTTCTAAGATATATTAGGTGACGGTTTATTGATGTAAAAGTGACGAAGTAGATACCTATCAGATCGCCCTGGTATATTATTATACAGTCGACTACAAAATCCACTTTTTGCACCTTATTGCGTTGTAATACTAATAAGATCCAAAAGTGAGTGAGTGAGTGAAGACTGTACCAACATAAATATTGACATGATTATTAGTCGGATAGTCTGTTTTTTAATACTAAATTACGACTAGGGTAATGGAACCAGTAATGGATTAGGCACCAATAATGGACACTTGATTCTTATTTTACATAAGATAAGGTTTATTCGTTTGATTTGCAACAATCAATTTAGAACCGTATGAAATTTGAATTAAGAGTGAAGTGTCCGTTACTGGTGCCTGTCAGCGTAAAGTGGTTATCATTGGTGCCGTCACCTTATTTCTAAAGAGAAAACCGCAAAGTAACTTCTATTTATTGGTGGTCAATGAAATAATAAGTAAGTATGTAAGTATTAAAAAAATATTGTTGTAATGTTTTCCAAATCGTCTCCCTATTGATATCTGAATAACATCTAAAAAGGCAGGCTCCACGTGACATTACACAACAAAAAAACAAAGAATTTTCGAGACTGTCCGCAATTTTCCAAAACCCGTATCCACCCTACAGCCGGCGCACACAATGCCGCGTAATAATATAATCGGCGCGGCGCCACTTGCCATTAATTAAATTTAAAACCCAGTGTGCGCCCGCCTTTATCACCGCTAGGTGTGCAGCCGGCTTTATTGTGACTTTATAAGAATGGTAACAAAAAGTACTTTTTCAATTGAATACGATTGTTTTAATAACATAGGTATGTAATAAGAACAATATATACATTAATCTTAACATAAGGTTTTAAAGTGAGTTTGTGTGTTTTTTTGACGATAACTTGAGAGTATCATTTTTATGAAATTTGGCAGAAATTGAGACAAATAAAAGAAAAATTAAGTTAGAAATTGAGTAGATTTATTTTACCTTTTTCCTTTACTTCAAGTGTTTGTGGACTCTGAGGGCCATATACAAAAAGATCTACATTTATTATTGACTTAGGTTACGAGGTATTTTTTTTTATAAAACTATTATTTATTGCGAATGACCTAAATATTTAGCCACATAAATTATTTCTAGTGTCCTTGGTTAGACACATGTTAATTTCTTACAATTGTTCAAACAAATCGTTGTTATTGAACGCAACTAATATCATTCTCTTAATTAAACCACGAACCACAACCTTTTTACTGTTCCCAAATAAATGGCATTGTAACTAATCTATTTCAGTTGAATAGCGTCAAAGAGATTCTCTCCACAAGGACATTTAGTTACGGCCCAAAAAAACCATGGGACCGAGCATTCCTTGCCACCATTCTGCCATGAATAGGCTTTTTTACCACCTCCCAAAAGATTATTTTTAACACTAAGCAACTCCGATGACGCAGCAAAAAGTTTTGATACCAATTTATTAAAGCCCAAAATCGAACTGGCCGGCGAGACTGACGTAAAATTTTCTTCAATGAAATTTAAAAATAAATAAAGTCAAGATGGCCGTTTCATACATTTATAGTGTTAAGGGTTATGTTTTTTTTTAAGTTTTTATAACTTCCTGCTCTTTTAGACGTTTTTTTATGCGTAATAAATGGGCAGGTGTTTCTAGCACCTCGTGATTAGGCAAACGGTGGGTTGTTAGTCAAGTTTTGTTGTCAATGAGTTCTTTATGGTTGCCGGTAAGATGAATGTTTTTGAAATTGGGTGTTTTTTGGTGTCGGATGGTAATGGCTGTTGGTCGATTCGCACCTAGCCTTTATTCTTTTATTGGTATAAGTATGTTGGAGGTTAGGTATGTTGGAGGTGAAAAAAAGTATCAAGTTCTAGTTTATTCTTCTTATTATTAAAAAATAAGCTAAACAAAAAACAAATTTTGAGCAAAGATCTGTGTCAAGACATACGAAGAGAAAAGCAAGCTGACTTTCCACTAAAAACAATTATTTTAATGGTGTCTGGCAGAAAACTTGCATTGAACAATATTACCTAGCTCTTCTTTCTTTCGCATAACTCTCTCTATGGCGGGTGATATTTCAGAAAATGTAAGCAAACTTATTTGAAAAGGTACCTATCCCTGCTCCACAATTTAAATTCAACCATGACAGTAAAAATTACATCAGACGCTAGACAACGTCCAATTGGACTCTAATATTACCTACTTACTAATTGGTAGGTACCTATAGGTACCTATATCTACTGCGATGCCACTTCACGCGGGCTAGGAGCATGACTTATTCCAATAAAACCGAAACAGCAAAGTACAGTCAACCAATTTGATTTCTAGGCCACTATGGACTTTGTCAACGTGACGTTGTAAACCAAATCATAGGGAGTCTCTTACGTTTTGGTTGACAACGTCACTTTAACATAGTCCAAGGTGGCCTAGAAATCAAATTGGTTGACTGTACTTCTTCACAACAAATATGTAATTGTCTCATTTTTATAAACCAAGTAACTTGTACAATTATTGACTAAATATAGTCCTCGATATTCCTTCGTAAATAGTGTAAATACCTACCTAAGTTGATTTAAATCGTAATTGACTTTGATTACGTATAAACAACTGTTGAAAGCCCACCAATAGAACTTTTCCAAGTATTTCTCAAAATCTAGATCATTGTGGCGTGTAGTATAGAGCTGCGCCCCGACTTTGCCCGTAAACAAAGCCCTCTCGGCGCAGGCAATTACTGAAGGCATTGTGGAGTTAAACTTTGATTGGCTGAGCCAATTATAAGAACAGCCAATTATACCAGTTTTCTGCTGAAGTCGATTGGTATAGACGGGTTAATTGAAATAGCGACACTTTAATGAAATAAAATTATTAATTAAATACATAGCTATAGCTGTTGCTTGTGACTTCGTCCGCGTATTTATTTATGACCGTTGGAATTTTATAATTCCCCGGGATAAAAAGTTCACTTGTCCTTCACTTTAGTGCAAGCTATCAGCATACTAAATCTCATTAAAATCGATTCAGCATACCTATTTAGCTGTCAAAGCGTAACATGCTCTTACGTATCAATAAAGAAATAAAATTTTACCTTTACCAAAAAAAAAACTGCCCTAACTTCGATTATCTACCTACACTTGTAAGTAAGATATCAAAAAGCCTCTCCCCGGCTTTGCTCGCTGAATGGAACAGTCGGATTACCGAAGTGGACACTCGCCATGATAATAATATACTTAATAGGTAGGTACCTACTTATTCCCTTGTGGGAAAAAAAAAGCTGAAAGGAATATGACGAAAATAACATCTGCGATTTGTGGTTTGACTGATGTTTCATCTTTGTTTTCATACCTAAGGTAGGTTTGAAAAATTGGTTATTGGGATAGTTTGGCTAGTTATGACATTTGAATTTATAGGTTAAGTACCTACCTAGATATCTATACAAATTATTTTCCGTCGCTAGATTTCGTTTAGGTTGGGTAAGGTACCTTATATAAGTAATCGTTCCCTTTGCAATCGGTACGGTAGGACCTAGGTACCTAAGTGTTTAAGCCAAAACAACAATTATTCACAAGAAAATGAACGCAGTCCCAACATGTGGTTAAATTCCACTTTAGGTACGTGTGTGTGATAAATAAACCTAGCAAAAACAAAACGCCATTGGTTTAAAAATATTCAAAATTGGAACATAGAACGCCACTATCCCCCGCCAATCAAAATCCTTGACGTTAAAACAAAAATTTCAGCGCACACATCCTAGCCACACCTCCTTGTAAGAATCGCTTAGATTCGCCGCCCGCGCCCGACAATGCGCCAACAATGCGCCAACAATGGCCCGAACAATGCGCACAAAGGGAGCGACTGTCTTCCCATTGTACGGAACAATGGAGGCCACGCCCCCTGCTTTGTTTCATCTCGGCCGCGACGCGCGCGATTGGTTGAGACGCCACCAACGTAATTGACCACCCGTAGTTTGAAGAATGTTTGAAAAAAGAACGCACGTTTTTGAGCTACCCACTTAACTATATTCGAAGGCGATTGAATTTAAATTCTCGGGGGAGTAGGTAAGAGCGCTCTTGGTTTGTGGGAGTGAAGAGAGCAGATGTTTCAAACCGGCATCTTTGATCGTTAAATTGACAGTTGTCTATAAATATAGTTTTTTTTATTATGTTAGGGCTGTAGGTACACATGTTATATTGGTCAGATGCGTTTTGAATGTGTTGCATGAAATTAAAGGTCCCTTTTTTAACCATTAAGAGAAGATCATTAATTAGGCTACCTAGGTACTTACATTAATTTGTTAAATGATTTCGTAGGACTTCCGTTAAAGGTACTTACTTACATAAGCAAGTATATAAAGTACCTATGACTAAGTAGCATGTCTACCTATGATCTAGAGTTTTCTAACTAACCGGTTGTGGCCCTTGGCCCTTGGTGGAACCTGGCAGGTTGTGTTAATGTGTACCTACCTACACTTACCTACATTCCGTGTAAGTATCGTTTTATCGTTGACCGACTGCTATAGGTACTGTTACTAAACCTACTTAGGTATATCTAGTCACGGTAAGAAAAGGTTTGTCACTTTTCGACTCTCTTTTCACGCTATTAAGGGTCAAAAGTGACGAACTCTTTTTTAAAGTGGCGGATCCAATCTCACTGAAAAAAAAAATTGGTCGTTTCTAACAAGATTCTGATAATTGTGCATAGGCGTCTTGATTCCAAGAAACAAGAAAAAAAGAAAAAAAAACCAGCCTAACAAGACATGATACATCAAGTAGATCAAGATCAAGATGCAAGTTGAATCGCTAAAGAACTTGCTACCGTTGCTATACCTACCAAAGCTTTGGTAGATATAGGTACAGTCACGAGATTAAATTTGGTACCTACCCACAGTACCCACCTTAGGTCCAAAGTCAATCTGTCATTCTACAAAAATAAGGTTGACATTGACAACTTCCAGCTATTTTTTCTTGAAATGGGTCCCAAATTAACGCTCGTGACCGTATGTAACTACCTACCTTATAATCATAGGTAACTATTATATTCATTTTATGTCAACTAAGGGCCTGTTGTTTGATCAGTAGTTAAACTAACTAATTGTAAAATTTTGAAAAAGGAATTGAAAATTTGACACATTTCCTTGAGATTACTTCAAATTTTCGATTCTTTTTTCAAATTTTAACAATTACTTACTTAGTTTAACTATATACTGATCAAACAACAAGGCCTAAGAGAAAATATCTCTTGGTTGGCTTACATTTTTTGGAGTGCAGTATGTTGCCGGTAGATAGATATAGTTTACTAAGAAAGTACTTAATTTGACACTTCTTATGCTAGAGGGGGCATGCGAGCTATCGGGGCACCTGATGTGAAGGGAGAACCTACCAATGGTCAATTAAAACACCAGGAGTATCTACAGCTGCGTAAAAACAGTACCTATGCTCGTCTCTTCAAGGTGTCCAAGTCATTCAAATATAGGTAGGTAGTAGAAAAGTGGTAAGGGAGTTCCTTTGTCGACCAACCTGCTCCATTAGGTTGCGATACTGACGGTGGATTTATATGTAGGTCTATCATGGACAGTGCTCTAGTCATAGAACAATCCCAATAAAAGTAATTACATATTATAGAACGCAAATGCCTTACAATTAGAGATTTTTCTATTAGAATTAAATCATTGAAAAGTGCCTTTTTGTCCGTTAAAATTGTTATTGTCAAAATTCAAAATATTTATTCACTAAATAGGCCACATGAGGGCTCCTTTACACGTCGGTAATACCAGTTACTCACTTGAACACTGCCCATGATGGGTGGATTTACCTTAGGCTGATTAGACCCCAGCACTATTGTCAATTATAAAAAAACTAGCGACCCGCCCTCGCTTCGCTTCGGTTTATGTGAGTTTTCGGTAACACCCGTACATAAAACAAAGTTTATTGTACATGAAAACCTTCCTCATGAATCACTCTATCTATTTAAAAAAACCGCATCAAAATCCGTTGTGTAGTTTTAAAGATCTAAGCATACATAGGGACAGACAGCGGGAAGCGACTTTGTTTTATAATATGTAGTGACTTGCCAATTTAACTTCAAGGCAGTGAAAAGGACACAGCTATATGACTCTTGTAACTCTGTCCCTTTATAAGTACCTACCTACCAGGAAATTGCCAGGATTTAACTTTTCTGCGCGGTCTATGTACCTAGGTACCTAGGTTCTTACTTATATGTAGATAGGTACAGTCAAATAAAACTGAGGCTGATAAGAGGTATTTCCTCATATACCTACATTTTGCACAATTTTTTTTTATTTACCGGCGTATTAGTGACAGGTCTACCTATTTGTGCAAAATGTGGTTACTGTATTATCAACAAGTTTTTAAAGTTGTAGGGTTATTCGGTATGTAGCTCTGCCTACCACACTCTGGGATTACAGGCGTGAATGTTTGTACCAATGTATGTATTAACTAAATAAAAAGTAGCCTTGAAAAGAGGTGCCAAAAACTCTTAAAAGTTGTATTAAGTAGGTATTGGATAAAAGTATTTTTTGCGATCTGCCCTCGCTTCTATGCTAGTCATTTCACCGGAACACAACAATGTGAATACTCTCGGCGGTGGGTTAACCGTTAAGATGGAGGTAACGATCGAACGGAGCCTGCACAAGGTCCTACTACCAATAAATCGTATGGAATCAAAACGAATTCCTAACCCCTAACTACAAAAGAAGGGGCGTTATAAATTAAGCGCGTGCACTGAAAAAAAACAGAGCCAATTTCAAAACCATATTACATATAACTTTTAAATAGACAAAATCCCTTGATATAATTGATACCCCTACTATCAGAGCACGGCAGGTTAAAAAGGGACAGCTCTCTCAACCTAAACTGAACTGTTTTAGTACCTATGTCATGGCACCCCCCTGCTCTGAAAGAAGGGGTAGCAATTATAACAGCGGATATTATCTATTTAAAAGTTATGTCTATGGTTGTAACTGTATTCACTTACACACTTATTAAATCGCGAATTTAAACCGATATATCCCTTGAATTGAAACCCTCGACTTTCTACCCATATTTTGTCTGTCCGTTACCCCTTATTGCTTTATATATACCTCGATATGTCACTGAGTGAGCGTCGCCAGACAATGTTATCGATCGGACTGGAACCGGCGACTCGTGTGCATCGAACAAAGCTAGTTTTTGAGCCTCTATAGCGTTACAATGTGCTTTGAAAGGAAGTGACGAAAATTGGGGGGTGTATATATTCATTTTGAAATTTTAAACTTAGTAGAGTTAGTAATTTAACCCCCGATATATTCTTGTCATCCTTATCATATAGATAGACCCTTTCGGAAACACTTCGACCGCTTCAGTGGGGCTAGACAAGTTGCCATCGTTCACGAACGCTAGCGTTAGGCGATCACTTTGGTGATCACCTGTCACTTGGCGCTATAGGCTAGACAAGTCGCCATCGAATGTAACGCTAGCGTTAGGCGATCACTGTCGACATGCGTTGTCAAAAATGATTAATCTAGCCAAGGTGTATGCCCACGATGAATACAACCTCGCTCGACAGTCTAGTTTTTTTTTCTAAAAATTATAAATTTTGTCTATACTTTTCGACCTTAAAAGTCAAGTTGACGCTGTCGCAGGATGTGCATTGGAAATAAACATTCTAGGTACGTATTATGTTGTATTTGTTACATTATTTATTTACATGTTGTTTTTCATAAAATGTTATGAGATTGTGATTGTGTTGTGTGTTATTCTAAGGTAAATATATGTACGTGTATGTATGTGTTATGAATTCTTGTAACATGTAAGAAAAGTTACTTCCTTTGTATGAACGCGTCTCCCAGGTGTTTGTTAAACAGTTTCCCTATTTAAATCAATAATGAAGATCAGATAGAGGTTTATGTTCAAATCACGTGAAAGCGCAGCAGGGGCGCACAATAAGGAGTGTAATGTTTTCAGGGTTAATGTATGTATGTATGTACGATTCTTTATTTATTTAGTGTAGTTGTGTTTGACTTTCTTTCAGCTACACCTTAAAATCGGATAACATTTGCTAAAATTGCGGTACTATACTAATCGTAATTGCATGGGCAGAATAGTACACTAGCCTGTACTCGATACAATTAACTGGAGCAGCGTGTTTGTGATATAGATATACAGTTAATTTTTAATTTACAGGGACCTAGACTACACGCGATTGGAACTACGAAAATATTTATGAAGTCCACTGAATACCTATAATGATATTCGCAAATGCAGATCATGGTGTGTATACAGTTTTATTCCGTATTTTCAGTATTTTACCTAACCTGGCGGACGTTACCTGCATGGATACGCTGCCTAGGTCCCACTTCAAACTTCCTCTGTCAAACTGAGAACGGCAGCTGCATCAGTCAAACCAGTGAAACGGCATAAATATGTCTGCTTTTAGCCAAGTCTACATGTTTGTGCCGGGTTATTGGGGGAGGCATGAGATAACTCATTAAGGAAATTTCCTCAATAAGTGTGGTATCGTTCCCAAAACAAAACGATAAGGGAAATAGCTGAATACTGTAAATAATCCTCATGCCTAAATGACGTTTCGGGTGACCAGCTACTTTGGCCAAAGATTAAGCATTAAATCTATGTAAATAATTTGCTTTTTATTCATATAAGTTATTTGATCTCTCTAAAGTGTCTGCAAAACCAATATACCTAAACTAAATGAGAATAAGTACAGTCGCCAAATAATAATTTATATTTCACATTGCGTTACGCTCAAAATTATCTGACACGCTCTCTGCCTCTAGACGTGTCCAATAGTTTCAGCCCTATATTGGATAATATATTATTGTTGGAGACAGCGAGTACATAACATTTCTTAACCTTTGTCCAACAATATTTCAGTATTTTAGCGCCCTTACGAATATTTGACTTGAATGTAAAAAAAATGTAGAAACAAAGTTATAGTTTATATTCATGACAAAAATTATGATAAGTCATTTTGTTTTAATTTCAGAAAAAAACCAACACCAGTCTCCAGCCACTTCGCCCACCAATTTTGCCACATAGTATGCATTGTCTAGAAGGACTGCAGTGCAGATTCTTTGGATCCGTACACTCCGATGTTCCTGTGATGTCTGCGTTAATACAATTATGTACTTTCCATAATTTCTGCTCAGTAAAATAATCAATTCATGTTGTCTTCATTCCTATAATACCTTCCAAATATGCTCGTTTTCCCATAATGTCGGATGTTGTAGGTCGGTTGGAGTAAATGTAAGCAACTAAAGTAGGTACGACTTTAAACACATCGCAGCAAACAAAGTGTGCAAAAATATCTCAACACACTCTACAACTGCTTAATTAATTGAGTTGAGTGCGGGTATTTTTGAACGCCTACTTCGATATTTGATGGTGACTGTACGGTCATGAGCGTTAATTTGACACCCATTTCAAGAAAAATATGCTTGAGTCAATTTCCTTTCGTCCACTTTCACAAGTAAGATTTCATAACTGGTTATGAATAATGATTTTTTTTCACTGTTTCTTAACCAGTTATTAAACAAGACTTTTTTTTCCATTTTCATAACCAGAAACTAGGTAGGTTTAGGTTATGTTAGTTTTGCAGCAGGCCCGGAGGGCCGAACCACTCAGAAATAGGACCTCCGCGTAAGCGGAGCTCCGTCGCCACTGTCCAAATGATTTGAAAATAAGGTTATAAAAATGGAAAAAAGTCTTGTTTAATAACTGGTTATGAAACAGTGGAAAAAATCCTTATTCATAACCAGTTATGAAACCTTGGTTATGAACGTGGACGAAAGGGTCAATTTCATTAGAGATGTCAAGTCATTTGTAACTTTTAGGAAACTCAACCTTATTATTGTAGAATGTCACATTGACTTTGGACCTAAGGTGGGTACCAAATTTAATCTCGTGACTGTACAAGTTTAGTTAAGATGACGTTTCAGCATTCGTGGCCATGACGCACCGTCTAAGAACGAAGCAGAAAATATGAATGATCTCGGAAATGGATTATGCTAAGGTAAAAGCTCCTAAAGGTAAGTGCTCCAGTTATGAACAATTCCATAAATATAAGTCTCTGATTGATAATGCTTTTAGTGCTACAATTAGATTATATTGAATTATTCGGGATTACTACTATTAGAATAAAATTTTAGTATTGATATGTTTTCATTAAAAAAAATGATAATGTTCATCACTGGAGCCTTGTCCATAATAGGTGCTTTTACCTTAGGCTGTCAGGATAAAGGGCAACCAAAAATTTGAACAATGTCAAAAAATGTCAAGACAGTTAGGGTCAGGGAGGGAACAGTAGCTCGGTGGGAACAGTGGCTCGAATGTGCTGTACTCGAAAGGGAAAGATCTATATTCCGTGTTCTACATCAATCGGAAGCATTGGGCACCCGATCATGCACGAACTAGTCAGAGACCCACTCCGGCGCCATGCGGATGAGTTGCGATGCGTTTTTGTTTTAACCCCTGACAAAACTACATTTTCAGGTAAGTTTCACTTATTTTTTTTTCTTAACTCGTACGACATTTTTGATTAACTATGTTTTGCACTAAGAGTGTGTCTAATTGACTTAGTATTGGCTGATAATTCAAGGCCCTCAGCTTTGGTGTTTGCTTCTAGTTTGATCTAAAATCCAAAATGGCGACAGGGACAACAGTAGTTCGTTTCGGGAAAGTACACAGTCGCTCTCGAACCACTGTGTACCTACATGCAACTCTTTACATTACAGTATTATTAAAAATGTATTAGTAGTTAAATGAGTTCTATGGCAAATAATAGGTGAAGGTCATACTATACTATGGTTTATTGGCTTAACTTTAATTTGATTTATGATTTTAATGCAGCATTCTGAATATTACTGTGCTTATTTGTAATTTACTTTTAACATTTTAAAATTGGATGTTATTTTTTGGTCATTTATTTAAAGTGCGGAATTTTGTAGGTTTTCGAGTATGTAGGTACTTACCATGAAAATAAAATTTAATTTGCTGTTCATTGCTTATAATATATTGTACCGTCAATCAACTTTGCCCTAATATGACGCTTTTTTGGCAGCAGGCGAAAAAAATGTTACGTACCTACGTGTATTAATCAGAATCGCTGCTAATATTGGCGCTAAAATGTGATTTAATTTTTATGAAAATTATTTCTAAGTAGGTAGTAGATACCTAGACATTACAACTTTAGTAAAAAAAATAACAACCCTTATCAATTTTTAATTTTTCCTAAAGATGTCAGAACCTATTTGGTCATTGAATATCAAAACGTAGCCATTGTGTACCTACTGTAAGAACCACTGTATACTAGGAGTGTACACTAAGGTTCGAGCCACTGTGCACTGTTAGAACCACCGTGTACTTAGGGGTACTAGTGACTGTGTACAGGTCGTAGTACACAGTCGCTCGATTCCCATTTTTTTTAAAAGACTAGTTATCTCTTTTTTGGTAAAAGTAATAAGAAATCTATTTGCTACATATGAAACTTCAATAATGCACTGTGCTTTGTGCTTGCAATAACTATTTCAGGGATTTATATCTTTCATGCAATAGCCTGTTGAAAAAATCCTAGCCACTGTTCCCTCCTTGACCCTACTTATTGTGTTCCCATATTGATTGAATACAAATTGTCATAAAACTAGTACTTACTTTATGTACAAAATTCAGCCATTTCCTTTATCTCTTTTTTTTTGGGAAAGATAACACGTCTTGCAGCCGCCATATTAGTTAATGCGACCGCTGTGCGCAGGCAGAACGACATATTTGGCATCAGGGAGTTGCTCTCTATCCTGTCAGGCCAGAATAATCCATTTCCGAGATCGTAATCAAATTAGTTGTGACCTCCTGTAATAACAGTGGTGGCAAAATAATTAGGAACGCTTGCATTTTTCCCATATAATTGCCTACAAATATACTTTCAATTTTGACTAATCAAAAAGTTCTAGACCTATTTTATTTTTAGTTACACTTATCGTTAATTAATAAACTAAGCCTCAAATTTTTGTACGGTTTACCGCTATTAAAAACGAATATTTTTTATAGGGATTTAAAAACTTAGTGCTGACGTGTCCATACAAAGTTTTTTTAACATGAAATTGATGAAATATTCGATTTTAGCAGCGACAAACTGTACATACATTTAAACCTTAGATTATTATATAATGATAAGTGAAAACTAAAAATAAAATTGGTCAAGAAAATTTTGATTGGTGGTCAAAATTTAAGTCATAATTGTATTATATCTTACGAGAAAAACGCAAGCGTTCAGTTCCTAATTATATGGCCACCAGTGTAACATCGAGCAATGAAACTTTACTAAAATAATGTACTTCGATTTTGTTTTGAACGTTTAATACTTGAAATCAATATTTTTTTGATTCATAGCATTTTTTTGTATGAGGTTTTAAACATAATAAATTAATAGTAATATAACCTAGAGGGCGGCCTTTGAGACATTGAATGGAAGTTGAGATACTCCTTCCATACAGGCTGCAGGCTCCGTGTAAAAATGAAACACCGGAGTGTGTAATTCTGCGACAAGGGGTTGATAATAGTATATGGACATCCGGCATCGTCAACCAGCCCTCTGAAGGATTTTCTTAGTTGCCTAAAACACACAAAAGTTATTTTATCAATAAATTGTATGATATCGGTTAGGTATACTTATTTGACCTCGCTATAAGTAACTAAGTACTATTTTTTTCCGAAAACCATACTACTATTATAATATACTAGCGACCCGCCCTCGCTTCGCTTCGGTTTATATGAGTTTTCTGTAACACCAGTACATAAAATAAAAAAATAATATACATATAAACCTTCCTCTTGAATCACTCTATCTTTTAAAAAAAACCGCATCAAAATCCGTTGCGTAGTTTTAAAGATCTAAGCATACATAGGGACAGACAACGGGAAGCGACTTTGTTTTATACTATGTAGTGATATAATATAAATAAAGAGTTTTCAATGAAAGAAAAAACGCTCCCTCGGTTAATTTAAACCTTGGGCGGGACCTCGTGAATAAAAAACATTAAGTACACATATTCAGGGAATGAAACATCCAATACTTTCATTAAATATATGTCATAACTTACTCTTGTCTTATACGAGACCTAGCTTCATCCGATTGTAGGAAGACGATCCTCCTCTTCAAGACTGTGTCGTTGTTGAGAGCATCCCCCACTTCACGGATGCATCTACTAGCAGCAGCGGTCCGTTGCGTTAATTGGTTAGATACCCCGTGATCCTCTGATCCGACCTTGTCGCCAGAAAGCTCACAACAAAGCACACAGCACCTGAAATAATCGTAATAAATATCTTTATTGGTACTGACAGGTTTCATTGTAGATATTGTTTATATAATGCACATACCAACTTATACATGTTAAAATCAAAATGATGCTTACCTTCAGTTCAAAGAGAACCTCCTTCAATCTCCTCAACGAAGTCAGGGAACGCAAAAGGCTGCAAAGAACTCTAAATGAGACCTTGCTTAACGTAAAATGTTCCTGAACAGAATTTCATGCATCCAGTCCGCGGCCTCCAGGCTCGCACGAGAGATTTCTCTGGGTCGGCGCCTGGATAAGCTCGTACTGTTGTGAGCAGCGTATATGTAAGTCTCAGCGGAAGCATTTTTAATAAGAAATCAATGTTCAAACAATATATTTTATGCGACCGCGAGGCAATGATGACATTGATGACACGGACTCAGTTGACAGTTTCTTGGTCGTTACGGCCGTCCTTAGATACCGCCCTTAGATACCGACGTTTATATCGCACTGCTAGATTAAAATAGTAGTAACTCAAAATACAATGCATATTAAAATCAACTTTAATTCAACTCCTTTGAACTTAAAACCAAACTAGCAAGGATTTTGGGTTCATACTGTTTTGATCTAGAAGGTCGAGATGGCGATAGGTGCTCGTGTTCTATTCGACCTGTCAAAAGGGCAACTTGTCTAGCCTTTGTGTCAAAATAGTACCGCGTAACGACTGTAGTCGTCAAACCTATCACTAGCGCGAGTGATAGTGATCACTTTTCAGCGTGTCAGTTGTAACGAGTGATATATCACGTGACTTACGTCATTCCCATACATTTTTCAATGACAACACATGTCGCCAGTGATCACCTAACGCTAGCGTTCGTGAACGATGGCGACTTGTCTAGCCCCACAGGATCTTTTGCACACTTACCCTCTTACACACTCAGCTGTTCGAGTGTACAGTCAACCAATTTGATTTCTAGGCCACTTTGGACTATGTTAATGTGACGTTGTCAACCAAAACGTAAGAAACTCCCTATGATTTGGTTTACAACGTCACGTTGACAAAGTCCATAGCGGCCTATAGGAATCAAATTGGTTGACTGTACAGTTCTTCATGATGTTTTTCTTTTACCGTAGAAGCATCGAGTAATGTAGGTACCCACTTAAGTTAGAAAAACTTGGTAGAGACCTGGTGACCGTGGGGGTTCGAACTCGGTACCTTACGATCACGAGTCGACCCCCTAAGCCACCAGGCCTCCGACGTTCTTAGCCCCCGATATAAAGGTGATCCCTAATTTCAGATTCTTTCCTTGTACAGGGTCCGTCCGGATCGCTACCAACATCTTATCTATTAACCTACCGCCAAACAGCAGTGTTCGCATTGTTGTTTTCCGGTTTGGGGATAACACAGCCGGTGAAATGACTAGCATAGAGGCATTCCATCTTGGTCCTCAGGGTTGACAACGCATTTGCAGTCTTAGGAATGCATTGCAGTCTTGTGAGTGCGAATGTCTTTGGGTCACAGATTCCACTTACCTACCATCAGGTGGCCTGTGTGCTCGTTTGTCTTCTCTACGCCAAAAAATAATAATGTTAACCCTGATAAAATTAGATTTCTAATTTAAAGATAGATATGCACACGCACAGATACATACCTACCTAGGTAAAAACTTATAACACCGCTATTTTGAGCTGGGGAGGGGGGGGAGTAAAGTGTGCAGCTACTTATAAGGCCGACTGTAAAGGGTCTGATAAATGGTGTTTTTTTTAGTTTTGGGTTTCAAATTGAGATCACAGTTCCATGTGAAGGTCAATTTATTAGTTATAACAGTATAGGTAACTATGACTTAGACAAAAACCCCAGATATGATGGTGAGCCCTTCTTTTAGAGCTGATATCTCTTAATTGACCCAACTTATTTTTATTTCACCTAGTTAAGAACCACCGCTAGAAAACCGGCATTCAAATAAAAAAAACGCATCCAAATGTTGGTTTATCCGCTTAAGAGCTACGGTGCCATAGACAGACATACAGACACACTCACACGTCAAACTTATAACACCCCTCTATTTTGCGTCGGGGGTTAATAACACCCTGAATAACAAACAATATTTATCTACCTACAAACACACACTTACGTAAAACTACACTACACTGTATAGGTACACTTTGGTCCTATTTACCTATGTACGATTATCGAGTAGGTAGATAATTACATGGTGAATTGGTTTGTTTGGTTTTGTTTACATCTTTTGCAAGTTCTATTGACGGTGTGTTTTAGCTAGGGGTAACTAGGGTTGCAGCCTTGACTTGATATTGTATTTAGTCTCAAGATCCCAAATGTATTTAGGTATGGGTATCAGATTTCATTTAATTACCGCCAGATGACCTGCCCCCTATTGCACCATCTTGTTAATGATAGGTGACAGGTGACAATTCGCTATTCATTGCAAATTTGTACACTGAAATGTCACCTCTCGCCTGTCATTATCAGCAGGATAGTAAAATACGTGTGCATATTTCTCTACTCAATGGCGTAACAAAATTTTACAACATTAATAGAGATTGAGCTTACTGGGAAAATAACCTATACCTAATAATAACCTACCTTTGTTTTTCTCGGTTTCAACATCCTCTCTCCTAAATCTCTAAATTACATAAAATTATTCACACTCCCTGAGCAAGTCAAGCCAGTTACTGTTATACCGCAGACGACCCTCCTAATACCTCAAAACCAAGTGCCCTCAAATATACACATTATACCAAAATATCCCAAATTTCTCCTCCTCGAGGCCCCTCGACCAGTCATTACAGTGGCGAGCCAATTTGCGCACTCGATGCTCGACAGTGCATCTTGCCGTTTGGAGGACGTTCTAATGGCCTTAAGTGTACGTTGGCTGAGAATGTTTGGAGGAAAATGGAAAGATTAGATGTACCTAGCTATGGCGTTCCTATAAACTTTCAATTCGTTTATGTTTTTCCGGATTGGTTTGACATTTTGGAATAAATCCATACTAATTTATTAAGGAGTTTGGGTAAAAGTGTTGTAATTTGAAAAAGGGATACATTTAGGTGAGCGGCCATTTGTTAAAGTGGCATAATTTTTTTATTTATTTATTGGTGGGAAATCCAACAGTTACAAATATAACATACGAAACAAGAATAGGAAGCACAAAACCAATTACAGGATTTCACATGCAGTGACAGAGTAGCAAACTTAAAGTTTAGTACAAACTCCAAAGGTACACGCACTTACACAAAAACACTAGCGCAAATAAAAGGTAAAATTAAAACTACTGCTACACACCAGCCAAAGGCAGATCGCCAAAAGGTTCTCATACCTAAAGTACGAAACATGCTCAAACAACACATTTCGCTATCAAACTTCGCCTCACGGAAGGGATTTTACAATTGAATAAACAATAATGTGTAATAATGTGATAATCAATTCAAAATAAACATACCTAATAAGTACCTAAGTAATGAAGTTAAAAAAGCCCAGGCCTCCCCGATTTATTTATTAAAACAATAGTAGGTACCTAATACCTCTACCTACCTATATGTAGTACCTAATACCTACATGTTAGGTAACTCAAGTATCCGTAAATTAAGTGTCAGAAACTTACCTACTTTACAAAAAAGAAAGTATGTAAGTACCTATCTATAATATTAAAAAAGTATTTCTCAAAGAAATACAATTGATTTTGTTGCCGACTGTACTGGTATCACTGTTAGCTAACTAATTAGGACAAATGACGCAAACTACCTTTAGGTAGCCATTTGTCTAGTTTCCCCCATTCTCCGCCAAACGAGTCCGTTAAATTATCTCAGTTAAGACGATGCACAGTCAAGGACGTTAATTATTAAGCCACTATGGAACCCTGTCATAATGACAGCGTCAAAGCATATGAAAGAAATTACGCTAAAATTAATGATCAACGTTATGCGACAGGGTTCCATAGTAGCTTAACAATTAAAGTCCTTGACTGTACGTGAAAAACTCAAGTAAAGGGCTTGCATGTAGTTGTGTACAAAACTAATATACCTACCTACTAATACGTCAAATTTCAAATATAGAATGTCAAACCGTCTATACAGATGTGTTCCAACTACAAAAATGTAAGAGGTCATGAATTTAAGTTTTTCACCTATACTTATCTACCTGCCTAGGATAATAAGGCAAAAAGAGACTCGACTTAAAATAAAACAATAAAATAGAAAAAAAATAGAAATCTATTGGAGCTTTATATCAAATAGTTTTCTCCTTCTTGCTTCTGCGCTGCGTAGTGGGACCTAAGTACCTATAGATTTTTTTACCACCAAGTGAATAATAGGTACCATAATGTCAGTAAAATGATTGCAACAATAGAAGCAAGATGCGCTAAATCAAAGTGAAATTTGTAGGGGCGCTACCTGACAACAGTAAAGTATATTCGACGTCTTAGGCGCCATCTACGAAATTTACGTGTAGACAAATTCACGGATGGTCTGTAACAGCGCCCTCTATGTTTTCTTTGTTGTACTAACATGAGGATAACAGAACTTAACCTGCCACCTATCGCCTCTTTTGCAAACTATCTTGTACAGCGTATAGACACCGTTATACAGACTAGTTGTAATGTGCATGGACCACTTAGTTTTGAGTTTAATATGTAGATGGCGCTTATAACAACATTATTTTCAATCTTTGATCTTATTGGGATTATTTGGGATGGATAACATAGTAAATTTATTGAAAATTAAATTACAAAATCATACTCTGCACAGCTTACACAAACTTATATGAAAGTTTTTCCGTACACGGAAAAAAAGGTTCGTAACTTTTCGACCCTATCTCGACGCTTTTAAGGTTCAAAAGCATTTTACTTTATTAGTCGACCAGGGGGGTTATTCTGCCGAACAAAATTTAAACTCCAGTAAGTGGACACTAACACCACCGAAAGATGGTCTCCAGCCTAGAGGAGCTGTGAGGAGTTGGCGTCCAAGATATGGTGGTAGATTTGTGCACTTACTGCTTTTTAATTTTGCACGGCAGTATTATGATCTAACTATGCAGTTCATTTTACGGTGAGTGTAAAGGACAAAGCTATGGCAGTTATATAGCTCTGTCTTTTTCTCTCAGCGTAAACAGAATTGCATAACTATGTCATAATAACCCCCAAGGGGCCCTAATATGGCTGCGTTTATCGCGTGACAAAGTGTAGATAAGGCATCTGTCACCTTCTGACACGTAAATAAGCACAAGAGTGACAGATTTGATCCACATTTTGACACGCGATAAACGCAACCATACTATAAGCCCGCAGGTTACCTATAGCACGAATGTTAACGAAACCGCCTGTTTAGAAGAGTAAAACCTGGACCTGGTGGGACTTATTAAGGTAAAAGCACCTATTATGGACAAGGCTCCAGTGATGAACATTATCATTTTATTTTAGTCTAATAGTAGTAATCCCGAATAATTTAATATAGGTAATCTAATTGTAGCACTAAAAGTCTAAAAGCATTATTAATCTCAGAGACTTACATTTATGGAATTGTTCATAACTGGAGCACTGTCCATAATAGGAGCTTTTACCTATGAAGAGCAGTGGGATAGGTGGGATAGGTAAAAAATATCGGCTTCTAATAAAAAAAAATATCTAGCTTTCTGAATTTGCTTCAGTACCCATCAATAAGCCAACTAAGAAAGCAAGATAAATACGAAGTTATCCGACCAAAAACGATGGGAAAGGATTATTCACTACATCTGTAGATACTTAGTTCGTGTTACGTGCCGTTAATTTCACTGCAGCATAGCGAGGAAGATGAAACAAGAACTCCTATCTACATATTTAGTGGCAGAACCAAATAATCCAAACATAATCTGACTACCTATGTAGTTAGGATTATTTGGTTCTGCCACTAAATGTAGATAGGAGTTCTTGTTTCATCTTCCTCGATAGGTAGGTTTAGAAAATCTTTTTGGAACTTGTTAAAAGTAGTTAGTAGGTAGATGGAAGGAACGCTTTTTCCTAATTTACAAGTAGGTAATCTTCTGTTGCCTAGGCACCTATCTTTTAAGTAAATAAGTAGATACTAGCCTACTAGGTAGGTAGGTAAACAAGTAGGTAAGTAAATAATTATTTACTATTATTACATAATATAAACGTAGCTCTGTGTAACCACGTGATCACATCTTTAATTAGATATTCTAATTATGTTATTCATTTCTAATTTGTAGATAGCTTTAATTTCGATTAAGTCATCATCGATTTTTTAAAAGATAATACAAAATTTCATTCAGTATCATAAGGACCGTGTGGCCTAATGGATAAGGCGTCGGACTTCGGATCCGAAGATTGCAGGTTCGAGTCCTGTCACGGTCGATATGTTCTTTTTGCGTTTTTTTTCTTTTTGTTCAATTTTTATGTGGAAATTAAAGTAGTTTTGCATTCTGCTCCGATAAAAATGTTTACGTACTGTTTTATTAATTTTGCTTTCAACTAATTGTTTCAATTAATACAGATATAATCGATAATGAAAACATAATATATCGAGAAAAAATCAAGTTTCAAGTTAAATATTATGAAATACATTTACCTAAAAATCGGAAACAACGAAATAAATGTCTTATTTGGTGCTTTATAATTATAAAGCACCAAATAAGATGCCATCTACCGACAGATAGTGGAACCTACGTCACGTGAACTTCGAAATGAAACTTAAAGTAGCTCACCCATTTAGAGTTTATACAGTTTCAGAGTTTAGTACTAGATGGCGCTTATTTCAACTTTACACTTTTTGACTTATTTTCAACCATAGAAGCTATTATTTAAGAGGATCGCGTAGCAAAAAGTGAAAGTGATTTGATTAAAGCAAAAGGGGTGTCATAGTGAAAGATCTAAAATTAAAAAACAGTATTAAAATTCAGACTAGTCAAAATGGTCCTTATTGCGTAGAGATAATGAAGTTCATTACAAAATAAGTATTTTATTTGGCGTTTTCCAACCATATTATCTTATAAGTACAGAACCCTCGGTGCGCGTGTCCGACCCGGTTTTTGTCAATCTGTATTGTTGCGGGCGTCATCTACATAAAGTACTAACATTGTCAGAAGTAGGAACTATTGAGTTTCTTGCGGCGTTGCTTGCAGCAGTGGTCTCCTCTTGGGAAGCCCTGCTGGCAGACTGACGAGTAAAAGTGCCCGTAATGCGCGGAGGTACGAAACCCTCGGTGCGCTAGTCCGACTCGCACTTGGCTGTTTTTTTTTATTTCATTTTACCTCTGCACCTGCTTAACAAAATTACAAACGATTTTTTTTTATGGCATACAGAAGACAAACGAGCACACAGGCCACCTGATTGTAAGTGGAAACTGTGACCCATCATAGGGTGATATTTGGATGACAACAACGAGACTGTGTTGTATTGTAGGTATTATTGCATAAATAATGAGGGTGTGGTTTTTGACACGTATTAAATGTGTTAGCCTTTCTGAATGGCGATTGCAAGCACAAGTTGTTTTAGATTTGAATAGTGCCAGAAAATTTGGCTAGACTGTTATTGCAGTGTTCTTTTTTGAGTGCGGAAAGTTTAATTTATATTTTACGCATGAAAATTGTGAATCTACCTTCTTTTTTTTATGGCATACAGAAGACAAACGAGCACACAGGCCACCTGATTGTAAGTGGAAACTGTGACCCATCATAGACATTCGCATTCTCAAGACTGCAATGCATTCCTAAGACTGCAAATACGTTGCCAATCCTGAGGACCAAGATGGAATGCCTCTATGCTAGTCATTTCACCGGCTGTCTTATCCCCAAACCGGAACACAACAATGCGAACACTGCTGTTTGGCGGTAGGTTAATGGATAAGATGGTGGTAGCCATCCGGACGGACCCTGCACAAGGTCCTACCACCCGCAAAACGCGAAGATAGCCTGTGTAAAATCTTATTGAATGAGTAGGTACCTTACCCATTAAATTCCCAAGTCTCAGTACCAAAATCTTCAGATTGGTTTTATACAGGAGTTAGAGAAAACCGGGTGTAGAAATATATATCATCTGTTTATTCCCGGCTGACCGGCTGCCTCAAAGGGCCTCATATCTGTTATGTCTAAACGAAATGAAACACCGAGTTGGACTGGCTGTAGATTTATTGGTAAGAAGCGTGGGTACATTCATATAAATCTACCTACATATTTGTAACATACATAACACTGTCCTCTAGTGATACTAAGAATAACAATGTAGGTACCAAATCAGCACACATTTTATGACAGTTATAAAATTACAACAAAACGCATAATAGATACATTATTATTATGTTGGTGCATTTATCGTAGCATATTATTAGGTACCACATTAGGTATAGTTAAGTATAGTTAGGTACCAAGTTTACTTCAACATTAAGCACTAGATTATTTAAGTAAACTAATGGCAATGGGACCAACTTATATATATATAGCTCATTTTACTAATTTTTTAACCTTTCTAGACAACGTATGGCAGCTCTCCGACGCGAGCGAATCTCGAGCTTAGCCCGGCGGCGTGCCATACTCATCCTCGGCCTCGTCTTCCTCGCGTTTTTGTTCAACTTCTACGTCAGGGGAGCACCCTTCCTTTGTATCTACGTTCGTACCTGAAACCCGATTGGTGATGTTGCTCTCTGGTGCAGATTTTTGATATGGCGTATTATTTATGTCACTTAACGAAAACCTAGTTTTCCGAATATGTAACTGATCGACGTGTCTTTTGTGAACTCGTCCGTCACTCGTTCTAACCGCATACGACACCGGGCCCTCGCGCTCGAGTACCACGCCCTCGGACCACTGTTCCGATACGTAAAAAGAAACCTGCTAAGGGCTGCACTGTCGTCTTCTTTTTCAAGCGCTGCCTTTTTTAATACTCTCTTTACCGTCCGAACTGCATTTTCAGCAGCACCATTACTGGAAGGGTGATACGGTGCCACCAACGTTTGTTTGATTCCGTTTCGTTTTAAGTATGAACCGTATTCAGCAGAAGAAAATGGTGGCCCGTTATCGCTAACTATCTGCTTTGGTAGGCCGAATCGCGCAAATATATTTCGGAGTTTACTTATAACGACGGAAGCGGATGTGTTTCTCACTTTTTCGACCTCAATCCATTTGGAATGAGCGTCTATAATAATGAGATAATAATTATTATTAAAGGGTCCCAGGAAATCCATATTTAGTCTCGCCCACGGCTCCGCGGGCCAAGGCCAAGAGTGCAGCGGCGCGGGCGCGGGCGCGGGGCGCTGCGCGCGGCACGCGGCGCACTGATCCACCAACCGTTCTATGTCCGCGTCCAGCGTTTCCCACCACACGTAGTTCCGAGCTATTTGTTTCATTTTTACTATACCCGGGTGGCCGGAGTGTATTTCCCTTAAAATTGTTTCGCGTAACGATTTTGGAATTATTATCCTATACCCCCAAATTAGGCATCCTTGGTCAACAAAAATACAGTCTTTTCGACTCGCGTAGGGTTTTTCAGAATCATCATTAACCTTCGGCGGCCAACCAAACATTACATAACCGTATATTTTGTTTAACAAAGGGTCCTTTGCTACCTCCGTTTTTACCTCTCTACAACTAAGTGGAAAGGTCTCCTCAACAAAATGTAAATAACTACACTCCTCGTCTTCGCTCCTCTGCTTACCTTTGAGCGTGGCTAGTGGAAGACGAGAGAGAGCATCCGCATGACAATTGTGCTCTGAACGTATATATTCTATGTCAAAATCGTACGCTGCCAATTTAATAGCGTAACGCTGCAGGCGACTGGCCGCTGTTATAGGAATGCCTTTATTTTTTCCGAAAATGTAAATAAGAGCCCTGTGATCCGTGCGTAGAATGAAACGGCGCCCGTACAGGTACTGGTGGTGCTTGGACACGCCGAAAACGATCGCGAGCGCCTCCTTGTCGAGCTGCGAGTAGTTGGTCTCGGCGGGCGCCAGCGTGCGCGAGGCGCAGCACAGCGGGCGCTCGACGCTGTCGGCGGCGCCGCGCTGCGTGAGCACCGCGCCGACCCCGTATGGGCTGCTGTCGACTGACAGGATCAGCGGCAACGACGGCTGGTAATGCGCTAACACCGGCGAGCTGCTTAGCACTTTTTTAATTTTATTGAAGGCCTCAGTACAAGTTTTGTCCCAATACCATTTAACATTTTTTTTTAATAAATTATATAAAGGCTTTAATACATCGCTCATATTAATACAAAATTTCGCGTAAAAATTGACAAGCCCCATAAAGCTCTTAAGCTGTGTTACATTTGTGGGTGCCGGGGCATTGACTATCGCCGCTATTTTATTGTCATCGGTATGTAATCCCTGTTTATCAATTTTATACCCAAGATAATTTACGCAGTCTTTGAAAAATTTACATTTGGAAAAATTAATACGCAAACCATTGTCTTGTAATCTTTTCAAAACTGCCCGTAAATTAGCCATGTGTGTAGTTTTATCTTTCCCCGTTACACAGATATCGTCGGCGAACACGGCCGTAGATGGCAAACCACTCAAAGTCTCCTCCATAATCTTCTGAAAATTTTCAGGAATACATTTAATGCCAAAGGGTACGCGCTTATAAACAAAAGTTCCGATATGAGTGGTTATTGCCGTCATCGGCCGCGACTCGTCCTCGAGGACGCACTGCTGGAAGGCGTTAGACAAGTCCAGTTTGGTGTACTGCTCGCCCCCGCCCAGCGACGCGAACAGGTCCTCTATGCGGGGCAGCGGGTAGTGAAAGTCCTTGAGACGCGGGTTAATCGTTATTTTGTAATCGCCACAGATACGTATGGCCCCGTTGGCTTTTATAACAGGTACGATGGGTGTACCGTAGTCCGACCGTTCTACTTTATAAATGACCCCTTCCCGCTGCAGCCGCTCGAGCTCCTGCTCCACGCGCCCGCGCAGTGCCAACGGCAGCACGCGCGCCTTCACGAACACGGGGGTGTCGTCCTTGAGCCAGAGCTGCAACCGCGACTTGAACGTGCCTAGGCCTTCAGCAAATACTTCAGGAAATTCCTGCCTAAGAGATGCAGCCGTCGCGTTTCCGTCGTCTAGATTGAAACAGTCAACCACGGCCAACCTTAATTGTTTTATCCACGTCCGACCCATCAAAGGTGGGCCGCCGTTTTCGATTACATATAATTTAAGTTTGGCTGAATTTGCGCCGTATACAACCTGCACCTCTATATAACCTAATGTTTCAATAAGATCACCAGTGTATGACTTTAAACTTAACGTTTTATTTTGTATTGGCAAGAAATCGAAATGTTTTTCATAGAAAGATTTAGATACGGCGGATATCTTACTACCGGTATCCACTTCGAATTTACATAATACATTATTTACAGTAAGTTTTACATAAAAGGGGCCGTCCCCCTCACTACAAACAATTTTATAAAAATGACAATCACTATATTATATTTTCAATTCACAAAGACGCACCCAGCTGCTTGATTTCATAATTCAATCTCGTAACAGCTAAATTAGATGTTGAGACGTGTGTGTCTTTGTGGATTGGAAACAATAGTTGCGCTTATTATGTATACTTTCCTATTTTGTATAGTTTGTTTCACTGCATCAGTTTATTGTCGAAAATGTATTAATACTTAACTCGTTTAAAATCAGTGAAACAATCTTATTCACACGGGAAAAAAAACATGAGTTCCTATAATGCACAAACTGCAGAAATTAAAAGTTCGTTCTCGAATTGAACGAAGTTAACTTATTCGTGTTTATCAACCAAAAGTGCGAAGAAGTTTACTTCGTTCAATACGAAAATGAACTGCTCTCAGAATTCATTTGCCGCCATTCCTCCATATTTTTTTATTTTTTTTTGAATACTAGCGCCACTGCTTTACGCTGCGGTGCGGGACTCAACTACTACTAACGTTATGTCAGTTCCAAGTTTGATTCCTATCTGTCTTTAATAGACATATCCTATAATCTGTGCCCAAACCCGTAGCCAATGTTATGTCTAAACGTAATGAAACACCGAGTTGGACTGGCTGTAGATTTATTGGTAAGAAGCGTGGGTACATTCATATAAATCTACCTACATATTTGTAACATACTTAACAATATCCGGCTAAAGTATTGGTTTCCACGGAAAACTCGTATTTCTGCCGGTTAAAATTATGCTCTCAGTGAAAGGGAAGTTTGAGAGGCACCCACTCGTAAAATAGGTCATGCTAGATACTTTATAGAGTAAGCTAAATCACGCGGAAATTGACGCTTTGAATTTGATCATTGGTTAGAAATGTATCTTCTTAACGTATCGCCGTGTTAATAAAATTATCATCTCAAGATGCGTAAATAGAAGATAGAAGACCAAGCGATAACCTGCGGTGTAGGTTACGCTACGCACTCCTTATTACCGCTGCGCTCCTGGTACCTACTTTATTTAAACATGCAAACTCTTTAGTTGGATGCACGGCTCATTGTTAATGTATCACTTTCAACCCGCTTCTAAGAGAAAAAAATGGCCTACGGGGTATAAGACATGAAAAAAAGTTTTCTATGACTTTGACGATCTCGTGACAGACATTTCGGTTAAGATGAGTTAATGAATACGACCCTAATAAGGGCCTGTTGTTAGACTCATCAGTAGTTAGACTAATTGTTAAAATTTGAAAAAGGAATCGAAAATTTGAAGGCATCTCAAGGAAATATATGTCAAATATTCAAGTCGTTTTCGAATTTTAACAATTAGTTTAACTACTGATCAAACATCAGTCCCTTAGTCTTTTAAAGTTCCGTACCTAAAGGGTACCAACGGGACCCTGTTATCAAGCCTCCGTGGCTGTTCTTCTGTCGGTTTGTCTGTCGGAGGACTGTATTTGATGAACCTTATTAATAGATACTTAAAATTTTCATAGAGTAAATATATATTTGTATTGCCGTTGTTTTTGTCGGAGGTGAAAAAGTAAAACACGGACAGTAATAATGACAGCGGGCCTAGTATGTGCGTTTATCGCGTGACAAAATGTAGATAAAGCACCCGTCACTCTTGTACCTATGTTGTCAGAAAGTGACGGAATTTTTATCAACATTGCTTTACACAGTGGGTCTATTTGGTTTTTAACAAGGCCGTTATTACTTTCAACTATACAAAAGCTATAATAACGTTGACAATATGATATCATGTTAAAGCCATATGGTTTTACCGAGTAGAATAGAGCTTTAGCTTTGTGCATTTCCGAATAAAAGTGCTAATTGGTAATCTTGTTTGACTATGCAATGAGCTCAATTTTTAAAGCCCCTTTCAGACCCCGTGAGCGATGGTGCGACGGTTATATTGATGAATACTCGCGGAGTCATTTATTGGTGGGGGGAGGGGGGGGGGGCGATAAAATGGCGGCGGGATCTATGGTGGTCATTTGTTAGTTCACTCTCTTTTGTTTCTGCGCTCGAGTCATCCGTCAGTGCCATTAGAAGTTTTTATAAAGTGAAATCGGGGGTTGGGTTGAATTGAGTGTTTTAATATGGTATGGTTAAAGCTGGATGAAAGCATTAGTTAAGATACTTCTCTAGTACGAGTACTTAGATGAATGTGAGTACTACTACGTTACTCAATTGTCAACCGGTTTGAATGTTTTTTTTTTATATGTAGGTAGACTAAATATGTGTCAAGGGTGGCCATTTTATAACTTGTATGCGGGAATACCACCCCTAAGGGTTGAAAAATGGGGAATAAAATTTCATATACCGCGATATTATAGCAAATTGTGATTTAGCGTCGATTGGTTTATTGATTTTAGGGTTCCGTAGTCAAACTAGGAACCCTTATAGTGTCCGTCCGCAGCTTAGTTCAGAGACACTCTTAGTAGTAGAAAGCTGTTATTTGGCGTGGCGTGAATATAATCTTAGTCACGCCGACAAAGTGGTAAAATAAAATCTTGTTTTTTTTATTGCCTCCCCTTCAAGTAACGTGGGGGTTTTTTTCTCTCGTCGACCCCTTGGCGTGGGGCGTCGTTGGTCATCTATAGGCTTACTTACAATCTAAAATAATGATAACAATTTGCAGAGTATTCAACTGTTATATTTATATTAACTCTAAAAACATCTTTATCATATCACGAGTGTATATAAAGTAAAAAACGGCGCTTTCAGGCGCGATCATTAGCTATTCTGATTGACAGCGTTCACTGAAACCGTTTAAAGCTTTTCGAAACCATTAATTTTCGACCAGCTCTGGATTTTTCGACGCTTGAGCGAAGACTGTTTTTTTTTTAACGAAACAGATTGAAGTTAATCGAAATGCGGAGTGCAGTCGAGTTCATAAATATTGTGTATACTTTTGTACCTTGTCACTTGAATCGCTGTAACAATTCATATTGTGGCAGTTTAAACATGACGTCAAATAGATAAGGTACTAATAGAAAAAAAAAAAAACATTAGGGGAAACAATTCGTGTAATACTTTTATAAATTGGTACATTTATACTTTGCGATATCTTGATGAACATACTAAAAGTCCTCATGGGTAGAGGGTGTGCTGAGGGTGTTGGGAGGGGAAGGTTTGAAGGTACCTTTTTTCAGATTTTTACTCATATTTCTAATACCTGCACAGAAAACATTCTGATTCCTTGTGATAAAAGTTTCAACATAAAGTTTCTACAAATTTGGTCATATTTATTTTTGCTGTACGATCAATACATTAGGAGCTACAGGATGTTTAAGTTAACAAAGAGCTAAAATATAGACGATTTAAGAATTTTATCAGTACCCCCTAATTTATCATTATGAGTGACTTAAAAATTCTAGTTAGTCCGTCATTGACATTATCGAAAAAAAAATTGAACGTATTTTTTTTTTGTCAATAAAACAAAAAATTACGAAGATAAAGTGCGTTGAAGTTCGCGTAACGTCACGCTGCGGCACACTTTATACCACGTTGTGACGCCACGAGCCCCCACTCCCGTGGTTTTTTTTTGACAATTGTGATTGATTTGATTAAGCAAAAAATACATGTTAAGTATTTTTTTATGTCGGTAACGTTACCGACGTACTGATTAGAATTATGTTTTTCTATTTTTTTTTTGCATTTAATTTTAATCCACATCGTTCTTTGATCTCGCAATATGCAATAATTCTTGTTAATCTACAAGCCATTGCTTGTGATATTTTGTAATTTGGAAGTACTCCCGCAATACCCATAAACCCTGTGCTCGAAACATTCAGCATAGTTTCCATTTGGAGGAATAAGCAAACGTTTTGTTTTATTACGTTTGTAACTGAAGCGGCCATTGTTAAGAGCGCCCCCATTAGCGCGCAGGCTGTAGGGTAGCACACCCTGTGCATGACTAGTTAAATCTTATAAAAAAAATATGTCGAAATGGTAATAAAAACTTATTTGCGGTCATACGATTGTATTCTTAAGTCCTGCCATACAAAAATACGTAAGGGGATAATCTCGCAAAATTTGACGTATACTTAAGACTGCACCGAGCAAACGCCGAGCGTCCAGTGGCGCCCTCATTACTAATATTGTGATTTCTAATTAACTTAAGAATTTCTTTGGAATCAGACGATGTGTTGTAGTGCAAGTAAAAACACAATTTATGGAATACGTAACAAACTTTAATAACAATTACCCTTTGAGTAGTCAGCTTAACGGGAAAAGGTGGCCACTTTTTTCCGTTAAGTTGATAACTCAAAGGTGAATTGTTATTTAACTACATGGTATACTCTATAAGTTGTATTTTTATTTGTAGTACAAAAACACACCGTCCAATTTCGTCCAGTTTTTTTTGTTGTTGTAGAAAACACATTAAAGGTAACGAGGGCGCCACTGTACATCCGGCGTACGCTCGGCACAGTCTTAAGTCGAGTTTGGTAGTTATACAAAATATGATAATGAAAATTAAGTCAAGTGGTGATCTCGTTTGCGCGTGTGCGGGTTTAGTCGTATTTTATTTGAAAATATGAAAAGTATGAAAAAAATTATATGAGAAACAAGAAGAAATGATTAGTAGCATTTTATCTAGTGGACCCAAAACTTGGCTGCTCTCTCTATGGGTCTCATCCATGGAGTTAGTTTACAACATTTAGGTAACTTACTATGTGCCCATCGGCTGTTTATACAATGTGTAGATAATACTGTGTGTACTAGGCGTGACCATTTCAGTCGCCAGTGAGATTATAAAATAAAAACTTCCTGAAGTCGATTTAAATCCATTTTGATTTCCTTAAGTACACATACTTACTTAAATAGGTACATAAAACATAACTAAGACAAATAAACAAATACTTACAGAGCCTTGGACTTTCGTAAAATGAGCGAAACAATATTAATCTTGAGTTCTAAAAAATACTTTCTTTTAAGGGTTTGGGGCTAGAATTGTTTTAATGGTTTCAAGTTTATTTACAGCAGTGGTAATTTATCTGTTAATGACATTATTTATTACTATCGTTTCGCACACATTCAGACGCTACATTAGTGTCAGTGCTGATACTATTATAATATTTTCCTCAAATAATATGGCACTTGTAGCTATGGTAACGTCGAACACTTCTGACAATACCATGCATGCATACATTTTGACTGATTTTGAAAATAATTTACTTAACCGTTAAACATCTTGTCTAGTGCCCCAGTTTGCTTTGAGCCGAGTTAAGACGAAACAGTGGGTCAATATTGACTTGAAAAATGCCACTTCAACGTCAATTATATACTGCTAACGATTTACTTTTACTTTAGGAATTTACACTCGACATCTGGTATCTCCGCGATAAAGTTTGATGAATAGCCTGGTAAGGAACAGTGTGCTTTACCCTATAATATCCAATGTTTAAATGCAAATTCTCGAAATGCGACGAAATTAAGACATAATGCCCCTTAAATTTCGGCAGCTATTCGTAGCGCGACGTGTAATTTATGCCGAATTTGTGGTAAGAGGGATGGTTGGACCTTTACATAGGGCTTGTATACACCCTCTAAAATGGAGTAGATGACCCATGATACATTGTTAAGAATTTGGCAATGTCCGTGGATATCTATATATTTAAAAATGAACCCCTATTGCTCCTGGTCACGCTATAAATGGAGGACGGCTGAACCGATTTGGCTGATTTCTTTTTTGTTGTTCCTCATCGTCATGACATGATTTGTATGAAATAAAATATTTGAAAAATCCACTGAGTGAGTCAGAAATATGCAGCGGGACGCTAGTGAGCAACAAATTAACAGACGCCCAACCGAAATTGGCCTATCAGATCATCGTATTAGAGTTCACTAACCGCTGGCTGATCTAGCCTGACGTTTTCGTCGAACTGCAAGTGTAGGCCACGCGCCGATCTTCGTTCGTCTATCGCCTCAGGGCCAAAAGGATATCATCTCTTTTGGTTTAAATATGAAAATGCTGGTCATAAATAAATAATGCTATATTTTGTTAGAACTTGTACACATATAATATTACAGCATCAAAGCTGTTATTACTAACCTAAGAACCTTAAAGGATGTATTTCGTGCATAGTTCAAAAGCCATACTATCCACATGATTGTCATCTCCCTTTCCGTCTAGTCAGTAACCATAGAGACACACTGAGCGACAAGCGAGAAAATTGAAGCACCCAATTGTTTGTCGGCCTGATAACGGGACTTAACCACGTAAAGCCGCGTCTCCACCAAGCGCACGCTCTCGCGTGGCAGCCTCGGAAGTGTAGCTTGCGAGCCTGGCCTCGCGAGCCAGCTTCGTAATCAGCCCGGAGACACTGAAGCAAGCCTTGCGAGGCAGACGGAGCCATCAGAAATCCGAAGCAAGTTCATAATTATTAAACTATTTGCGCTCGCGAGCCAAAACCACCACCGAACACACCGAACGAACAGCGCACACTGAGGTAACTTTGAGCATTTTGCATTTACCGACAGCCGACGGCTCGAGCCCGAGGCACGTCCACACAGACCGAGAATTTGGCTCGCGAGGCAGCGGCGCCCGCGCTCTCGCCAAGGCTTAATATTTACAGCGTTTGCATCTTGGCTACGCCTACTCTTCTCTCGAACGGAGAAAAAGCGCATGCGCAATGAATTAATAGAAGTATAAATTCTCCAAGGTTATAATAATGATAAGGTAGGATGTGCAATACAATTTATGTGTTAGATGCGGCTTTTCTCCGTAGGATGGCAGTATGGCTTTCGATGGTTCAATCCTCTCCACCTCGTAAGATACAACGTATCATTATTTTGAGTTACGATTATGTAGAAAACAATAGATTGTATTGACGATGTGAGTAGATTCATCATAATCTAGACAGGAAATAAGGAACACCATAATTCAGTAGGATTAGTTTATCAAACAGGAAAATAACTCTAACGATGACGTCACTTAGAATAATCAGCAGCTTTGTTTACATGGAACGTTTTTTTTTATCGAATAGCATTCTGTGTAGGTTTATTTTGTAGGATTATTTTTACCAGCATTATGGGATATTTTGGTGCGGCCTCGTCTATTGTGCATGTGTGTTTGTCTGTGGTATTGATGTTTCCAGTTGGATAGGCCAATTTCAGGTGGTTTAAACCAAATAGAAAGCCCCTTTTTTTCTGGGTGGTTCCTCAGGGTGCTAACAAGGTCCTTCTTTGTACATAATACGGCCATTGAAATTCAGATCTAGTGCAAAGGAAGTAAACAATTTCGTTTGATTTCATGACTATTGATTAAAATTGAATATTTAATTTAATAAGATAATGAAAATCGGTTCCCCGTTTCAAACTAAACAGTTTTTAAACTAGGGGGTCGCTGTTTTTTCAAAAACTACTACGAGTACTATTTAATAACGAATTGTAAGACTGAAGACTAAAGTCTTCGGTCCTTTGTGGCTGATTTACATTAGTCCAGCAAATGCAACCCAGTAGAAGTACATTGACGATATGGTTTCCGCGATTGAGGCGAGAGCTATTGTAACGACGCAATGTACTTATACTGGCATGCTTTTGCTGGACCAATGTAAATCAGCCATTATAATGATATTATCAATAAATGATTTAGATTTTTTTTTGATTTTGAAATGTAAAAAAACTGGTAAAGTGCGAGCTAAACTCGCGTGGAGAGGGTTTCTTATTTCTTATAGGTTTTTTCCATAAGTATAGAACTAAATTTGTTTTTTTCAAAATTGTATGCACAATGCGCTCCCGTATTTAAAACATGTTGATTATTGTTACTCGTCTGTGTTTGTCACGGAAATATAGATCTGTAATTTTTTTTTACTTAATTGATTCAGTAGATCCGGTGCAAACCGACTACGTCAGACGGATGGACAGACATACGAGTGATCATATCAGGGTTCCGTTTTTCAGTCTGATGTACGGTATGGAGCTGTAAAAAAAAGATGAACTACATTGTTTAGAAAGGCAATATTTACAATAATATGTTACCACAGGTTGGAGAGCTGTTCGTACCGATATTGAAAAAACCTTTTTTTAATTTGATTTACTATAGATTTATTATAACTTAATAATATTTTACATTTTCTATATTCGAGCGTCGATACTAACACATAGAAATTATATTTCTTACATTTTTATCTAAGAAAGTTTGTATATGCAAATTTATGATTTAAGATGGCCGTGATGAGTATTAATTAACTATATAAAAATATCTAGGCTTTTCTAATTAGGAATATGGAGGCAGTATATTCCGATTCCTAAAAGTCGGAAGTTCTGATTAATTCCTACTACCTCCTACTTCGGTTCCGTTACTTTTATATCGGAGAACATTTGCGATCGGGTCACTTGTTTCATTTGTCACACACACATCTTACTTCTGCCTCTGCCTCTAGTCCCATTCCGAATCCGAATTCCACTCCGATTCCGATTCTGATTCCGACAAAACTTCTAACACCTCCCACTTCCCACAACGCCGCGGCGGTACTATTGGAACCCAAGTTTTGCCGGAACATTCCTGGTCCAAATTATAACAAATACGTAGCTCATTGTTATTAGTTTCCTTTAAAATATTTGCAATTTTGGTAACATCAAAGTTGTACTTGAATGTATGCTGTTTGAAAACGTGGTATGCTAAAAAATGTGCTTCCTTCGCTTCAACTTCCTCTAAGATGCTTATCAAAAATGCAATAACGAACTTTTCCGTACTCTCATCATACTTCATAGAATAAACATATTTACTCAAAAAATCATTCAGATCTTTTTTATACAAAACTCTGATAGAATTAAAATATTTTACATTCAACTCTTCATAAGCGCTGGCTACTAACTTTCCAAAAGCACTGCCAAACATTTCAACACCTTTGTCCAATTCGCTTGGATTACCGGTGAAGTATCCTGGTTGTTGTGTTACACACATTCTAGCGGCTTTATAATACAGCATTGTCAACTGAATGTGAGTGTAATATACGAACCATTTGTCGATCGGTAGAAAAGTACGCATCCTTGCGATTACTCTTTCAAACACCGGTAAGCACGAAACATAGTTGACGTCAAAGAAGACCTTGTTATACTTTAAAGCGAGCAAAAACTTCTCAAAGTACTGAATCATATCTTGCCTGCACTTCACTTCCTTCCACAAACCTTCAAGACACGCAAAGAAGGGTTCTCCTACAGTTTCAAGTCTTTGTTTTTGAGTTTCTTCGGAACAACACATTAAGAGGAACTTTCCAATGATGTTAATATAAATCGTAGGATTCACGTAGATGTCGTCATATTTGTTTATATTTTTTTCAACAGTTAATTTATGTTCTAAAAAGTCCTTCAGAACATCATATATAAATGGTTCATCCACGTCACACAATATATTTCCTAGACACAGTAGCAGATATTGTGTTTTATTTGTCTTGTCCATTTTGAGATGGGCTCTGTAAATCAAGATACAGAACTCGACTTTTATACTATCAGGTACATTCATAATATCAAGTTCCTCAAGTAAACTTCCCAATTTCTTGTAATTTAGTTCAGTAAAGACAGATTTCACAGTGTTCCAGATAGTGTAAAAACCGCTGCCAAATTGTTTTTTTCGTAGATACCGCGTGAAAGCTTTGAGCGCTGCTTTGGGTTTTGAGTTCACAAGAGTTTTATATATAATATACTTCAGTTCTTCGCTATCTGTCAAAGTGAGAGCTAATGTCAGCGCCCGCTGCCATGTCATTAGTTCCTTGACTAATTTTTCACGTTGGTTTTTGGGGCTCTGCGCCGCGAAGGTTGCGGCTGCTCGTATCCCAGCATTCCGCAAACCCAATGTTCTTAAATCAACTAGTGGCCTTGTAACATGAATATTGTCTCTAAGCGCTTTTGCTAGACTTCGTTTTGCAGATTTGAACTGAGCCATAGGTCCTCCACCATCAGGCATTTCTAACAATGAAGCGAAATCTTCTTTTGCCATAATTGCTAAAGGACGAGCTAATAATCTATTGGGCTTGGTTTCCGCCCAAAGTTTGCACAATGCGTAGTAACGCTCTGCTAATCCACCGGTTTCCGAAAAATATACACTCAACTTACGGAGAAACTGCTTGAGCTGTAAAACATCATATTTCTGCTTAGAGCTCTTGACCTTATCAAATGTTTCCACATCGAGAACCGATATGTCATGGCGCAGTGCATTAACGTACGACGCGTCATTCTGGATTTGTGCAAAGTTCTCCTTAAACAGTTCTTTGCGGGCGACGCGGGCGTCAAATAAACGACGAAAGAGGTGAGAAGCTTCTTTCGGATTCTCTTGAAAAGCTGTCGAGACAGCATATACGACGCCTGGAAACTCGTCAAAGTTCATTTTGTATGCCGCTAGCGTGTTCAGTAAATAATCCAAAAGCCGACTCTTTTTAAATTCAGTATTTGATCGTGTCGCAACCAGAAGTAAATTTGGTAAGCGAGTGCGAACACAGCTGCGTTCTTCTGTGCATAGTGTGTATTTGGTAAAATGTGAAAATTCATTAAAGAATCTTTTTAAAACATTTGGATCAGGCATTTCATCGGCAAGAAGGTTACGTAAAACGACGGCATGCAATCCTTCCTTGCAGTCAGCTTCTGGTAGATTTCCGTCTAAGCCGAGACCATGACCCCAGTCTAATAGGTTCTTCCACAAATCAGTAGGCAAGCGCCACGCAAACGCACGTGTCACTAGACTTCGTATAATTGCTGCTCGCAGATGGACCGGTTCGTTCTTGTACTGCGTCAATAGCTCGAACAAAGCCCTCAAACTGTCCTCTCTCCCTCCACTTTTACTCACCAGAACAAGCAGCATGTACTCGCGGTTTCGCAGTGAACTCTCAGCCCGCAATCGTTTTCGGAGCTCAAATAACGTGCTTTCGAAACTAGAAAATCGATATTTATCAAACAATTGGTCAAGTAACGTCTTACGTTTAATGAATCTGCGGTTAAGTGTTGCACCTATTAATGCACAGCTTTGAAACCGTGAATACCCGCCTCCGCGACGCTGTTCAATCATCCGAGGATTTCGATTATTAATCGAATTATCATCCAGAAATATACTATATGTAGGTAATTTCTCCAGAACCGGCGAAGTTGGCGGAGTGTACGGCCATTCCTTAGTTTTTTCTCCAAATGCTTTATCAACAAAAACATATTTTTTAAATGTTACTCGCTCATCTTTATCAAGTTTTTTGATTAAAGGCTCCACTTTTTTATACGTAAACCAATTTCCGAGGTATTCTGCTTTTGCAAGTTTAAGTATAAGATCTTTTATCTCTTCTGTGCTCAAATACTGAGCAATAACATCAATATCTAGTAGCCAGGCTGTGTATAATTCCGATTTATTAATAAACCTGTCTTTGTGATTAAACATTACATATTTTGAGATATCAGCACTGAACGAGCGAAATTTATTTGTGTTATAATATTTTTCAATTACATCAAAAAACGTTTCTGGGTCAGATTTTAAAATAAATTTCAAATTATTGAAGTACTTCTTTTCGTTGCCCAAATAATTACGTAGAACATCAGTATCGTGTTCTAAGCGACGATAGAAATATTTTGTCAGTTGCGGACATTTTTCACTGAGTACTTTTAAATATTGTGGTTCCATTTTACCAATGATTTTTTCGAATTCTTCGAGTACGTATTCGTTGGAGCAATGCCAGAGAAACTTGATGGCTGTTTTGAATTTAATATCTTTGTAGTACAAGTAGAAGTCGCGGCATCTCCTTGGGTCCCGTAGATTTCTAAGCAACCAATATTGCACCTTACTAACAGCTGCTGGCGTCATGTCTGGAAACAGCTGTTCCTCTAAGAAACTTGGATTGAATATGTTCGTATGTTCTGCTTCTAATAACCAGGTAGCTTTCAAAGCTCTTGAGACGTACAGCATATCTGGGTCTTTTAGATTTGTCACGATGTAAGCAACGTCTCTGTGCTTGGAGGCAAGGTCGATCTTGAAGAGTCGGTCTACTGGCGTGGTTTCTGGAAGTTTCTGTATTGACTCGAATGGCAGTTTTGATCTGAAGGCATCCGCAACTAAGGAGTTTAAGAGTCGGTGCCGCTCTCCCAAACTGTTGCCGGATAAGCTTATCGGGATGAATTGCGTCATCTGAAAGCATATAAACAAAATATCGTCAGTTGTCTGTAGCTTTATGCACATAGGATTCGATTATGACAGAGTTCCCAAGTATGATAAATTGATAAGAAGTTTCTATCAAAATAATTATTATTGAGACAAGGTTTTGCTGCCGGCTGTACTTTTTTGTACATTTGATTATTGAAACCAAACTAACTAAACCCAATTCGGTAGGTATACACAGCAAAGATTTAATAATGCCACCTTTTGACTTCATTATCAGATCAGCTCCTAGACACCTAGTACCTACCTAATGCGTTGCCTTCGGGTTTTATTTTATTCCAAATTACAGTACGATGCGGAAAGTAGTTCAAAATTGACTAGCAAGATTTGAACCAACAGACAGACATCTGCACTTAGCCATTTAATTAGACACATACATAAACTCAAATCAAAGCAAAAAAATCAAACAAGTTTTGCCTTTTTTCGCTTCTTTTTGACGACCTTATTTGATGTTGCATTTACTCCAATGACACTCCAAAAAAAAACTATCACAAATCATTTCGTAAACAATGACAGTTTAAAATAATATCTTACAACTATAATTAATTTCTTCTTTGCTGTAGGAATCATCAACAATAACATTACATGTCAAGAACTGTGCAATTTATAAAAACCTCGCGATTCGTGATGACTAACCATACACTACGCCTTATCAAAAACTTTTTGTTTTATTTATAACCTTGCAGCGTTCAAATCTTACCATCAGATTACTCCACTAAAAAAAAATTAATTAATTAAAATCTCACCTTGCCTATCCAAAGTGCTTTTCTGACTGACAATTAGCCAACAACGTATTTTTAGGTTATAAAAATACGCCCGTTCGTTTCCCACAGTCGCGGCATACTAAAAAACATGGCGGCCAAGAGCGAATGTAGTGAATCCCGATGACGTCACAGTCACAAGTTCGAGGCCGCGCGAGTTAACGCACACATTAAAAATGCTATCGTGTAATTGTGACTCATGAGTCACGGCAGTGTGTCCAGGGGTTCAATTCTACTAATGTGCATATTTCAAGAATCTATTGAGGTTCGACAAAGATTCTATTCCCATTCAGTTTCTACTGTGGACAAAAAAGCCATTCTACTATCTTATAAACAAAACCATACCTTAATCTAAATTGGATCGCAATTGAACCACAATAGAAACGTAACGATAAGGCCAAAGACTAAACAAACATGTTTGAGTGTTACTAGAACGCAAAAAACAAAATACTACCAAATTCAATTGTGTCATTTTGATTATAAATTTGAGAATTTTACATTATTTCACATTTATTATTATATATTATTTAATATACTTCGTTAATCTTTAAAATATGAAGCGAAAAATACCACAAAATCTCGATTGAGCGAGAAAAAAGCACCAAATTAAATGTCAATGTCTCGTGTCAAATTTCAAAATTGAGTTGGCGCTTAAACCATACCGCAATAACACGACCGTGATAAGTTTGTGCTTAGTTTTGGTAAGTATAATTTGTATCAGTGCAAACCTTTATGTTGCTCTCGATGCTTATTATTACCTTGGAATCAATATTTAATGCAGTAATTTTGAAATTATTACTTGGATCTTTCTCTGTAGGTTATCATGGAATCAAGCTGAAGAAGATCTAAGTCTGTAAGGGCCACTTGCACGAAAAGTTTAACCCTGGGTTAAGACACTAACTCGAGTTAAAATGACAGTTATCGTATGAATCTGACGTCTACTAACTCGAGTTAGTGCCTTAACCCAGGGTTAAATTCTGCGTGCAAATGGCCCTAAGACAGTTAGAACTTTTAATAATGCTCAAATATTTTAAATGCGGAAGGCGTCGCGAGAAACCCTAAGGACTGGTCAAAAGTAAGTTTCGTGACCAAGTTAAATGAATTCAATTAAGTAAGTAAGTAATAAATTAATGCTCACTAAATAAATGCTAATAATTTAAGTTTTGGAATGACTACAAGTGTCGGGTGCGTCAAAAAATGGCAGCAATTAGTAGGGACAGAAATGGAACTGGAGGGAATTTAATTGTTGAGCCACCATGGAACCCTGTCATAATGACATCGTCAAGCCACATGAAAGAAATTACTCAAAATTAATGATTAACGTTATGCGACAGGGTTCCATAGTGGCTCAACAAATTATTATTTCTGTACTATATTTAAGAAATTTAAGACTAGTAACCATTTTTGCATATTAATTTACTTTACTTTGTTTCAGAACACTGAAAAAATAAATAAACAACAATACTCATATGGTCTTTGTTTTATTTAAGTTAACTCCTAGACTGCCACAAGCATTGCACCAAACTATGTTGATACTCGCGCCCTTGCTGCAGTACAATGCTCGTCTGAGACCTTTGTCGACCAGCTCGTGTTGATATGTTGTAGTCTTCAACACTAGCATTGGCTTGATCCTCAATCAGCTCTATTTGCGAAGTATTCTGGTCTTCCTCACTTTCAACATGCTCTGTGCATTTCAGTGCCATGTTGTGCAAAACACAGCAAGCATTTACAATTCATGCAGCTGCTTGTGGTTTGTACTGGAGCCTTCTATCTATATGTAAACATCTGTAACATGAATAAGAAATATTAAATTAATAAGACTGTGTTAATATTATTAATAAAAGTAACTCATATGTGTGCCTTTTCATGCTTAAACTGCTGAACCGATTTGAATTTTGATGAGGAGATAATTTTAATATTATTATATAAGGAGGACCATTAGGTTGCAAAGGGGGAGAGAGATAAAGCGATTGAAGGTGAAAAAGAGGGTTATGGCGCAGGCACCTGTGTATTATTTTTTATTTTAAATTGTGCTTACCTAAAACGAGCTTTCACAATGCCTATACACCTTTCAACAACATTCCTTGTTCATGCATGTGTCTCCGTATAATATTACTCAGGAGAATTAGGCTCATGGGTATTTAAAATTGGTGTCATCATTAATTCTTCTGAGGGGGAATCCTGAATGACCTAAAAAAAGAAAATATGATTAAAGAGTAATTTATAAAATAGGTGCATCTATTATATTTAGTAAAAGGCGATAAACTAAAAACATTCAAGTAAAAAGTAAGATAATTATCATTGCACATTTATTCATATAAAGGTATGGAATTATTATGCTGATATGAAACATTATATATTTTGCATTACAAACAAAAATTATAAAGATTACAGAAATAATCACCTAATAAATAAAAATCTTCTCCAGACCTCACTATCTCATTTAATTTAACATTCAGCGGATTATTATTCCACGCTGTACTGTCATTGGTTGACCCAGGATTACTGCTGTCAACACACATGATTCTAGCATTTGAATCACAAATCTGAAATAAAGGTTTGTTTAATATTAATATTTAATCAACTTCTAAAATGGCCCCTGCATAGAAAGCCAGCGCCACCAATATCTAAAACATTGAATATTTGTTGGTTAAGGGAGACAAATTCCTCTAAATTTAATTCCAAGTAACTTAACTTATTTAGTAAACACTTTTATAACCTCAAAATGATCCCTTTTCCCATAAAATTGTATTTTGTCATATAAAACCCATCCATGATACAAAATCAGGAAAATATTATGCAAAATCTGGTCTCTATTTGCTTTATTCACCAGAAAACGGCCGTTTTATCCAAAAACGATGCATTAAGAGGTTACAAAAGGGTTTACTAAATAAGACAATTCCGTTTACATGTTAAGTGTTTACTCACCTTGGGCTCGGCATCGATGCCATCTGATTGTAGACTGACCGGCATATGAACACTAATTTCATCAATTTAATGATGTCGCCAGGTCCTTGGACAGCCTGTAAGTTTTGACAAACTCACGATCCGTAAAATCGAAAGCAGAATTTCGTGTCTTTGTCGATAAATTCCCTCTTCGAACTTGACCACGGTCCACAGCATTAGCAATATCAAGGTATTCGTAATAGTACATCATGATTCCACGGAAAATAACAATTTTATTGAGCGATCGATCCACAAAAAGTAGCCAATCTCGAACTTTATCCCAACCGCTAATTATGACAGTTGAGACGCTGAGGTTCGGTTGTGTTCCGATCGACGTGCGATTGACGCATGTGTCAAATTTTTAGTAGAATAGTGTTTAACGTTCGATTCAACTTCTATTGTGTTAGGAGAATACGACGTGTCATAACTTCGATCGATCGTTAACTTTGAGTGGAAGTTGAACTACAATTGAATCGTTACCTTATAGTAGAATAGTAAAGAGTGTTTGACTTGCGGTCCAACTGAGTTTCTATTACGATCATAACACAATTTTGTTAGTAGAATTGAACCCCAGAGTTCATTTTACGGTGAGCGTAAAGAACAGATCTATGGCAGTTACATAACTCTGTCCTTTTCTCTCAGCGTAAAATGAATGGCAAAGATAGGTCATAATAGTCCCACAGTTCTAGTAAAAAAAATCAGGTAAAGTGCAAGTCAGACTCGCGCACCGAGGGTTCCAAAAATGCTAATTTTGTTGTGAAGTTTATTTTCTATGCAATAAGGTCCATTTTGACTAGCCTAAATTTTAATAGAGATTTATAAAGATTTTTTCTTACTTGTCAAAAACTGTAAGTAAATCATTAAATTAACACTCCATTTTATCTTTCTCATAACATAAATAAATATCTATAACTATATCTGTCAGAACTTTTTGAATTTTTTAATTTACTTCGGAGAGAGCTACAAATAAAAAAAAACATGACAAAAAAAATATTAAAAACGTGCAGATTGGACCATTTCATATGACATCCCATTTGCTAGAATCAAACCACTTTAATTTTTTAAACCCCTTTTCAATTATTTATAACATCAATTATATATTTTTTTTAACTAAAAACAAATGCGGGCATGCAAGTTGTACTACTACTTATGCCAAATTTCAAGTTGATAAATAGCATTTTTCACGGTTTCAATAAATCAGGCAACTAATTCCAAGGCAGGAAATTAATTCCACCAAAGTGGCCTAAGTCCAAAGTGGTCCAGGCATAATTTTCCCTTTATCTAACAATTAAATTAAAATTTCAGTTACACACATTTCAAATTCTAATTTCAAAAACGAAAACAATTCCAAATCCTAACCGGCCAGCATTCAAACTCACTCCTCTAATCCGCGCAAATATCTCATTTATCAAGCCGCGGTCAAAACAGAAGGCGCATAAGTAAAAAACCCATGATTTCTTCAGGGATGGTTGTCAGCCCGACGAACGCACGAGTTAACTTTCTGACCGGGATACCTTTGCCGACGTGATGAGAATGACGCTGATGGTCCAAGGAAGAGGAGGATACTTTTTATTATTAACACGCTTATAACCCCGTGGATGGGTTATTTAAATCCTATGGAATCTGTTCTAATAATTATTATAGTAGCATTTTTGTTTGACACTAGTGCCAAGTGTTAGATTGTTTGAAGAAAGAAGTAGATAGTAGATAAGTAATGTAGTTGTAATAAATAATTATCTGAGGAATATCTCTACCCTAAAAAAATGTTTTAGGTACTAACTTTTCTGCGTATTAATTTGCATTGACAGGCGCCCGAAACAATGCTGTAAATTGATTGAAAATAATGAAAAAAACTTTTTAGCAAGGGAATGAGACGATCAAAAAAATAACAGGATTTTAATTGATGAAGTAAATAAGGGCAGTATTTTGTATTCTTAATCGCAGCGAGTTAATTAATCATCTGTGTAAACGAAAAAGGTGCGTTACTTACTAAAAGTTTAATTTTGAAAATCTCTTTTTGACTAATACTTTTATGACGTTGGCAAAATTGTAAGCGTGAGCAAAAGCGGAAAAAATCTTTTATTTTAATTCGTGTTAATTTATCACTGCATATTTTCACAGTTATAGAATACAAACTAATTTTCAAACCTGTCCATGTCACGCGACATTGCTTCACTACAATCCACAACCGCTACCGCTCGCGTCACATCATAACTACAGATCCGATGTTTTTGCGCCCCGATGATTTTGGGCGAGATCTCTTGTTGATCTGAGAAGGCGAATTTTCGGCGGCTACGTGCCTGAGTTTTGTAATATCTCGGTTTCGTTACATCTCGGGTTACCCCGCATTGCTGGCTGGCCGTTTGTCAGGCGCTGATCAGAGGCCTATTTACTTACCTTGTATTTTTGGATATTTGAATTTCGCTCGCGTTTTACGGTTCGAAGGGGACTTTTGAGGACCCTGTGAGAATGAGTTTAAGTGTACTTATACAGGGTGGCTCATTTAGATCGGTCAGTGTGGGAAGGTCTGAAACTATAAGACATACGAAGATCTGTTCTTAACATAAGATAAGATAAGATAAGACAATCATTTATTGTCAAAACTGTGTACATAATATTAATAATAAGATGTCATGCATTACAATAGTTCCAACAGTTTATCCATTTCGGACGTACAATTATAATAGTTTTCAATAATTTTACACAGTTACAGAGAAATATTCATTTAGGTCATAAGACCTTTTGCTAAGCCCATTCCTTTATTTTCCTTTTAAATTCCATTGCATTTAGTGACAATAATATTTTGGCAATTGCTTAAAAGTGCTTTTTTTATGTATATAAGGTGCTAACAAATTAGCCACGGATATTTTTACAGCTGATAGTACTCGGTTCTCGGAGTATATTTAAGTATGAAACATCATAGGTTTTGTTATGTTTTTTTGGAGAAAACTAGGAAACAAATTTGCTACGTTAAAACACCCTGTTAATAAGATAATTAAATGAGACCTCTTTAGACATTCTAGAACCTCTTTAAACTATCATTCAGACGCTAGTATTTAATAACCTACAGTTTTCCCGCCGAATCATAATGACATTTACGAAAAAAAACATTTGACAAACAGTGTTAAACATCTTGACAGGTACATAATAGGGGTGATTATTTTAAAGATTAATTATAATTTATATTTTTTGTTCGGTATATTAAAACAATAAAATGGTATAGAAAGGTTCCTTAATTACAGTTTAAAGTTAATTGTTTTAATGTAATGTTTTATCTCTTAAAATATCCGTAACTAATTTGTTAGCACCTTATATAGCTAGAAGAAGAACAGTTAGTTGATACATTATTTTTGTAAGTATTGAGATTTAGGAACCATATCATCGATTTTAATATCAAGAATGAATTCATACATGAAAAAAAACCTGTACTCAGCTCGGGAATAGAACCCGGACGTTTTGAAAAATGAAACTAACACTATTTCCATTTAGATATCGATTGTGTAGGTCTTAATCAGTAAATGTTATTATAAACATGATGTCTAAAATGAATGGAACCGTCAAATGCGAGTTGAATTCGGGGGTTCCGTATAAACTTGTAGGTATTTAATAGTTCTTCTGTCACGGAGCCCAGTCTCAAATATATTTTTCCTGCAGAATTTAAGGTTTCCCTGTAGTTGTGCTATAAGACATTGCTTCCTGCCTTTCAATAATATTTAATGGGTACTTTACAAGTTTTGATTCCCTTGCGAGTGCCAAAATGTTCAGCAACGGCCGTTTCGTTTGATTGCGTTGACTTAAAAGTATTTTTTTACCTGTTACTATTTTACACACTAGTATACTTTCATTCACTCATTCAATCCATTCGTGCCAGCTCTTGTGAATCAACCTGTACATACATACTAGGGAATGCAATTTAACCGGTTATAAGACGTTTTTGTATGAAAATTACCGGTTAAACCAGGTTATAACCGGTTATTTGCATTCTCTAATACATACCTAAACTATAAAAACTTCTACTAATATGTGCTCTTGAGAAAAAGAGTCTTGGCAGACAGACGGACATCGAAGTGATGATTAAGGTTCCTTTTTCCTATTGACGTACGGAACCCTACAAAGGAAACATCATAACGTGTAGGTAAGAATTAGGTAGGTATAATATTAATACGTTTCTTAAAGCGTATTCCGATTATCCTTATATAATAAACTTTAAAGATGCGTAAGAATTTACAGTGGCCATTAAACTACTATCTCTAAGTACACATGCTTAAGATAATCACAACTAATCAACTCCCCCCCCTCCCAACAGTCGTACGCGCACTTTGCATATTGCGATCACACACACAATCACCCCCACGGGGATAGCGCCGTGTCTTGCCGGATTATCATTTTACGATCCGGTTTACGACCAGAATGATTTTGGAAGGTTTCAGATTAAGTAAAAATGTAATGTGTTTTGAGTGAAAATATTATAATTATGTGTTGATTGTAAGAGATTGGCGTTGTTAGTGTATCTTAGCAGTACGTAGAATTAAAAAAAAAAATCGATTTTGTGGAAAGAAAAATGATAGTTATTACGTAGAATAACATATTTGATTTAAATTGACGGCTAGGTACAGTCACCAATATAATTATCTAACATTGGGCTCAAAAAATATTGACACGTCTTTGCTTGAGGTATAAGAACGTGTCAGATATTTTTGAGCGCAATGTTGAGTAAATATATTATTGTTAGCGACTAAATTACAATTTAATTTTATTTTCTGCCCATAAATTCGTTTGTTAGAAGAGCCTTAAAGTTGAAGTCATTGCATATTGATACTTAAATAATTTGCGAAAAGCAAAAAAAAAAGATTACGATATTTGTAAGCTTTCTTCTCATCGATTTTTCGAGTCGAATAAACGTTCTCGACGTTACCAGATTGTTTTCCAATCGAGCTAAAAAAATATTTAACTTTAAAGGTCAGTAACAAATGAGGGTAGTGCACATAACTAAGCGCGCGGTCCGCCCCACCACCGCAAGACATCAGTCTCGTTCGACCGCGGCGCGCGGCGGACGTGAGACCGCGCGAATTAAAAATTAACTACCCTCCCATGCGTCAATTTATTGCAGTCCGCCATGTTTATGGGCGGTACCGGCTTTCCTGTGATTGGTTCTGGTAGTAAGTGATTTGGGATTTATATCTTAACGCGTTTTGGGTTAGTAATTTATTGAAAATTTGTTGGAAGTTTGACTGTTCGGTCTGATGTGACGTGTATGAAGTATGGATGAAACCGGCGATCAAATAAAAAAAACACGCCCTGCATATTTAATAAATAAACTGACAGGACAACTTAACCCCACCGGTCGATAATTCATAGTCTGGTTAAAAAGCAAGTTGTCTAACCTAAGGGACGGGCTTAATAACAATAGTAGAATCAAAAAATGCAGTCTGGTTTTTAAAACTTGCTTTTTATTTAGTTATTAATATTTATCAGGGTTTTATGAAAATAGCAACATATTTCTGGTTATCCTTTTTTTTAAAGGATTTTTCACCTTCACTTATCATCATCATATTTTTATTTCAGAATGACTGTCCCAAATAAACGATCGGAATTTGTTGGGAGTAAAAAAAGATTCATGACGTGTAAAAGTGCCCGTGCGGCCTACTTACTGAATAAATATCTTTTATCTTTTTTATCTTTATATTAAGAAATGTATATTTAAATACATTGAAAATATCCATGACTCAGAAACAAATATTTGCGCTCATCACACAAATATCTGCCCTTACCGGGATCCCAGGACCGCTAGCTTCGTAGGCAGGGTCACTACCTACCAGCTAGGCCAGCGCGAACGAAAGTGCCGACCTTGCATGCTTCACACCTTTTTAGTACAACGTTACGTCCGTATTTTTTTCAAGGTCCGTGCTATTTATTAGTACTTTCATCTATTGTCATAAAATGTTGAATCTAGCCTTTTAAACTCTTAGCTCTTTACCACAGACGAATAGTCTAGTCCTTTGTCGCCCTAGAGGGGCAATTGAGGTGTTTTCAATGTAGCGCCGAAGAAAATTGGGAGTAATCTGTAACGCGGCAGTTCCGCTGAAATACGGCCCTGAAGGATCGTTACGCTCTTGCGGTGGAAGAGGCGGCGCAGACGCGACACCCTGCTGTAGGAGATTGAAAATGAATCAATGCATTGAGATACAACATATTATTATGGTGATATACATGGCTTGTTTTTAAATTGAGTATTTACTTAAAGGCTTATAGTATTGTTAGGCGATGGGCTTACAACCTGTCACTAATACACTGGTAAACATCTTAGCCTAAGTGTGCAAAACGTGGTTACAGAATTATCAACAAGTCTTTAGAGATGTTGGTAATTCTGTAGCTCTGCCTACCTCACTCTGGGGATAAAAGTGTGAGTTTATGTGTGTATGTATGTATGTATTTACTTAAATATGGTTTATTTAAGTCGATTCCAATGTCGTATACCAAAATGTACTTATTTAAAATTTTAACTCTGTTCTCGTTAGATATGAAACAACTTTGATGTTTGTACATTTTGGTTCAAAGATATTTAAAACTAATGAACGCGAATCCATAACGGCCCTATAATTATCATTTCATGATTGTTACCAAATTTTCTTACAAATCTGTATAATGAAGTCATTTTAATTTTTAAATTTATTAATTATTACAGTTGAGATATGATAATTTAAAATTAAACAGGCATATTGAAGATTGAGTTGAAAGCAAGACGAGCGCACAAAGTACGGTGAACCATACACATATTGCTGCAGAACAGACAGCTGTAAAAGAAAACGGGCATTTTCGATTTTTTCAAGCAGTTTACACATTCTGTAACGAAATATTATTTTATGCATATAACATTAAACTAAAATGATTTATATAAAATATTTTTTAATTCTTTTCCTATTTTTTAATATAAAAATCTTATTTAGTTATAGTATATTTAAAGTACTTGAAAAAAAACAAGAGTGACTGTTTTCTTTGCAAGGTGTGTATAAACTCCTCATACACTTCTTTCTTCTACTTTCATAAAATAATACTGCATTGATGCAAACCTTGCTACGAATTTCAGTGGTTAAAATGATCACCTCTTTTTACCCGACTGCCGAAGGAGGGTAATGTTTTTGACCTGTTCTTCTTTGTTCCGTTTTGAACGGATGGCCGGATTTTGACAAGCTTGGTGTCGCAAAATAAACAATATTTTTATATTTTTATACATAATAACTATGATTATTATTCAATTCAATTCAATTCAATTCATTTATTTGGTTCAAGATAACATAGGATCTCATTATTGTTAGTATAGTCTTAGAAATAATGTTAGTACTTAAAAACTAAATTGGATATAAAACTAAACTATATTGTGGTTATTGACGCGCTTGCCTAGTGGGTAGTGACCCTGCCTCCGAAGCTAGCGGTCCTGGGTTCGAATCCCGGTAAGGGCAGATATTTGTGTGATGAGCGCGAATATTTGTTCCTGAGTTATGGATGTTTTCTTATGTATTTAAGTATATATTTCTCTATATAAGTATTTATATCGTTGTCTAGTACCCATAGTACAAGCCTAGAGCTTAGTTTGGGACTAGGTCAATTGGTGTGAGATTGTCCACTTATATTTATTTATTTATTTATTTATTTATTGACGACCTAACCCAAATACAAAAAAAATAAGTTTCCTTTTTTATGACTTTGCATATAGTGTTAAAATTAGCAAGGTTGTCACAGGGACCATCCTAAATTGACTGAATTGCCTTAAGTTCAGGTCAACTTTAGTTCGTTGGTTAATATTTATTTAATCAATGAAAAAGCTAAATGTGAAAGACTTTCAAAAGCTGTCAGAATTTAAGCAATTGACATAAGCGCTACGTCAATTCTATAAATTTTTGATAACAATTACATTCTTGGCATTCATCTTGTCTTGTTACTATCCAGCTGAGTCTATAGGCATAAAACCTATCAGTGCAGCGATGTCCTATCTACTCCCTTACCTACTCTCCCGGGGTGGCGCAAAATGGTTAATATTCATGACAATCCGCGGCCGCGAGTGAAATTGGTTGCCATTTTTTACGTCTACCCGCACTCGCTCCACTTTAAAAGAAACTTCCTATCTGTGGGGAAACAAAGCCTTTTTGTTCCTCGGATGGAATAGGTTAAGTAATTGCGTCTGCAAACTGCGGTTTTGGAGTTTGTGTTTTTCTATTTTTCATTTATTTAATTAAGTTTTTTTTTATAGAACGTACTTTGAGAAATTTTCGCGATACGTTAAAAATAAAATTGTTAGATACTGCTATGTTTTTTTTACATTTAAGAGCACTTTCACAAAATCTGTGCCGGCAACGTCACGTGATGCAGTTTTTTTTGACTATTAGAGTTAAATTGATGGAAATGTCCAATGAAACTACGTGTATTTGAGGTTTTTGAATGTGTGTTGTGCAATATTTTGTCTTGATGGGAGTTCATTTCGTATAATTTAAAATTTCGTCATCATCTTTACTATAGTATTATGTATTGAACTATTGATACAAGGTGTTACAAGGATTTATACTTACAAATAATTAATTTAGTATCCGTGATTCGCTGATAGGAGGCACTTAGGACGTTCTGAACATTCAAAATTAGGTTTAGTGAAAGTGGTAGGTACAGTTTTTAAGAACATGACAGATACACACATTTTAATATAAAAAAAAGTTTTAATTCGTAACTAACTGTCTCATAAACTCTGACTAATTTCTAAGAATATTTGTACGGAAGATCATTTTCAATGCTCACAAGCGTTTCGAGAATGTTCTAATTTCTTGAAAAGATTCTAAACTTCTGGGAGTGTTACGCCACTTACACATTGCTAGGGTAAATACAATTACCGCAATCACTAGCAAGTCGAATGCTCTGTCCCTCGCAAACCTCGCTGTATTCTTACAGAGTGCGAGGGACAGAGCATTCGACTCGCTAGCGAGTACGGTAATTGTAACTCATGGTAAGGGTACTGTTATAATTCCCGTCGCGATCGAGCAGATGACAGGTCAATGACCGAAATTCTCCGGGACCCTGATAATAACCGATGAAAAACCGCTTTCAGTGTTGTACTGCTCTAAAGTTGATCTGTTTGGTGGTTGGAATCCTTTGATTGATGGAAGACCTGTATTTGTGTCATCCATAGGTGCATGTATGGTGACCCGTTCTCCCACCTACCCCATAAACATCTTAAAAACCCGCATCGCTCTCAGATAATCGACGGCCGGCGACCCGTCCGCCGGTCCGGCGCAATATCCGGCCTCTGAACGAGTCGCCTCGCCCGGAAATTTCATCAAATCTGCCGGACTGTGTGTTGATAGCCACTTATAGTGCGAATGTATTTAATTATTAATGTTGATATTTGAAATAAACTGAGGTAATATGACATTTCTCAAGGTAGGAGCCGGGTGTAATAATTTAAGAATGAATTTACCAATTTTTCAGTCATCGCAGAAAATTATCATATCCTTCTCAGTTAGAATTTTCGATCAATCGATAACCATTTAGACCAATGTAACTTTAGCCGTCGGTACTTATTGGGTCATTGGTTATTTTTTCAAGGTAGTTCCGTTAAGGTAACTACTGGCTCTAAAATCCACGTGCAGTAGTACTCCGATTGTTGTTGCTATATCATCAGCTTTTTAAAAACTCTTCAATAAAAAAAAATACACCAGCAAGCTTAAGTTGCTTCAACAGATAATTTATAAACACATAGAGTGTACGCAACGGATAAAGCAATAATCTGGTAGTTACCTAAAGAGAACCAGACTAGAAAATACAAAGAACCGGTTTTAACCGGCTTCAACCGGTTATGAAAACGGTTAATAACCGGTTATTTACATTTCCTACTCCAGACCAATAAACAATCAAATCAAATCTATTAGTTTCGCTCAAGGTTTCATGCATTTCGTAATAGATTTCTGGCAATCAGGCAGCGAGACGGACTTGGTAAATACTTTTTAACTGACTTCAAAAAAGGAGGAGGTTATTATCCGTAGGAAGCTTAAGAGAGTTGTCAAGCTGAAAATTCCGTCCGATTTCTACGATTTTTGATTGTAACAAAATAGAATGAAACGTCCTAACCTAGTTTTTCATAAAGATTTGCAACATGGATGAAAAATAGCCGGAGATTTTTTTTTGTGTGGTCTGCCGTGATGTCACCAAATGGCCCCTGCGGAAGACCGGCGCTGGTATTACTTGTTTGTTTTTTGTCTCTTTTTGTTAAGTGCTTGTTTTGTCCTTTTCTTCCATGTGTGAATTTTATTTTCTTTTTTTCTAAATTTGTCTGGTTTTTTACAGCTACGCGATTGAAGCTTAAGCGTCGTTTCACAATCATCTGCGTAACGTGCCTTCTGCGTGCGCGGGGCAGTATTTGCAGGTTTATACTTCGAGAAGTGTCAGAGATTTTTAGTAGACGTGTCTGATGACTTAATGATGACAAAATAAACCTTTCTGCCCCAAAAGCCCTCACAAAACTTCGTCGCAGCACTCTGAACCGTTGTTACAAATCAATGCGAGCAAAGCCTCCCGCTCGGCCGCTCGCGGCGTCACGTATGCAGATTGTTCATCAGCTATTCAGTGTTTGGACATTCGTTATGCGCGTCCGGCGCCGGCTCTGTTACGCGGTGCGTGTGTATGGCCTTAAGAGGAGGCGGGAGCGGGTTTCTAGTATCAAAAATTTTAACCAGGGATGTTCAGCAATATAGTTTTCTCAAACATGCTCGGAAAGAACGGTTTTCCGATTGAAACACAAGGACGGAAAATGCCTCATTTTACTCCTAGGAGTAAAAAAACCATATGAAAACACTTTCCGTCCATGTCCATATTGTTTATTAAAAGTGCTCTCTATTGCATACAAAATCGAAAGGAACGTGAAAAAAATCCCGCACACCCAACTTGTGGATGCAGTGTGGGCCGGCGGCGGTGCGTTGTGCGTTAAACTATCTTCACTAATACTCGTAGTTTTCAAACAAACATTATCTCCGAATTTATCATGGGTTTTTAAAAATACTTGTAATTATGTATTTGTATCATTTCCTCGCATTATTTGAGAAAAGCATTATGTATGCCGCAGCGGAAACGAGGATTTCCTGACGAGGTGGTTAGCTGGCCGAGCAATAGCCCTTACTTTCCGCACCTAGGCAACAATGTACTATTATGACGACGAGCACGTTGAACAAGCTAGCGGTAACGAATTCATTCCCGGTATGGGCTATAATATTGGTGTGATGAGTGCAAGTAGTTGAGTCTGAGTTTTAGACGTTTTGGACGTTTTTAGGGTTCCGTAGTCAAACTAGGAACCCTGATAGTTTCACCATGTCCGTCCGCAGCCTAGCTCAGAGACTCTTAGTACTGGAAAGCTGTATTGGCATGAATATGTACATATTAGTCAAGTGGTAAAATAAAATGTGTGTGTACCTCCCCTACACATAGCGTGGGGATGTTTTTTTTCTCGTCTACCGTATAGTTTGGAGTGTAAATTATGTAGCAGTGTATCATGTCTCTTATGGCTTGCACATGTATAGAGGCGCACTAAACGGAATGTGTGATGTCTGCAGCGAATACCTAAACGCTTTATTGGCGGACCACTGCTGCCGTTGGCGCGGATTTTTACTGGTTTTCTATAGCAAACATATTTTTATGGGACGGGATAACTATTTCAGGGTAAATTGGGATGGATGCGGTTCAATCAGGGTAATAGCTTGGTGCAGTCGTTTGAGGGCATTCAATCAGCGGCCTAATATGGCTGCTTTTATCGCGTGGTGTGGATAATGTAAGTCCTAAGCTATAACACACAGTTATAGCTTAGGACTTAGCTTAATTTGGGACGACATTAAGTTCTGTAAAAACCTCAGGTATTTATTAACCTAGTTTTAGTGCAACACTAAGACTGAAATCTAGATGATTCTACTCCACATATATTGCAATAATTTTAACAAAGCCATCCCCCCTTGTACCCCTTTCATTAATATACAAGACGGTTTATAATTGGGGCTGCCCCAGCGGAGCCCGTTACACGAAACGGGTGTGGTCAGGCGAACTTCTCCGGCATTGCCCTCTGGTGGCCGATTCGTGCTGGCGTGTTATTCTCTCAAAAACAACGGACGGTCGGAGGAACGAGCGAAATCGCAGCGGCGAGTTTAAGTAGTCCCGTCAGTGCGAACAAAACATATTTTAGCGCGTGTATTTTCGATTTAGCAGCATGGTTTCTGCCGATGGATCGAACGTATAAGGCTGCTTGGATATTCAATCGTTCGTCCGTCCGACCGTCGATGTTGGGAGAATCACTACCCTGGAATTTCTGTGGGTTTTACCCGAGACGTATGTCTGTGTTACACTCAGCGGTATGGAATTAAACCGATTTTTTTGGAGCAATACATAACTACTTACATTAATTTTATATCGGTGCAATTATTTACTTATATGTCTTGGGCTGCAATTGATCACTTTTATCTCTTGGTTAACAATCTAGTAAGTATTACATAATCTAATTAATATTAATGAAGAGGGAATCGCAACGGGCTTGTTGATCGGGAAGTCGCCCGAGGGAGGAAAAGGACAATTGCCTCGTTCGGTATGGTACGCTTTAGTGAATACTAACGAATAACATAATTAAAGTTACGCTAGGTACTTATAGTATACATATATGTCTTGTAGACGCACTTTATGAACGTTAACGTTATCGAAAATGAGGGTTGACGTAAATGGACAGTTGCGTCGATCGCTAGTGTCAATAGGCTTAGTGTCCTAAACAAATCTAAATAGTCTGACATTAAGACTGCGCCGAGCATACGTCGGATGTACAGTGGCGCCCTCATTACTTTTATTGTGTTTTCTAATAAACTAAAGTATTTTGACTACAAATGAAAACACTTATAGGGTATATCATATATAGTTTAATAACAATATACCTTCGAGTTATTAACTTAACGGAAAAAAGTGGTCACCTTTTCCCGTTAAGCTTACTACTCAAAGGGTAATGGTTATTAAAGTTTGTTACGTATCCCATAAATTGTGTTTTTACTTGCACTACAAAAACATTTCATCTGATTCCAAGGAAATTCATTAGTTAATTAGAAAACACAATAATAGTAATGAGGGCGCCACTGGACGCTCGGCGTTTACTCGGCGCAGTCTTAAAATTATCAAATAACATTGAATCGTATATTTTTTATTTGGTCCATTAAACAAGAAATTACGAAGATAAAGTGCGTTGAAGTTGTGACACTTTATACCACGTTATGACGTCACAAGCCCGCAATCCCGAACTTTTTGATTGATTTGATAAAGGAAAAGATACGTATTTAATATTTTTTGATAATTTTTTCTAAAGTTAACGGACTAATTCGTTTTTTTTTTCATTCTATACAATTGTCAGGTTTCGAAAATCTTTTATGCATCTTGTTTAGTCCTCTAACAAGAAACGTCTGAAATTGTAAAACTTGACTATGACAGATTCCAAGAAACTAGTTTCTATTTCAATATAAGTACTTAATTTTTGTAAGGAAAGAGATTGTTAATTCTCTAAACCTCTTATTCACAAACGCACGATAAACCAATTTTAGTTAAACTATTCCTTGCTCCTTTCTGTCAAATGATTTTTTTACAATGGCAGATGAACACAGAGCGTATTTCGAGCACACTTTAGCTTTTTCGCGTTTACAAATAAGAGAGCAAATGTTTTCAAGAATAAAGTGGATTTAGGTACATACATACATACATTAAATCACGCCTGTTTCCCAGAGGGGTAGGCAGAGACCACTTCTTTCCACTTGCTACGATCTTGACAAATTTCTTTCGCTTCTTCCAAATTCATACATCGAGTCATGCACGCACGTCGGTTTCGGGTACTTAAGATTCGGCCCTTTTCCCATTTCACCGATTTGACTCGAAAAAGTACGCCTAGGGCGGCCCCTTCCGACCCGTCCACTCACTTTCGATCTGTATATCTCTTTCGTCAATCTAAAGTGGATTTATTAGGGAATAAATAGTGAATTTTTCATATTCCACCACGTTTGAGAAAGTCTTCCAGGTAACTAATACATCTGCGCTATGATGCAGAATTCTTCCGTCCCGGTCGCACCTGTCACCGTCTCGCTCCGCTGCACCCACACCTGCTGGCTGAAAACATGGAGGAACCAAAACGTTGAGATTAATAACACAAGGGTGAATTGCAAAAATATTGTACATACGTAAGGACTTAATTGAGACAACGTTAACTTTCTTCCATTGTTTTTCCTTTGTGTAACGAAAGTTATCCATATGATTATATGACTAATCTTCGTTACACAAAGGAAAAAGTTAAGGATTGTTAAGGATTTTCTAATCGAGCCCTTAACTATGTACAATATTTTTGCAATTCACCCACAAGATGCTTTACGTTTTGTGAAAAATAGTAGAAAATATGCGGTAATACAGTTGAAGTGCTTGTCGAGACGTCGAACGTTGTTTTATAGTATATACATGCAATAAAAGACTGCACCGAGCAAACGTCGAGCGTCCAGTGGCACCCTCATTACTATTATTGTGTTTTCTAATTAACTAAATAATTTCCTTGCAATCAAATGATACGTTTTTGTAGTGCAAGTAAAAACACAATTTATGGAATACAAAACAAACTTTAATTACCCTTTGAGTAGTCAGCTTAACGGAAAAACGTGGCCATTTTTTTCCGTTAAGATGATAACTCGAAGGTGAATTGTTATTAAACTATGTGATATACTTAATACTTACCCTTTAAGTTGTGTTTTCATTTGTAGTACAAAAACACACCGTCCAATTCCAAGTAAATATTTTAGTTTATTAGAAAAACCAATAAAAGTAATGAGGGTGCCACTGTATATCTGGCGTACGCTCGGCGCAGTCTTAAGAAATAGGTATGTAAGAGAACCGTATAAATATAATTATATTTTATTTCATTACCCTTTCTATTTTAAACTACTCTCAGTCAAAATTGAAACGAGTTGTCTAAATTCTACGATGAACGTCACAAATATTATTTCCAATGATGATGTGATTCGATCTTACTCATTAAAAAATATACGGTGAAGTAAATAATATCATGTTTACCATATATATTTAATAAAAAAAATGCTTTTACTTTTTTTTTGTATGGCATAGAGAAGCAAACAAACGAGCACACAGGCCGCCTGATGGTAAGTGGAAACTGTGACCCATAGACATTCGCATTCACAAGACTGCAATGCAATCCTAAGACTACAAATGCGTTGCCAACCCTGAGGACTAAGATGGAATGCCTCTATGCTAGTCATTTCACCGGCTGTCTTATTCCCAAACCGGAACACAACAATGCGAACACTGCTGTTTGGCGGTAGGTTAATGGATAAGACGGTGGTAGCGATCCGGACGGACCCTGCACAAGGTCCTACCACCCGCAAAACATACTACTACGCTACTACGCACACGCTACTTTGCATATTTCCTGTGTGTACCTTATTATTTTACTCAAAAACGGAACATATCTGCATGTAGGTGCAAAAATGTTAGCTAAGCACGACCGACCACGCCGGCCGCGAGCTAATACGAGGAGCTTTGGCTCGGTCGCGGGCTTTTAGCAAAAAGCTCGGGCGGCCATTTTGGATGGTGTTTATAAGGTTGTAGTGCTTAAAAGCTTCGTGATTCAATGTCATGGTGGCTGTATTGAATACTAAACGGGCTTTTTTGGTACAAGGATTAAGAACCAATATGGCGTTTTTGGAAAAAAACATAATAATGGACTTTCATTGACGTTTTTGTTCAATTATTTGGTTTGTATTAAAGGGCATTGGGTAAACTTGCTTGAAAAATATTGTCTTTTTTTCAGCGTCCACGGAGTATTTTAACATAGTTATTTAGAGGACCTCGAAATACACATAGGTATATGTAATTTATGGCGTTTAATAATATCGGAGCCGACATATTTAAGATTGAAGTGTTCAGTTTTTGGTACTAAAACTACGCCTAAGGTAAATGCGCCTATCATGGACAGTGCTCCAGACGTGAACAATCCCAATAAAAGTAATTACATGTTATGGAACGCTTATACCTTACAATAAAATAAGATTATAATACTTCGGGCCTACCTCTATTAGAATTAAATATTTTGAAAGTACCTTTTTGTCCGTTAATTTTTTTATTGTTCATCTCTGGAGCACTGTCCATGATGTGTGCATTTACCTTAGGTAAGAATATAAAATATCTCGGCTTCGATGAACTTAAGAGTATTACATTACATTTCAAAACATGTTCATTTTGAATTATTCTATCATAAATCATAATTTACCACTTTTACTAATGGCCGCTCACCTTGAAAATGTATGACTTTTACAAATGACAACTCTTTTACCCAAACCCCTTTAATGTCGCTAATTCAAGTGACGAACGTTTGAAAGCGCCAGTGATAGAAAAATGGAGGGTGAAAAATAGGTGGTCCTGACATGGGCAAGTCATGCATGAGGATGGATGCTGAGATGACAGCTAATAAAGACGTGCTGCGCCGGCGCAAGATGATTGGGATAAGGGTAAGGAGCTTAGATGTAGTTGGTACCAATGCTCAAAGGGCAATTTCACACAACTTGTACTATGGGTACTAGACAACGATATAAATACTTATATAGACAAACAAGCTTCTGCCCGCGACTTTGTCCGCGTAAAATCCGCTTATCGTAATTCACTCGAAGATTTTTAAATTTTCCGGAATGATACCCTACCCTATGTGTGAGTACCCTATGTGGTAATCTAGGCTATAACCTATTTCCATTCTAAATTTCATCTATCAAACTAACACACGCACAAACTATCGCATTTTTTTATATTAAAGTCCGGGATTTGAACCCGAGCCGCTAACTTCGAAAGCAGGGTCCCTACCAACTAGGTTAACATTCATCCAATTCACAGTTTTCCAGTTCAGGAAAAAACATCAAAATAGAAACGCTAAATGATAAAGCAATCCCGATAAATTTTGATGTTCCACCATTAGATCTCTCAACGCATTATTCAGTGCACCGCGTTGCACCGACGATTCAACTGCAGCTAATCCGGCAGTTAATCCTGCTTGTCATCAGTTTTTGATCCTGAGACGGTACGGATGAACGTCTTGAGATTAAGTGAAGGCTTCTTTATCTTAAAGCTATCTGTACATAACAGTTTTTGCTGGTCTGGAATTACAAGGAAAAAAAAGATATAAGTAAATGTAAAGTAAATGTCAATAACAAGTATACCTGACTGTAATTGTCTTTTCACACCAGCTATTCGGAAAGGGGACTTTTCTTCCTTGCTAGGAGGGATCAAAGTGGCACTTTTCTGTTCAAGGACAATGTACGGTTTGAAAAATAGGTACCTACCTCAAATAATTACTGGCACTTCAAAAATAATTGTATGATTACAGTAAAAATAACAAAAATTGCCTTATCACTTTTGTTTCTTAGAGAACAAAAAATGGTTACAACTGAAATTAATATTGCACTTAGGTATAAGGTTGCAGCGGGCAACTTTTCCGTATCTCGACGACGGTCGCGGAAAACCTCCATCGTTAATCAGGTGCGTATAGAACGAAAAATATACTATGTTTCTAATATTTCATATTATTAAATATTATTATTAAGAGCCGGATGTGTCCCACTGCTGGGCAGAGGCCTCCCCCCACTTTTTCTTGTGTCTCTATTCTTTGCCGTCTCTGGCCAGTCCTTCAAAAAGGAATCCAAGTCATCCCGCCATCACCGACGAGGTCTGCCGCGTTAAATCTTGAGTTGTTGGGCTTCCACTCTGTGGTGACTTTGGTCCACAGCTCGTTCGGCATATTTCATAAGACTGGAAATCCTCATTGTTCGAGTCCAAATTGCATTTAAAGGGTTATCTTAGTTCCGTATTTCCGTATTTCTATTTAAAATTAAAAATACTTATAGATCAATATTGTTTCAAACTGACTGTTAATTTTGATAAAAGGCTCCCAGTGAGCGCTTTGCCTAACGTCATTGCTAAGGCTGCCCGCAGTCTAAGCGCTGAATAAATGAGCAGATCGCTCGTTCGCAGCCAGCCTAATTAATAAGTAATGAACGTTGTCCATTCCGCGGAAAAACAGAGCTTCGTTTTTTAAACGGTGCTTTAATTATTTTTTCTCTTTGGTTTTATATTTGGTTGATCATTTATTCTTTATTGAAATCAGGTTGCTGGAGCTTGAACCTTCTATAATACGTTATAAATTTAATTCCTAATACGCCTTTAAATTTGGAATAAATCGATAAAAATCTATGAGGATCGGAGGATCTACGTTTTATATCCTTAGGTTTGTTTATATAGTATACTTAATCATGCTTTCTGTATTAGGTATTGTTCTTACATACATACATACATAAACTCACGCCTTTATTCCCAGAGTGGGGTAGGCAGAGCTACAGAATTTCCAACAACTATAAAAACTTTTTGATAATTCTGTAACCACATTTTGCACACTTAGGCGAAGATGTTTACCAGTGTATTAATGACAGGTTGCAAGCCCATCGCCTAACAGTACTACACGCCTTTATTACTTTAGTCGGCTTTTACGACATATTGGGTATTGTTCTTTTACTTGTTTATTTAATTTTAACTTGCTGCTTATACGTAAATAAGCAAGATGATGCCGTCTATTCGTCTCCAAAATATTTTTCATGGCTATGACATGTTCTTTTTAAACGCGATTTTAAAATATTCTTACTTACTTCTTTAGACGGTGACTGCTTTCCATCTGCTAGATTTTTAATGACTATAAAAAACCTCTCTTAAAACTTACCTCATATCTCTCCTTTAGGGATATAACTCATTCACTCGTTAAATCAACTACACAAACCTAAAGATATATTCCATTTGAATGCTTAGAACTTAATTCAAACTCTTAGTACCCTTGACCTGCTTCGCTTTGTACATAAAAAAGACTATCTGTTTTACTCATTGTATTACATACCCGACCTTATATATTACTGGAGAAGATTCTTAATGCTTCGGCTATTAAACATATATATGCCGTTTTTACTTAAGCTTTCAACATTCTTCTCACTGCAAAAAGTACAGCACACTAGATGAATGAAGTTTTTTCATTACCGCCTCTCTGTTGCCTCTTGAATCGCTTTTTTCGGCCCTCGAGGCAAGTCAAGTCGAGGCTATGGCGGGATAGACTTGTTAAGAGTTGGTATTGTATAAATTAAGGGATGAAAACATATATATATACTCGTATATAGGATAGGGCGGAGAAGAATAATTGAAAAGTTTGTTGTTGAGGTTTTTAAAGCAAATATTTTGATATTTATTACTTTTTTATTTATATTACAAACAAGGTGCTGATATGTAAAAACGCTCTAAAAGCTTTAACAGTAGAGTCCAGTTCAGATATTTTTTAGCAGTTTAGAGCTTGTAGGAAAATTTTTAGTAATTCTTAATATTACCTTCAGGACGGAAAATTCAACAAATTTATCCACTTCAATATAATATGTTCAGAAACTATAAGCAAATGCCCTATTTTAAGTAACCAGTACCTGTGGTAGTACTTTAATATTAAGATTAAAGTATTACACATGTCATTAAAGTATCGGTTGTCGCTGTAGTTGCATGGTAATTTGAACATTAAGATACAGGTACATTAAAATACAGGTTTCTCACATATCGTAGAAAACGTATGAAATGCTTGTAAATAAAGTTATGTATGCGACTGTACTCATAATAAGGCATGAAAACACTCGTTTGATCTCCAGACTCTTGTATTGATGCCTGTCATTATGTACCAGTCACTTAAATAACTATTATTGTTATTCTATTTAATGAAATGACATCTATGTCAACATGCCTTTAGGTCACGCTGATGTTTAAATTTTTTATGTGTAAATGGTTTTTTTATTCTAAGTATATTTTTTATTTTTTATTTCCAAGGAAACATGTGCCTTATTTCTATTTTCCAACACAAACAAATTCTTACAACAATCGCAAGATTCAAAAGTTTAAAAGCAGATGGCGCTATCCCGGCATTTTTCCAGGCAAATATATGCGCCGAGAAAAGTTGTTCCGTACCGTTGCAACGGGACTTGGCTCATTTTCTACCGCGCAGACTGCAGCGGGGAGAGAAACGGCATTGTTTCACAATTATTTTGCTTTTATTTTCCATGCATTTAAATAATAATAATAATCATTTTATTTCAGACAACATAAGTCCATACATTCATAAAAAATAACTAAATTAGATGTTGTTAGTGGTTTAGATCTAAGTGTTAGTAACTAATTGACTGGGGCATGTAGCCCGCAACAATGACGGATGTAGGGGCAGTCGTACCTGTCCCCTATCATTCTCAGGATGTTATTGGGACTGCCACGCACCCGGCGCACCAGGGATGCGGCCCTTTTACGCATAGTCGCATAAAAACAGTCTATTCTTGCTTCCGCAAACATCCCTGATGCGCAACAGTATGTATGTATCTCTATAAGTTTACCAGTGTCTAGTAGTCATAGTACCTACACACAGCAACACATCTAGCTATACACTTCAGAAATCTGAAATATTGCATGAAAGAGAGTCGCACTAGAATGCGTATGTTGTTGACATATTTAATACACATATATACATCTCTTTCTTTTTCTCTCTGCTCTGTCTTTAATGGTTAGTTAGGTGTGATGTTGTGTGTACTAAGAGGTCACTAGTGCAGTCTTTGACAAAAGTGAATAAAATAAATTCATAGTGACCTAGTAGAGAGCTTACAATGGCTTAGTAGGATATTAAACAGCCATTGACCTGCAAGTCACGTTTACGTTACTTTATATATCTACTTTTTTTTATAAATCTAAACTCGTTTCCAGAAATATTGAGGTTATGTGTCAAACATAATGGATTTGTTTACATCTTTTGTCATTTCTATTGACCCCGACTATACTATTCGATGTTGAAAGTCAACGCCGTAAAGGGTTTGGGTAAAAGTGTTGTCATTTGTAAAAGTCATACAGTTTCAAGGTGAGCGGCCATTAGTAAAAGTGGTAAATTATGATAGAATAATTCAAAATAAACATGTTTTGTTATGTTGTCTAATACTCTTAAGTGCATCGGAGCCGGGTTATTTAATATTCTTATCTGGGCGCACTTTTAGTAGCAAAAACTGAACACTTAAATCTTAAATATCTCGGCTCCGATATTATGGTGCCACTCCGTATCTCTCCGTGGATGTCGTAAAAGCCGACTAAAGGTAATAAAGGCGTGTAGTACTGTTAGGCGATGGGCTTGCAACCTGTCACTGATACACTGGTAAACATCTTCGCCTAAGTGTGCAAAATGTGGTTACAGAATTATCAAAAAGTTTTTATAGTTGTTGGAAATTCTGTAGCTCTGCCTACCCCACTCTGGGAATAAAGGCGTGAGTTTATGTATGTGTATGTATGTAAATTATATAAATATATCTAATATGTGTATTTCGTGGTCCTCTAAATAACTGTGTAAAAATGATTCGTGGCCGCTGAAAAAAAAATGCAATATTCTTCAAACAAATTTACCCAATGCCCTTTTAGTATTAAATACAGACACAGGGTGCTGATTTTATTCGCAAAACAAATTATAAATATTTCGAACCTACTTGAAAGAAGGAAATTCATACTTGAGACTAATTATGGCTGAAAACTACCCCCAAATAAAGCCATCTAGAAACAACTCTGAACCTTCCTAACTCTGCGGCTCATGTAGCACGCGTACAGTACAGCCCTTTGTTTGAGTCCCGACGTTGCCCTAATAACACCTACTAGGGACATAAGCCTTCATGTTTAAGTCCCAGCTGTGGTAACGTATTCCTGGGCACGAATTTGTTACCACATGTCATTAAAAGTTCTATTTCGTTACTAAGTGATAGGACTATTTTAACTACTATACGTAGAACTAGAAACGTTTTGCAATGGACATAAACGTATCTTAAAAGAGGAAGGAAAAATTAATTATCACATTTGTACAATGTGTAATATTTTAGTGATACAAATTCGATAGTATTTCGAGGCTTTATATTAAATTGTATTTTTTTTTCAATACGTATATCTTTTCAACAACTTATCATATTTTCAATTATATTTTTTTATCAGAGAAAATGTAAATGAAGTAAATTGATTTTTTTAAATAGTTTTACACAAAGGACTGAAAAACAGTGTAGGAGATAAGTACCAATTTTCTTCTACTCCCTATAGCATACAACATGCAACCCCCACTAACTTCCAACAACTGCAATTTGGATTTTTATCTCAACACTTCCAAACCCTCCCCGGTGATAGAAGGGTTAAATTTGCATGTAAAATTTGTATTTTTGTAGAAAATTCCGTTTGAACTCGGGACGAATTTCGAATGCTTAAGTTGAAATTTGCATTCATGCATTTTAAGATGGATAAGTCAATTACGTTATCTTTTAAACAAGTAAATTTAATTAGTCTGGCGTTTTTGGGGATGGGTAAGAGACCATTGGCCAATCTGAATAAAAAATTAAATTGTGATAGGAAGGTTATGTCTTTGTTTCCTCTTAGATATGGACGGTAAAAAATGTATCTTATTTAGATAAACAAGATAGCGTTACATTCGTCGCGAAAAACTGGGCACTTTTGTTAAAATGGTATTTACAGGGTGACCTCTAAGACGTAATACAAAATTATATTTTCTGGATCTTCTCATGAGTACGATCAACTTTTACTATGGGACTAATATCGAAATCGGTAGAAAAAAATTGAATCTCCCATACTAAAAGCAATCAGCCGGTTTCACAATTTGTAAGGAGACGTCGATTTTATGTTTACGTTTTCGAAGTTGGTCCCATAGTAAAAGTTGATCGTACTCATGAGAAGATCCAGAAAATATAATTTTGTATTACGTCTTAGAGGTCACCCTGTATATCGTTGTCTAGTACTCATAGTACAAGCCTAGAGCTTAGTTTGGGACTAGGTCAATTGGTGTAGCATTCTCCCCTGATAAATTTATTTATTATAAGACGACGACACGTTGGCTTAGTTGGTAGTGACCCGCCTACGAAGCTAGCGGTCCTGGGTTCAAATCTTGACAAGGGCAGATATTTGTGTGATGAGCGCGAATATTTGTTCCAGGGTCATGGATGTTTTCTATATATTTAAGTGTATATTTCTCTATATTCGTATTTATATCGTTGTTTAGTAGGTACCCATAGTCAATTGGAGTGACATTGTCCCCTGATAATTTATTTATTACTAGCGACCCGCCCTCGCTTCGCTTCGGCTTATGTGAGTATGATATCCCTTCTCCTCCCTCGAATGGGCTATCTAACACTGAAATATTTTTTCAAATCGCACCAGTAGTTCCTGAGCCTAGCGCGTTCAAGCTAACAAACAAACAAACTCTTCAGCTTTATAATATTAATATAGGTATATGACTACAATTTTAAAACTAGGTACTGTACCTAAATAAGCCCACTGCGTCAATCCTATACATTTTCAATAACTATAACGTTATCACAATGCATCTTATCTTTAGCCACAGGTATTTTGTATAAACACACACCCAATAACTGCCCCTTTGTCACGTCCCAAAACAAATACAGATTACAGCTCTCCATTCAGTTTGCTTCGCTACAACATACAGCGGTGAGTTATCTACGGGTAAAAGAACGCTCCTAGAAAGCGAATTTTCCACCACATTAGCTGGCGGTTTGTTTTATGGTATAGTCTCGGGCTGCAAGTGAAATTGCTAGTGTTTTGAATTTAAAAAAGGAAATGAAAAACAATCGTGCTTGATTCTAACCTGCCAGTAACCATAGACAAGATGCTTTGAAAAAACGTTATCGATATTGACGTAAACTGTCGAACGGTCGCGTGAAGCGGTTGATGTCAATCCCATATATTTTGTCGGTCTATGACTGGCTGTCATTCTGAAAACATCTGTCCAATTATTTAATTTTTTGTAATTTATTTTAGCTTTGATTTTGGTCCGCAAATCCAGGGCAGTTTTGTGGGACTACTTGTAAACATTGATGAAGAACTTGCGTTGAATAAAATAACAGTGAAAAGATGGTTCCAAATCAGTTAGCGGTCAAGATCACACCAAGCCAATGAAGTGGTTGCTCGCCATCTTCAAGGGTCATAACGACTATGACTTGAAGACTTCGACGACAGGACAGGATCCACCGTACAACGTTGCTTAAATAATATATAGTTGACATTGACAAAATTACGTTATTATGTAGACGCCATTAAATAAATTAATAATTATAATATAGTTTGTCAGTTTTCGACAATCGTTAACGTTGGCGTTGAGTATTTAGTCTCACTGTTCCATTCGTTTTGCCAATGTAGATAATTTAGAATATTAGTAATAAATAATAAAATAATCTGTAATACCCCGACTCCATATACAGGGTGACACCTAAGACGTAATACAAAATTTTATTTTCTTGATCTACTCATGAGCACGATCATCTTTTACTATGGGACTAATATCGAAATCGGTAGAAAAAAATTGAATCACCCATACTAAAAGCAATCAGCTGGTTTCACAATTTGTATGGAGACGTCGATTTTGTGTTTACGTTTTCGAAGTTGGTCCCATATTAATAGTTGATCGTAATCATGGGTAGATTCGGAAAATAACATTTTGTATTACGTCTTACGTGTCACCTAGTATTTATGTCGTCGTCTTTATACGAATAATTAAGTCGATATTCATGTTTTTTTTTTGGCGAAGTTAGGACGAATCTATCAACACCTCGTTTGTCGATTGGTCAACCCTTTACAAACAAACAGGGCCTCTATTCTACAGGGTAAAAGCATATTGTCTTTGCTATACCGGGTGTAACATGAAGACACCGAATAATTTTGATAGCGTATTCCTGAGATCTTAAGAAGCAAAAAATTTTATATGAACTTAGGTCAAAATATGATTCTTATTTTTATCATAAGGGTGTTTTGTACTGGAATACGCTGTTAAAATTATTCGGTTTCCTCATGTTACACCCGTTATTATCGTATTGTCAAAGTTACATCAATGGTGTCCGAGTTCAAAACCATACCGTAACACGTCAAAGCAATATGGTTTCACCGGGTAGAACATAGGCCCAGATCATAAACGTTACTCTCTTCCTTCGGCAGTCGAGAAAATTACTTCCGGTTAAAATTCGTAATGGCTTGATCGTTTTCGCTTCGCTAGCTTGCATCGTTTAGAGACGCGTTTTCCAGTTTTAGGCCTAGTCTATTAGGGCCTTTTCACACGTACCACAACCACACCACGTCGCAGCGACAAAAAGTGGTTGCGTCAAAAATTATATGGTTACCACTGACGGCAAAATGTGGTCCGTGTGAATAGAATTATTTATTTTCATAGAAATTACCGTCCGACCACATCGCAGCGACGCGTTTGTGGCTGTGATGTGGTGCGGTTGTGGTACGTGTGAAAACACCCTTAGCCTTACACAGTAAGGGCCTTCACAAACGCGTCGCTGCGATGTGGTCGGACGGTAATTTCTATGAAAATAAATAATTCTATTCACACGGACCACATTTTGCCGTCAGTGATAACCATATAGATAATTTTTGACGCAACCACTTTTTGTCGCTGCGACGTGGTGTGGTTGTGGTACGTGTGAAAAGGCCCTTACTGTGTATATATAAAGGTAAAATATTAGCAATAAAAGCAAACCTTTGATTGAAACTTCTTGACACCAAATGTGTTAAGTACGTTGCTAGCCTACTTAATAAGTTTAATGACGTCATACTTCCCATATCAACCCTGCCGCTGCTCGACTCGTAAACAGCGCATAATTGCGCGGCCGCTGTCACCGTAACCCATTTGCACCGGCACATAAATCATATGACACTGGAACTGCGGACTTGGCCAATAACACTTTGAATTTGATACAAGCGTGTTTTTGACAGGCGAGCTCGGGGAATTCGGCGATGTACGTTGAGCAACACGGAAGGGAGTACTTAGGCATTCGCACCATTTGCCCTCTGTCATAGTACAAGCCCAAACGGGCATGCGCATCTAATAAAACTAGTTGTAGCTCAGATTGTCAACTAGACAGAATCCAGTCGCGCGAGTGAACGTTACCTACACTTAAAATGCCAAATTGCTCTGTTTTCTGATGTAAAAAGGGGCCTGAGACATCAAACTTACAAAAAGATAGTGTTACATTTATTTTGCATTGCACTAAATTCGTATATTTTACTGTAATACAACTGTCGGATTTGTTTACCAACATCTTGTCCGCTCGTCCGTACAAAAAAATTGCTCGAGGTGCGCAAGTTATATCGGTGTATTGTTCCATTGATTATGTATAAGTGTCAACATTACAGTTTTGTTTTTGTGTATGTTTGCAGAGCTGCATTTGTAAATAATAATAAATAAATAATAAATGAAATTTTTATTTACCAACACAAAACAGTACATTAGGTTAAACAAGATAAAAATTGCAAATTGTGTGCAAATTTCCCCCCGCAGGAAATGACAGAATTATTTGACTGTAATATTATGGTGCCTAGTTGCCGCCATATTAAATTTTAATTAGTATCAGAATATCTTTAGTGACACTCACAAGATTAACACAAATCGATTGCCATAAGAATCATTGAAATCGGTCCACGCGTTTAGTTTTTAGAGCGCCACAAAGGAACAAACATACATTTAAAGCCTGATAAACACATCACCCTCCTACCGGGCTTAGTTGAGGATATCTTGCTTCAATATCGTAATCTTAGTGTTGACGTTTTGACAAGAACTGTCAAGTATCAAGTGCTGTCCTATTACCTACTTTTGTGCATTTATGAGCTGATTTAAGAAATCTCAAAAGTTTTTAAACGTTCAATCGATTTCCGCCTGTGGGTAGAGGAACAATCTCTGCCGGCCCTTTGTTCCACCTTTGGAGAGACGTCCACCAGCGTCGCTATTGCCTAACGCACTCGCAATCTCAATTGGCTTTAAAGCAGAACAATTGTTTTCATTTTGTATGCAGACAAGCCTACGATTTTCAAAATGAAAACAATTGCGAATCAATAGCCCAGGTCATTCATTACCGTGGCGCACGTGGAAGTTGATCAACAGTGTGCTCAGGTCGGTAGATGCGGAGAAATCTTGGCAACGTGGGGTTACACAGCCTAGGACGACTACAGCTGCGCTTCACCACAGTCCATGGCGCATCTCCTGCAGCTCCGCGTGCCCCAACACCTGGACGCGACGCATACTTCCTCGTGGTCCTACTAATTTGTCCTACTAGTCAAAAAGTGAACCTAGATTTGATCACTAAATACTAATTGTGGTTGTAAAAGTAGGTAGGTTAGGTTCGTTAGGTATCTTTAAACGCCCGAAGGGCAAACCGCCCAGAAATAGGAGCCCTGCCGCAAGGCAGGGCTCCGTCGAAAGTCAGTAGGACAAAAATAGTAGGACCACGAGGAAACGGCCGACGCGACCAGGACCTATATGACGCCAGTAACAATGCCCTTTGCGTGGCAGAACATTAGTCAGCACATAATAAGACACACTTTCGACACGCTAAGAAGAAGAAGCTACATTTGAACCGTCTTACCCTCTATCAACTGGCCACCCAGCAGTTGCAGTTGTCGTACTGTTGTATCCGGTGAGGGTAAAGGTGCGATCCAACCGCTGCGTAAAATACAGTGTCGTTGCGTAAACAAAAGACGGGGTTATAGAAACAACATGGCGCCATTTATGACGCACCGTAATATACGCACCGTTAATCAACGGTAATATACGCACCTTGATGTAGCCATTTACTAGCGTTGGACACATTGGGCATCCACCATTGTTATCTAGGCCCCCTATATACGTACAGTCGACGCCATAAATATGTTTACACTTTAGTACCCCGTCACTTTACCCGCTATGACAATTTCAAATAGCAGTTTAAACATGACGCTAAATAGACAAGGTACTAAAGTGTAAACATAATAATGGCGTCGACTGTACCTATAAATAATGTCAATAGGCACAGAGCTTTGAAAAATTCGAATGTCCCAACTATTAGTAGTCGCAGCAGATTTTAAAATGGATGACGAGTTACGCCTTGCTTTGTGCCAACGGCGATGCAATTTGGTGCATCTCGACTGCCATTCATTTGCGCGATGCACTCTAATGGATGTTTGAGTAGATTCGTGGATTGTCGAGTATCCGCTTTTTGGGATGGATATGTGAAAGCATTAAAGTAGGTTAAGATTGTTGATGTGTTTTTAATGTTTCTTACTCTCTTAATATATTAACACTTATTGTTATTATATGGTCAATGTTACGCTGGCGTTTATTGTTATGACAGCAAGGGCGGCTGAATAAGTTCCCAGAAATTAAAACCTTTTTATGACCATTTCTAAAAAAGTTTGTACATTTCATTTACGACTTCGATTTGCAAAAAAAATTGCCGGTTGCAAACTGAAATGCAACTTTCCTGTTTTGTTACCATGAACCAAAGAAAGTTAGTAGGTAACAAAAAAGGAAAGTTTCATACAAATGTATGAGGACCATTTGGGAGACTATGTTATTTAGGCTCAGCTTTATTCACCCTACCAACCTGCATTTTTTTTTGCATATCGTAGTCGTAAATGAAATGTACAAACTTTTTTAGAAATTGTCTTATCCAAAAACACAGTATCTAACCTATTTTATTTAAAGTATTCATTGACCCTTTCTGTCCAGCAGATCAGGATCGAGCAGATTTCAAGCACACTAGCTCTAGCGTGTTTTGAATTCTGACTTGACTTCCAATTGGTGACAGGTGGATCTTCAACGCAACGCTTAAGTAGAAAGCACTACAAAAGCATTAGTTTTTAGATAAAATGACACATACATACATACATAAGCTCACGCCTTTATTCCCCGAGTGGGGTAGGCAGAGCTACAGAATTACTAACAACTCTAAAAATTTGTTAATAATTCTGTAACCACATTTTGCATAAACAGGCTAAGATGTTTACCAGCGTATTAGTGACAGGTTGCGAGCCCATCGCCTGACAGTACTACAAGCCTTTATTCCCTTAGTCATCTCTTACGACATATACACGGGAGCACATGGAGTGGCACTATTCTAACCGGCCACCACACAGAAAATAAAATAAATATCATAAAATCAATTTATCTCCGAATGGTCCTCTTTTTTTTCTTTTTTTTTGCTAAGATTTTTCTCTTAATTCTATAACATACAGGGTGTTCAGTAGGGTTTTAATAAAAAATCGATCTCAAAAAAAAAACGTAAATGTCTTCTCGACAGCCAATATTATTATAGAACTGCGTTCCATTTCACGTTGTATTGTACCACTTATCACTTCCACAAACTCATTAAGCGTCACCCCTCCGACGGTATTGTACCAATATAGCACCATATAGGTATATATTCCGCAGTATAATCGCTTGCACTGAATGTGCGGGCGTGAATCGACTTATACATGATACAATAGCTCGGGGCGGTGGTGACCACAGTCTGACTGCGGCTAGGGGTGGGCAACTATTGGATCAGATTATGAAAAAGTATTTAATATTGTTTAAAAAGAACTTAAGCTTACATAATGTTGGCTATAACATCTATTTGTATTGCCTTCATTTTCAAATTTTAAATAAGGGTTTTTTTAAATTATCTGCGTATTGAAATATACATTTAGGTAGGTAATTGATCTGGTCTATTTTTTAACTTTAGCGGAGCTGCCCGGTAGGTACTGTATAATGGCTTTTTGCTGACTTCACTGTCGTAAACGTATCCATTTAAACTTCTTAGATTTTCACCTTGCTTCTATTTCTTTTCTTGTTAGTTAAAATTTTAAAACACAGCTAGTTAGTTACTCCATACTAGTTTTCTGGATTAAATAAGAATCATAAAGTCGGTCAAACGAATGTTCAAACTACTACATTTTGCTATACATTTGTAAACCTTATAGTGGGATTAATTTATTTATTTAAATTTGTATTGCACAATTTACAACATAATACAAATTTTAATGGTTAAATGCCGCAGACTCGTGTTATCTTCATCAAATTGGTTTCGCAGTGTTCCTCACACCACTAAAACCAACGACTCCCAAACCCAAGAACACTAGCTATTAAAACAATGGCCAAAGCGTCGACCGTTGACGACCCCTGGCTAGTCACGTGGCCACGGAACCATTTAAATTTATAGCGCTCCATCTGATCTACTTCGCCACGGAATGCTGTTATAGCTCGGGAATTATTAACGACGAATTAACACAAGTGTCGGGTTGGGATAATGACCAGTCAATGTAAATTATTTTATGATAAACACGTAATAAAACACGGAAATAGACGAGGGTACCAAGATTGAAGGGTTACAGGGTGTTCAGGAATTATTGCACTTGCTATTTATAAACAACACCCTTTACGCAACTCGTATCGTTTCAAAACATGATGTATGTAACAGCAGGGAGTCTTTTTATAAACTTTTGGAAAGGAGAAAAAAAGATTAACGAAAGAGATATACAGATCGAAAGTGATTGGAAGGGTCGGAAGAAACCGCCCTAGGCGTACTTTTCGAATAATCGGAGCAATACTGCAAAAGGGTCTAATCTCAAGTACCCGAAACCGACGTGCGTGCATGACTCGATGTATGAATGTGGAAGAAGCTAAAGAAATTTGTCAGGATCGTAGCAAGTGAAAAGAAGGTGGTCTCTGCCTTACCCCTCTGGGAATCAGGCGTGATTTAATGTATGTATGTATGTATTTCGGGGGTGATGATCACTAATTCCTACCTACTTATGGATGTCGTAAGAGGCGACTAAGGGAATAAAGGCTTGTAGTACTGTTAGGCGATGGATTTGCAACCTGTCACTAATACGCTGGTAAACATCTTAGCCTATTTGTGCAAAATGTGGTTACCGAATTATCAACAAGTTTTGAGAGTTGTAGGTAATTCTGTAGTTCTGCCTACCCCACTCTGGAATTACAGGCGTGAAGGTATGTACAGGTCGTTTCACAAGAGCTGGCACGAATGGATTGAATGAGTGAATGAAAGTATACTAGTGTGTAAAATAGTAACAGGTTTTCGGTTTGAAATTCGAACATCGGTTCAAAGGACGGCACTAACACATTGATAGGTGACATTACTTTCGTTCAATTCATTCGTGCCAACTCTTGTGAATTGACCTGTATGTGTGTAAATGTAGGTATGTGTATGGTCACTAATAATTATAGAAGTACGTAGATATCTGGCTCAGTAATAGCGAGAAAACATGAAACAATATTTTGAAAATATAATAAAAAAAGATAAATGTTAAAAAAAAGAAGGCTTTTTAGGTCTAGATGCTCATTCTATATAGGTACAGTATGTCCGGTTGATTATGAAAAGATGATTTAAAAAAAAAACTTGAAAAATCATTAGGTACCATTTTTTCAGCAACCTCAACCAACGTAGTAATTTATCAAAACAAATAATAACCATAAACAAAACTCTGAAATCTGACTCAGCAGCCGCCCCCATAAATTATACCCGGATTCCCAACTAGTTTGACAAAAACCATAAACACAGCGGTCAGGGACAACCCTAGCGTTTTCGCGTGAAACTTTTAATTACCTGCACTCTCCGGCGGCCATTATTCAGGGCTGCCCCTAGCTATGAAAAAAATTGGAAAAGTTTAAAATTTATATCGATATAGGTAATTAGCGACGGATAAGTTTAATCGAGGTCGTTCAACTCGAAGGGTTTAAAATTTAAACTTTTATGGGGGCTCTGATTGGTGAAACTTTGCCATTGTTTAGTTGAAGCGCTTGTTAATGAGCTCGTTTAGTGAAAAGGCGTCTTTAATGGTTTTTTGTTGTTTTGGATTGAATTTTGAGAACATTTAGAATAAGGTTTTTTTTTAGGTATTTGATAGGAATTTAAATCAACAAATTCTTATGACATTACGAGCTTCATTTGTAGGTATAATGTTTAGATACCCTATGGTTCAAGAGAGACATAGAAACATACACGGAAGAAGAAAACCTCTTTTTAGGGTTCCGTAGTTAAATGGCAAAAAACGGAACCCTTATAGATTCGTCATGTCTGTCGGTCTGTCTGTCCGTCAGTATGTCACAGCCATTTTTTTCCGAAACTATAAGAACTATACTGTTGAAATTTGGTAATTAGATGTATTCTGTGAACCGCATTACGATGTTCACACAAACATAGAAAAAAAACAATAAACTTTGGGGGTTCCCCATACTTAGAACTGAAAAATCATTTTCATCAAACCTATACGTGTGGCGTATTTATGGATAGGTCTTCAAAAATAATATTGAGGTTTCTAGTATAATTTTTTTCTAAACTGAATAGTTCGCGTGAGAGACACTTCCAAACCCCGTAACTTATAAAATAGGAGAATGACAAAACTAAAAAAAATATGTGATGTACATTACCATGCAAACTTCCACCGAAAATTGGTTTGAACGTGATCTAAAATAGTTTTTTTAATACGTCATAAATCGTCGTAACTCAAATATAAAAAAAAACATTTAATTTCATAAACATAAACCCAATTAGTGTTTCTTATCAAAGCCATAATTAAAAAAAATACACTATTATTAAAACATCGATCAAAGTTACAACGAACTACAAAAACTTTTATATTGTGTTACTTGCTGCTACGGAACCCTTTATGGTCGAGTCCGACTCTCACTTGGCCGCTTTAACTAAGTAACTGAAGTTTTATGTCACTAATTACTTCAAAAATAAAAAATAAAAACCGTGAAATCAAAAATACGAATTTATCAGTACAAAAATCATGACAACATACTTTCAAAAACTCAGTCAACTGTTACAAAACAATATTTGTTTTTAATTAACACCAGCATTAAAAAGCACAAATCTCGTCAAAGATAACATAAAGCTCAGGGTAACAAGGATGAAAAATAGCACAGTAAAAGCATGGTTAGGCCACGCTAATGGGTCCATTAAAACTATGAATTAAGCTGGCAACATTTTTAAAAATACACCTTGAAAGTTACCGCCATTTTAACCGACGTGTACTAAAATCATAGTTGGAGTTCTAGAATTGTTAGCTTGGTGTTGTCGACGTCGATTTGCTGTTGCATGTTGAAGTTTAATTTTATAAAATGGATGTTGTTTTTTTTTAAACCGCTCGTGCTTTGCTTCCGTTTAATATCGATATGGAACACACGAAAATTCTAGTAGGAATTTCTGTTTTGACCCTTGAATAACTTTAATACGTAGAGTCGTTTTAGAGCCTGTTCGAGACAAAAAACGATCACTATTGATAATGTTTAGCAACTTGAACTTAATTTTAATGATATTTATTTTGACATCATAGAGAATAACTTAAATTTACTGACTTACCACCAACAGTAGATAAACTTTGTGAGATTGTACTTTTTGCTGATGATACTTCATTAATTTTCAAAGTAGATAGAAAGTCCATTGACTACAGTAGGATAAACGCCACACTAGTTAAAGTACTTAATTGGTTTACTAGTAACAATTTACTACTAAATGCTAAAAAAACTAAATGTGTTAGGTTCGCTTTGCCTAATGTTAAACCGGTAGATTCTAGTATTTTTCTAAATGACGAGTGTCTGCAAATGGTAGATAAGGCAGTTTTTCTAGGCATAACCATAGATAAAAATTTGCAATGGAGTCCCCATATAGCGGTACTGGCAGGTAAACTAAGTTCGGCAGCTTACGCGGTTAGTAAAATTAGACAACTAACTAATGTTGAGACAGCTCGCATAGTTTATTATAGTTATTTCCATAGTGTGATGTCGTACGGTATTCTGGTTTGGGGTAAGGCAGCTGAAATACAAAGTATATTTGTCTTACAAAAAAGGGCTATTCGTTCTATTTATAACTTAAATTCCCGTGACTCCTTAAGAGAACTTTTTAAAGAAATTCACATCTTAACTGTAGCGTCTCAATTTATTTATGAGAATATTATTTATGTTATTAAAAATTTAAATTCTTTCACCAAAAATTCCGATGTACATAATCTAAATACAAGAAATAAAAATAAAATTGTTATCCGAAAATTCCGCGTCCGTAAAGTATATAAATCATTTGTTGGTCAATGCATTCATTTCAATAACAAATTACCTGACGAAGCTTTAACATTACCCTTTCCAGCACTTAAAAATTACTTAAAAAAGTCGTTAATATCTAAAGCGTACTATAGGGTCGAGGACTATCTAACAGATAAAAATGCTTGGCCTAAACCCGAAACTTAGTCATTCATAATTTGTAAAATTGCAAAGTTGTTTGTCTAGGGGACACCGTTGATGTGGGAAAGCATATCAAACTTTTATTTGGTTGTCCTGTGTTTTTTTTTTCCTCTCCTCTCTTCCCCCCCCCCCCCCCCCCTTGTCTCTCTCGTAATATTTTTGACATGTTTTCCTGCTGAACTACGTATGCTATTTGCTATTTGATATTATATTTAATTTAATATTTATTGCTTTATATAATGCTAGATTAAGTACTACCATTGTAACATGTTTAAAAAATGACTGACTGCTGAGTTTCTTGCGGCGTTTCTTCTCGGCAGTGGTCTCCTCTTGGGAAGCGCTGGTAGATTCATGACGTGTAAAAGTGCCCGTGCGGCCTACTTACTGAATAAATATCTTTTATCTTTTTTATCTTTCAAATATTGGTGAAGATATAACGTTAGGTGATTGACTTGCAACCTGTCACTAATACGCTGGTAATCATCTTAGTCTATTTGTGCAAAATGTGGTTACAGAATGTTATTAATAACAAGTTATTGGAGTTGTTGGTAATTCTGTAGCTCTGCCTACCCCACTCTGGGATGAAGGCGTGACGGTATGTATGTATGTATGTGTATGTATGTATAACGTTATTTTTTTTTCTACAGTATAATTTTTGAATAAATTGCTCAATCACAGGCGACACAATGAAGTAATAGGATGCTGTATAACCTCAGCAGACTTGACTGGACATGGAAGGTTCGGATTGGTTTCTCATACACGGCTTGTACTTTTTTAAACCCCGGACGCAAATTGAGAGGCGATATACTTTTTACGTGTGTATCTGCGTTTCTGTGTGTTTTTCTGTGGCACTGTAGCTTAGAAATGAATAGAACGTTTTGGACACGATTTATTTTTAAAAAGTTTTCGTTTATACCGTGTTCATTCTTACTTGTCTAATTTAGTAAACAACCCTAACCTAACCTAACCTCAAAAATAACCCTTTACTGTCTAAAACAGCTCTTTTAAATTAAATAACGCAATCACAAACAATACATTGGCCAAGTGATCTCCAAAATGTTGACTCAGTTTACTTTATTTTCGATAAAACACCTGTTTTAGCCAAAATTTTGGGCAACAAATCGATCTATCAAGTTGAATTAATTACTCAATTTTCAACCCTAGCGACGCTCGGACTCCGAACTCGGAGACTGTTATATAACAGTCTAATTATACTCACATACCCACTAAACACTACACTCCCAGCGGTCGAAAGCACGTTTATTTTGCACTACGCTATTCTAATGTCTCAAAAGGCAGCCATTTTTAATAACGTCTAGTGCTCGAAATAATGCTTGCCAAACCGCCGCGCGCCACGGTTTATGAATTTTGAGAGCATTCGCTGATGCTCTGTTATAATGGAGGGAAATATTACATGCTTAAAACTTACGTGTTTATCGTCGATGTTGCTATGTTGGAAGTTTTGTAATTTTGATCAATTTAGAATGCGATTTTTCTTTGTGTTATTTAACAGGTGTATTATATTTTATAACAGTGATATAATGTGTACAAAGTTTACTCAAATTGTTATAAAAAAATCAGCCTTTATTCGTTCTCATGTAGTGTGTGTGACAGCCTCAATCCTTTGTTTTACACCAAATCGTTATCATAAAGAGTGAAATAGACTACCAATTAGAATTGCAGAAGTTGATTGATTTACTTTAACTTTAGTTCTAGAGCAAAGAGCATAATTTTGCTGTCTTTTTCTAACTTTAAAGTTAGAAGACAGCAGTCACCTTCTACAATTTTAAAAGTATGTAAGGGTCAAATCTTGCAAGTTGAATTGAACCCACTTCCCGGTGTCCGATGAAGCTGAAAATTTGCATACGCATTTAGTTCTGATGACAATACAATAATATAGTAGTAAATTTAGTAATAAATTTAATTAAGATATAACAACAAAGACTAAAACATATTCCATGATGGGTTTAGCCTAAAATTCTACGCAACATCTTGTTCCAGCTAATGCTTACGAAGCTTTTAAATATCCATAGCTCTCAGATCCCACATTTATACAGGGTGTCCCAGAAACCGACGTCAACCCGCCTAGGGCTGATAGAGCAGCTCATAAGCTATCGATTTAATCCCCATATAATGTTCAGCAATGGTTGTTAGTTTCCGAGATATTGATCATTTTTCGTTATGTCCGTGATACAAAGAACCCTTAAAGTCATGTATTAATTCATTTTGTTTCAGTGTTTTCAATACTTGGTGAAAAACAAACGCGGGGTTCTCTGTGTTTACTCGAAAATATTAAATAAAAACATAATTGGCATGTAGCTTTAAAAACTTTCTTATTTCATAGTGATTCTAATCATGCAAAAAAACACTGATTAAAAATGAATTATAGCATTAATTAAGGAGTTTTTTGTATTACTCACATAAAGAAAAATGACAAAAAATCCGATTAAAATGATGAATATCTCGGAAACTAATAACAATTGCTGAACATAGATGGGGGGTTACATCGATAGCTTATGAGCTGCTCTATCTGTCCTAGGCGGGTTGACAACGGTTTCTGTGACATCCTGTATATGTATGTATTATAAATTAGGAAATTCCCCATGTACACATTGTTTAAATCATCATCATTATACCTTCACCCCTTTATTCCCAGAGTGGGGTAGGCAGAGCTACAGAATTACCAACAACTCCAAAAACTTGTTGATAATTCTATAACTACATTTTGCACAACAGGCTAAGATGTTTACCCGCGTATTAGTGACAGGTTGCAAGCCCATCGCCTAACAATACTACAAGCCTTTAAACCCTTAGTCGCCTCTTACGACTTCCACAGGAAGAGATGGAGTGGTAGGTACTATTCTAAGCCGGCAACCACATGGCAATAACTTGTACTCATCTGCTTCAAGGTTAGCTGGAAGAGATCACATTAAGGGATAAGTTAGCCTTTGTACATTACTTTAATAACAATGTTGTAATATTTATATATTTTTAATATTTACATTAACACACTTTGGCCAATATTCTGCCTCATTATATCTAAGCGGGACTCCAAACAGTCATAATAGAAGCATTATACTCGTATCTCCAATGGATAGTTTTACCACAAAACTAAATGTATAATTTAAATAAATAAGTCGCGATTCAGGCGAGTTAATACTCATGCTGCCAAGTAAGTTAGTTGCATTAGGATGTAAACAAGTTTCACCAATGTGCATGTGTTTTCATTAAAATATGCAAATTGTGTTTTAGGACTGTTGTGTGAATTAGTTATGGGACAAGTTGTTGGCTTTAGCATATTATTATGCATCATTAGCGTTTTGTTTAGTTCACGGAGAATTCAAGAATTAACAAATAACACGAAAGGTTACACTTAAAGGCCTAGGGACCCTACGAGGTTAAATGTATCGATGTGCAAAAGTGCACTTTATCATAAGAATTGTCACGGGATGACTGTAAAGATTTATAATCAATAGAAAATTTAGACATAAGCTAAATGGTTAAGAGAAAAGTGTTTTTACGCAATGCAAGATTTTTTTAACCTAGACACTAAATTGCTACTATAACCGCCTGTTTCACAATCGACAAGTAAAGGATATTTGACGGATAAGTTTAGCCCTTTCTTTGTCGTACACTTGAAAATAGACAAGGAGAGAGACAACTTTATGTGACAGATAAATTTACTTGTCGATTGTGAAACAGGCCCTTAATTTAATTTTTGTTTAATATTTTACACTTCACATAATATAAATAGATTTACATGTTAACATTAAAAACTTTAGGACAAAATAAATTGTAGAATTTGTATGCTATATATAGCTAAGTGTGTGCTCTAGTATTATAAAACAAGACCAATGTAAACCATACTTATCGCAAATAAATACTGAATACTGAATTAAAAAAGTTGAGCCAGTTGACAATACATAAATACAATATAGGTATTAGTTATATCAACCAAAGCTGATAGTAATAGCACTTCCTAATAGTTGTATCACAAACACTCGAGATCACCACATAAATATTTCCCCATACTCGCAATCGAACCCAGGACCGCTAGCTTCGTAGGCACAGGTCACTAGGCTACACGCATAGTCAATAATTTAAAAAAAAAAACGGTTTTAATTATAAAAACTGTTTTCGACCAAATGATTTTCGACTAAACAAATAACGATTATGCTCGATATAGAATCACATAACATAGTACACAACAATAACAAAGACCGTAAGCCCACGGCGGAATCAAATGCCTCTGGCGACGCGGCTTAAGCCGCCAATGCCAAGGTTTTTGACTTCCTTACTAAATTGACCCCTTAAGGCCCGGACGGCACTAAACGCGTAAAGGGACTCGCGACACCGCGATTATTATGTAAAGGCACCACTTTGTCTTTGGAGGGACACACGAGCGTAGGCGATGGTTGATATTATAAAACCTCTTAAGGCCCAACGGGGGGTTTTTTGGTACTTTGAATCTACCACCATGGCAATAAAGTTCAATTACATTTGTTCTATAATGCTATTTTCAGTTTATGATCATAGGAAACAAACCTTATTCTTGCGACACGGTTCAAATTGATTTGCCTTGTTTATGTACACTGAGCCTTACGAGGCTATATAATATTGTAAATTATAGTTTTTAGGGTTTCGTAATCCAAGAGAGTCCAACGGTCCCTACGCTCATCCGTCCGTCCGTCTATACTAATACTAAAGAGCTGTATCTACTAAATCGTAAGAGATAGCGGATTTTTGTTTTTAGAGTATGTTTTATTGCGGCGAATTTCCTAAAAAAATATTTAATTAAACTTAAAGCTTGTGTCGAGTACATACATGTTAACAGTTTTAGAAAATCGTGTTACTTTAGCTTCTTGCATCTTGTCTACGCCTCAGTGTACAATTATTGTCGACGTTTGCAGGCACGTAGCAAAGGCAAGTCCGTTAGAAAGTCTACGTTCTGTCAGTCTGCTACGAACTTTTTTATGTTCTACGGAGGACTGGCGTAGCAGACTAGCGTCGGAGTGCGCATTTTTCTCTGAGCAGATTGGGCTTTGATGAAATGCATTCAGCTGTTATCGATAACGAAAACTTATAGGATTGGCGTCAGTTTCCAAAAATTGTTGTCGTTAGCGTTATGCACCTTGCTTAAGTAGTACCCCAGCAGAGTATTTGTTTCTCAGAGGTTTTCTGAGTCCTTATACAATTATTTATATCTACATCAAAAGCCAAACTTATAGATTAGTTTGGAATTAGATCAATTTGCGTAAGATGGTCCTCTGTACCCTTACCATGAGTTACAATTACCGTATTCGCTAGCGAGTCCAATGCTCTGTCCCTCGCACTCTGTAAGAATACTTGCGATGTCTGCAAGCGACAGAGCATTCGACTCGCTAGCGTAGTAACTCATGGTAGGGATACTGATCTTTTTTAATTGATAATTGGTGGTTGGTAGTTCTTCCCAGCAGTGTGTAGGTGTCACCTGCGTCCAGGGATTGAAAACCGGTTTATTTTCCGTACCGGTTAGAGCCGCACTTTGAGAGCCTAACCCATAATAAAGGTTACGCTCGCAAGAACCGCTCTAACCGGTATCTCTATGTCGGAGCGTAAACAGGGAACGAAATCAATTTACCGGTTAGAGAGCGGTTCCTCCGTGTGGGGGGTGAATGACCGCTCGTTTAAGGAGACAGGATTGGTTTGCTATGGTATTAGATTGATAGCGCAGCCACCAGCAGCGCCTCGACGCGCGACAGCGGTCATTCATCCCGTATCGAAACACAGAGTAACCGGTTAGGGAGCGCTTCGAAATAACGTTCCCAAATCATTTCGTTCGAACGTAACCTAAATTATTAACCGGTTTAACCTAAATAAATACCGGTTTATTTGTAACCGGTTACAATCCCTGCCTGCGTCCTTGGAAGGTCCCCGATCCGTTCGTTTGTTATCATTAGGCCGGGAGCGATCCCAGCGCCTCTAGCTCAAGACCAGGCTTAAGGCGTTGCTTGTAGGGTCGACCATCGACAAGCCAGTGGCGAGGAGTGTTGTACATTTAAAGGCAAGACAGAGTAAAATGTTAAGAAGTTCAAAAGTTGCTTGTCTTGCAAGGTTTTCTTCGCAAATAACTTCAATTACCTACATTTAGTACTTTTTGTGTCATCTAAAATTCTAAATTCTAAATATCTATTCTGCAAATTGGCCTTATGAGGGCCCTTTTACACGTCAGTAATATACAGTGAACCAGCATTTTGGATGATTTCTTCGGTCAGTCACGGTAAAAATGGGACGTCACTTTTGGATCTTAAAACTGCGCCGACCGTACGCCGGATGTACATTGGCGCCCTCATTACTTTTATTGTGTTTTCTAATAAACTAAAGTATTTTCTTGAAATTGGACGAAATGTTTTTGTACTACAAATGAAAACACAACTTATAGGGTATATCACATAGTTTCATAACAATTCACCTTCGAGTTATTAACTTAACGGAAAAAAGTGACCACCTTTTCCCGTTAAGCTGACTACTCATAGGGTAATTGTTATTAAAGTTTGTTACGAATCCCATAAATTGTGTTTTTACTTGCACTACAAAAACATTTCGTCTGATTCCAAGGAAATTCTTAAGTTGATTAGAAAACACAATAATAGTAATGAGGGCGCCACTGAATGCTCGGCGTTTGCTCCGCGCAGTCTTAATTGCGTTGAAATAGGGTCGAAAAGTGACGAACCTTTTCTTACAGTGACTATACTTATAAAATTATTTATTTCTTAATCTAGGTATGTTTATCTTTAGTGTAGTATTCAGAGGTTAAACATAAAGCTTAGTTTTGTGTTTAGGTCAATTTGTGTGAGATGTGTGATCTAAACCTTGTTTTACTGTTAGTTCTTCTTAGCACATTAATTTTAAATGTTATTTAGAGTACTTTTCGGGTTTTACCTAGTATTTATACTGGATATAATTACCAGGTAGGTATAACCGTACTTAACAGTGATTTATACTCGCTAGAAGTCAAAGGAGTTTAGTCATAATTGCAACATTTTTTCATTATACTTTGTAAAGTTTGAGGGTTATCAAGAAGTATAAGCTAATGTACACCTTAAAATAAAGCCCAATTTCCAAACAAACTCCCGGGCCAAAGCTTCTCAAAGCATAATTTCCCAATCAAAAGTCCATTCCGCAACTAAAAAGACAGCTCAGCAAACTAATGTTTGCCCAAAGTTAGTTAATCCGACGCGGTTTACTCAGTCGGTCTGTTCATCATCTTCTAATTGTATGCGAATCGCTAATGCGAATGCCGAATTATGCGAATTAGTCAGTCGGGATTCGGTAAGCATTGGGCGTGCTGATACGGAATGAACAGAACGTTTGAGTATCGCTGGAATTAACCGTACTAATGTGAAAGTGGGCTGAGTATGCCTTTAAGGTTAAACCGCTGGATTAATTTTGATAGTCATGGAGATAACTTCGAGAGTGTATATAATTTAAAGTATAGTCAGGGTAAAAAAAGGTAACTCACTTTTCGACTCTATTTCAACGCTGTTAAGGTCCAAAAGTGACGAACCTTTTTTTCATAATGACTATACTACACATAGACAGGTACGATCACGAGCGTTAAGACTGCACCGAGCAAACGTCGAGCGTCCAGTGGCGCCCTCATTACTATTATTGTGTTTTCTAATTAACTAAAGAGTTTCCTTGCAATCAGACGATAAGTTTTTGTAGCGCAAGTAAAAACACAATTTATGGAATACGTAACAAACTTTAATAACAATTACCCTTTGAGTAGTCAGCTTAACCGGAAAAGGTGACCACTTTTTTCCGTTAACTTAATAACTCGAAGGTGAATTGTTATTAAACTATGTGATATAACCTATAAGTTGTGTTTTCATTTGTAGTACAAAAACCTACCGACCAATTTCAAGAAAATACTTTAGTTTATTAGAAAACACAATAATATTAATGAGGGCGCCACGAGCGTACGCTCGGCGCAGTCTTAATACAAGTGAATGTATACGTTTTATACAGGGTGTTCCAGAGCTCAGCGGAAATTTATTACAACAGGCCATATTTCAAAAATCTGAATTCCAAAAACACATAAAATTATTCGCTCACTCAAAAAAAAGCTGATAAAAATTGCAGCCATCAGCACAAACACATAAAACTGTAGAAACCAAAACCATTATGAATTGCGCACGCATCCGCCTCTATTCCCATTGGTATTAGGGTGAATATTGCTTGCGTCTGTTGCAGATGTTTTAAGATTTACATTGGCGTGCAAGTTTACGATCGCAGTCGGTAATCGATTGAGTACGTGACAAGTGTGCCAATAATTTTGCACTCGAGTTTTCATGGGGTATCTGGGAAATGCAATTCTTTGTTTGTGGAGAATCTGTGAAGTGAGACGTATGGAGTGTTCTTAGTATCATTTAGAATTAAGAATGTTAAATAACGGTTTTTTTAACCTGTTCGATTCAGTGTTGTTTTTGTTGAATAGGTATCAAAGGGGCTATTGCTTAACGCACTCGCTTCGCAATTGTTTTCATTTTGAAAATCGAAGGCTTGTCTGCATACAAAATGAAAACAATTGATCCGCTTTGAAGCCAATTGAGATTGCGAGTGCGTTGGTAATAGCGACGCAGGTTTGATGCCTAATAGTTGAGAGTTTTTTGCCTATGAATATAATTTTTGTGACTAGATAATTTGGACCGAATTAAACCTTCGCATCTTTTCGATTTTTATGATATGAAAACGAAATTTAATGATAATTAACGATGAAAAGACGTCAAACTGAAGTTTTTGTTTTATTAAGATTGTAAATAAACATATAAAACTAGCCAACATTATCATCAAATTAAAATCAGTGGGGGACCATCTTGCACAAAGTGCAGCTTTTTGTAAATTTAACTTACTACAACATTAAAAAAATACAAAGTTGTACCTCAAACCATTCTCCCAATCCTCGATAGAACCGGAATGACGTCAATCTCCTCTTACCGCCGTTTTGATACATCTGGGGGGTTATTATGACATAGCTATAGCAGTTACATAGCTCTGTCCTTTTCTCTCAGCGTAAAATGAATTGCACAGATACGTCATAATAACCCCACTGGTCAATACAATAACATGATATTATATCATTACAGACCGAAAAAAAGGTATAGTATATTGTTAATTGAAATATAGTGATTTCATAAATATTACATTTATACCTGTCACTAATACGCTGGTAAACATCTTAGCCTATTAGTGCAAAATGTGGTTACAGAATTAGCACCAAGTTTTTAAAGTTGTAGGTAATTCTACCCCACTCTGGGATCACAGGCGGGAAGGTATGTATGTATGTACTCGTTTGTAGTACATTTCATTATTAGTTACTAGCGACCCGCCCTCGCTTCGCTTGGACTTATGAGAGTTTTCTGTAACACCCGTACATAAAACATAATTTATTATACTTACATAAGAACCTTTACCTTGAATCACTCTATCTATTAAGACTGCGCCGAGCGTCCAGTGGCGCCCTCATTACTTTTATTGTGTTTTCTAATAAACTAAAGTATTTTCTTGAAATTGGACAAAATTTGTTTGTACTACAAATGAAAACACAACTTATAGGGTATATCATATAGTTTAATAACAATTCACCTTCGAGTTATTAACTTAACGAAAAAAAGTGGCCACCTTTTCCCGTTAAGCTGACTACTCAAAGGGTAATTGTTATTAAAGTTTGTTACGTATCCCATAAATTGTGTTTATACTTGCGCTACAAACACATTTGTTTGGTTTCAAGGAAATTCGTTAGTTAATTAGAAAACCCAATAACAGTAATGAGGGCGCCACTGGACGCTCGGCGCAGTCTTAAAAAAAATATGTAGTATCAAATCCGTTGCTAACTTTTCAAGATTTAAGCATTTATGTATAGGGACAGACAGACAGCGGGAAGCGACTTTGTTTTATACTATGTAGTGATTACAGACTCAAGACTCATAAGCAAATACTTGTGGTAACCCCTTACATTGCATATAAGTCCGCCATTTGTACTTTTTTTGTAATCCTTAAACAAATAAACACGCATCCAAACTTAACACGTTTAAACCCAGAATGGATAGCGATAATGCAAACAAGTTAAATCATATCAAACAAAGATCTCGTCACAAAACCGGCCAAATTGAGTTGTAAATCCAGTCAACGACGTATAAACTAAACAAGGTACATGTCATTTTGATCGCGTCAAGCCAATGCATGACATGCCAACGCATTAGGGTTAACACCAAGATAAATTTGCAGCTACTAAAAAAGAAACAAGCTAAAGTTAGCTTTACTACCATGTAATAGGGTTGGTAGAAATAATATACACCGGTAACGCTTTGTTGGTAAAAGTTTACACAGCGTAGTCTGAGTTTGCATTGCAGATTGGGCAGTACAGTGAAAATGCAAATAGTCCTGTTGTATATCTGACCTGTTATACGTATGATATGCGGTGTGGACTAATTGATTTATGTGTAAGTTGTGACATGCGGGCCGGTTAGGTAGTGTGGTTAACAAGTTATGTGATTATGGTTAATTGGGATTGACCAAAAAAAATTACTCACGGTTTTTACTTTCTAATTCGAAAGAATAGGAAATTTTAAGACACCAATTTCATTAATTTTGTATTTGACCCGATAGTTTTGTTTAAATATCTTTATTTATTTAGCAGACATTTTATGGATGACATGAGTATTTTAAATTTAAAATGGCATTTTCTAATAAATTGCAACAATTAAATGATATTCATTGAAAAAAAGTGATTGTAATAGTGTATTAAAACATACTATTTAAAACTGTTTTCGCCTAACCCGTAAGATACACCTAGGACGGCTTCAAGCCGAAAACGAAAGTCAAACAAAGGTTAAATATACTTTTGTCGAAATATCCAAAATAGATAAATATTTCAAAAACTTAATAATGCATAACGGCTTTAAATCCTATTCCTCGAAATGGTTTTCGAATTGGAGTAGGTACTTAATTGTAAAAATATGACCAATCCCAATTGCTAAGGTAACGAGTTTAAATTGATAGGTTTCCGTATAAACAACTGTCAGAAATGGTATGGACAAATAATTACTGGGGTGTTATTCTCTTATAAACGGCGAGTTTAAGTAGCCCGTCAGAGCGCACAAATAAAGGGGTTTGGGTAAAAGTGTTGTCATTCGTAAAAGTCATACATTTTCAAGGTGAGCGGCCATTCATAAAAGTGGTAAATTATGATAGAATTGTTCAAAATAAATATAATTTGTTTTGTAATGTATTAGGGTTAATCGCCTATTACTGGCCACCCTCCGGTAACTGGCCACTTTGCAATAAAATGTGTAAAGCAAGAGATTTGCTCACATTTTTGCGATTATTCTAGAATACCTAGATCCTGAGTTATTACCCGGAGTACTGTCCAAGTATCTTTACTAACAGCGTCAGTAAGCAATTTGATGGCTAGTAACTAAATGACACTTTCTAAAGTGGCCAGTTATTGACGATTTACCCTACTCTTAAGTGCATCGTAGCCGAGATATTTAAACAATCATACATGGGCGTACTTTTAGTATCAAAACTGAATATTTAAATCCTTAATATCTCGGCTCCGATATTATTTAACGGCATAAATTAAATATATCTATGTGTATTTCGAAGTCCTCTAAATAACTATGTAAAAATCTACTGTTGTCAAAAAAAATTAAAATACCTACTGTCGGCTGTTGAAAAAAAAAATTACAATATTTTTCAAATAAATTTACCCAATGCCCTTTGCGCGTGCATTCACAATTAGGCAGCAGGGCTTCTCAATAAGATCGGAAAAGGCTACCTATTTGGGAATGCACGCGCTAAAATGTGTTTTGTGCGCTTTGTTGGGACTATTTAAAGTCGCCGGTGTGGCGCGTTCACTCGTTCCCTCGTTCGACCGACCGAGAGCCTTTTATAAGAGAATAACACCCTAGGTTTTACTGTGAGAGAGAGTGTTTGTATGTTTTAATAATCCTCATAACCAACATACGTTACCGTGCCTTGTTTTATGTTGCCTTTCATTATGTCATGTCACATAATGCTACCGATAATTATTTATATTTAATTATGTTATTTGTCCCGTAAAAAAAACTACTTAACTATTTATTTGTATCAAAAGGGTGATGGGCAGGGCCCGTAATTTTCATGCCGTTGACGCAAAAATAACGTCACGCTACATACAGTATGATTTCATATTGCTTTATTGTAATTATTAATTTATTAACCATCAGTCGTCAATCATTGAATCATGTACAACCTGAGTCAAGTCATTTATTGACGCGTAGAAAAATAAATTCCTACTTGATACATAAAACGTAAATGAAACTATTTGTTTTGTATTCTATGCTCCTGATGCATCATAAAATTCGTAAGTTAAACACCTTTTGTGTTAAATTTCGTTCTTCTCTTTCAATATGTTTAGTCTTTCGCATGTGTTGTGACAGTGCTGATTTTTGATGTTGTATTTTGATTACAATTAGTACAATAATCGTTTTTGTTGTTTCCGATTAAAAACGGATATTTGTTGCAAAACTCCTGTAACAATAGCAAATGAAAACAATAACTAAGACACTATTAAAATCTAATGAACATAAGTATGAATTATTTAATAAACTGACAATTTGTTCTTTATTTGAGTGACAGCTTAAGATTCAGTTAAACTTCATTGTACTGATTATTTCATCGATACCGGTCAACTAAAGAGGTTGACAATAATAATTATGACGAAATACTAATTGGAATCATACTGTATGTAGCGTGACGTTATTTTTACGTCAACGGCATGAAAATTACGGGCCCTGCCCATCACCCTTTTGATACAAATAAATAGTTAAGTAGTTTTTTTTACGGGACAAATAACATAATTAAATAGAAATAATTATCGGTAGCATTATGTGACATGACATAATGAAAGGCAACATAAAACAAGGCACGGTAACGTATGTTGGTCCAACCGTCACGGGATGCATGTGTAATGTTCAATAGGACCCAAAAAAAGACTAAATAGGTACCTATTTTAGAAGCAAAATCGATTGGAATTTTTTAATGAAAAAGGAACTTTTCATGAACCAAGCAAGGCAAGAATGTGTTCATTTTCAAACAAATTCCATACGATACGATTATGGTTTTTAGAAAAAACCCCATAAGTACCTAATACATGTGGCGATCGTCGCCATAGTTTCATCTCTCTTGGCGGTATGGGACATTTCTGCCCATCGTCCTTTAACGATGATTTCCACATAATTTTTAACTGAAGAATAAATTTGCGACAGACAGATATGCGAGCGGTCTCATAGTAAATACTAGGTGTGTTGGCGAACTAAAATAATCAGCCCTATTCCCGAGGGACAAAAGGGTGCAAGTTTGTTAGGGAAATAGAGCGGTTCCTGTACGGGACACAAAGTACCGTACCTAAATAAATCAAACCCATATATCGTAAAAAAAAATCGCCTCCTCGTCTAATATAATAAAAAAAAAGCCTCAATATATAACAATGTAAAAGTATTTTTACATGGGTGATTCTGTTTACCAACTCGACGGATGAATTAATAACCGGCAAGTTTAAGTTGTCCAGAGCGTACAAACAACATTTTAGGGCGGGCATTCTCAATTAAGTAGCTTAAAAGTAGCTCCCGCTAGCTCGACCGACCGTTTAATATCAGTTTAAAAAAAAAAGTAACACTGTGATGATATGACTTTATTTAATTTTGTACCCGGATGCTCCACACGGGTATCCGTGGTAGGAGTCCGAATTATACAAATGTAGGTGAGCGCTACAGTACTGTCACGGGTAGCCGCGGTAGTGCGTAGGCTGGAGATGTGTCCGTCGCGGATCGCCGCGGTGGAATGAATTAAAAATCTTCAAATGCTTTCCGCTGATCCTCGGATAGGTCTTCGGATACGTCGATATCAATTGCTCCAACACCTACATCCCAGTCAAGTTCTCCTTCGAATAGACTTCCTTCATGCGGTGTTAGGTCCACCTCTTGCGTATGGACATTTATTTGCGCGTCGCGCATTATGAAATCGAAATACGAGCTGTCATCATAAAACTTCCTCTTCTTCTCACTAAAGTGGTGATTCGCCCTGACCTTGTGATGTATTTCGGGCGTGGTGAACTAGCCCGCTCGTTGGTCGCCATTGTAACGATATAGCTTTATTTGTTCCTGGATGCTCCACACGGGTAACCGTGGTAGGAGTCCGGATTTAACAAATGTAGGTGAGCGCTACAGTACTGTCACGGGTAGCCGCGGTAGTACGTAGGCTGGAGATGTGTCCGTCGCGGATCGCCGCGGTGGAATGAATGCCGGACCCTGCGGGGATGCGCTTATATAGGCAGGGCGCGTGTATGTGTGCAGCGTCGATGCATTAGGTGGCTGTGTGCGTCAGTTGTTTACTCGCTGCAGTCGGTACTAGGTTCCTTGGTGCTACAACACTGTATACATATAGGTATAGTCTTTATTATTTCTAGCGAGCCGATCTTCTACACAAAGGCCATTGTTTGTGTACAATACTATTATCTTTCTTTGTTTCCGTAACCGCAAGCCGATTACATACAAAAAAGTTAGAACTACATTGAATGTCCATAGAATTATCAACCCTATCCTCTTAGTCAGTAGGTTTAAAATGTAAAGTACAACCCTGGCGACAGAAGATGGTAGTATTGTGTAGGGAATAACACCGGTTCAAATAATAAAGACATATCTGTATCCTGACACTTTACATTTTAAACCTACTGACTAAGAGGATAGGGTTGATAATTCTATGGACATTCAATGTAGTTCTAACTTTTTTGTATGTAATCGGCTTGCAGTTACGGACACAAAGAAAGATAATAGTATTGTATACAAACAATGGCCTTTGTGTAGAAGATTGGCTCGCTAGAAATAATAAAGACTATACGTATTAAAGGTAACAATTTACAGGTGTACCGACGAACGTATTTTTTTATAACTTATAACTGTTTATTTGTTTACAATATTTATTTGTCATAATTATGTGTGTGTATATTTTTAACACAATTTTCCTTATTTTTCAACCACTTTTCCTTACGTTAACATTACATCGTAACATAAAAGTGCTTTAATATTATCTAAAGCGCAAATATACGGAGACTTCCGTGTTCTTAACAAATGGCAACAAACAAAATGGGTGTCAGAGGCACGATGTATGCTAAGGAAATAAATGGAGCCGCTCAATAGAAAGCGGTTTTATAGTGGTTGTCGTTTACGCGGTTTTGATAAGTGTTGTTACGTTTTTCGTATAAAAGCTATGACGAAGAACAGCGTAAATGCCAGCTGCCGTTGGTCTTTTTTACTTTGACGACTTCGACTTTTTTTCACAGCTTCAAGGGACTATAGGCTTGATTATATGGTTTTAGTTTAGTTTCCTTTTGAGGTACGGACTCCTAAAAAAACGTATCTTATGACGGGTATGATGAGTTGATAAATACGGCCCAGTTTGAATATAAACTGACACACCATTCAGTGGCCTTTGTCCTAATTTCCCATGCCATAAAAAGTACCAAATAGTATTTGCGAGTCAGACCCGGAACTCGCCCAATCCAGGGTAATCAAATTTGTTACAATATTAATCACGTTTAGATTGCCTTTGAAAGGAACCCGCGTTATTTAATAACAAATTAATTTGACGTACTCATGGAGCAGATCCTGCAGAATATTATTCTAGTCATTGTGTCATGGAATTTTTTAACCACCGACGCAAAAAAATGGGTATGGTACGTTTTTGATCGCTATGTGTCTGTGTATGGTACCGTAGCTCTTAATTACCACATATTTTTTTTCATATTATATTATCTGTCTTAGTAATTCAGACGGAGCCCCGCATGGCGGGGCTCCTATTCTTGGGCAATTTGCCCTTCGCGCATTTGAAGCTACCCAACGAACCTAACCTACCTAGTAATTGAAACGAAGTGGTCATTTTGCAATTTTGCGATATAGTCGCAAAGCGATCTAGTCATATTGCGATCTAGGTACAAAATATGTAGTCGGATCGAGATGTAGTCGTAAAGCGATATGGTCGCATTTGTTACCGAATCCTAACGAGATGTACGCCTAAAGGTATAACACCGTATCTCGGTATGTTATTATTAAATAAATTATTAATTTAAGACAAGACACTTCAATAAACTGCAGAATTTGTCACCGTCTATCTTGAAAAGCATTTAAATATTTAAGTTTTTTTAACAAATTACTTGCTTGATGCTTGCGTTATGAAACTCATAGAAAATCGTAGTTACGGCTTTTTGTTTACTATTTTTAGAGTACTTTAACATTGTTGTTTGTGCTCCGGTTGTCTGTCAAGTGCCTTTTTTTGTAATGGTTGAAGCTATCGATCTGAAAATTGGATTACTTTCAGTAGTCCACACGAGACCCTAACATTGGAAATTAGAAAATTAATGCTATTTATTTCGACTGCTAAAAATGTAACGCAAAAAGAAAGTTAGCTTTACTAGTGGTCGAATAACGTAATTTGGTTTGTAACAGCGTTTTGTTTCATTAAAAAAAATTAAACCAATTAAATTTAATCTATATTAAAACATTCTTATAGTAAAGAGAACAAATACAAAAAATAACATGGTTTTGAGACCGACCTCTATTAAAATGCTTTTTTTCAGAACGTCTTTTAAATAAAACCCAGTTGTCAATTTGCTAACCGAATTGAATGTTTTTTTTCATGAGTATTTTTTTTAAAGTTTTATTAGTCAACGGAACTCTTTAATAATTGGGAGTCGGTTCATTGCTTTTTAAACGTTTAATTATTTCAAAATCACTTTACACGCTATCCATTCCCCAAAAGCAAACTCATCGCTTCCAGCAATCTCCTCCAGCTAACAGTGTTTGCGCGGGAGATTATCCATACGGTCCGCGTGCCCTAAGCACGACACGGATTCCATTGTAGCCCGTATTACATAAGCGAGTTTGCAATGCAGATTGCTTTCAGTGCAATGCAAATACTAATAGATGCGGCTTTTATAGGGTGCCGCCGGTTTCGCCGAAACCAGGGTGTATTCGGCGATTGGGAAGCCGAAATTCGTTACATTTCGTCGATGATACTAAAAAACCGCGTAACCAACAAATTTATTATGGAAAACCCTTAACATCTTACAAAAAAGGTGGGTTTGCTCCTCATTAAAAATGTTACTTACGCAGTTTTGCCAATTCACCAACGATATTGCTCTATCTGGATAAATTAATTTCATCTGAGAGCGTGTTTAAATCGCCGAAAACCTAGCTCTTACCAAGGTGGGGATACGTACCGCCGCGCAATCCCTACTAAGACAATTAACTTTTCGACTTATTAACCCTTTTACGTTTTAGTTATTACAAGTTTCTTTGTAAGTATAAACAATGTGTTTTTTGTTACTTTTATATTTGTATGTATTTATGTTTGTATGAGAGATTCTGGCAATAAAGACTATTCATTTTTAATCTTGAAATATTAATTTGATACAGTAAAAGTCCACGTGACTTTGTTTTGTTCCCAAAACAATACACAGTCCGTATTGTTATTTTATATTATCTTCATAATATTTAACGTGATAGATGTATACCTATTCCCGCCTTTGACTATTATGGGTTTGTTCCTGATTCGTCGTATTCCTGTTTTGTCGTATTCCTGTTTCGTCGGATTCCTGATTCGTCAAAATGTCAATATGAAATGAAACTATGCAATTACCGTGACTTCACCTTTGTTTTTAATATCAATTGAAAATATATTTACAAACGAAAAATTCAAACAAAACTTAACAGCAAACGAATACACACAAACGCTAATCAAATCAATATACAGAGCCTATTCAAGCAATCTAAAATTGTAAATTTTTTTTCAACAAAGTCCTTGACGATTGCTCTTTCTTGCTGATATTTTTGCATGTCTATATTGCTTTGCGTATTTACCCAATAACCCTTTAGTGGGTAACGGCAACATATTTCTGCCGTCATTTTTAAAAAGGCAGTCTTCTGACCGCACTTACTTTTGAGAAAAACGCGAAAGCAGCCTTCATTTTGACTTTTTCTCTTTAATCAGGTTGTGAAATAAAATGTGACGTAATGGTGGTTGTTCTTGGTAAACGGGTATCAGTTCCTTATATTTACATTTTTATTTTTTATTTTTTTTATTATTTATTTATATAAAATTAATTATTAATTGTGAAATGAATTAAGTGTTTATTTTTACTATTTATAATAATCCACTTAAAGGCAGCCAAAGTCCCCAGGCTGCCTTTTAGTGAATTATTAATAACAATTTATTTTTGAAAATCATCCGGCCTCTCAATTACCTGCTGATAATTTTTTATAAAGCAGTTTTTTAGTAAGGCTGCCTTTTAAAAAAGTTTCTGAACCAAAAATCTTTTTAGAGTAATTATTAACAAAGATGTGAAAGTCCAGTAACTGCCTTTAAGTACATTATTATACCAAACTACTTTTTTTAAGCGAACATTGGCTAAATTATATCTATTGAGTAATTCATTAAAAGGCAGCCTAAAATGCTCAAATGCAATTCACTGCTTTTTAAGTAATTTTCTTTTAAGTGTTATTTTTTCTAAAACTTGGATAACAACAGTGAAGTGAATTCAATTGAAATAAAAAACGAATACAATACGAGTAATATCAAACTTTTATTAAATTCAATAGGCAGAGATTGTATCTCAAACTTAAAGTAAACTTTAATACTTATAACTCTTATAAGTCTATAGAGCCACACACAAAATTTACCTAGAACTGTATAATATTTCTAATCAAGTAAACTGAGTCACTAAAAAGTAGTACCACGTAGGTACAATGCCTTTTTAAAATAAAACCGTGTAGCTGCAATAAAATAGAAATATCAACAAAAACTTAAAACAATAAATTAAAATGTATGTACTTACCTATTTGTAAATGTATTATTTTTAAAATTAACATTGCATTTAATTTAAGCTAAGAATTATGCTGGTGATTCAGATTACGTGATCATTGTTATAACGTTTCTTTATAGGTAGGTACTTAAAATCTAGAAACTTCGTTTATCCTTAACAAAATTAAAATAATATAAAAATGAATAATAATAGTGAATTATAATGATTTTAAATAATTATATTTATATTAAAATAATAATAATAATTATTATTATTTTCCGTGTATGTGGTGGACAGTATTCTGATACGGGCGCACAAAACATTATAATGATGACTCGAGTGCCTGTGTCAGGATAAATGGGACGTAGGTATACGGACTGGTTTAGCATCGAACGTGGTGTTCGACAGGGCTGCGTAGCGCCTCCTTGGCTGTTCAACCTATTCATGGACAGTTGTTTGTCAGATCTGAAAGAGTATCATTGTGGAATAAGGATGAATGAGTCAGTTTTTAAAACTTTGTTGTATGCTGATGATCAAGTTCTCCTTGCATCATCGGCGGACCACTGACAACAAATGGTAACTCTGATGACTGAGGCGTTTAAAAGAAAAGATTTGAAAGTGAATGTTAAAAAGACGAAAGTGATGGTTGTGGAGAGGGATGAAACTGATACAGAATGTGAAATAATTATTGGAGATGAAAAAGTGGATCAAGTGAATGAATTTGTGTATTTAGATTCTTTGTTTACGAGAGGTGGGAAATGTGACGCGGATATTGAAAGAAGAGTAAAAGCGGGAAATATGATAAATGGGGCGTTACTCTCAATCTTGGCAAACAAGGTCATATCGAGCAAAGCTTGCCTGGCCTTTGTTCAGGGAGTATTGACACAAACATTGATGTATGGTAGTGAATCTTGGGTATGGCAGAAGAAGAACAGTAGGTATGTGTGTGGAGTTAGATGATAGATAGAGTAAGAAATAGCGATATCCGAGAACGATCTGGATTGAAAGAAGATGTAGTGACTAAAATCGAAAAGGGTATGCTAAGATGCTTTGGTCATTTAGAAAGGATGGATGAAAAAAGAGTTACGAAAGAGATATGGCGAGCGAGAATGAGCGGAGATTTCGGTAGGAGACGTCCTAGACGGACCTACAGTGATCAGATTCGTGATGTACTGAATAAGGCCCAAATCAAAAGCACCCGAAACCGACGTACGTGCATGAAGAGATTGATGAATGTAGAGGAAGCGAAAATTGTGTGTTTAGATCGGTGCACCTGGCGTTCCATAATCTCTGCCTACCCCATTGGGAGACAGGCGTGAAGGTATGTATGTATGTATGTATTTAAAATTAAAAGGCACTGAAACTTGCGATCATCAGTTTCCGTACAGCTAGTAGTATACAGGGTGACACCTAAGACGTAATACAAAATTTGATTTTCTGGATCTTCTCATGAGTACGATCAACTTTTACTATGGGACTAATATCGAAATCGGTAGAAAAAAATTGAATCTCGCATACTAAAAGCAATCAGCTGGTTTCACAATTTGTATGGAGACGTCGATTTTATGTTTACGTTTTCGAAGTTGGTCCCGTATAATAGTTGATCGTAATCATGAGTAGATTCGGAAAATAACATTTTGTATTACGTCTTACGTGTCACCTAGTACATATTATGATTATTATGAACTATTCGTTTTTATGTAAATATAGATTAGTAAGTAAGAGGTTAACATTACATATATTTGTGTATAAATATCACTGTAGCCTTACAATCATAATCGTTACAAAAAAATAAAATAACGCAAATAACGTCCATACGAAGAAAAATCCAAATTATAAAAAATACTTAAAAGGTTTTTAAATATCAGCATCTACTGATATGGGTAAATTCTTCCAAAACAATAATTTATCTGGCGGCATTATGGGGCCAAGCTTAAAAATAATATTATCTTTTCTTTCTTCCGAAATGCCTTTTGGTTTTTCACGAGGCGACAAAACTGTGACAGTTGGATTTTTGAGAAAATGGTCTTTCAAAAAGCACATTGAAATTTCTTGGCCATTATAGTCATTTTCATAAAAAAGGTCACTTAGCGGCGCACTGATTTGTGACGTCTCAGACTTTAAATCCACTCAAAAATTGTATTGGCGCGACCAAACATGACTGCCTTTAAATGAATTATTGCGAGAAGACTGCGTTTTAGTATCCGATGAACACGATTTTTTTAACTAATAATTTTTTAAGGAACGTAAACTCCGTTGTTCGAAGTATAGAAGTAACTATTATCTAGTAAATAATTATTAAGAAGGCAGCCAAAGTCACATGACTGCCTTTTAAAGATTTTTTCTGCAAATGCGGCTTTTTAATGAATTATTGTACAGCTAATTTACATAAAAATAATTAGGAACAGACAGTTTGGTACAAAACTGTCTTTTAAATAAGTTTTTACCTAAAATTTTCCAAATTATTTTGCAGTCAAGGTACTAAAGCTGCTTTTTTATGAATGAATGTGAGATGACTGCGTTTTAATGAATTTGGTAATGGTATTCAACCACTTGACTGCCTTTCATGGAAAAAATATCTCGAAAACTAAACGTGATAGAGAAAAACGGGTTAAATAGGCTGATGCGTCTTTTTTTCCTGATCACGACCATATACATAACTCAAATTTGGTAAATTGTCAGATGACTGCCTTTTTAAGAATCACGGCAGAATTTTGCCGTCATACGTGTCACATTAAATAGTAAATAGTGGTTTACTGCTCGACGTATTTAATTATATGTATATAATTCCGACGAAACAAGAATACGACGAATCAGGAATCCGACAAAACAGGAATTCGACGAAACAGGAAGTCGACGAATCAGGAACAAACCCTATTATGTACCGTTATAACATGATTCGTAAAAAACAAGTTGAAATTGTAGGTTAAACAAAAAAGGGATAAAATGCTTCTGTGCTAAATTCAGCCAAAAATATTCCTTTAATATATTTTCTAGCCATTTGAGACCTTTTTTTTAATAAGGGTCTATGATTTTTTTGCGATACCAAAATTGTGTGAGCTCTAGCGGCGTCCATTCCATTGTACACTCGGGGACAAAAACACAGCGGCGAGGCAAATTGAATTTTTATAGATACGCCCCGGATCCGGCATTATGCCTTTAAAGCGGCATTGTCCTTGTATTTATTAAGTGTGACGTTTTTATTGGCCGGATTTGCGCTAACATTGTTAAAGGCTGAGCAATAATAAAAAAAAAACCTTTATTTTAGAGATAGATTTTTTGAAGATTTAAGTAGATAAGGAAAAAATATCCTGGGTAGTGATTTTCTGAACAACGACGGTCCGACGGACGGACGAGTGAATGTCCAAGCGGCGAGTTTAAGTAGTCCCGTCAGTGCGAACAAAGCATATTTTGGCGCGTGCATTTTCAATTTAGCAGCATGGTTTCTGCCAATGGATCGAATGCATAAGGCAGCTTAATTGAAAATTTAACGTCAACGATTGCAAAGTGATACTTTCCACGAAATGAGTGTCGGTGAAACAAAGGTAACGTTTAAAAAAAAACTTGAGACTTGTTAAAATTATAACACATTTATTAAAAACTTTTGCTTATTTTTTTTCTTCACATTAAATATAAATCTTTTGAGTCAGGATTTCTTCGGACTTTTTGGTTCTTAAACTTCGGAGACAATGCGAGGGGACATGTTTTGTATATGTTTTTTGCTCTCAATCAAAAATAAAGTCAAAAAAATAATAATTGTAACGTGCTTATTGACCCCGTTTGCTATAATCAAATCACTTGCATATTTCAACCCGCCATAAGACCTCTTCTCAAATACCTATTGAGAATAATAATACAATAATAGAATACAGAGAGTTCTGGTAGAGACCGCGATTAGGCATTAGGTCCGCCATTTGTACTTAATTTTGTGCAATAAAGATTAAATAAATTAGTAAGTAATAGCATTTTTTACTAAAACAGATGCGGGCAAGAAATTCATACAACTATGCCAAGTTTCAAGTTGATAGCTTGTATATCCATAAGGGTTCCGTTGTACCGTTTCGGTACGGAATCCTAAAAAGACGATCTGTACAATTTTATGTCAAATTTTGCCACAGTAATTAATTGTTAAAAGAAACAATGAAAAATTTAATTTATTAATAGACAACCCTTGAGATATTTTACTTACTCTCAATTACTCATTTTTTATTTGATTGAAATCGGTTTTTTAACAATTTTCGAAGAAATCGAATAACATACTCACAAAATAAAATACAGGTGAAGTAAGAACCTTTTTTATTCTTACTTTATTGAAATCGTTAGTAACAAGATTTCACTTTATTAATTTGTTCAAAAAATGTGGAACGCTTCACGATTTTGCGTGTCATCCTTGCGCAGGGGCCATGCTAATCTTCTCTGTATCGTTCCAATTTTAGTATATGTACTGCCGAAGCAAGTACATTTGTAAGGGTTTTCAAATTGTATATATACTTCCATTCTAAAAAACTTCGCTAGCGCGATGTAGAACTCATACAAAAAGTAACGCATGTACTGCATTTGATAACAGCGCCCTCTATCGGCACGAATGCGAACTATACGCTTAGACAATATGGCGGCGGTTCATGGTACTTTACATACTTGGGGTGACGGAGCCGGAGTTAACAAACAGCAAGAGCAAGTTGATTTGAATGTTGCTTGCAGTCGTTCTTCTAACGCTAAGAAATATAACTGTACAATTAACAATCGCTTCGATAACGAATTTTCAGGATTTAATTTATTCCATGGCTACTTACAAACTACAGTAGGTAATGTTATACGTAAACGAGCTTTGTTTGTGTGATGTGTCTAATGTGAACCGGACCTAATGGGACGAAATGTACACAATTTAGAGGGAAATAGTCTAGCGTTATGTCCATAATAATAGTATCATTATAGTTTACATTTCAGGGGTCTAATGTAGGGGTTATTTAACCTACATTGTGACAACATTATTATTGACGAGTATGACGATGCTTGCGTTATGAAACATAGAAAATCGTAGTTACGATTTTTTGTTTACTATTTTTAGAGTACATACATAATATTTGCATTTGATAATACACGCTGTGAATTATATGCAATGACAGTTATGCTACCGTTTTTGTGAATTGCCAAATATTTTATTCAAATGTGTCTCTTGTGAAGACCGTGAAGTTGCTTTTCGCAGATTTATATTTTGTATACCTACCTACTTATTTTGTAAAAGGAAAATTCATTACATCTGTACGATTACATTTAAACTGTATGACTAGTGCTTTAAGGTATATTTTCCTTAAATGTTCAGATATTTATGATCACCCTGTCTGTGCAGATAACTTTGACGAGTTGTGCTTTCAGATATTATTGTCTCGTTGTGTGTTCAGATTTAATTGAAAAACCACTGCTCATATATTTGTGGCGAATTGGATGTTCAGATCTTATTGACCTTATTTACCGTAAAGAATTTATTGAAATTTATTGCTGCTCAGAAATATTTGAGTACCTCGGCCGCTCCGATATATCTGATGGCGACTGTACTTTAACATTGTTGTTTGTGTTTCGGCTGTCTGTCAAGTGCCTTTTTTTGTAATGGCTGAAGCTATCGATCTGAAAATTGGATTACTTTCAGTAGTCCACACGAGACCCTAACATTAGAAATTAGAAAATTAATGCTATTTATTTCGACTGGTAAAAATGTAACGCAAAAAGAAAAATATTTTAACATAGGTTTAATATCATTATGAATCATTTCGAAACTCGTTCGTTTTCGTAATATAATCAAAATTTTATAAGGTTGCTAAAGTTGGTTTTTTGTTTTGGGCGTTTGTTCTTGTTATTACTTTTTGATGATTTAAAGGTACCTTTATAATATAAGAAACAGTTTGAGATAAAAATCTTAAAAAAGTGTGGCTTTAAAAGATAACACCAAGCAGCAGCCAACACTTTATTAGGCTTCTAATACCTATTTCATATAAATAAAACGAAGCTGTGGAACCAGTTTGATCCAGTTTCAAGTGGTTAGTTATGAAAAGTCGCGAGCTTAGGCTCTATTCTACTGGGCAAAACAATATTGCTTTTGATATGTTATCGTAACACAAATAATTACCCTTACCATCGAACCCGACGAGCGTCGGTGGCCTAGTGAGGGAGTCGACTCGTGATCGTAAGGTACCGAGTTCGAACCCTCGCGGTTACCATGTACCAATGAGTTTTTCTAACAAGTGTATTACCCGATGCTCTTACGAGGAAGGAAAAACTTGCCTGTATAAAATTATACCTGCCATGCACATTCGAACAGCTGACACCCGTATTCACAAACAATACTTAAGGGATCCTTCACTGAGTAAACGCACTGCGTTCAATACAGCTTTGTGATTGGTCCTGTTTGACTGACCTTTTGTTTCTGACACGATTTGAACCACCCTGTGCGTTCGTGAGCACTGTGAGACCTCATAGTGACGTTTGTGAATACGGGTGTGAGTCTGTAAGTGGGTGATAACACAAAAGATCTTCAAGGGTCGAAGTGTATCCGAAATGGCCCATCTGTAAGATAACATAAGATAAGATACCATCGAACCCGTAACCGTTAGTTTCGTATCCAAGGCATCTATTCCAAGCGGTAAAAACCATATCGTATTTGACCTGTTACGGTATTGTTTTGCTCGCCAGTGGCTCAGCCGCCATTACTGTCATGTAAATTAGAGCTATCAAAACCGTAACAATACGATAACAGTGATTCTGTAAACAACGCCGGTCGTGCGGACTGTCGAGTGATATCCAAGCGGCGAGATTAAGTAGTCCCGTCAGTGCGAACAAAACACATTGTAGCGCGTGCATTTTCAATTTGGCAGCACGATGGGTCGAACGTATAAGGCTGCTTAATTGAAAATGCACGCGATACAATGTGTTTTGTTCGCACTGACGGGACTACTTAATCTCGCCGCTTGGATATCACTCGACAGTCCGCACGACCGGCGTTGTTTACAGAATCACTACCCAGGTCAAAGACGATAATGGTTTAAGCGCCTAGAATACCGACCCAGGCTCACAACTAGGCTAACCGAGCCGTCAGATAAAGACATTACTTGTCATTACTATTGACATATATCAACTCCAAACATACCATTTCCCCCCTTATTGCGTAGGTCAAGAAGACATAAAACACACTGTCACAGCACTCATAAGTTATTACAGAGTATCACTCGTTACAGAGGGCTCACTTGAATTACAGACGGCGTAATATCGCGTAATATTCGGCACGCGGCGGTAATACTCGGCAATATTTTAACGCAGCAATGGACGGTGGAATGGCGATAATCAGATAGCAGACGGCTACTTGAGGGGGGAATTTGATCGGGTAACGTAGAGGGGACAGGATTTTTGTTATTGTGCCTTTTTGAAGGGGTTCGCATAGAGGATTGGAATTTGGAACACGTTTAGTAATTTTGACGGATAGTTGTCAATATCACGCACGTGCGTGGTCTACTAATGTACGGTCGAAATTGCGTGCTATTGATATGCGTAATTTAAACCACTCTTACTTTGTTCTCACTATCTTAAGGTACTAAAATGTACATCTACTTTTGAGTGACTATTTACAACCCTGCATGAGCAAAAACGGCAAAAACCTAAAAATAAAATAAAAAACCAGCCAAGTGCAAGTCAGACTCGCACATAAATGGTTCCGTCTTATACATATACGGGGGCAACCTTTAATTTTATTATAATTATTATACCGGCAGTAGAAATACATACTCCGTAAAAAATTCAAGAAATCAGCTGGACTGCATAAAAAAGCTGATAGCAACCGCAGTGCCGTCCTCACTGGACATGGGATGGATACGTAAAAATGCATAGATCCTGAAAAAACCGCAAGTGCTAAGCGTAATTAGAAACCATTACCGGTTGAATATTAAGGGTCGAAATAACTTTTATTAATTATTGCTTTATCAATTCACAAAGTCCCACACTACCCGCATAATTATGCAATCATGTTATGTAAAATGTTTAGTGAGTCACATCTTCCTGAATTGAAACAGCGAGTATCAATTAACCAGTCTATAAAAACAAACAGGCCACCTCTTTGCCGATTCCGCACCAACTCAAGAGCATGTGACATATGGGGCGCGGGTGCGGTTGAGCCGCGTGACAAATGCGGTGCGTGGCCGTGGCGTGGCGTGGCCGTACGTGACATAATGCGAGGTGGTAATTGTTACTAGGGCATGCAGTTCGTATAACCAATACAGTAATATTGTAGACAACTATGATTTAGGTCTGTTCGTTGTGGCGATATGTTTGTACGAAGGCAATGGCCAAAGGTAATCTTCAGACAGTAATCTCAAGTCTGTAATCTCAAGAATTAAATCCTAAGACTAATTGCTTAGCCAGTCTTTTCACAGGATGTCTTTCTCCCATACCGGACCCAACAATGCAATGTCTGCTGCCTGAGGCCAGGTTAAAAGGTGAAAATGGTTGTATGACATGTCCTTAATATAAGAGTAATTTATTGTTTGCTCATACATGAAAAAAAAACAAGTTTTTTTTAACGTTGTTAATATCGCTCCGTTTATTCCTTAATTAATGACAGAATGGAATCGAGCTAACTTAACTTCCAACTTCGATTTTGAAAGTACGGCCTCAGTTTTGATTTTGTTCTTAGACCAACGTCGAAAACAAAGTTTTTTTTTATGGCATAGAGAAGACAAACGGGCACACAGGCCACTTGATGGTAAGTGAAAACTGTGACCCATAGACATTCGCATTCACAAGACTGCAATGCAATCCTAAGACTGCAAATGCGTCCAACCCTGAGGGCTAAGATGGAATGCTTCTATGCTAGTCATTTCACCGGCTGTCTTATCCCCAAACCGGAACACAACAATGCGAACACTGCTGTTTGGCGGTAGGTTAATGGATAAGATGGTGGTAGCGATCCGGACGGACCCTGCACAAGGTCCTACCACCCGCAAATAAGCACTTAACCGACTTACGATTTAATTTGATACCTAAATAACACATAGTTCCATAGGCATGGGTATATTTCTAAAATGTTACTTACATTCAACTTTAGTGAAATAGCTTTTAAAACGATCTTCCTCTTTCTCACTTTCATACTTTACGAACTTTACCCAAAAGAGCTTTTTAAGAGCTATTGCACCTGTACTTAAAGTCTAAATTTTATCTACTGAGCTATTTTGTGTGTCATTATTCTACACGACCAATCTAGCTCGGAAGTGCACCGCCAAGTCCTGTTTATTCTCACCTCGACACGAATTAGAATTATTACGGCCCAAACGTTATGCAGCGTAATTAATTACCGCCACGTACAACTGTAGACTCTCAGGGCACGCATTAAGCGCTATAATTGCTTTGTTGAAATGCCTAATGCAAAGATTATCTCATTGCATGCGTAGATATGCAGTTTCAGTTGTAACATTCAGTGCCTAGAGCTACATTTGGTGTCTAATTTGTTTAGGAATTAAGGTGTTTGGTGCTGAATGTTTTAATGGCGACATCACACGAGTAATTATACGTAATGGGAACCGAGGATTCCGCTTTGGGAGCGTCATAAAGTGGAATTGTTTTTGTGACGTGCGAGCTTGGCGGTTTTGTTACGTGCACGTTCTATTTAACATGGTTAGGAGGTATTTGTAAAAAGTTTTAAATGGAATTAAATTTGTTTAAACGTTTATTTGTATTTCACGTCATAGATTTTATTATTTCATCGAACGCTATTTTAAGATATCTTAAATATTAATAACGTAGGTTAGGTTAGGTTAGGTTATACTTGTAACTGCCAAAATAAATTGAGTTATGCGGTGAGAAAACCCTTTCGATTAAATTTAAATTTAACGTGACCATACGTTCCTTGAAAGAGGATTTGATAAAGTAATAGTTACCCAGTTACACTATGTCCATGTCCGTCAGTAATTTTATTTGGAAACTATTAATACTCAAACAATAAATAAATATCAGGGGGCAATATCACACCAATCTCTAGACTTGTACAGTCAAGGAATTTAATTTCCAACCCACCTAAGGTTCAAATTCGTATAGCAAACTGTCGCCATAAAAGCTATCTATTTAGAGCACGACGTTACTTTGACATATCGCATGCATTGTTTTATGTTAGTAACAAGGCAACAGATTAACTACTTTCACATGGTGAACTGAACTTTACAAAGGGTACTAGACAACGACATAAATACTTATACGGAGAAATATACACTTAAATACATAGATAACATCCATGACTCAGGAAATAACACTACAAATATTCGTGCTCATCACACAAATATCTGCCCTTACCGGGATTTGACCCAGGACCGGTAGCTTCGTAGGCACGGTCACTACCAACTAGGCCAACGCGTTGTCAAATAATAAATTAATGTTTATTACGAAATGAAAAAAGAATGTTAGTGTAACTTTCCCTTAAAGTGCGAAGTGAGAATCTATTTTCCGGGTGACTTACTAAGGAAATAGTAATTGTATTTTTTATTAATTTATCCCCACCCCTTGATAAAATAAATATAAATATAGCATGTTTGTATTTAATAACTTGCTACACACTTACTAATAAATCATACCCAATTTTTCCCACAGAACACCCCTCGCGTAATATCTTCGAAAAATTCCAAACGTCAGTCTGTATGTAATTGGGGTGGAAAATTTATAGTTTTTCGAGAATTTTATAGCCCCCTGTATTTAACGTCTTTGTGAACGATTACCGGAGATGATTGTCACCCTCGGGGTTGTTATTTGAGGGCATAACCGTCTAGGGGCAAACCGCCTTGGGGTAAAACCGAGGGTTTTGTGTTAGGTTTGTGGTAATGTGCTTCCGGGGAAGTTATATTGGAATAAAACAAGCCAAGTGCGTGGATTGGAAAGGACGCATTTGCAGTTGTAAATGACTTGAGGCCGATTAGTACAAACTGAAGATTATTCTAAAAATGTGGGTTGTAAAGATCGTATCAAGTGGAAAGAAGTGGTCTCTGCCTACCCCTCTGGGAAACAGGCGTGATTTAATGTATGTATGTATGTGGCTTTAAATCTTTAAATTCTGTTCGTGATGCGTGCGATCATTTATTTCTAAGTAACGACTTATGGGTGTTTCATTGTGTGTTGAAAAATGCTTAGAGTAAGTTTAACTTGAGCAAAAAATAACAACCAAATAATGGGGTGTTATTCTGTCAAAAACAACGGACGCGCTAAAATGTGTTTGTTCGCTCTGACGGGACTACTTAAACTCGCCGCTGCGATTTCGCTCGGTCGCGCGACCGTCCGTTGTTTTTGAGAAAATAACACCCCTGGTTACCTGTAAGTAAGAAACAGTTTATACTTAATTTTTTGTCCATTGTCGGTAGTAATTTTGATAAATACCTTCGACCTTTAAACCTTGCAATGCAATTTTTACAAAGAATAACAGTTATCAAAGTAATACAAGTAATGCATCAGTGGCTTAAGGTTTATATTTATTTACTCCGAAAACCCATAGTTCCAGTTTATGACTAGGTAATGGATAAGGACAGATGATGGCCACTTGATTCTTATGTTACATTTTGAGACACTCTATTTGTAACCTTATGACCTTTGATTGGTGCGTTCAGCTTAAAAAACCAACACTGGTGCAGTCATCGATAAAATAAGGCTAGTACCCTAAAGCTTGTCAACGAACTAACCTATCTTGTCCTGTCTAAAGAATAAACCCACAGTGTACAACACCCCAACAGCGTTTATACAGGATGTTCCACGTTATACAAAACAAAATCGCTTTAATAAAACTAGGAAATCCTTTGTAACTGTAAACTGGAAGCACTATCCGAGTACAGTCTAGACTCTAGACTCTAGAATCCGCCGTGCTAGACCAACTGTGAGTGATAACGGATAGCGTCTCACGCGGTTGCATGAGAAAACAATTCGAGGACGAGTGCAGTTTTCGTGCGAGCTGCAGTTAGATGCAAGCGTGTGTGTAAAATGTAACATATTATTATTGTTTTGGTATGCAGCTATAATTAAAATTTAAAAAACAAAACGGGAACTATGCTGCGTAGGGTTCCGAAGCCTACAAATTTAAACTGATTTTAGCTGATTTTTTAATAATATGTACATGATTGATTTTTAAGAGTTAGCCAACGACGTAGATACTCACTCAATGTCATAATGTAAAAAATAATATGGGGTCTGAAATCCATTTGAAATTTGCAATCGCAGGACTACAATCTAAAGACTGCAATCTTAAGACTGCAATTGCTATGCCAGCCCTGAAAACTACGATAGAATCTCATTACCAACTATTGACTTGAATAAGTATTTAGAAGAAGTAAAAGTAGTATTAATTTCTAACGTAATCTAAGTATGTCAGAGCATTCTAAAGTCTATAGTGCCCGGCCGTTACAAAGTCAATCGTGACACCTGTCATTCCAGTACAAATAGTTATAACCTCAAAGCGAAGAATAGGTTATAAATCGTACTGTGATGACAGATGTCAGGATTGACTTCGTAACGGCCGAGTACTACAGTGAATTCTTTACTCGGAATTCATTTGAAAAAAGAGCAACGCAGTATTTAATTTATTATAACAAACAGGTGGTTCCATCTTTAACAAAAAGTTGCTACAATCAAACATCGTCACGTATAAAGCAACTGAGGCAACTGAGGCAACTAGCGACCCCGTTATCGCTATCGACATCTGTAACTTCGATGGGCGTCTCTAAGTGAGTAAGTTCCGACAAGTTTTCGCATAAATTACGTAGATAAGCGAAAATATTGTCTTCGGAGGCATATTTTCTGAGTATCTTCGCCGAAAGATAATAAAGTTTCGGCCAAACAATGGAGTCTGTAACTCGATTACAAATCGTCTTGTCTTAATATGTCCCTATGTCGAATTTATTGGTCGATCGTAGCTTGTTTTTATTTAATTTTGTTTTGGGGAGTTTTCGCTGAAGAAATATTATTGTGTTATGTTTAACAGTAATGGATTATTATCGTAGGAGGCAGCGAAATAAAGACCACGTCATTTTGTTGAGGGAATCTGTTCCGGGTTAGGTATTCAGCTTTCTAGAGATTTTCTAGACTACGGATATCAAAGTCTTGTAGCCAAGAAGCCATGTGCTTTTCGGAAATTAAATGCAAACAAACAGCAAAGGTATATTATAATTCAATATTTTACAGATCGAAAGTAAGGGGAAGGGAATCGGAAGAATCAAATCGGAGAAATACTAGAAAAGGGCCGAATTTTAAGTATCCAAAACCGACGTGCGTGCATGACTCGATGTATGAATGTGGAAGAAGAGAAAGAAATTAGTCAAGATCGTAGCAAGTGGAAAGAAGTGGTCTCTGCCTACCCCTCTGGGAAACAGGCGTGAATTAATGTATGTATGTATGTATCATCTTAACTAATATGAGGAATAAAGAAGTGTGTTTGTAGTAAAAGTGGACAATAAAGAGATGTCATATTTTATCTTATCTTATGCACCAGCAGCATCGGATAATGCACTTAAAGTTAAAAAACTCATTGGTACATGGTGACCGTGAGACCGTGAGTTGTATAGAGAATTTAACAAACCTTAAAGTTCTGTCATCTCTCATACCATATATCTCTTGTTTTATACTCAACTTATTTTTAATTTTTTATACGTTTGTTCTTATCCAATTCCGACCACATTATATAATTATCATGTGTGTTTGGTTGAAATGCAATTCAGCTGCATAATTGCGGTTTGGCTGCGGCTTTTATGCAATTGACACAATATTATCGAAGTTTCCCACTGCACAGGATTTTTCCAACATGATAATTAAAAATAATAATTTTAATTTTTTTTTTTTCCTTAAATGCAGAGATTTGAGAGAGAGAGACTAATGGGTCAACAATTGTATTTTCGTCTATGAGCTCGTCAGTGAGTTTATTTGAGAGAATAAACCTACAGAAACGAACTACCCACCTACTTATGTATGTGTATTGTTCTCTTGTAGGTTCGTGCAGAAATTAATACCTATATCTGTACATAATAAGAGAAAAAAAGAAGAGAAGCTATCTAGGGATAAGTTCACCTTTGTACATTATTTTAATAACAATGTAGTAATATTTTCATTTTTGTGCAATAAAGAGTTTACATACAAACATACATACATAATAAAAGTCCCAGGGTAGTACCCTGGGACTTTTATTATGTATTATAGGGTAATAGGGCTTTTATTAATATATTATAGGGAAGTGACCCTGGGACTTTTATTATGTATGTATGTTTGTATGTAAACTCTTTATTCTCTCAAAAACGACGGTCGGACGGAAGGACGATTGAATGTCCAAGCGGCGAGTTTAAATAGTCCCGTCAGTGCGAACATAACATATTTTAGCACGTGCATTTTCAAATTAAGCAGCATGGTTTCTCTCAATAGATCGAACGTATAAGGCCATTACGGGAATTAAACAAGGGATCGCTAGCTAGACCAACCGAGTGGTTAAATGATTATGATAATACTCAAAAACTAACAAAATAATAAAAAAAACTTTTATATGGGTTATTATAGTAGTTATTAATTTCCATACACCTATTTAAAACGCAGGCATAAATTCGCATAAATCCGATATGTAGACTCGCGTGAGAGAGCAGACAGCCATTTGCATTTTTATTTGATTTTTTTGTGAAAAACATGCGTATGACAGAAACGGAAATTGTGAATAATTTTGATGTTTTAAAAATGGATAAGTTTATTCCAGCGCTTTTGTTTGAGAGTTATAGGGTGTTACTGCGTAGTGATCACAATAATTGGATCAGTCTTGCAGGAAAAAATATAAAGTTATTTTACATGGGCTATTACGGGTAATTTTATAATTACCTATCAATTTTTTTATTTATTGAAACAATGTAGTACCGAATAACTCTTCAAACTTCAGCATTAAAGTGCGAACTTCTGATTTGATCATATTGCATTGCCCTTCAATGCACTTTATGCCAATTTTCATCTCAATTAGATGTCAACAAGTACCTAGTCAAAAAATCGATTACAAATAATCAAGAAAGGCAAATTAAATAGATGCATGTAAAAATACTACTTATTATTGATACATAAAATGTTTGTTTAATACACAGTGAATTTTATAATGTATAAACGCGCTACTAGTTCTCGACCACTATTCCTTGACAACTTGTCGTAGCTTAACTAAAGGGTCACAAATCAAAATGACTGTGTTTGTGTTGCATTTAAATTGGGAATGTTATACAGGGTGAAATCTAAGTCGTGATTCCAATGATCACCTCTGTGTTCTACCCACGAGTATGAACAACTTTCACTATGGGACCAACTCTGAAATATCGAAAAAAAAATCAGCTGTTTCATAGAAAAGTTCAATACGCACTCGACCAAAATGTATGAAGCAGCTGTTTTTTTTTTTCGATATTTCAGATTTGGTCCCATAGTGAAAGTTGTTCATACTCGTGGGTAGAACACAGAGGTGATCATTGGAATCACGACTTAGATTTCACCCTGTATACTTTAAGTTTTAAATCAAACTATATCTGTTTTTGTGTTGTGGCGCTTTTGTATTTAAGCAGCGTTGTGTCCACAAGCAGAGCAAACCCAATTACCAAGAGTACAGTGAAAAACTACATTATTTCCCTTGTTATGCCGATAATTCTGCGACGGTCGGGCTTATTTCCGCGTCGTGTCTACTGGATTTATAGCTCTGCGGAAATTGACTGGCGACTTGCAGGCCCTTTATCATATGGAATATTGTGTACGCTATTGTTGAGTGGGTAGAGAATATCATTTAACCGGTTATAACCGGTTGTAACCGGCTATTTGCATTCCCTAGTGGGTAGCTTCTAGTTGCATTTTGGAATAAATAAATATCAAGGCTCATGACCGCATGGCTTTTACTATAGATATTAGACAACGATAATAGTAGTTTATGCAATAGTTGTATAAGAGAGGCCAAAAAATATGAGTGGCGTGTGTTACGATGTGAGCCGAAGGCGAACATCGTAAAGGTAAGCGCCACGAGTGTTTTTTGACTTAGTTATACACCGTTGCATACAATACTTTTTCTACTAGGTTTCAAAAGAAATGCAAAACTAAGCGAAAAAACTTACAAACGAACGAACGAAGTAAAGAACAACAAACGAGCGGGAAACAAGAAAATGACAAAATATACATGTGTCTATGGTTTAGGTACTTTGTTTTTAAATTGACGGAATGGAAAATAGAATTATTTGCAATTCCAAAACATTTTAATTTGACCAATCAGAATACTTCACCAAATTAAATCCACCAATCACAATACACATCGACTGTCAAACGGAACGATAGGTTCTTTTAGGTACGTGTTTCTCTATAAGTAATTTAAATCTTTTAAAAAAACTTTGTATTTCGTATCAACCAACCAGAATACAGCTATTTTAAAATCGACCAATCAGGTAACTGAAATCATTTCTCAAAACATTAGGTAATTTATAGTCCCTATTTCACAATCGTTAGAATATGATTAAATCGATTGTGCAACGCTAAGCTTTGGCAGCTGGCCGTATCGTTTTATCTCAAAAACGCACAAGTGCTGTTTTGGGGCATAGACAAGATAGACTTTTCTCTGGATTATTCTGCGGACATATTATGTATGTTCTTATATTAGTGTTCGTGACTATATAAATGACAGATAAAAGTACAGGAGTAGGAAAACTTACTTATAGATATACAGAAATACATAAACAAAAGCAGTCTTGAGAACGTAATTGTCAATGGGTCTTAGACCCGTATTTATAAACTAATCTCAACTCTATGCTCGTCTTGAGATGTGTCAAAAATGACAGTGTTCTATGGTTTGACGTTTACTTTGACGTATCTTGTGACGCGCATCTCAGCCAAGATGAGTTTAAAAATACGGGCCTTAGATCTCACTTATTTCACCATCATGATAATGACAGGTTACAAATGACATTTCAGTGTACATTTTGCGGCGCGTGTTAACGTCGCAATGTGTACTGAATTGTCAACTGTCACATGACATTGTCAAGATGGTGAAATAGGGGACTGGTGGCTTGTATTAGTTTACCTTTTCATTGCCATAAATAAAATTCCTAGCACTTTGGACAAACCCTTAATTGCTGAAACAAAGCTCCGCAAGAAACATTATTTGAAAAAAAAACATCAACGTTTGTTAATGTGAATAAAATAGCAATATAATTTAATAGAAGAATAATGCGGTATGCAATAATATAGACAGACCGACATAAACTCACGCCTTTATTCCCAGAGTGGGGTAGGCAGAGCTACAAAATTACCAACAACTCTAAAAACTTGTTGATAACTCTGTAACCACACTTTGCACACTTCGGCTAAGATGTTTACCAGTGTATTAGTGACAGGTTGCAAACCCAATAATATAGATTTATAATATTATTAAATCACAGCTAAAAATAAGTCTATCACCAACTACACTCACGCTGTATATACCTCTATCGGAAAACTGTCACCTACAGGGTGTGTTTTAGCTCTTTATACAGCTCAAGATTTATACGATCCCGACGAATTATCGGAGAAATACGTCTCATCGCTCGGTCTGTCAACGCCGGGCGGAGAAGCTCTATAACCGACTCAGTACCCGTACCATGAGTTACGATTACCGTACTCGCTAGCGAGTCGAATGCTATGTCCCTCGCACTATATAAAAATACTACGAGGTCTGTAAGGGACAGAGCATTCGACTCGCAAGCGAGTACGGTAAGTGTAACTCATGTTAACGGTACAGGTTGGAGAACTTTTAGAGCAGTTGGGTTATTCTCTTTAATAAAATTATGAAGTAGAGACTTGCACGTACGAATAGGTGAATAAATAGGCGGGACACAATCACACACATTGATCTAGCCCAAAACTAAGCTCTAGGCTTGTATAGTCTACGTCAAAAGTAGACAAACATTAACTGTCCTAGTAGATATACACCCGCGTAAGCAATGTCAAACTAGATTGTCAAAATATGTTGTACAAAAGTCAGTATCTACTTTTATACAGATAAATACGTAATAAACATTCAATACTTAGCTTTGCTTACCTTAGTTTTTTTTTTCTGTTTTGCCTACTGGTTGACTGGTAGAGAATGCCATTGGGCATTAAGTCCGCCATTTGTACTTTATTGTATTTTGTGCAAAGAAGTTTAAATAAATAAATAATAATAAATACTCAGAAACAAATATATTTTGTTGTCACATAAATATTTCCTTGTATCATCAAACCTTCTAGCATTGTAGCAATCAGAGTTACTACTAACTAGGCGTAAGATCGCGGTGCCTGAATTTTATTCTAAACTAGCTTTGGCTCGCGTCTTTATCCGCGTAAATTTCGATTATCGTCATTCCCTAGAGAACATTTAAATGGTCCAGGGTATAAAGCTCAAATTTCCAAGTCCGTCGCCGTTACAGCGTGAAGGAGCAACAAACAAACACAACGTTAATTTATATTAGTAGATATTTTTTTTGTCAATTAAATCCCATGTAGATAGCTGTTTTCTCCCCCGCGTCTCCATATCAAGTATGTTCCTTACAGACAAATAAAATTGACAGTGTAAAGTTGTATAAAAATCAATAAATAACACGCCACCAGTGCAAATTACAATTGTTCTTGTGAGCTAATATTTGACCCCAAACGGATTCGAACCCGCGGCCACTCATTTATAAACGTCGGCGGCAGCCGTCGCCAATATAGAAAGATGACGATACTCTATCGATTGCTTGTAGATGTAATGAATCGTAGATGCGACTGCTTAAATGACTTACCTTCATGAACCAGTGGTGATGCATTCCAACTTCAAAAAAACACAAATTGTTAAGTAATAGTAGTAAACACATTTCTAAGTAAAGTTTGGCTATCACTTTGATAAAGAAATTCTAGTCTAGAGCGAGACTACAAAAAACTAAACTTCTTCTGGCCCAGAAAGCTTTTGTTCTATATAAAGCAGTTCCATAATAAAAAAAAATAAGTTTTTGATAAGTTCTTGTAAAACTAAGATGTTTTGGGACTGATTTTTATGCCTATTGTACTTTTAATTAAACTAACGTGTCAAAAGTCTGCATTACGAGTAAGTAGGTAAAGCAAAGATTCAGTAACTACCTTTAGACAATATTATAAGATCACCTCTTAGATATCACAGACAGATTGGTCTAATAAAATAAAATATTTAAACTGAACATTCTGATAAACAAATACGAAAAGTTTAATAAAAGCCTGTAAAAAGAATCTTGAATAATTTTAAATTAATTCATCAAATTCCTATAAGTACGATGTATCTATTACTCCACTACCTCTACCATCTAAACCCTTAATACCTAGGGTTGTCACATTCCCATAAATTACGAGCGGGGAACTTAACGCGAAATTAAACAACAATTCCGGGGTGAATACATTTTACACAAGCTGGCCCTTGATTTGAGAATAATTTCAGTTTGATGTAGAATAGGATAGTTTGTTTTGTGGTTTGCGTTTGTGAACAGTTGTGTTTTGCATAGTTATTATAATGTTTTCCTTTAAATGCATAAAATTATACGTTTGTTTTTGTCCATCAAACTCGTTATAATATGTATGTATGTATTGTATTTTTTTAACGAGAATAATTAGGAACGCTAAAGGTTTGTACAAAGGCGGACTTATCACTTTAAGGGAACTCGTCCAGTTAAACTTTCAGCGATTGAGAGATAAAGAAAAACTATCAATGGCTAAACCTACAACAATTAAAGACACACAAGATAGATGTATTTAAGATGAAACTAAAATTGTTATTGATTCAGGGACCAAAGTGCAGTTTCTATTTAGCTCATAAAAACAACACTTTTGCATTAACATAGAAATTTAGCTTTGCTAATTAGCTTGCTTCGGCTTTACCAGCCATCTTATCCCTACACCGGAACACTGTACAATCTCGAAATAATCACATAAAATTACATCTTATTTATCTCGAAATAATCACATAAAATTACATGTCTAACATATAGCAAGCTTTAAATACTCGACTACTTGCTTTTATTCCTTACCCAGCAGTTAAAAGTCCTTTATAATTACAAATTACAAAAAACCTCTTTTTTTTTTGTCTCTTACGTTGAACTGAACCTAGTAAGTTAAAAACCCAGTTTTAGAAAGTACACCCTGTAACATAATATCCATCAGGCCTTAGGGACTGCAAGAAATGACATTACAATAATCATTTTATTGGTAAAATTATTGAACTTAGTAATCCAATAGCAGCAAAATTGTGATTTGATAACAATTTGGCAAATATATCTCAATTCAGGTTCGCAGGCGGCCGGCGTTTGTCATTTGTGGTCCAATTTAATACCCACATGTGCTTCGGGGGAGGTTATAGGACATAGACGTAGCGATTCATTTTGAAATATCGAATATAAATTGTCGGTGAAACTGCAAAACCGTGTAAGTAATATTTTTATTTAAGAGCAAAATACACCTTACTTTTTAAATCAATAAGGTGCATTTTGCTCCTTAATACATTTGTTATTTACGCGGTCTAAATCCACGAACGCGCGTCCCGTCGTTCGGTTTGATATTGCGTTTACAAAGAAAATATCTTATTTTATTTTATTTATTTTTTATTTATTGTAAAGGGAAACATACAGCAGATAAAAAAAAAATGTGAAAAATATGACGTCATCGTATTTAAATTGCTCGGAAATGCGACAGAACTTTCTTGAACGTATTTTGAATCTTAAATATATTAACATCAATTGCATAGCACAAACCAAAGTGTTAATAATAATCGGCTTTCTATCGCTTTCACACTTTCTCTGGCATCTAACTAATAAAATATGTACGAGTATAAATGCAAAAGTTGTTTGTAACTCAATCACGTCAACGGCTGAACAAATTTGGTTAATATTAGAATAGTTCGAAATTGCACAAAAGCTACTTTTTATCCCGGAGAAATAAACGGTTTCCGCGGGAAAAGCGATAAACTACTTTTTTTTAAATATAATGGCAGTCCACTTGCGGTATTTGGGGATAAATTACTTCTACACAGAAAGAGTCCCGGACAACAGCTAGTAATAACTATACTGACAGATTCCACAAAAAGTGAGGCAGCGTTAGAGACGAGTGGAATTAATGCTCTGCTTTGGCTGTATTTATTTCAATTTCAGTCCATTCGTGACAAAATAAACACTAATTATCTAAATAAAAATAAACAATACCACAACAACTAAAAAACAGCAACCCGCTCTTTATCTCTCCTTTTCCCCCTCTATACACTGCCAGCTACCGTTACCAATACACATAAAAGGAACCCGCTACCCGCCTACGCTCCCGCTCCGCCTATCACCCAGCGCACACAGCTGGCCAGTGTTAGTAATACACATAAGCGATCCACTTATTTGTCTCGCGCGATCACGTGCCAATTTTATAGCATCGCCATCGTAAATTGAAATTGCGTACGCGCCGATGCTACGTATGATTTAGTGTAAAGGATTTTGGCCCGGAATTAACCCAGTTTTTGAGGAAACATGGGCGGTTGCGTGTGAATTGGGTTGGATACAGCGTTTGTTTATTAGCTGTTGCAAAAGGAAATATACAATGTAAAGCAAAAGTATTACGTTAACCATGTTTATTCGTATATTTTGTACCAAATATACGTCTGCCGTGTACAAAACGCATACAATTTCTTGTCAAAAGCTGTAATATTAAGCTTCTTTGCACCCTAATATCTTAAGACTTAAGCATTCCCTTTCTTTCCCCTAAGACTGAACATAAAAGACTAGGAGCCGTGAACCTCACCCGTGACCACAAAGTATTAACACGCCCTATATGAGTAATAAAGGCACCCCTGTATAATCCATAACTCTTAAACCCTGTAGGGTCGAGGGTGGATCATAACTCTCGAATGGCACACAAATTGCATTTCTAGCACTGAAGCCGTGTCAATGGTTGTAGAGACAGCAATATTGTAGAAGGTGTAGTGCTATTGATGTTATTTAGGAACCATTTTACAACTTACCTTGAAATGTCGCATTTTTTTTCTGATTATTGGAGTAAATTGTTCAAAATTAAATAAATCTATACTATATTCATACTAATATTACAAAGCTGAAGAGTTTGTTTGTGTGTTTGCTTGGACGCGCTAATCTCAGAAACTACTGGTTCGATTTGAAAAATTATTTCAGTGTTAGATAGCCTATTTATTGAGGAAGGCTATAGGCTATTCATCATACTTACATAAACCGAAGCGAAGCGAAGGCGGGTCGCTAGTAAATAAATAAATATTAGCGGGACAATGGCACACCAATTGACCTAGTCCCAAACTAAGCACTAGGCTTGTACTATGGGTACTAGACAACGATATAAATACTTATATAGAAAAACATACTTAAATACATAGAAAACATCCACGACTCAGGAACAAATATTCACGCTCATCACACTGCCCGTCGTCGTCTGCCCTTACTGGGATTTGAACCCAGGACCGCTAGCTTCGTAGGCAGGGTCACTACCAACTAGGCTAGCGTTTCGTCAAAAAATCACTTATTGTAATCAAGAAATATTTAAAAAACTATGTTTCCGCTTTGCTTTTGTGCTGTAAATATTTAAAAACTTTAAGGGGCTGTGTAGGATAAATCAAATAGGTAAATATGATTTTGTCTCTAAATATCAAAATAAATATTATAATATATAAGTTAGTACTTGTATTATCCCTTGTATGTACCTAAGTGGTGGTAAAAGGCCATTTCTCACAAGAGTTCTTTTTTTAAACAAAACAAAAATATTTCAGCGTATCACACAAGACTTACGACTTATTATTAGTTTACTATTCTTAAAAAAAAACGTTTTCTATAATCTTCACAACTTCTAAACTATCAACTTATTTAGCTAAATTTAACAGTTTAAAAATCAACTTTTCACCTCAAACGAATCAGCCCAAAAACGCGATCATGTATAACTAGAAAATATTTTAATTGTACAGTCGAGGAAATTAATTCCTAGACCATTTTGGACTATGTCAAAGTGACACTGTAAATAAAATCATGAGAAGTCTCTTACGTTTTGGTTGATTACGTCGCTATGACGTAGTCATACGCTGCTTGAAATCGTAATCAAATTTGTAAACAAATCAGACTTATCGTACCGTAACTCAGGAGAAAGTCGTATGGGGAAAAAGTGTATTCACGCACTCTTCTCGATTCCAACTTGACCAGATTGAGTGGCACCTCTATTCTGCAACCACAACGCAACTCTACGTCACCTTGAACGGATACTTGTGCGAAAACTGCCAGCTGCTGTTAACGCAATTTGGATAATCGTTAGTGTAAATAAATAGCAGAGCAAAACGCAATTAGTCCACTATTGAGAGCCGAAGGCGAGGGTGTCACTGTAACACTACCCTCCTATTTCAAATAACGTATTTACCACCCTGAACTCACCTAAAATTGAACCTTATGTAAGTATAAATACAATTGCACTTACAATAGTTACTAATTAGTTTTATGACAGTTGTAATTTTTGAAAATCGGCAGTTTGTGTAGGGTCCAAAAGGATATCAATTTAATAAGTAAATAGTGAAGGCGTTTACAAGGTTGATTGCTTTCTGTTGACAGTCTGTCGAAACTCTTATATGGTGCTCACTAGGCAGAGGTCTTACCAAAGTAAGGGCTGCCACAGACGATTAGTTGGGCTGACAGGCCGAGAGAGACGCGGATATTTGATAGAACGAGAAAGTTAAATACGTCTCTCATTATAACAAATAGCTACGTCCCTCTCGGCCTGTCAGTCCAACTGATCGTCTGTGGCAGCCCTTAGTTTAGGACTTTGATCGTAGTCGCATTCACAAGACCTCAACAACTAAACAGTAAGATGTCTGCCTATTTCTCTTGTGTATTTATAACCATCTCTTCTTTATGTTATCTGGAAAAGATTACTATTTAGAAATAGGACTGCCTGTTGACTCACTTTTTTTTTATGGCATAGTGAAGACAAACGAGCACACAGGCCACCTGATGGTAAGTGGAAACTGTGACCCATAGACATTCGCATTTACAAGACTGCAATGCAATCCTAAGACTGCAAATGCGTTGCCAACCCTAAGGACTAAGATGGTATGCCTCTATGCTAGTCATTTCACCGGATGTCTTATCCAAAAACCGGAACACAACAATGCGAACACTGCTGTTTGGAGCTAGGTTAATGGATAAGATGGTGGTAGCGATCCGGACGGACCCTGCACAAGGTCCTACCACCCGCAAGAATAGAATGCACCAGCAATACTATGTAATCTGTATCTATTTTTTTTTTTCAATGCGTTCCTTAGTCTATGTGGTGTTCATTAAAATGTTTTGTATTGAATGTCAAAGGCAAAATGACTTTACCCAGTGGAATAACTTTGAAGCTATCGCTACAGAAGTTAGCGACAACACTTCATAGCATTATAATAAATAACAAAACCCACAAACACAAATTAATTAAACGCAGACTGCTCAATCCAATAAACTAACCGATATAAATTAGGACAGATGTTCCGAACTTTCAGCCCGAAGCAATGGCGGCGCCGAAACGGTCTGCGGTATTTGACTAAGCTATAACCCTTCTCGATATAGATGAGAGATATAAACAGGATATCAGTAAAAACCCGAGGAAAACAAATGATAATAATAGTAATAATAATATCAGGGGACTATGTCACACCAATTGACCTAGTCCCAAACTAAGCTCTAGGCTTGGACGATGGGTACTAGACAACGATATAAATTGGCAGAGTGCAAAGTGGGTGGAGGGGGTAGCCTAAACGATCACAGCGCTCGCTACGGCAAAAATTGACATTTTTGTCGCTGACTTGAGCTGTCAAATCCATATTGCAGTAAACATTTTCTAATCGTTTTTGAGATAAAAATATGGTCCTGGTAAGAATGTGTTGTTGTGAATTGTAATAACACCGAGAAGAATAGCGACTGTAAATTTTACCAATTTCCAAGACCATGGTGGAAACGAGACCAAAGAAATAAGTGGATATTTGCCGTAAGAAAGTCACGAGTAGGCTCATTTCTCACTGAAAACAACAATTTTAATATTTTTGACAATAATGTTACTGACTACCATTGTCCAAAATTGTGTAATAAAGTAAAATACCACAAGATTTCATTAATATTTTTCACAATATTTACTTACTTCTTGTTTGACAGCGGTGACAATATTGTCCATAATGGCCGCCTGTCACGTGGCGCTGTCGTCGCGAGAAATATATAATAAAATACATAGAAAACATCCATTACTCAGGAACAAATATTTGCGCTCATCACACAAATATCTGCCCTTACCGGGATTTGAACCCAGGACCTCTAGCTTCGTAGGCAGGGTCACTACCAACTAGGCTATCGCGTCGTCAAATGATATTTTTTTTTTAATTTGTGTCCGAGTTGTTCCGTGTGCTTAGATTGGCGAACCCACGAGGCCTAATATGACTGCGCTTATCGCATCGCATGACAACATGTGGATAAAACATTCGTCACTTTCTGACACGTACAGTCACGAGATTTAATTTGGTACCCACCTTAGGTCCAAAGTCAATCTGACATTCTACAACAATAAGGTTGATATTCCTAAAAGTTACAAATGACTTGACATCTCTAATGACATTTACCACTTTAAGCATATTTTTCTTGAAATGGTTCCCAAATTAACGCTCGTGACCGTACATAAGTTAGAGAGTGACGGATGCTTTATCCACATTTTGTCACGTGATAAACAGCCTTGCTAGGCCCGCAGATTTAAGAAACTAAATCCCTTACTTATAAACGTGGAATAAGCTTGGAATAGTTTATGCCATGCTTTGTCCTTATCTGTAATTGTGACATTTGTATCTGACAGAAAGTGACAAAGCATGGCATAAACTAATCCAAGCCTAATCCATGTTTATAAGTAAGGGGGTATATCTCTTAAGCGGCCTAACCAGTTTTCATCAAACTTACGGCGAGTTGTTTGATTAGTAGTTAATTGTTTTTTTAGACGTATTTTCTGATATTTTTATTGTACTGTATAAAAAAATCCGATCGCCTCCTTTCCTTATAGACAGACATATTTTCTGATAAAAAGTTCCGAACGCTTTTTTTTCTTATTTACATATTTTCTGATATTTCTATTTTCTTGTATAAAAATTTCCGACGCTTTCTTTTCCTATGGACATAATTTATTTACTGTTATGTATTTGTCTTGTGAGATCATTTTGACAGAAGAAATTTTTGTCACAATAGCGATTTTTTCCCAATAACAATGACATCGTAATAGGTAGGTAGGTTAGGTTAGGTTCGTTTTTATATCAGGCCCTGAGGCCCAAAAATACCGAGAAGTAGGAGCTCTGCAAAGCAGAGCTCTGTCGATTCTGACTAATAAAGTTTTTGGAATGGGACAAAAAACGTTCGAAATATTTTATACAAGAAAGTAAAAATATCAGAAAATACAAGTAACAAATCCGAATTTAAACTATTAATATGTATAACTACTGATCAACGGGCCTTTAGTAAGAACCACTATGCTAGCTTTCTTAAAACAAAGTCCAAATTGTTAAACTTAAATCCCTCCTCTTTTTTCGTCAGTGATAAAATCAAGGAACGCATGTAATGTAATGTGCCCGTGCGGCCTACTTACTGAATAAACATCTTTTACCTTTTTTTTTTTAATTTAGTACGACCGACAGTTATTGTTAAAGAAAGAAGATGCCGAATAACGAATCTAATTTTATAGAGACTACTAGCTGTCTGCGCCCGGCGCCACCCGGTTGTAATTATTTTTCATATAATCCTTATGATATGAAATATACTTTACTATTTTGTAACACGTTCATTGCTATACTTGGTTACACTGTGGTTTATGAACAAGAAAATAACACTTAAGTACTAAAGTAATACGCTCTATTTTTGTCATTTTGGAACGAATAAAAACGACAAAATTAATCAAACTGCAGGCTAGTCTATGTAATAAAATTATTAACAAATTAGATGTTACTTTACGAACTATTCTCAGATCTACTGAACTTACACATAAAATTTCATAAAAATCGGTTTAGCCGTTTTGGAGGAGTTTTGTTACAAACACTGTGACACGAGAATTTTATAGGTTAGATGTTTTAAAGTCTAAATCAAATTTAATTTATTTTTTTAAATTCCGGAATCTAAATTGACCTGTCACTAATAAATCTTAGGATAAAGCAACTTGAAGTGGCTGAAGTTTTTCCGAACAACAATCTATTAAGGGCGCGATAACGCGTCTCGTTTTAAAATAAATTGATTTTATTCAAATTTCTATTAAGGTTGTTCCTTGAGATTGCTGTGGGCAGAGTGTTGGGAGGGTGAGAACTTTGGATGCGGTAATGAATAATTTTAAAAAGGTTATTTTTAAAATAACTTCGATCCGAACTCAAAGTATCCTGGTGTTCACTAGGTATAGATAGAATTTTATTTATCCTCGTAAGGCCCAAGCTAAAATTATGGTATTAGATCTAAACGCCCAATGTTCATTCTAATGTACAGTCAAGGGCAATAATAATGTATACACTTTAGTACCTTGTCACTTTAACCACTGTGACAGTTCATATATGGCAGTTCAAATATGACGACAATTAGACAAGGCACTAAAGTGTATACATATTTTTGCCCTTGACTGTACAATATCTCTACGTCATGTACTTGCGGCCCAAGAAGCGGCGCTTTGGTGGCATGTTTGAAACAAAATGGCCGATATCTATGGATTTTTTTGACACTTCAAATGTCCTCAAGTGTCAAACGTCACTTCTGGCATCTGTCATTCAGAGCGTTTAATCAAAATGGCCGATGGCGGTAAAACCTTAATGGAATGCTTTGAAAAAGTTACTGTACATTGCAATGTACATTGGGCGTTTACTTGTGGGTAAAGCCCAATTTGACTGGGTCTGAGTTACAAGTGTTACTTTGTACATTGTGATGTACACTGGGCCTTAGGAGGATGGTAGAATGTTTATTTTTTTAGCTAAAGGTTAAGTTCAATTAAAGATGACACAATTTTAATGTAGTTTTAAGGTACTGCCAACATGACGGTATAAACAGACCTGCGGGCCTAGTATTGCTGCGTCTATATCGCGTATCAAATATGGATAAAGCATCCGTCACTCTCATACTTATTTACGTGTTAGAAGGTGACGGAAGCTTTATCCACACTTTATCACGCCATAAACGCAGACATATTTACTAGGCCTCCTGGAATGAAAATTAAGCAAAACCAAGAAAAAATTCCAACTTGATAGGTAGTATACTTACTTTAGTATAATTATTTACTTGTCTAAGAGCTTAAAATACCTATTAAGATTTTACAAGCAGCAGTTGAAATTGAATCTTGCGCAAGCACTTTTTAACAGAACAGTTGTCCTGGCGTGTGATATCCATGGGCTTTCCTTAGTAAGTTTATTTTGATTGTCTAAAACTCTACATTGGCAAAACACACCTTGGAAAACAAGGAGTGAAAGTCATTACAAAAAAAACACTTGGGTTTGAAATTATAATTTGTACTAGAATGAAGGGTGATAGATGTCTTATCAACAGGACATTAAGACTGCACCGAGCAAACGTCGAGCGTCCAGTGGCGCTCTCATTACTGTTATGGTGTTTTCTAATTAACTAAAGAATTTCCTTACAATCAGACGATACGTTTTTGTAGCGCAAGTAAAAACACAATTTATGGGATACGTAACAAACTTTAATAACAATACCCTTTGAGTAGTCAGCTTAACGGGAAAAGGTGGCCACTTTTTTCCGTTAAGTTGATAACTCGAAGGTGAATTGTTATTAAACTATGTAATACCCTATAAGTTGTGTTTTCATTTGTAGTACAAAAACCTACCGACCAATTTTAAGAAAATACTTTAGTTTATTAGAATACACAATAATATTAACGAGGGCGTACGCTCGGCGCAGTCTTAAAAACGCCGCATCCACTAATTCAATAACACTTGGCTGTAAAATCTCCACTCGGAGCTTGTAATTGAAAAGTTTCCGCGGGATGTAAAGCGATTTATAAGACAGACGGACTGATGGACCGGCCTTCAGGGTTCCTCGGGTCTTCCCTCATTGGTAGCCATTTCTGAGAGGTGAGTCGAGCTATGTCGTATAAAACTGCTTAATTGAGAATGCATGCGCTGAAATGTGTTTTGTACGCTGTGATAGGACTACTTAAATTCTGCGGTTTATATTACCTGCGTCGAGTTGAAAAGTGATACGCTTTAAGAGTGTCATATCCCTGGATTTGGCATGATTTATCTTCTTTTAACGAATTGGGTGTCAGATTATCTATAGAATTAATATATTTACAATATCTAAATAAAAAATAAAAAACTAATAATAGGTAATATCATAAATCATAACAACAATGTTATCTATCTGTAACTAAATTTGTATTTATAATAAAAAAACGAAAAGTTGCTGCCGAAAGTTTCGAACTAGACTGTCTAACATTTTCAAACCCCGGCAGCTGGGTTTCGGCGTCAAGGGCGGTTGTGAGGCAGCTGTCCACGCTGCGCGCTCTTTTCTGTCTCGTCCGGACTATGAAGTATTTCTTAAAATTGACGTCAAAAATGCTTTTAATTCGGTCGATCGTGGTGCCCTTCTAGCTGCTGTCAAAAAAGAAGTTCCAGAATTATACAGCTATTTGTGGCAATGCTATGGGGCACCATCAAAATTACTTTTCGGTGACAAAATCATATCTTCATGCATGGGTTGCCAACAGGGAGACCCGCTTGGGCCCGTAATTTTTAGCTTAGTCATTCATCCAATTATTTCTGATCTAAATTCTAAATTCAATTTATGGTACCTTGATGACGGTTCCCTTGGCGGGGACGCGTCAACTGTACTACAAGACCTGCAAACGATCATCACTAAATTTTCTAATATAGGCCTCTCATTAAACTTTACTAAGTGCGAAATTTATATACCTGATCACATTTCTTTGGAAAAAAAAATTGATTTCGTCACTAAGTTTAATGTAGCTTCACCCAACATTTCGGTCCATTCAAATTCATCTTTAACACTTTTAGGTTCACCAGTTTTTGACGAAGCAATCAATCCCATTATAAATTGTAAATTAAATCTGTTTAAAAGTACTTCTAACCTTTTATACGAAATAAACCCCCACATGGCGCTTTTTATTATTCGGTTTTGTCTTTTCACTCCAAAATTCATGTATTTGTTACGGAGTTGCCCAATTTGGAAATTTCCAGACATCATGGCTTCTATAGATATTACCCTTCAATCAACTCTGTCAAAATTATTGAACATTCATTTTAGCTTAAGACCTTGGACTCAAGCGGTTCTCCCAATTCGTTTTGGCGGACTTGGTATTCGATGCTCATCTAGCGTGGCACTACCTGCTTTCCTGTCCTCCGCTTATGGTTCGTTGCCTCTCGTCAGTATTATCTTAAATATTCCACAGATACTTGACGTTGAGATTGCCAACCTGGTGGAGGCCAGGGACGCTTGGTGTGAGTCGTGTCCAGGAGTGGATATGCCAGTCAAGAGGCATATCCAAAGAGCATGGGATACACCTCGCCTCGTATCAATTCATGAATCTCTCATACAAAATAGTCCTGATGATTCGGATCGTGCCCGTCTCCTCGCTGTCTCAGCAGGCGAATCAGGTCACTGGCTCAATGCTCTTCCTTCCCGCAATATAGGCACAGTCTTGGACCCAAGCTGCTTGCGCATTGCAATAAGCTTGCGGCTTGGAGCTAGAATATGTGAACCTCATACTTGCTCGTGCGGGAAGGGAGTGAGTGAGCTGGGTCGACATGGCCTTTCATGCTCTAGAAGTGCCGGCCGTTTGTACCGCCACGGCACAATTAATGATCTGATCCGTCGTTCGCTTGCCACTGCCTCTGTACCAGCTGTCCTGGAACCAGCAGGTTTGCATAGAGACGATGGCAAGCGACCAGACGGAGCTACTTTAGTGCCGTGGAAACTGGGTAGGGCACTGGTGTGGGACGCGACATGTGTTGACACATTCGCCCTTTCCCACGTACAGTCAACCCGTAATCGAGCCGGTGCAGCAGCTGATCAGGCCCAAATAATCAAGCGCCGCAAATATTCATCTTTATTAAATAATTACGAATTTATGGCGCTTGCAGTAGAGACTATGGGACCTTGGTCAGCCGATATGAAAAGTTTTATAAAGGCCCTATCATCCCGGCTCATAGACGCCTCCGGAGATCCTAGAGCTGGTTCTTACCTCTCCCAAAGGATTGGCCTAGCTATCCAGAGAGGTAATGCAGCCAGTGTTTTAGGCACTTGTCCCACCGCCGACGATGAGCGGGAAGCGAGTACCGCCAGCGATCAACTAGTAATATTTTTGTCTCACTTATTGACACGGGATCTATATTTTTTGTTCCGTCAAACTAGTGGAAAGAGTTCTCGCCGGCAGTGTGAACAGCCAGCGATGAACGATTAGTATACGTGTCCCTTTTACTAACACAGGATCCTTATCTTTTGTTCGTTTCTTGGGCGAGAAAATCGCCGATAGCTGATCGCTTACTCGCTCTTGGTGGGACAAGTGCCATAGGGACTATGCCGCGCGCGGACCTGCTAGAGGGGGTATTCTTTTTGTAGTGGTGATTTTTATTTTAATCTTTAATTTTTCAGTAGCTTAGTTTTATTTTAATTAAAATAAGTTTAGTTTTTAAATTTGAATTGTAGATACGATTGTATTGTAATAAAGTCCTTTTAGAATAATAGGTGAAAAAAAAAAAAAAAAAAAAAAAAAAAAAAAACAGCTTAAATTTAAAAGCTATAAATAAAAAAGTCTCTAAAACCTTCGCTAAGCTGATTTGATTCACATATAAAATCTGAAAAATATATACAGGCAAACAAATCAAACATGCTATGTTAAAAAAACATCTACGAATGTCTATAATCTAAAGATTAAATGTCAATACCTCCCAAAAGCCACTACACGACTAATTCAACTTAAAATACTTCACTGAAACCTTCCTACCCCACGATATGATACCCTTATAAATAATTTATCTAGCTACAGAACCCTCGCTCCATTTTTTCCTCCATCCTCTGTTACAATGGATATCTGAAACAATTATTCGGCGCGACATGACAGGCGGATTAGTCGAGATTTATGCTCCTGCGCAGGTCAAGGCTGGGATTTAGCGCGGATTCGCTTTGAGCTGTCTGGGGGATTAAATAGATCAAATCATTCTTCATTATTCCTTATTCTTTACCATCAGCTTCCTATTACACCATCTTGACAATGACACGTGACAGGTGACAGTTAAGTTTACATTGCAATATAAACAAAATGTACATCACTGGAATTCATAAAAGCTGCGCCATGTATGTACATTGAAATGTCACCTGTCGCTTGTCATTGTCAGGCTGATGAAAAAAGGGCTGGTGTCCTGTGTGTTCTTTGGCATTCTCCATGACTTAATAAAACGGAAATGAACAGGAGACTAGCTAAATATCCTGAGGTAATTTTAGCTCTTATTTTAAGATAGCACACGACACAAGAACTTATCAAGATACTTCATCAAATATACCACTTATTAAACTTATACTGGCATAAGGTAATCATAAAAGGTAAATTAAATAATTTCGGTCTTGACTGTATCTCCTCAACTATCCTCCAGGTACTTACATAAAATGTAAGTTTATGTTTGTATATCTTTATTATTACATTATTACACATAGTATAAAACAAAGTCGCTTCCGCCGTCTGTTCGCTTAGATCTTCTAAACTGCGCAACAGATTTTAATGCGGTTTTCATCAATAGGTAGAGTGATTCAAGAGGAAGGTTTTTATGTAAGTATAATAAATTCTGGTTTCTGTACGGGTGTTACTAGAAGACTCACATAAACCGAAGCGTAGCGAGAGCGGGTCGCTAGTTTAAGTATAAATATGTATTTCTGTATGTTTTTATGTAGGTATATGATTATTTTTTCTATGTATTGTAAGTATATAGGCTTTTTTGGTGTTATGTTCTTCTAAATATTTTTTTACACTAGCTTACTCGATGCACAACCTTTCACTTTTCTCAATGTCTTAAGGGTTAGCTGGAAGAGGTCCCTTAAAGGCTTAACTTCGCCTTTGTACATAATATTCTAATATTAATTGTATGGTTCTGCTTTTTCTTTTGTACAATAACGTGTTTACATACTCCTACATAGATTATATATAGGACCAATGCCAACTAGAAGCCCATAATAGCCATAAAACTCTCCCACCTAGGAAGCCAAAGCTCGAAGCCGAAAATTCTCGGCGAAAAATTTCGTCCTCTTACGTTGACGGTACTTGATTTATCGCAGGCCAGCATTGGGCAATATGGCGGCTATCCATCATGGCGGGCAGGGTGACCACAATTCCGAATACCGCCGGACTTGTCCGTCCAATGACTAATGACGAAAACGTTTGCTGATGTCATGTAACAGTTTCCTAATAGATTATTTTCTGAATGACTTATTGACAGGTTTATATTTGTTGACTTATTTATGAGTAATGTTCTTTCAGGCTCAGGATGTCGGTCAATTGTGCTTAGTTACAAAGTTGGAGTGAAAATAAATGTGATTGATTATCCCCACCGTAAGATGACATATGAGACAAACTTTTTAATAAAAAAAACATTTTAAAATCGTTTCGTTTTGTAATCAAATGAAGCATATCACACGTTTTACTAGACAATGACTTTTTAATAAAAAAAAAGACAGCACCGTAGGTAACAAGATAGTTGCAATACTACCACTCATTCTCAATAATTGTCAGTTCTTTTACGGCGTATGTCCGATCTAACCTCTGGTATAGGATAATTAGCATATCCATAATGAAAGAACAAGACCATGCAAAAGCAATAACAAATTTCTATAGTTCGCAAAATAATCTTGTGTCGGGTCAACTAAAGTCAAAAGTCACTTTGAGATAGGTCCTAAATTTAGGACGTTGCGCCTTACGAGGATAAGACCATGTCCTGATCAACGATGCATCAATGGTCACTCTACACGTAAATTATTATTAATCACATTATTGCTATGATTAATGATCGACCAAATAGATCCAGTGTTACGGATTAGGTCTCGTTTGTTTCGGACCTACATAGCTCAGGGTTTCAATCGCTTAAGTACTGTTAAGTGCATTAAATAATCTATATTTTAAGTAGAGAATTAGGTTCCGTAAAACGGGGTGAGTAGGGAAACAACCTAAAATAAGTCATAACTTGTTAAAAATAATTTCAGTCTTATAATTAGTGACATTATGTTTATGTATTTTATCTATTGATATTTATAGAAATTACTTTTAGTGTTGTACTTATATGGATATTCGTTGTAAATTAATGATTCCTCAATCGCCCAAAGTTTAACTGGAAGAGATCCCTTAAAGGGATAAGTTCGCCTTTGTACATCCCTGTTATATTTTTGTCCATTTTATAATTTATTATTTTATTTTTTATTTTGCGGGTGGTAGGACCTTGTGCAGGGTCCGTCCGGATCGCTACCACCATCTTATCCATTAACCTACCGCCAAACAGCAGTGCTCGCATTGATGTGTTCCGGTTTGGGGATAAGACAGTCGGTGAAATGACTAGCATAGAGGCATTCCATCTTAGCCTCAGGGTTAGCAACGCATTTGCAGTCTTAGGATTGCTTTGCAGTCTTGTGAATGCGAATGTCTATGGGTCACAGTTTCCACTTACCATCAGGTGGCCTGTGTGCTCGCTTGTCTACTCGATGCCATAAAAAAAAAAAAATGTTATCTCTTGTTTGTACAATAAAGTGTTTACATACATACATACATACATACATACATATGCATCATTTCGGGTTATGTCCCTATTCACCCCTAAATCCCTACTCACCCTAAGAAACTTAAAAAACTAAAATCCTGTCCTACGTACGAATGTATGCAAAGAACAAAACTACTCAATTTTCGAAAAATGAGTGTAACTGAATTTCTCTTGTTAACTGGCTTTTAAAGTATCGGCAGTGAAATCAAACATACCATTATGGTAATCACAGTAACATTATAAAACAACTTGTTTGACACCTCTTTCGACTTTAATTATAACGTCACTGTGACACAGTTCTATGGTGGGTCAGGGTTTCATTGTCCTGATAGGATGTAGTGAATAATCCTTTCTCATCGTTTTTTGTCGGATAATTTCGTGTTTACTCGTATCTATCTTTCTTAATAAGCTTCAGTACCCATCAATAAGCTAACTGAGAAAGCAAGATAAATACGAAATTATCCGACCAAAAACGATGTAACATCATATTCCTGTTCATATTCCTCAAATGTCATATTCAGGATGAAATAGGAGTTTGCGTGACCGAAGTAATTGTTTTTTCTTACACAAGTAAAATATATAGGCGGTTTACTTAATTATCTTGTCTTGTTATTAAACGCGTTATAACGAAGCGAGGCATCTTAATTAGTAAAGTTGATTAATGATCCCAAAATAATGCTTTTCATTACCCTACGGTGGTGGATATTTTTGCCAGAAGTGACAATAGTTTTTTTAAAGGTGGTCTGAAAAAGAACATTTTCACCGTTTTTGATTTTTATTTACTGTTTTTTTTTAATAATATCAATGTGCGCATGCGCATGTGGGCATCACATTAGTTGGTGCTGCAATAGGTACAGCGCGTAACTAACGAATTCAATAAGTTGCAAAATGTGCCTTACTGACTTACTAGCTAAGGTGTATTTTGTACCTTATTTATTTTGTTAGTTACGCGGTATTTTACTATCACCGACGAATTCGCTTCATTAAAAATTATCCACGATCTGGATCTCAATAACCATAACGCTTATGAGTTTGTTATTTGGATATATTAAACTTAATCATATTTTCTTGACTTTTAAACGTGAAAACACAGAAACAAAATCCCTCATAGTTTTATTTTCCTCATTTCAGCATTATGCACTCTGAACTCACTATGTGCTGAATTTTATCCAAATCCGCCCTGCCGATCCGTTCAGCTATAATTGAAAGACAAACATCTAAACATCTAAAAACATCCTATCATAACAAAAATATTAAGTTATGAAAGGATAATGCTATTCGCATGTTCTCTAAGATTTATGATGTGATATAAAAATCAATTTAATTAAATTGCTCCAATACATAGTTCAGGTCAAGCTCTTTGTCGTATAAGGCTGCTTAATTGAGATTGCACGCACTAAAATGTGTTTTGTATGCTCTGACGGACTACTTAAACTCGCCAGTTAATATTAGCTGCGTCGAGTTAAAAAAAAATAAGTTTAAGAAAATCACATCCCGGAAAGTAGAGCTACAGGATGTCCCGGTAGTAATGAATGAAGAAGTTTTTCTCACAACTACTATTGCGATTATATTCCACTGAAATCACAGAAAATACCTCATTCTTCGACTTGTCACTGGCCGCTTTGAAAAAGCCTACAAACCTATTCCAAATTCCACAATCTATTTCGAACTGTACTTTAAACTATTCAAAATTCAAAATCCAGCGCCATTTTCAGCTGCGCTACTAATGGATGCTACAAAGGCTTCATATTCATGCAAGTCGGATGAAAAAGTTGCGAGTACAATGCGTCATTAGAGAGTGGGTAAGTGGCAAGTTGAGAGGCGAGTCGAGTTCGAGTACAGTAATGGATTTCTCATAATTGCTTCGAGTTTTGATTTTGAGTGAGTTTTTGTCGCGACAACGTGTTTCAAGGTATTTTATGTTGTGTTAGTACTAACGGTGTTAGATTTGTAGTATACAGGATGTTTTCTTACATTTATCAGGTACATTGATTGTACAGGTACAGGTGATGCTTATTTGAACGAATTCCTTTTCATGGGCCTAATTTACAATAAAAAAATATATGACATAAAACGAATGGATTTTAATATTTTTTTTTTTGTGTAATGGATGATAGTAATTAAAATTACTCCCCAGGTTTTCTTAATAAATTTGAAAAGGTCCGTTGACGGTTGACAGGCGCGGCTGCGAGCGACCTGTTTTTAGTTTTCTTGAAGTATGTATGTATGTAAACACTTTATTGTACAAAAGAAAAACCATAATAATACAATTAATGTAAAAAGATGTACAAAGGCAAACTTATCCCTTTAAGGGATCTCTTCCAGCTAACCCTTACACAAGAAGTTTTACATGCTTCTCGATTTTGCACTGACAAAAGACTAAAAAAAAACGCTACCTACAAGTATTTTAACATTAATTACTTCAGTTTAAAATATTTCATAATAAGAAAACGCGGAGGACAAAATTTGGCGTCTAGAAGCTGTCAGTGTTACAACAGAACCAACGATCGATATCTTTAAAACCAACACTCCCGTATGGATGTATCTATGTTTTTGGTCTAATGTTAAACCTATTCCCACTCATTGCCAGTTTTAATAGTGTTTTTAGGTCTAAATTTAAAAAAAACAATCGCGCATTTAGTTCACACTCAAAAAAAACCTCTACCCTCTATCGATTCGCACCGCAAAGGGGGATCTTCCAACTCGGGGCGCGAAGTACCCGCGAAAACACTCGAGCGCCGAAAGTGCGTCTCAGTTTCGTTAAGTTTCCCACTCGACTCGAGAACTTTCGAGATTCGAGATATTCGAGATTCGGCGTTATTGCGTTTGATGTTGCTACTGATATTTGAATTTATTGATTCGAATTCGATTAAAATGGGTTTTTTTAATGATTGTAGACAATTCAGACATCCTGTAGACTTGGATGGGGTGAGGATTTAAAATGTTTTAAGTTGTCTCTGAATGAAAAAAAATGGGTAGTTACAGGTATAGGTTTTGTGTTTTGACCCTTTATAACACGAAAATAAAAACAGTCGCGATTTCATAACCTTTTTTTTTTTGAATCAGCGTAAAAAAAGAATTAAAAATAAGCATTATGTTATGAATGTTATGATGGAAATTTCCGCCACGCTTCTTTCTTCTGGGTTAAGCATACTAAGCATGGTAATAAATGAATTTGAATTTTGAATTTGAATTTGAATTTACTATTTTTTTCTAGTTTTTACGCAAAAATGATTAATGACGAATCATAGATATCTACTCCTAGCCCTATGTTTAAAAAAAACGTGCTTTGCCTCAAGCTTACTTATATTATATAGACATTCATATACTTTCTGCCTTTAAAACGTTAAGAATGAATAAATAAAAAAATAAAAACTCTACACGTATATTTCATGTAATCAGAACTACTGGAATAGCGACTGCAAACGTAATAATATCAGGTAGGTACTATAAAAACTGCAAATCGTACTAATTAACTAAAAATACAACCTGTCACAGCCTACCTAACCTACTTCTGAATTACAGCTTGAATTTCACGACAAACTCAACCTGATATCAACCGTAAGTTTACCAGATAAGGTTCATTTTAAATTACCATTTAATTGATTAATTTACAGGGTGACCAAAAAACTTTAAAACTGTTATGAAAGCTGCCGTGTGATGTTGGATTTATTTTTTGTACACAGGGTGTTGGTTCTGCAACTTTCTATTTAACTCGCTGTTTTTAAGTTAGTATGAAAAGCAGGTTTATAATTTAACTGACGTTGAAAATGTTAACTTTATTTAATAACTTTTGCTTTAATGTCCGACATGTGGACATTTAAACGACACAGTTCTCTTTCTAATTTGATTTGTATGAAGTTTATATGTTTTGTACCGTAAACGTTTATTCTCTCATGCAAATAGGTTCGTCCCTGTCGTTCCTACCATCTTACAAACCAGCTTACTCTGTCACCAAACAGCAGCGAAGCTATTCTGCCTTCCTAAATAAAAAAGGATGCATGCGAAATTTGATAGTCAAAGTAAATTGAACGCCCTATCTTAAGAATTAAAGTCACAAATACATTCGTGATTTTATGAGACATACGCCCTTTTTAATGAGGGCAGTATTGTGTTTTGGTGTGAACGGTATTTTTTTTTAATCCTCAGAGAAGACATTATAGTTTTTGCAAATTTTCATCTGACCCAAAACACACTGTGTTACTGAGTGGCCTGCAAGCTTCCTTAATGCTATAAAAATACATTGATTCTGTTTAGAGTTCAAGTTACGCTGGGATCCTGAAGATCTCTTTGATTAGTTGCATTAAAGAAAAACCCAGTAAAAAGGCATGCTAAGCGATAACTCGCGGAATATTAAGAAGTGCGCCGAGTAAAAGAAGTGGGTGAAGAATGGAGCCACTCAAAGCAAAGTTAAGGAACCCGCGCTTGCTTTATTGAGTTAAAGCTGCTGGATATACCTTAAATAGAAATAAAAATAATTTATTCAACGCAAATACACATTTAAAACAGATGACACGCAAGATATTTAACATTAAAAACTAAATTAAATGTCTATAACAATAAGGGATGATGACACGAGCATCAACGACAGCGTTTTATTTTGCAATCCTAACTTTTTAACAAGGTATACCTTTTTAGTTGTTTTTTTTTGACCGGATTTTGAAGTGCCAGGGTAATTAATGCTTTATCGGGGTGGAAATTTTTTTTAATCATCTTGGTACTTAAGTACATACTTACTGGTCAAAAATTATCATAATAGGCCCGCCAGGAGTCTTAAAGTGGTTGACAAACTATGCTGGGTCACAACTTGCTTGCCTTTCTTTCACATCGAGCAAACGCCTCATATTATGATCTGGTTTATATACGAATAAACGTGGATAAAATGTCTGTCACTTTCTGGCCAGTATGTAAAAGGGTAAGTGACGGATACTTTATCCACCGAGATAAAGGCGACTATAATACAGGGCTTGGGGGGCTATATGGCTGCGTTTATCGTGTGACAAAGTGTGGTTACCTTCTGACGCGTAAATACGTACGAAAGTGACGGATGCTTTATCCACATTTGACATGCGATATAAATGCAGCCATACTAGGCCCACTGGAGGACTTATATGGCTGCGTTAATCGCGTGACCAAATGTGAATAAAAGATCTGTCACTTTCTAACACGTATATAAGTATGAGAGTGACGGATGCTTTATCCACATTTTGTCGCGCGATAAATCAGCCATATGAGGCCCGCAGACATGAAATTTCGTTGTACTTATATATTGACGTTCGTGTTGTCTCTTCCAGACGTCATACAACTCACTCCGCGTCCCCTTTCCCCTTAAACTTTAGACGAAGGCAAAAAAATCCATTCAAAGTCCTACAGAACCCTCTAATGGAGCGAACCATTAGGCAACAATCGATTCCTAATTTATCTTTACTTTTTAATTGTTCTTTCTTTGCTATCGGCAAATTAATCGGACTTTTTCGATTCGGAATCAAACTTGGAAGTGTCGTTAATCGTTGCGATAATATTGACATTTTGAGAAATTTATGTCGTGATTTTGCAATTTGATTATGGGCCTATAAATGGCGCACTGTTTTAAAAAGATTTTCATTTCGTTGGCGAGGTTAAATTGCGGTCTCATAATATTTCTGAGAAGGACAAATTGGCAATTAGAAAAAAACACCGTCTAATTGAATTCTGAGCATCTGTCCCCGGGACTTGAGAATCGAAACCGACGTAAACGAGTAATGTTGTATGTACGTATGTTAGTAAATAGTACATTATACAGCCTTACACATATAAAGTAAAACAGCCTAAATATATCAAAATACATATAAGGGTGTCCCCACTTCTTAAGCATTTATGTTTTCCTCGTCTATACCTTAGGTAGATGTGGGTACACCCTTTAAGACTGCGCCGAGCAAACGCTGAGCGTCCAGTGGCGCCCTCATTACTATTATTGTGTTTTCTAATGAACTCAAGAATTTCCTTGGAATCAGACGAAGTGTTTTTGTAGTGCAAGTAAAAACACAATTTATGGGATACGTAACAAACTTTAATAACAATTACCCTTTGAGTAGTCAGCTTAACTTTTTTCCGTAAGTTAATAACTCGAAGGTGAATTGTTATTAAACTATATGATATACCCTATAAGTTGTGTTTTCATTTGTAGTACAAAAACATTTCGTCCAATTTCAAGAAAATACTTAAGTTTATTAGAAAACACAATAAAAGTAATGAGGGCCCCATCTTATTCCATTTAAAATTAATCTTCGGGAACGACTATGTGACTCTACGAGCTCTCAAAATGGTTTTAAAGGTTTTTTTATTTCGCTATTTCTTTCGCACTCTTATTCGTATCGTAAGAGACTGCGGTCTCGCTTACACAGTCACGGTGTCTATTACGCTAGACTATATAAATGTCTATGCCCTATTCTCTCAAGATATGAAAATTCCCATTCCAAAACTCCTTCAACTTCCGCTTCACTGACAGAAAAAAACATTCAAAATTTGTCAGTGTCATCGTTCAGACTAAATTCATCTTCATAAAAATTGAAATATTTTATATGTGTTTTAAATGGAAGGCTATGGATATCCGTACGCGCAATATCCGGGGGCGCGGCCAGGGACCAGTTACCCGGACCATGGGGACGGCTATGGGGAGCATTATGGACCACCGGTGAAGGCAGACCGGAGGTATGATAACTTATGGCTAGAGCTATAGATAACTTTTTTATGGTAAGGAGAAGGCAAGTGAACACACAGGCCACTTAAGAACTACACACACACTTAAGAACTTACTTAATATTAAGTGAGATCTGAGACCTATAGAAATTTAGTGGTTGTAGTTTGTTTGTGCAGGGTCCGTCCTAATCTACTACAGATGTAGTGAATAATCCTTTTCCATCGTTTTTGGTCGGATAACTTCGTATTTATCTTGCTTTCTCAGTTGGCTTATTGATGGGTACTGAAGCTAATTAAGAAAGCTAGATAAATACGAACTTATCCAACAAAAATCGATGGGAAAGATTATTCACAACATCTGTACCATCCTATCCCTTAACCTATCGCGAAGCAGCAGTGTTAGAATTGTTGTATTCTGGTGCGGCGACAAAATAACCAGGGTAATAACTAGCAAAGAGGCATTCTATCTTAGTCGTCAGGATTGCCAACGCATTTACGTCTTAGGGTTGCAGTCTCGGTTTGAAAATGCAAGTGTGTATGGGTCACACTAGATCCCAGTTACCATCAGGTGTCCTGTGTGCTCGTTTGCCTTCTCCATGACACGAAAAAACTTACTACTTACTCTCATACTCTCATAAGACTGAAAATAAGTGAACTGGAGAGCTAAGATGGAATACCTTTATGCTGGTGCAGCAATGCACAGTAAAATCGCCATCAATAGAATTTGTGACCGATGTAATCAAAGCGCCATATTGATATTCTCTATTTGATGAGTTTACAAATGGTGGGAAAAATTGAATTAGATTAAAAATTAATTTAATAAATTAAATCGAATGTGGTTGCACTCCATGTCTTCCCGTGGATGTCGTAAGAGGCGACTAAGGGGATAAAGGCCTGTAGTACTGTTAGGCGATGGGCTTGCAACCTGTCACTGATATACGATGGTAAACATCTTAGCCTGTTTATGCAAAATGTGTTTACAAAAATTCTGTAACTCTGCTAACCCCACTCTGGGAATGAAGGCGTGACTGAATGTATGTATTAAAATCGCTTGAAAATTATTTTTTAATCAGAATCGTCCTCTTGGGTAGAGCTGGTATATTTTCGACGTGTAAAATTGCCCGTGTTTCTTCTATTTAACATTTTCAGCCGCACAAAGCACCGTACCCGAGGCAAACGAGGCAAGCATTCCCGCAGCGCCAGCGGCTCTAAGTCCCGGTCGCGTTCCCGATCCAAGTCAGGATCCCGGTCTCGGACCCGGTCTAAGTCCCGGTCGAAGTCCCGCGCCCGGTCGAGGTCCCGGTCTACTCGTAGCCATTCTGGAAGCAGAGGCCGGGAAATTACGATGAGGGAGCCCAGCTTTTTGGATGCATTTAGGATCTTATATTTGACGCGTAAGTTGTTATTTTTACCCCAGAAATTTGTGTGATGAGCGCGAATATTTGTCATGAGTCATGGATATGTCGCTGCTTAAATACAAAAGCGCCTCAAAACAAAAACAGATACAGGGTAAATCGCCTATTACTGGCCACCCTCCGGTAACTGGCCACTTGGCAATAAAATGTGTAAAGCAAGAGATTTGCTCACGTTTTTGCGATTAAACTAGAATACCTAGATCCTGAGTTATTACCCGGAGTACTGTCCAAGTATCTTTACTAACAGCGTCGGTAAGAAATTTGATGGCTAGTAACTAAATGACACTTTTAAAGTGACCAGTTATTGACGATTTACCCTAGTTTGATTTAAAACTTGAAGTATATAGCATCCCAAATTTAAATGCAACACAAACACATTTTGATTTGTGACCCTTTAGTATATAAGCAACGATTTTCTGTGTATTAAAGTAAATATTTATCTATAGAAGTATTTATATTGTTGTCTAGTTCCCTTAGTACAAGCTTAGAGCTTAGTTTGGGACTAGGTCAATTGGTGTGACATTGTCCAATGATATTTTATTGTTTATATTTAAGTGCAAAAATAACTGCAATAGCTCTGTCATTTTCTCTCAATCTAAACTGAACTGCTTTAGTATGACCTGGTAACCCACCAGCTTTGAAAGTAGAGGTCGTCATAGTATCTGCTGTAATACCAAAGAAGGCGATTAACTGCATAAAAAGTGTGTCAGCATTTTATGTTTAATGTTGTTGTTACGAGTACCTATAGAGTATATAATGCTTTGACTACTACATTGTACTTCTCCTTATTTGATATTACAACAGAAATCAGTTTTTTTTCTTTTAATTTTCAAGAGAAAATTAATCTTGTGTCCATCAACTAAAGTCAAAAGTTAGTTTGACAAATATCCTAAGACGTTGGACCTTACGAGGTTAGAACTACTATTATAATTATAACCCAGTAAATTTTCAGCTAGTAATAGTAAGAAGAGTACCACAAAGTACCTGGCAACGCGGAAACGTCAGGACCGCATCGAGGAGGTCCTGAAGAGTGACGGGCTTGGCTCCAAGAGGTGGCTGTTCTACCCGCGGACGAACAAGAGCGAGACCATGGCAGGGCAGGTTGCAGGTTCGAACAGTACTACACGCCTTTATTACCTTAGTCGGCTTTTACGACATCCACGGAAAGATACGGAGTGGCACTATTCTAATCCGGCAACCACACGGGGGATTGTTTTTTTGTGATTTAATGTAGTTTATGTGTTAATCTAGGGTATAAGCTATCTCCGTCCTTGACGGGTAGCGCTTATGTGGGCCCGTTGCGTTGCGTTGCCGACTGCGTAGTCCTACTGACCAATTTTTTTTAATTGAATATAAAATTAACAGGGTCGACGGAGCTCCGCTAATGCGGAGCTCCTATTTCTGGGTGTTTTGGCCCTCAGTTCTCAATTAAGTTGTACTCCTATTGTAGTGAGTAATAATATAAGTATATCTAGTTCTCTTCATAGTATGTTAATCATTGTCTGGTACCTAATCATAGCACAAGCCTAATACAAGTTTAATACCCACCAGAGCTCTAGCGAAGCGATATGTGAGGAAAAATCCACCAATAGGATTCCTACCCTCGCTCAGCGCATCTCCTATTGGTGGATTTTTCCTCACACAGTTCTGGTAATTTCTCATCCTATAGCTTTGTTTTTAAGGTCAATTTTGTATGACTCCCTTTTATTCAAGGTGCAAGAGACAATTCAGACCAGCGAATTAGGATCGACGGGCAGTGGTTCAAGAAGTACAAACGAAGTAAGTCAGTGGACCGTGACGCTCCCATCGCTAAACTGAAGAGATGGGAGCTGATCTTCTACAAGAAGCTCGGTTTCATAAGAGCTGAGTAGTACATGTTGTTTGTTTTGCATAAATAAGTTTAGTAACCTTTTGGGTTTTCATTTTGTAGGGAGGTGAGTTGGAATGGGTTGAGGAAAACGTATGTACGGTCACAAGCGTTAATTTGGGACCCATTTCAAGAAAAATATGCTTGAAGTTGTTTATATCATTAGAGATGTCAAGTCATTTGTAACTTTTAGGAAACTCAACCTTATTGTTGTAGAATGTCAGATTGACTTTTGGACCTAAGGTGGGTACCAAATTAAATCTCGTGACTGTAAGTTGAGAGTGCAATCTGTGCCTTGAGTTGTAAGGTGATGTTCACGCGGCAAACCGTTTCGAATGCGAGAGTGACCGTGTTATTTATACGTATGTAAAAATACACTGGAGGCTCTGTGCAATGTTACTTATGATGTTTTATGTTCCGTAAAATAGTGTAAAGATGTTTCAGTATAATGAGACGTTATAGAATGGTGAGACCACAAAGATTTTTAATTTGACTTGATTTACCCCATTTGACGATTCTGTGGGCTTATTATGATGTATCTGTGCGATTCATTGTACGCTGAGAGAAAAGAACCAGAGTTATGTAACTACTATAGCTCCGTCCTTTACGCTCACCATAAAATGAACTGGATGCTGGAGCCATGTTATAATGGCAACAGGTATTCCTTTGTACAGTGAATCAACCAAGTTTACGGTCAATAAGCAGATGATGATGATGGCTGAACAAGAAGAAGTTTATAGCTGGCAACTAAAGCTCGTCTGAAAAACTCAATTTTCGAACAGAAACTTTTTGTGTCGATGCACATTCCCAATTTAAACTTAACATTATAGCTCCCCTAATAATTTAACAAAAACAATTCATTACTTTGGAAAAACCTCGTATCTCATATTTCGTGACGTACGATTTTAAATTTAAGACTGATGAGAATTAAGTTCAATCTCATACATATCGAAATATCAGATACGAGTTTTTTCTAACGTAGTAATGAATTGCAACATTAACTTGATCTCCAAGGCTAATGAGCCAGCATCCTGAATTAGCAGCTACCTAAAGCGTTATTGTGCGGAAAATTGACGTACGGCCGGAGTTTTTTTCTTGAGGTTTATCTACTGGGGACGTTAAATAAAAATATAGTTCCCGCGACTAATTTGTCTGTGCAAACCCGGATCTTTATCCCTGAAAATAAAACTTACTAAGGGTAGTGAAATTACCCTGTACATACCCAAGTATGTGGGGTGTCCCCCAGAATCCCTAACAACGTTTGTCCGAATTATCATTTGCCCTAAATTGGTTTTCAGATGACTCAGGCCACTTTTAAAGTTTTCCAAGTATATCTGCGGTTTGGTTAGGTTAGGGTTGTATTATAACAACACTAAAACGTTTTAAAATTTAAGTGAAACTGGATTTAGGATAAACAAAAATTCGGACAAACGATGCATTAGGACAAATCACGATTAGGGATTCTATAGGGGAACCAAGTATGTGTAGTAGGGCTGGTGTATGTATGGTGCTGTTCCGTTCCAGGGTATGTTAGAATTGGCGTAGCGAGTCTGACGGAGAACTTGAAAAAAACGGTAGTCCGATTTAAAATCTGTTGATATTGTAATAATACAGGTTTAGAATGTGGCCGTAGAGAGTAGTGTAAAATATTATTTTAGAATAATGGATAGTTCCACAGCGATTAGCGATAAACGACTTCGACACAGGCGGAGTTCCGGCAAACCTAGTTATATGTACCTACATACATACAAGATACATTATATTACGTCTGTAAGCAAAGACCTGGTTATTATAAATGTTAATCCATACAAATTTTATAAATGCGGAAATGTGTCTGTTATCTCTTCACGCTTAAACCGCTAAACCGATTTAAGTGAATTTTGGTGCAAAAATAGTTTGAATCCTGGGAAAGGACAAGTGATAGTTTTTTTTAAATTAAATTTGTATGGAGCTACGATATAAACGATTTCCACGCGGACAGAGTCGCGGGCAGAAGCTAATTCACAAATAAATAAAAGTCATACCAATTACTACTCGTAACAAATTTCACCTTTCACAACCGCTGATATTTTTTTTTAGTAATGAAATTGGACGTGCCCTTTAAAATAACAAGAATGTGCGTGTTGCAGACACATTGACAGACAAACAAATAGCAATTATCAGGAATACGAAAATGGCGGAAGCTATCAGTTTGTAAAACAGAGGGTGGTGCCCCAAAGACATGCGTGGGAGTGTTGCAAAGGGTATCGATGGTGAATTAACGACCGTAGCCTCGGTGTTCTATAATAATGGGTACAGTCCGCATCAAAAGTAGCTAAGCAGATTAACATGCTCAAAATGATCTAAATACGACGCCTCTCTTGACAATAGAGTCGAGCGCAGATCATTTTGAACTCTTCGGTTTCGTAGCTACTTATGCTGCTGACTGTACTACTAAGAGAATGAGTCTTATTAATCAGAATGGTATAAGTTTAATGCGTTTGGTTTTCTGACACTTCTCTGTGAGCACACTCATTTGTTTTTGCTTCTAACAAAATTGTGATTAAATTGAATAAAGCTGCAACCCCACCGTAATATACGCACGGTTATGCTCCGATGTGGGCGCAGCTTAAGCCTCTTGATTTATTAAAATAATCTATGTAAAAAATAAGCCAAGTTTTCATGTGCAAACCTCACCAAACGTAGCGATGCCTATTAGATTCTTAATTTGGCAAAAATAAAAAAAGTCGGGAATTCAAACCCGTTTTCTCCGGTCGCTAGTAGAATGACTAGGTCGCGAAATTACCGATTCGCAAAAGGACTAAGTACTTTCTTTGCGTTACTAGGTAGGTTAGGTTCGTTAAGTTACTTCAAATGCCCGAAGGGCAAATTACCTAGAAACAGGAGCCCCTCCGTGCGAGGCCCCGTCCGTCGACTGGACTTAGACAATGACAAAATGAAAAACCCATTGTGGCCATTTTGGGACTCGGGCATTTCGAGATATAGGCTACAAGCGATGTGGTCACTTTGCGAGTCGGTCATTTTACGATCCCGTCATTCTACTAGGGACCCGTTTTGATTTTGAATCAGCAAAAAAAAGACATAATCCAAACAAAAAAAGTAAACATGATGGTATTTTCGTTCACTGTGATGAACATGGCCAAATTAAGGGTTAAAAGGTAACAAGTTTTGCACGAGATTGTTGACAGTCAATGGCAATTCAATAGTAACATTTACCTAAGAGCTTCTCGTTTATATTCAAACTGGTTTTACATCACAACAATAACTAAACATGGACTGTGGCACGATAAAATAGGGAACAATGCATTGCATGTTTACATTGTATCTAGAGGGATAACAATAATGTGAATAAAGTATAAATATTATGTTAAACGGAAACAGCGAATGACGATGCGGTTGGCTTAGTTGTTAGTTACCATAACTATGAAAGTAACTCAAATTCAATTCAAATTCAAAACATTTATTTCGACCAACTGGGATCATACAATACAATACAGTTAAGTTAGTTATAATTTCTTAGCCTAAAGTTAACAAATATTATAACCTAATTATAAATACGTTATAATAAAATTAAAATAAAAATAAAAGTAAAAGTACGGACGACAGCACTTAGGCCCGTATTAATAAACTCATCTTGTCTGAGATGCGCGTCACAAGATACGTCAAAGTAAACGTCAAGCCATAGAAAGCTGTCATTTTTGACGCATCTCGAGACGAGCATTAGAGTTGAGATTAGTCTATTAATACGGCCCTTAGTACGGCTTGACTGTCAGTACATGGATCATATGACAATGATTCAGATACTGACAATCAAACCTGTCCGCAAATGCCCTCAGAGGGTCCAGACTAGATGCATTATGCTAACTATCGTTTCTATTCGTTTAGTTTTAAACCAATCGCGTCACTGGCACATCACGTGACTTTCCGTATCACGTCATCTACCAGTGACGCGATTGGTTTAAAAACTAAACGAAGAGAAACGCTAGCTAGCGTAGTGCATCTTGTCTGGGCCCTCAGGATACCATTAGAGCTAGCCCGCACCCTGCGCGCCAGAGACGTGCAGCGTTTCCTCATAGTTTTTTTTTTATGGCTTAGAGAAGACAAACGAGCACACAGGCCGCCTGATGGTAAGTGGAAACTGTGACCCATAGACATTCGCATTCACAAGACTGCAATGCAATCCTAAGACTGCAAATGCGTTGCCAACCCTGAGGACTAAGATGGAATGCCTCTATGGTAGTCATTTCACCGGCTGTCTTATCCCCAAACCGGAACACAACAATGCGAACACTGCTGTGGCGGTAGGTTAATGGATAAGACGGTGGTAGCGATCCAGACGGACCCTGCACAAGGTCCTACCACCCGCCAAAAACACAAAACACACAACAAAACAAACAACAGTCAACTATGGTATCCGCGAACATCCCTGACGCACTACAGAAACGGGGCAGCCCCAATAGCACCCTGAAAGCATTATTATACTGCACACGTAGGGCGCTGTACCTACTGCTTCCGCGTATAGGAGACCCACAGATTGCTCGTGTAGAGGGTCGTACAGGGTAGTGATTCTGTAAACAACGCCGGTCGCGCGGACTGTCGAGTGAAACCAAGCGGCGAGATTAAGTAGTCCCGTCAGTGCGAACAAAACACATTGTAGCGCGTGCATTTTCAATTAAGCAGCCTTATACGTTCGACCCATCGTGCTGCTAAATTGAAAATGCACGCGCTACAATGTGTTTTGTTCGCACTGACGGGACTACTTAATCTCGCCGCTTGGTTTCACTCGACAGTCCGCACCGGCGTTGTTTACAGAATCACTACCCAGAAGGCTCTAAATAGTGTTATTTTTACCTCAGCTGAACAACGAGCAAATCGACGGGCCACCATGTTCGCTCTAAGACAACGCCCTCCGTAACCGTGAAGCTCCCGGTTCAACACCAAAAGACATAGGCCCGTATTAATAAACTCATCTTGGCTGAGACGCCCGTCACAAGATACGTCAAAGTAAACGTCAAACCATAGAACACTGACATTTTTGACGCATCTCGAGACGAGCATTAGAGTTGAGATTAGTTTATTAATACGGGCCATAGTCATTGTTCAATGAGCGAATAAAATAATAAATCTATATATATAAAATTATGTTTGTTTGTATGTCCTTTATCCCTTTATAGGGCAAAACTAAAAATAGACCTGAATTATAGCGTCATTAGATTTGTCCTATTCGCACAAAATTCGTTCAATAAAAAATACAAAAAGTAGCAGTTGTAAGTGGTCATGTTTAGTACCAGGTTTTAAAATTGCCCTTTAAGAATATCGTATCGTTAATATCTTCAGCGAGGTACATTGTTTTTTTGTATAAATTATCTTCTATTTCTTAATTCCTTATGTCTTTGACCTATTCCTTTAACATTAAGTATAATTTCTTTCAACACGGAAAACTTCTTAAAAAATGCTTGAAAAGAATTTCGCTCTTAAAATTATACACGAAAGATACGAACATGAAAGTTTCCAAAAAGCTTGCTCAAAGAAATTCGAAGCTCGGTCTCGCAAAGATACGGTGTGTAGGAGAGCTTACATATTTCATTCGTTATAATTTTAATTCCGACGGCCATCGAGTATTGAAGGGGATGGAGTGGCTGAAATCGTAACACGATAACATATTTTTTTTAAACTGTAATATATAAATAAAAGTCTGGGAGAAACTCACATAAATTATCCTAGCCCCAAACTAAGCTCTAGGTTTTGTTTTTTTAATGAGTGCATAACCTACTAGGCAACGATTAATCCTACTAATCCTACTATAAGTGTGAAAGTTTGTGCGTGTGTGTATGTTTGTCACTCCTTCACACTGCAACGGCTGGACGGATTTGGATGAAATTTGGAATGCAGGCTACTTTTTATCCATGAAAATTAAAAGTTCCCGTGGGACTAACTAGAGTCGAAATCTACGCGGACGAAGTCGCGGGCAGAAGCTAGTATAGACTTGTAAAGTGAGAAATATTTATAATTTACGTAAGAAAAAATATTACACCTTTCTTTTAACAGGGGCCCGTTTCTCATCTATTAGTGTTATGTCTCATGAATAAAACTAAAAAATGAGACAAAACTGTATTATTAGACTAAAGAAACTATCCCCAAAAGGGATAAAACGATGTATTAGTCAATACTTGCATTATATTAGCTTTTATTAGTATTGAAAAGTGGACTGCTCGACTCAATCGCATATTTAAAAGTATAGTGACCTAATTAACAAATGGTTTATTTCGAGTTAGGTCTCTATAACAATATATTCATGACTCGTTTTCGAATGCTGAAATATTGAATTAAGTCACTATAATTCTAAAGGTCTATATTGCTATCGCCTTCTTTCCCTACTCCATGGCGTCCCATTCCTCTTCCCAAGGGACTAGAGGGTGAATTTCAATATTTGCATTCGACTTAAACCTGCGTTTTTAAGTAATTGCATGCACTTTGTGTACCAAAGGCTTGCGGCGGCCATGAAGGGAATATTAAAGGAAGTCCATTAAAGTGGCGGCGTTTAGAACGTTGCCGGAATTTAAAAATTGGCGGGAATTAGGTTGACAATTTAACGACACAATAGCCTAGTTACAGTCTGTGATCGGATTCGAGATCAAAATCAGACATTTCCCATCTTGATTGTATTTTAACATTATTTCATAAAAACATGAAAGAGAACTCGTGTAACCAGTAATATCTGTGCCTCCTGTGACATGTGATACAACTTGAGTTGTAGCAGTTAACGTGTTCTTTCATGAAACAACTTAAAAAAAAATAACGCATCGTTTGCTCCAACTCCCGTGTTCCTAGGCCTTCTAGTTTCCAAGATACTTTCGTGTAAAATGATACAATTGACCCTTTTTTTCCCATTTTCCGTGTTTAATGATATTTCTCTAGTTAAAACACTTCAAAAAACCATAACTATATATTTTTTTTCGAGCCTCATGATATATCTAAAAATGTATTATTAATCACGGTTTTTATGCCTTTAAAAATGTCAGTGTCTTTTGATATAACTCGAGTTATATCATTTATCACCAGAGTTTTGCGTATTTTGAAAGATACAACTTGAGTTAGATCAAAAATTAAACCTATATTTGCTTCACTTGGTATGTGTTAATTGATAAAACTCGAGTTATATCAAATGTCTTCAAATATTTCCTAATCTTTGCAAATGTATAAGTCAGTTGTATCAAAAATGTGAGAATATTACGACCATTTAGAACCTAAAAAATTTGGTGCACAGTGATACAATTACTATAAAATAATAAAATAAGGATACGGGGACAATCTCACACCAACTGACCTAGTCCCGAACTAAGCTCTCGGCTTATACTTTGGGTACTAGACAACGATATATTAAATAGGTACTTAAATAGAGAAATATATCTTAAATATATATCTAAACAAATTTATTGATACTTACCATAGAACCGTGTCATAAAAAAGTGTAATATGTAAATCGTAAGGTCTACTAATATTACTTTATTGTGACAGAGTGTTGTAAAGGTTAAGAATAAAATAGTTTATCTTATGTTTAGTAATAGTTATGCAAAAAGAGACCAATAATAAATATCCGGTTTCGAGATATAGCCGTTGTTAGGTAAAAATAATAATTTATTACTTTCTAGTATGTTTTCTTAAACATAAATAACCCAAATTGATAGAACATAGTATGATGTACTTTATTAAGCACATTTTATACAAATTAACTGGAGTATTCATAGGTTTTTAAAAAAACAATGTAGTAGGACGTTTTCTATGCAACTAATATTTGCTAATTGCTGTCGATCGTAATTCAATGAAAGCGACGATTTTTTTAGCTGACTTATGCTGATTTTAAAATCGCATTCTTGTTTTTTGGAATATTCATAAGTTTTTTAAAAAAACAATGTAGTTGGACGTTTTATATAGAACTAATATTTGTTATCCTGCTTTCGATCGTAATTTTAATGAAAGCGACCATTTCTTTTACCGACTTAACTGATTACAATATTGCATTTTTGTATTTTTATACATACATACATATATACATAAACTCACGCCTTTATTCCCAGAGTGGGGTAGGCAGAGCTACAGAATTACCAACAAATCTAAAAACTTGTTGATAATTCTGTAACCACATTTTGCACACTTAGGCTAAGATGTTTACCAGTGTATTAGTGACAGGTTGCAAGCCCATCGCCTAACAATACTATACGCCTTTATTCCCTTAGCCGTCTCTTACGACACCCACGGGAAGACAAGGAGTGGCACTATTCTAACCCGGCAACCACACGGGTGTATTTTTATAAAGAGAGCTATATGCTATTACTCTAGTTGTCTCATGCTCATTATAAATACAAGATTGTACTATTTATTTAGAAAAAGCTATATGCTGATTGTAATAAGTAAAATACTAATTTAAATTCTTTTTATTTTATCAAAGGTTATAAAAACATCACTGCGAAAACTACCAAACATGAGGTAGAACGAAAAACAAAAATTGCTCAAAGCGACTATCTACCTAGTCGTTGTAAGTAGATTACTTACATAAATGTGCTCACTTGATAAGTACATTTGTTTGTATTCCGACTAATCGATTAATAGTAGATTGGCTGTGTTCTGCAGATTAAAAATATCATCTTTTAACGGACAAAATAGACTAAATCAAGTACTTTGGCGGCTTTCGACATTATAGAAACCACATATCGTAATTGGCGGTTTTATACATAATGGTATAAATTCAATGAATTGACGTGGTAAAATAAGTCACTTTCAACATAACTAAGGTTAAAAATTCTAATTTACGATGGCATAGCTAACTCATTTTCCGAAAAAAATAGTCTGGTCTCTTTCTACATAACTATGGTCATAGTGTCTCTACGTCATCGAGGGTGGGAGCGCACGCTCGCTGTGTCGCCATGAACCGACGCGTAAGTATGATTTCTATTGTTATGTAGGTAACTTAATGTTAATATCCTTTTATGGTTGCGATATATTATGATCTACATGTGTGCCGCTAACTAGTTATTTGTGTAAACTATTATGACAGAAGATAAAAACGGGAAAAATCTCTCGACGGAGAGAAATAGGTATTTACCAACCAACGTGTTTTATTTTGTGAAGTGGCAGGTTAGTAAATGCTACTGTTCTGTGGTGACTTAAATTATTGTATCAAATTTAGTATGAAACTCAGGTGGACCATGCGTTATGTCACTTAACTACCTACTCGTACTTCCTACTTCGACTGACGGCGAGCTTAATTTAAATTACTTTATTTCTTACCTAGCTGAGGTTTAGTTATCATTATTTTCATGTTTTGTAGGTAATTATTGAGAATTATTATTTAATTTGTTGTGTAGGTCTATATAGTTTTAGTTTTGAATGACAATATGCACAGTTTATTTTACCTACTGTATGGTTGCAACATCGTAATGTTGCTTTGAAATTAAAGAGTGTAGTTTGTTTACTCAGTGATTTAATGTTTAGTATAAAGATATCATGATTGTTATTATTTGTTTTAATCAATTACTTACTTGTATTATTTGACACAAGTTTATTCGTAATCAGACCCAAGAATAACTTGATATGTAACATTAGTCACGGTTTAAATTACGTTTTTATTTTGTGATAAATGATGCAACTCACTAAAAATCCTTGTATTATGTCCGTTTGTTTTAAGAAATATTACTAATTCAATTCCCTACAACTTGTGTATACAGGTTAGGCCTCTAACTCAAGAAATAAGAGAAAAATTTAGGTTTAAAAAAAAAGTTGTATCAGTCGTCACCAGAGCTCCTTGATTACACTTTTTTGTGTTAAATAATACAATTCGAGTTGTATCATCTTACACGGGTTAAATAAATCAATCTGAAATGTAAAATGATACATTATGGACGTTTCTTTGAATATCTCAAAATCCATAACTAGTATCTTTATTTTTGTCAAACCAGTTAATAAAGTGATATTATATGTTATCAAAATCGGTAGCAATGTAAAAAAAAATCTATTCGTTTAGAAGCAGTATTTTTTTTAAACTTGTTTTCGCTCTCCTGAAAAATCGTGTTTTTCGAGTTGTATCACTTGTCACAGGAGGCACAGATATTAGGGTAAGTTTTATTAATAAAATTGCCTACACTTATACCAAAATGCAGTAATTACAACGATTGTGCGCCCGTTGAGTCTTCGACTTAAATAATTTACAATTTATTTGATAGTGGCCTAAAAAGGAAAAATCAATCCAAATAAATCTGTTATGACAAAAAAGTGCGTGTTTAATTGGCTTATAATTTAGTAATCAAAACGTAAAGCAAAATAAATAAATCCACAAGCTGAACCTTAAATTATCAGATAGTTGCATGTCTTCACAATTTTTGTCCAAATCAGCACACATTTCAAATCACTTCGCGTCAGATTAGTAGTTTATGCAATAGTTGTATAAGAGAGGTCAAAATATATGAGTGGCGTGAGTTACGATGTGAGCCGAAGGCGAACATCGTAAAGGAAAGCGCCACGAGTGTTTTTTGACTTAGTTATACACCGTTGCATACAATACTTTTTCTACGACTAGGTTTCAAATGAAATGCAAAATTAAGCGAAAAAACTTACAAACGAACGAACGAAGTAAAGAACAACAAACGAGCGGGAAACAAGAAAATGACAAAATATGTGTCTATGGTTTACTTTGTTTTTAAATTGACGGAATGGAAAAAAGAATTATTTACAATTCCAAAACATTTTAATTTGACCAATCAGAATACTTCACTAAATTAAATCCACCAATCACAATACACATCGACTGTCAAACGGAACGATAGGTTCTTTTAGGTACGTGTTTCTCTTTAACTAATTTAAATCTTTTAAAAAAACTTTGTAATTCGTATCAACCAATCAGAATACAGCTATTTTAAAATCGACCAATCAGATAACTGAAATCATATCTCAAAACATTAGGTGTTTTATAGTCCCTATTTCACAATCGTTAAAATATGATTAACAGGCTACACTTAGTAATCTGTGGCGTATCGTTAGGGCGACTTTACGACACCGAGAGCTGTTATGGGGAATAGAGTTATAGACTTTTCTGAAGTCATATTATCTATGTTCTTATAATAGTGTTCGTGACTATGTAAAAGACTAATAAAAGTACAGGAGTAGAAAAAATTTATTTAACGCCAAAAACGTTATATTTGCTATTCTTAACAGCGTTGCCCCCAATATATTCCAACTAACACCCCAATTAATTTAACCAGCGTTGTATATAAACGTAAAAAAGCGCCTAGTCTAAATTAATAGCAGTGACACCGCGGCCCGCAGGGACCAAATTGCCCAAATAAAAACATTAGGCGCTCACACTTGATCAGTCTCCACCCTTTCCTTGCTAATGCATTTAGTTAAATGGCCCTAGAATCGTTAAAAAGGTCCCCTTAATGTACCTGATCGGGCGAAAAAACGTATAAAAGAAAATTAAATGAGAGTCCCCTGTGGTTTGAATAATATGACTATTATTTCAACGTGTTTGCTTAAAATGGTTTCAGTGGTAAGTGATACAGATGGTTAGAAAATTAAGTATATGTAAAAAAATGTTGGATAAGATTTGCCGTTTGTAAATTAATAATTTTCTCGCTTGTAATCATGTTCTTTATTTTTAACAGGATAGAAAAGGTAGAGATAGGAAATTCAAATCACGTAAATGTTACTTACTTATTCATGTTACGAAACTTGTAAGACAGTACATGCATTATATTTACATATTTACATGCTTTTAATTCGGAAATTTAAACACGGCCGAAAATTGCATAAAAATAGATGTAAAAAGCAATTCAAAACGCAAGTTGGTTAAGTACCTTTGATGAATAAATCTTATCATTCCGTACCATCTAACCGTGGTTCTGGGACCCTTATAACATAAACCAATTTGTGAATAATTTACTTTCAATTACATTAAAATTCAACATGCCTCGTTTGAAATAAAAGAAAAACTCTGACGACTTTTGTTACTTGCAGTAGCGTACACGGATATACGAGTACATGCATAAGATTGGCTGGATATGGCGCTTACCTATGACAGGAAGTTTTTTTTTCCTAGCTGTTCATGCCTGTGTCTTTACAATTACGAACACAAGAAAAAGTTACCGTACATAATTATTTTCCAATTCTATTGAATTGTTTCAGTTTTTCGTTATTTTTCAGGCTCTGAATGTTTTGATCGTGGAACTCACTGAGCGTAGCTAAGTAGAATTGTATTTTGCATTTCAGTTCGATAAATGCATGGCGTTTTGAGCATTTTCATGCGTTTTTTATGATTATAATAGTATAAAATACTAAGCTCTAGGCTTGTACTATGAGGACAAGGCAAAAATAATAGTAGTTTATGAAATTGTTGCATAATTCTACTCTCATACATTACAGCAAAACTTATTCAATTAGAAATAGAAAATAGAAATAGAAAATAGAAATAGAAAATAGAAATAGAAATAGAAATTGAATTAATGGCGCCAAAACCTAGCACATCACCGGGAATGCGTTAAAGCGGGCGCTGTTACAGACAAGTAAAAATTGGAATGATAACTTTTTGTAATCCTGTAAAAATCACGCGAACCGCATGTGCGTTCCATTATAAAAAAATAATTGATATGGAACCTCGTTGGTGACATAAACTTTTTGGATTAACTTGTATCGTAATGCTAAAAAAAATACTTTATAACATTATTTTGTTTAAGAAATAATGTTATAAAGTGTTTTTTTTCTTTCGGTATTGTGTTCATACAGTATGCCAATACAAATTCGTTTTGAAGTTTATAATTTGAACTTTACGATATGAGAGTTAAGTAGATAAACATACTTATACACGGATGAAAATACATATGCATATAAAATACCCAAGATTCAAAAACAAATAATTGGGCTCATCATACAATTTTTTCCCGACCAGGGGCCTATTGCGTAATAAAGTACAAGCCCATACTATTAGTAAAAATCCATACAAAACCACTAATACTATTAGCTTGTACTTTATTATGCAATCCGCCCCATAAATCGAACCCGGCGTCGCTATTCCCTAACGCACTCGCAATCTCAATTGGCTTCAAAGCGGAACAATTGTTTTCATTTTGTATGCAGACAAGCCTTCGATTTTCAAAATGAAAACGATTGCGATCGACTAGGCTAACTGCGTCACTGTGCTTGTCAATAAGCACTTTTTCAATTAAATCCTGGTAATTCTCTTGAAAAAAAAACCAGTAGGTAATAAGCCATATCCAGTGAATTTACATCCATCACACTCCCCAAAGCAATCCAGATGTAGAGTGCCGAAGTTTCGCGCATGCTAGGGGAGCACTAGCATGCCGACCGTCTTTCTAACATTCAGCGCCAGGCTACTCAGTCCTCATATTAACTTGACACGGTGCGGAGCTTTGGGCACTGCATCCGTTAATGGCACCTCCAGGGCATGAGTAATTTCGAATACAGGGGCAATTTATGAATGAAACGTGCCGTGTATGGAATTCTTTATGGAATAAAAGACGACAGAATTTTACTGCATATGCCTATAGGTACGTGATTTCTTAATATTGAATATTAATAATTAAACAAGGTTTCGGTTTTGTACGTTTTACAACGATACATGAATACAAATGTCATTGTGTTGTGACCCGCCTGTAATTGGCGTTTTATTACAGGGTGTAAGTACGTATAATTCGACGACTTTACGGAGCTAGCGGCCCTGGGTTCGGTTCTCGGCATGGGCAAATATTTGTGTGGTGGGTACGAGTATTAGTTCCCAAGTCTTGTTTTCCATGTATTTAAGTATGTAGGGTAAAGTCACCAGTGGTCAGGTAGAGACCCTGTAGTCGTCCTCTGCCTATACTTTGTACGAGTGGGAAGAGCACGAAAGATATATTTCCCACTCTTCGCACTTATATAAGGTCGACGCGACTACTGGTCTCTGGCAAATTGAAGGTAAAGATCACAGGTAAAAATATATTTAAAAACATCGTTTATTTGTAGAAGGATAATAACTTTGTCTCATATAAATTTCTTTTGAGCATTGTTAATGATAATATTATAATAAATTACGTACTGATGACCCTTCTGGGCAATTGAACAAAGTATTTTGTAAGTAATTGTTCTTTTTTTAATACGTTTTTGTTACAAAAAGTACTTTTTCGTCACAACCAATCAACACAAAAAAAAGTCAATCAAATCAATTAAATCAAGTCTACGTAAATCCCTTTTCGCATGAGTCTCCCTTATAGCACAATAACGGACTTATCGCCCAGTTTATGGCTGTCCCCCGTGGATTGATATAAAGTGCTCATGATTGGGCATTGACAGGTGATCTGTCAATGGGGTCCAAATTAAGTGGTGACTTTGGCAACATTAGGTGCTGAATTGCAAAAATAAGGCACCGACTTAAAAAATATGGAGCTGTGTGTTTCTGTACGCAATTTCTAAATTAAACATAATACAGCTTTTTCAATGAAATAATTGATGGAAAGTTGCTTGTCAGTTAAAATTTAGGTACACCCCTTTCAATATCATTTAACTACAACATGTTTTAATACAATTAGTAACGTTTACACGAGTTAAAACAAACGTTATTTTAAAATGCATAAAGTGTTCCAAGTTCCAAATTCTAATTTAAAATGTATTCGTCAAAACATGTTTCGGACAAGCCCCTGTACCAAAACAAACAGTTGAGGAAAATGCAAGAACACATCGCTTGCATGCGTCCCAGGAGGCGCTCTTTATAGCCCCAAGCTCCCCTTCGCAAGAATTTGGGGGAATTTCTGTTCATCGTCTGTTAGCCCCCGTCTCCCCTAAGAACAAAATCATAGGTGCATCTTTAGAATGCTTTAGCGTCATAGATTTAAAGTCTAATTTTATAATGCGAATGTCATTCGGTATTTTTGTATTTAAATACACTTTGTACGTCACAATAGGGTAAGTAATTTAATTGATGATGCGTTCGATTCACGAAAATGGATGTCGGCAAATTAAAAATGTATTTTTATTTCTTTTAAATCGGCATCTTGTTTGTAAGGATGTTGTTTTCAATTTAGTTAATGGAAGTTAAAAGATTTGTTTGATAACGTTACACGATTGTTTTTGAATTGGATGATCGTGAATATTTTCTTAGGAGTTTGTGGTCTTGCGTAAAAACAAAAACTTAAATAAATAAATAATAACTATACCAGTAAAAATATCTATGTATTAAGCTGGTACTTTTTTCAAAGTCATCGGAATTGGATTCTAGCACTTTTGCCTATTCAGTAAATTTATTTACTATGTACTTATAGCTTTTTAGGTTTAAAGAACACTTTTTTAACAGCCAAAACACGTCTATTGCTGGACATAAGTCTTCCCCAAGGATCTTCACCACGATCGATTATGTGCTACTCGCATCCATCAGCTTGTCTCGATCTTCACCAGATTTTCGGCCTTTTATAAGGGAAGCCAACACTTCGCTTTCCAATTGAAGTTTTTTTTATAGCATCCTTTCGTTGTTATTTATTTAAATATTCATACATACATACATACATTAAATCACGCCTGTTTCCCAGAGGGGTAGGCAGAGACCACTTCTTTCCATTTGCTACGATCTTGACAAATTTCTTTCGCTTCTTCCACATTCATACATCGAATCATGCACGCGCGTCGGTTTCGGGTACTTAAGATTCGGCCCTTTTCCAGTATTTCTCCGATTTGACTCGAAAAAGTAGGCCTAGGGCGGCCCCTTCCGACCCGTCCACTCACTTTCGATCTGTATTTCTCTTTCGTCAATCTTCTTTCATCCATCCTTTCCAAATGACCGAACCATCGAAGCATGCCCTTTTCAATCTTAGTCACTACATCTTCTTTTATTCCACATTTCTCTCTGACTTTTTCATTCCTTACTCTATCAATCAGTTTCACACCACACATACTACGCAAAGAGCGCATTTCAAGTGCATTTACACGACTTTTATGCTTGTCCTGCCACACCCAACATTCACTACCATATTCAGGCTACTTAAAAAATAAATAATCTATATTTGCAGAATGCGATTTGTCTAAACCCAGTTGTTACAACGTTCACTTTAAGTTACCTATATAATATTACACTGCCTTAATAGTGTTACACGAACAATAAAAAACCCATTTCGCACTACACTGTCAATAAACCGTTTATACAGTACATTTCACGCTTTACCCATTATTCACCCAATGGTAGAACATTACGTTTTTTTTCTCTAATGGCAACAGCTGACAATTCCGACTTGAACAATAAACTTGTCCTATTTATGGTTCCCTAGAGGCAACACCCCTTATGTATGACGTCACGCGAAGTTTACAACACTGTTGTAAAATGAGTCATTGTGGGAATTTGAATTTGGAATTCGTGTTTACAGTATTCATTGCCAGTTTAACTGACTTTGACCCGCTATATTGCATTCTAGGCCCCGAATGTGATATTAGTAGAGTTAAGACTATTGGTGGCAAATCGTGGTTCTAGAATCCATGGAGTCGCTATTTCCTAATAATTATAAATATACCACTTTGATTTTGGCCTTCAGTCAGTATTGTCATATACTAAAATATATTTCTTAGTTCGGTAGGTTAGTATTTATACTCGCCAATTTACAATGTAAAATTTTGCACACATGATATCATGAACAACATCACCATAACTAGCCATGAAAAAGCTATGGAGTTTACCATCACAAGAAACTTTTCGGATGCCTATTTAGTAAAAGTGACAAACAAACTCCTCCACATTAAGCCCACGCGATAACAAACTAATTTGCGTGATACGCTATTCATCATGAGCCGTGAAGGGTTAAAAATCGCTTCCCATAAATCCCTGGTTATCTGGGCAAATGGCCCGCGGCGGTATTCGAGGGTTAACACTGCTTCGGAACGCAAAACGCAGGTACAAATGGAGATGGATTAATCCTGTGATATTTGAGGAGATAGGGATGAAATAAAACAGCTGCGCGGGGGGATGGTTGGCTTTAAATCTCGGCTAGTACCTTTAAGGTTTCGTACCCAAAAGGATCCTACTTACTAAGCCTTTACTGTCCATCTGTCTTTCTATCAGCAGTCTGTCTCTCTTATGAACCGTAATAGGTAGACAGATTCTCTTCCTTTTGACAAAATATGTTTGAAATTTACGATTTAGTAACGATACATTTTGCCAAGTGATTTTCGACCAAAGGACAAGATACCAGAGACACATGAAATTTTCAAAAATTCGCTAATGCTATTGCCGCAATTTAACAACAAATGCTTCATAAAAAAATAGCTGTATTATTAGTTGCTTATCCTTAAAATAGTATCAAGCAGCAGTGTTCGCATTCGTGTTCTGGTGTGGGGATAAGGTAACCGGTAAAATGACTAGCATAGAATATAGAAGCATTTTGTCATGGTCAGCAACGCATTTCATAAGGATTGCAAGAATCTTGAGATTATATTCTTGATATTGCTAATGTGTATGAGAGTGAGATTCTACTTACCATTGTAACGTGTGTGTTCGTTTGCATTTTCCATACTATTAATTAGACAAAAACCCAAAATAATGTCGATCCAATCTATCATAGCTGATATCTAGAGATCGGAATAGGCAGAGTTTATTTGCCTAAACTTGATGCATGTTAAGACTGCGCCGAGCGTACGGGATGTACAGTGGCGCCCTCATTACTTTTATTGTGTGTTCTAATAAACTAAAGTATTTTCTTGAAATCGGATGGTATGTTTATGTACTACAAATAAAAACACAACTTATTTATTTATTTATTTATATAAGGAAAACCAACAGCTTAAATAAACACACTAGAAATATACATACGAGTAAAGTCAGAAAGCCAATTACAGGTTCTCGCCGATAGAGATACAATATCAATAATAATTTAAGCAGATACTAGTGCATCGACTTAGAATTATCAATATTAACCAGATACATACAATTACTTAGCCTAGATAATACCTAGATAATATCTACTACGCAGGAAAGGGTAAGGGTAACTTATACGGTATATCACGTAGTTTAATAACAATTCACTTTAGAGTTATCAACTTAACGGAAAAAAGTGGCCACCTTTTCCCGTTAAGCTGACTACTCAAAGGGTAATTGATACTAAAGCTTGTTACGTATTTCATAAATTGTGTTTTCACTTGGACTACAAAAACACATAGTCTGATTCCAAAGAAATTCTTTAGTTAATTAGAAAACACAATAATATTAATGAGGGTGCCACTGGACGCTCGGCGTTTGCTCGGCGCAGTCTTAATTTAATAATGTATTCCCATCTCACTCACGCATATATTATATATTTCGATCCCTGCATATCTCTTAAACGGCCGGCCCTACCAATTTTCATGAAATCTAGCTAAGAATCATCTAAATTGAACCAGCTTTATTTAATAAGACGGCATCCAAATCGGTTCATCCGATCGGCAGCTACAATGCCTTTGGCATACACAACAAACGCACACACAGATACTTACAAAACCTTTTTTTGTTGGAGGTCAAAAAATAGCTGTGTACAGTCGAATTATAAAGAGATGTATCCACTTTTTCACAGAGGACCACTCTGTCTCTCTCTGATCTCTTTGTTGTCGACTGTAGGTAGGTACATATGGCGAAAGTCACCACACATTATTAAACGATCCGCGTCCTATCTCGATCTCGCTTACACCAAACAGAATCAACCTGCCCACTCCTTTGCCACATATAATGTGTTTTTGATACCGCGGTCCGGAGATGCTATCGCGAGATATTTACAAATACGTTGAACACGCACGCTATTACGTTACATGTGCCTGTTGTACAAGTAACTTAATTAATGAGGGAAACGTCTTTTGTATATTATGTTTCTAAGTTAAGGAAATATGTTTGGATTTCGGAGTCTAACCTTTGGAACCCCGACAGAAAAGATAGTACCGGGTGTAGGGGACAGTGCAGGTATATAATTTATAAATTAAGCTGGCAACACAACTATGTAGTCTATTTTCCTTCTGTCACCGGAAATGCGTTGGGGCTAATTGAGGTGTATTTTTTATAAGTACCTAACTCTCATTGTCCAAGTACAGTCATGTTCATAAATATACACTTATAATAATACCTTGTCACTTTAATCTTTGTGACAATTCATATATGGCAGTTTAAACATGACATTAAATAGATAAGGTGGGTCAAAATCTTTTTTGATGCATTAAAATTTGTCCCTGGGAAATGTGACAGAGTAGTTGTTTTTGCAGGAAGTAATATTTTATTTTGTTTGACGATGTTTGACAATACTTTACTGATTCAAATAAAATAAACATTTATTTAGATTAAAAAAACATTACTACTTAAAGAGAAAAATTACGATTGTGACAGAGTGAAGAATTTCAGTGCACCGAAAAAAAAATTGACCCAGGTACTAAAGTATATTTATGAACTCGGCTGTACCCACGTGTGTCTATATTTATAAGTTGTGCGTGTGTGTCCGATTTGGAATCGCTTTTTTTTTAAGAAAGCTGATTCAAACGGAATTACTCTTAGCTGTGTTTTGCCCGTGTGGTTGCCGGGTTAGAATAGTGCCACTCCATATCTTCCCGTGGATGTCGTAAGAGACGGCTAAGGGAATAAAGGCGTATAGTATTGTTAGGCGATGGGCTTGCAACCTGTCACTAATACACTGGTAAACATCTTAGCCTAAGTGTGCAAAATGTGGTTACAGAATTATCAACAAGTTTTTAGAGTTGTTGGTAATTCTGTAGCTGTGCCTACCCCACTCTGGGAATAAAGGCGTGAGATTATGTATGTATGTATGTATGTAGGTATGTATGTTTTGTGAAAATCGGTTCGGCCCTTTAAGAGATATATATGCTCTCAAAAAATAAATTCCCATTCTATCACAGGTTTTTTACCTTTACCACAATTTTTTCACACATACTCGTAGGGTATGCCTTGCGTCTTGCATTGACAAATAGTTTTTTTTCAATTTCCCTGAGCGCTGCAGAGTATTTGTAGGTTCTTTCATAATAAAGAAAAAAAATAGTTGAACTGATTATTAAGGAAATTCTTAGATTGGGAGACAATTTGTTTTTCATGAAATATACCATTGCGGAAGTGTTTCATACACTTTTAAATCAAGCTTCATCAAATGTAATAAACCCTTAAGCGATAAGTTTGCCTTAAGAGTAGGTACGTATGTGTACGTACAGTCACCGGCATAAATAAGTTATCATTTATGAACCTAGTCACTTTAACGTCGTGTTTGAAATGTCATACGAAATTGTCAAACGATTAAAAGCGACAAGGCATAGAAATCATCACTTATTTATGACGGTGACTGCGTAAGTACATCCCTATTTTGTAAACATAATTTGTACCTATATATTGTATATAATAGGGGTGTCGATACTTAATTTTTTCTCGTTTTCATCTTATTTATACTGTATCTTTTGAACTGTCCATATTTTGTTACGGTCTTTGAGGAACAAAAAAGGAAATCCATAATCGTGCTTATTGTCCTTTGATTTTTGATCAAACTAAGTCAATAAAGTCTAGACGATAACAGTGTTAAGGACGTCTTTTAAAACAAGGTTGGGGCGGAAATAGACGCCGCCGTCTCCGGGATTCATTTGCCCCAGGATTGTTCAGGATAAAGCAGACCGGGGTCCTACTACGAGTCACGCGAGATTTTGCCGTGAAATCGTTGATATTATCTTTAAAGATGTTATAAAAGTAATGAGAAGTGTGTTTATTTCCTTCTAAATAGAAATAAAAAACCATTATTCGAAGAGCACTTTTTTTGTGTGAATAGCGATTAGCGATAAAATTAAAGTTAAGTGGTCTATCATACTATCTAGAAAGTGATTTTTGTGAGCTTGTATGTATCTAACAGGTAATCTCCGGAACCACTGAACCTATTCGTTTTTTTTTCACTATTTATGAAAGGTACATTATTCCGGATGGTCAAAGGCTGTTATTTGTTTGTTAAAATCGGAACGAAGTTGGTTTAGGACGCTAGTCTTATAATAAAACAATCTGTTGTTTTGTTATAAAACTGTTGCCTGCGACTCCGTCCGCATAGAAGTATATCGCTATGACCTCGGTAACTGTCCAATTTTCAAAATAAAAAGTATCTAATGTCCTTTCCCGGGTTTCAAGCATCTCCATACCAACTTTAATTAAAACCGGTTCAGTAGTTTAGCTGTGAAAGCGTAAAACACAAACAAAAAGAGTAATTTTCGCATTTATCGATATTAAGAGCTTGTTGCCCGAAACTTGGTCCGCATAGAATAAAACAGAATAACCTTATATCACTTAACAAATATTATTATTTACAAATACCTACCTTACAGATAAAAATATATAAAAATTAATGCCACTTTTCGTTGTAATTTTATAATTCAAGAACGTTTTAACCGATTTGTCTGATTTCTTTTTTGTTGTGTTCGTTATTGTCAGGATAAGGTTTATATGTAAGAAAAAAATAGGAAATTCCAACGGGAACGGGAAATTTGAAGCGGGGCGAAGCCGCTGGCGGGCAGCTAGTATAATTATAAATGGCTAGTTGTACCTGCGCGCATTGCTACGTCTCATACCAACTCAGAAACCTTCGTAGACTCACGCACAACACTTTGCTGAAGATCATCACATCGCTCATTGAATATAAAACGGACACATTCCAAAATAATTTGCTCTTCCATTAAAAGTCGTATTCCAACAGCTTCTAGTTATAAAATGCAACACTGACTCATTTTGGATTGTGTCCGTTTTGTATTCAATGAACTACATGATCAAATGCATAGTTTACGATTCTATAAAGGACATACAGACAAACAACTATTTTTATATTATACCTACAGGGTGACACCTAAGACGTAATACAACATTTTATTTTCTAGATCTACTCATCAGTAGGTACGATCAACTTTTACTATGGGACTAATATCGAAATCGGTAGATTTTTTTTTAATCTCCCATACTAAAAGCAATCAGCTGGTTTCACAATTTGTATGGAGACGTCGATTTTGTGTTTAAGTTTTCGAAGTTGGTCCCATATTAATAGTTGATTGTAATCATGAGTAGATTCGGCAAATGACATTTTGTATTACGTCTTAAGTGTCACCTAGTATACTTTCGCAGTGTCACCTGGCCACGAAATTGCCAAAATGGTTGACCCATTTTTATGATACCAGATTAAGATCGTCGGTGGCCTATTAGTGGCTTAAGGCGTCGACTCATGGTCGTAAGGTACCTAGTTCGAACCCCCGCGGTTACCATGTACCAATGAGTTTTTCTAACTTAATTACAATACCCGAGGAATTATCTTTGAATTGTCATGGGGAAACCTGCATATTCGAACCGTTGAGTGTGTAAGAGGGTATATTTTGCATAAAAGATATCGGTAAGATAAGATAAGATAAGATGATACTAGATTAGTGCGGGTAGTGGATTGTTATTTTTCCGCCGAGACCATGGTAAGGCCGCAGAAACGGCAGCGATTTTAAGTGAATTTCAAACAGTGCTATTAACGTTTATATCTCTTTTCGTCTCCTGTGTAAATTGTCAGGCGATTAGTTTTGCAAATTTGCTCGATTGATTAAAAAAGAACAAGGTAGAGTCCTGATCAAGAACTTTGCGTTGAATTTTTCGTTTAATAATTTATAATTATTCAGTTTTAAAAACTAGAATAGTTTATAAGAATTACTAGCGACCCGCCCTCGCTTCGCTTCGGTTTATTTGAGTTTTCTATAACACACGTACATAAAACAAAATTTATTATACATAAAAACCTTCCTCTTGAATCACTCTATCATTCAAAAAAAAACCGCATCAAAATCCGTTACGTAGTTTTAAAGATCTAAGCATACATAGGGACAGACAGCGGGAAGCGACTTTGTTTTATACTATGTAGTGATTATAAGTGTTAAATGAATTAGAATCTTTTGCGTGTATTTGTTGTGTTACTGTTATAATAAATAGAAGGTGAAAAAGTGTAAAAGAGGATAATGAACCGAGGTTTCTTAGTTCCCGTAGCTGTAAATTTTTTTTCACACACATTTTGATAAAGCTTTAATGTTTCTCACCCCCTAAAGCAAGTCGGTTTTCCACTAAATTTCCAAAATATGTTCTTAGAACGAAAAACGTACAGACTTTTAGTTTTTAACCGACCTAGAAAGGGAGAAGGTTCTATGTTTCCTTGTTTTCTTCTTTCGAAATAACTTATTTTAAAAGAGTAAGTCCAAATGACATCGGCATTTTTTTTAAATATTATGGAAAATGTAAGGGATAAAATTCAACTTTTTCTTCAAGTAACTCTTATATGTGAAAATGCTCATCTTTATATCACGAGAAAATTTGGTCGAAAAGCTACCAATTAAAAAAAAAAACTGGTAGATATCCGCAATATGCTAAACGCCGTGCGTACCGCACGTCAGTCGGTGACGAATTGGACACCAATATGCCGATACCGATTCTATAACCTCGATGTTTGTGTTCTGTCAAAAGTAAAGGATGGCTGTGCACTGACCAACCATTGCAGAGCATTTTTAGCAACAGCATATCGCTCATTGAATACAAAACGGACACATTCCAAAATAATTTGCTCTTCCATTAAAATTCGTATTCCAACCGCTTCTAATTTTAAAATGCAACACTGTCTCATTTCGGATTGTGTCCGTTTTGTATTCAACGAAAATTATTATCATGGATACCTCTGATTTGAACTTACCCTTGTCCACAAATAAACTCACCGGTTTATTTAATTGAAACTAAAGGGTTTATTTAATTTAACCAATCTTAAAAACAGAGCTTGTTTTTTTTTGCCCCGCAAAATCTGCATTATTTTCTTAAAAAAGCGAGTTTAAGTTGCCTTTGGTCCTGGATTTAGGGCAGCATGATCAAAATGTTTTCTAGACGAAACGTAATCTACCTTTTAATAAAATCGGTAAATTATTTCGTATCACGGCAAGATTCATAAATGTTAAAAACGATCGTTATATAAAAATACTATTTGCAAAATTATTTGTGGCTTTTTAGTCGGGTACCTGATAAGAACTATTTTTTCTTGTCTACTGTATTTTTATAAATAACTAGCGACCCACCCTCGCTTCGCTTCAGTTTATGGGTGAGGACCAAAAAGTTGGACCACAGTTTAGCGCAGTTAGCCAGACAAACGACGACGATGAAAAAAATTCCATTGTGCGACGAAAACTATTCTTACAATTGTATGGCTAATGTTCTTGTCACAACGGAAAAGTGTCACAGAAAATTTTATTGATTGAGTTAGCGTGGACAACTTTTTAGTCCTTACCCTTATGTAAGTATGATATAGCCTAGCCTATAGCCTTCCCCGATAAATGGGCTATCTAACACAAAAATATTTTTTCAAATCGAATCATTAGTTTCTGAGATTAGCGCGTTCAAGCAAACACAAACTCTTCAGTTTTATAATATTAAGTAAGTATAGATTAAAAATAGGTTTTTTTCTATGTAGGTTCCTACTCATTCGTTAGTTAACCATCAACCTTTACAATGCGCACGCACATTGATTTACGGCGGCGGTAGTGACGGAAATTTAAAATTCGAACGTCACGTTTCCGATGCGATATGATGACGATAACGTCACAATTGTTTATAGGTTAGGGGTTTTTTATATTTGGGTGATTGAGCGGGTTTTTGAATTTATTGGGCTTGCATAAATTTATGATAGAGTTTTTATTATTGAAATAAAAGTTCCCTTTAATTTAATATTTTGTAAATAGAAGGCTGTATGAAAAAAAAAGATTAACTATTATACACATTTTGTTATTAGTTTTATAATAACTTAAACGCAGCGTGAATAGGACCATCAAAAGATGTTTTTTTTTCACTTCAATGAATATAAACCCTTAAAAACTAGTAGCTTTTATAAATATTTATAAACAAAACGTGGTCATTATAAAAACAATATAAATAACAATGAAGATAATAAAGTCCAGCAGTTTTAATTTATAAATAAACTTAACTTCGCACGTAAACATAAATTATCACTTATCATTTACCGACGCTATGCAGGCAAATAAATAATTTAACTATCTCATAAAAACTTTAAGAACAATCAAGAGTCGTAACTGAACGCGTCCAGTTTACCAAGACCCCTGTCTCCCTCTCCATTGTTCTTTGGGCGTCAGTTTTTAATGTCCTAAAGTAGGGGTGGTGGGTCTAGTTACATTGGTTTAGTTAAATGCATTAATTTTGTGTCCAGAGCGGTGTCAGGCTAGTTAATTAATTTGAGACCAGACAGGAAAAAAAAGCTTAAATAGTTATAAAACAGCGTCGATGCTCGGAGACGTAGTTTTGTTGTGGAAATGGCTAATGAAGTATAGAAGGTTTTTGTGACTGTAATTTATAGCTTATTTAGCCGTTTTTCAGCTTTATTGAAAGAATAAAGTTTAGTGTCGCTTTTAGTGTCATTAATCTTTAGTTTCACTAGACTTATAAAGCCCGAACTCTTTGGTACAGTGGTCATTTGGGTATATCAATAAAAATTAATGATTGTGTGTTTGTCCACTATGCGTTCCTAAGCCGTTAATCAGATTGGGATGAAACTTTGGTAGGGTCTGTGGTCGTCCGCGAGGGTATTTTCCCCAAAAATCTATTTCTACTTTATTTCTTTAATTTATATATCCATATTTAATATAAAATATGGTATCCACATTTTATGCCATGGTAAAGGCAAACGAGCACCCATAGACATTTGCATTCTCAAAAATGCTCTATGCCAGTAATTTCACCGGTTGTCATATACGCACACCGAAATACAACAATGCGAACACTGCTGCTTGGTGGTCGGTTAAAGGTTAAGATAGTGGTAGCGTTCCAGACGGACTCAGCATAAGGTCTTACCACCACTATAATTAGCTTATCAAATGAGTGGGTTTAATTATTTCGTAATACCCTATCACCATAACGTCTAGATCTCAAAACGACTTAGTTTACATACATACATACATTAAATCATGCCTGTTTCACAGAGGGGTAGGCAGAGACCACTTCTTTCCATTTGCTACGATCTTGACAATTTTCTTTTGCTTCTTCCACATTCATACATCGATTCATGCACGCACGTCGGTTTCGGGTACTTAAGATTCGGGCCCTTTTCCAGTATTTCTCCGATTTGACTCGAAAAAGTACGCCTAGGGCGGCCCCTTCCGACCCGTCCACTCACTTTCGATCTGTATATCTCTTTCGTCAATCTTCTTTAATCCATCCTTTCCTTTGTTTAGTAACTTCAAATCCCGTTCTCAGTTCTCTTACCATCAGGACCTACGTTCGAGTCAGCGATCTAGATTCTAACTTAGTATTCTGGCAGTTACCGGGCAGATAATTTAGGATTCCAATGTCTGCGTTAACCCGCACGCCGTTTATCGAATGAACCATAAAATTTTCGCCACATCATCGAATATTCCTAATTCTAGCTTTGGTCTGGTGCAAGTTATAAGCGATTTAGGTTATTCCTAAAAATTTACATCGTCTTTCTTCTTACTCATCAACTGAAGAAGGAGGAAACAGTAACTGACTGCATATTTTGATATTTTCATCTATATACAGGATGGAACTTAAACCTAGTTAAATAAAAAAACCGTTTGTAGGGTTACTGAACCCTAGCAAAGCGCAAGAGGAAAATCTTCAAATTTAAATTGTTTTGTTTGCAGTTTCGTTTTAGAGAGTTTTTTTCTTCATATAAACGATTATCAGTAACCCTAAGTATAGTTGGTTATAATGCACAGTGGTTTTGTTAAATCCTGTATGTTAACATTGTATATCGACATTTAAAATTGTGTAAAATGTGGTTGAGTATGCTTATCGTTGTCTAGTATCCACAGTACAATCCTAGAGCTTAGTTTAGGACTAGGTCAATTTGTGTGAGATTGTGGAGATAGTCCACTGATATTTGTTTATGCTTCTTGATATCCGATCGGGTTCGATGACGAAATTTTGGCTCGCTACCTTGCTAGGCCGAGCTTTGTCTTAAATACCCTTTGGCAAGGCGTGTCAGTACGGTTGGTGTACCAAAAAGTTGCCTAGTCAAGCGCTTTTTTATTTATCTATTTATTTACCACATCAATGCTTGCTCATTGGCTTATGGTAACCCTAATTAAGAAAAATTACAGTTAAAAATTACTATTTAATTAATCTTTGACAATTGATATCTCTTAAACAGCTTTATTGATTTTCATGAAACGTAGCTAATAACTATCGCAATCAAACTAGCTCTCTTTAGAGAAAACCGCGTCTAAATCGGTCCATCCGTATGGGAGCTACGATGCGGCAGACAGATACTTACACAGACACGCATAGAAATCATGCACAGATACAAAAGTCAAACTTATCTTTTTTTTTTGCAGGGGTTAAATACTGATAGTCAGTTCTTATACAATGAACTGCAAGTCAAAATCGGCCGACGGATTGTCAGTCTGTGGTGCCTTTCTATCGTGAAAGTAAAACATACGGAATCCTGCCTTATGGCCAAAATTTTTTTTTTTTTCATTTGGTAACCCATTTTTTTCCTAACTATAAATATTTCAGGATATATTTCAGTACCATCGTGTTACCCTATCGAATAAGTGAGGTTACTTTTTATGGTTACAGAACATACAAAGGTAACCCGAAATAAACGTTTAATATCAACGTATAAAAGGCTTTATCCTAACCCTTCCACCACCTTCGTGACGGCTCACATCGCCATAACTCTCTGTTCCGAGCGATTAACCGGACTCAAATGTAGTGAACGGGTTAATGAAGTATCCACGTGATAGGCCGCTTTCGTTGGTGATGAGTTGACGGACTAGCTATGGTCACTTTAATCCATTGACGAGTCAAATATCATTTTCCCTATGAGCCTCATGGTCTAAATGTAGGCTTTAGGCAGTTACTAGCTTTTGTCTGTGTCTCTTTCCATGCAGAGGAAAGAGACTCAGACATGTATAATGTTTCTCTTTAGATCGTCTAATTTGCTGGAGTAAAAAGTAACCATGTCCATTTCTGAGGTATTAAGTAACGTAAAAGTATGTATCGAAACTTTTTTTGTAGTTGTCTTGCACCATCGTCGTTAAGTTCAATATTTATAATTTTTATTTTTCTATTATTACTAATTAGCTCTGGTGAAAATCCTGAGCTTTGACACATTTTCCTGCTCAAGTACGCGTGAATTTATTTACTTCTTATTGTATGTTATACAGTAGGTATACTCATTGTTTTGTGTAATGCTAAGTTAAGTTTTATAATTGTATATTTAAAAAACGACTGACTGTTGAGTTTCTTACGGCGTTTCTTCTCAGCAGTGGTCTCTTGCGAAGCGCTGGTAGATTGTTGACGTGTAAAAGGGTCCGTGCGGCCTACTTACTGAATAAACATCTTTTATATTTTATCTTATCTTTTAACTTGTATCAAATTCACCGTCAATTGTTTTGGACGAAACAACCAGATAAATCACAGACAAACAGACGTCTAGAAACTGCCAGTCCGTGGTTATAGTAAAAAATATGAAAAAAAATACATACATACATAAGCTCACGCCTTCATACCCAGAGTGAGGCAGGCAGAGCTACAGGTTTACCAACAACTCTAAAAACTTATTACATACATATATACATTAAATCACGTCCGTTTCCCAGAGCGAGCGGTAGGCAGAGACCACTTCTTTCCATTTGCTACGATCTTGACAAATTTCTTTCGCTTCTTCCACATTCATACATCGAGTCATGCACGCACGTCGGTTTCGGGTACTTAAGATTCGGCCCTTTTCCAGTATTTCTCCGATTTGACTCGAAAAAGTACGCCTAGGGCGGCCCCTTCCGACCCCTCCACTCACTTTCGATCTGTATATCTCTTTCGTCAATCTTCTTTCATCCATCCTTTTCAAATGACCGAACCAGAAAAGCTTATTAATAATTCTGTAACCACATCTTGCACAATAAGGCTAGTTAAGCTGTACTAGTGTATTAGTGACAGGTTGCAAGCCCATAGCCTCTTACGACATCCACGGGAAGACATGAAGTGGCACTATTATAACCCGGGAACAGGGGGCAGTATCAAAATAACTTGTATTTATTTGACTTTGTACAGTCCATAATAAGGTGCTAACAAATTAGTCACGGATATTTTAAGATCTATTATACATTATATTAAAACAATTAACTTTTAACTGTAATACTGTGTAAACCTTTGTATGTCATTTTATTGTTTTAATTTACCGAACAAAAAATATAAATTATAATTAATCTTTAAAATAATCATCCCTATTATGTACCTGTTAAGATGTTTAACACTGTTTGTCAAAAGTTGTTTTTCGTAAATGTCATAATGATTCGGCGGGAAAACTGTAGGTTATTAAATACTAGCGTCTGAATGATAGTTTCAAGAGGCTCTAGAATGTCTAAAGAGGTCTCATTTTATTATCTTATTAACAGGGTGTTTTAACGTAGCAAATTTGTTTCCTAGTTTCCTCCAAAAAAACATAAGAAAAGCTATGATGTTTCATACTTAAATGTACTCCGAGAACCGAATACTATCAGCTGTAAAAATATCCGTGACTAATTCGTTAGCACCTTATTATATGAGCGTATTTTGAAAATATATAATAATTTAAAAATATCTAGTTAGATATCTCTCCTACCGTCTGTCACATACATAATACTTTCAAATATAACGGTTTCGTGTCCCACGCTCGTACACTTCCTGTCTGGCCCCGCCGCTCGCAATATCCTCTGCCTTCTGCGTTTGCGCCGACTTTTGTTGTTTTTACTTTGCGTATTTAACGGGAACACACTGGAAACGTAGTGGGAATGCACCTAATTAGTGAGGAGTAAGTGATTGTTCTTACCCGACTGCGCGACGTGAGGGAGAGTGTGTTTATCAAGCTATACAGGGTGGAAAAACTACCGCAACTACCTTAAATATTGAAAATAGGCAAATGTACAAAAAGGAGACTTAATTTTTTTTTGAAAAATATTATTTATAGATGTTTGAAAATTTGCTTCCGGGAATCGAACTGGTCAAACATGACCAAAACAACAAAGTGATACACGTCGAAAGCGTAACTGATAGTGATCATTTATATCTACAACACATTCGCGTTTAAACTAAATAAAAAGACCGTAAAAGAACACGATTTAATTGTTTTTGTGATATCAATTGTTTTGCAAGTGCCATATTATTATATCCGTGATTTCAATAGTATAATCATAGTAATAACAATGCTTGTTATAAAACTACACCATGACATAAAAAAAAACATAGTGTAGCCAGTTCTATAATAAGCATTACTTAGTAAAAACTGTTGTATAATTACCATTATAGCATTGTTATTACCATGGTTACACTAATGAAATCAGTACACTAACATTTCGCTTGGCTTTTTACCTTTATAATATTATAATTAGCACTTTACAGCACGCGAGTAGGACAAGATTTTCCTAGTTGGCAGTCTTTAACGTTGCACATCTCAGTTTGTCTTTACCTAAACTATCAAAAGTTGCATTCGCACACTCGTCGCGTGCATCTCGCTAATGAACGCCCCCGGCGCTGCTCGCTAATTCAATAGAGACGTATATCGTATCTTATCTCAAATTGGATTAACACTTGAGGTGGCCATGAGAAGTTTTACAAATATGTAACCCGCAAGTGTACAGGGTGTTTTAGTTTGAGGTTTTATTTTGTGTGTTGCTTGTACTACGTGCCACATTGCTATAGAGCATGTTTTTATTTTAATTTTAAGTTGTACTGGTTTTAAAACCATTGATTCTTACTAAAGGTATGCTCGCCTTTAGTGTTTAGTAAATAAGAGCTATTAAATATGCTTGAATCTTAACTTTATTTTCCTATTAAATCATTTTGTATTAAGATTCGAATAAGAAATATAATGTCTTGAACTAATTTGGACTTACTCTATCATTTTAACTTGTTAAAACTAACTAATGTGTAAAAGGTGTCACAGCTCTAATGTTTGTCAAAGTCGCAAGTGAAGTGTAAAACTCGCTAACTCCTCGAATAGGCTTGGTTAAGTTACAGGTTGAATACGTGTCATAGTCATAAGTCGTTCGCTATTTGACTCACCAAATTTCAAACTTGGATAAGTTCATGCAGAAGGACAACGGAGTTTGCGTGTTATTTCAACAACAAAAAAATGATTTAAATTGGTATGCCCAATTTCAAGGACATATCCGAGTTTGTCATAATAATAATAACTTAGCATGTGAAAAAACAGAATAGGTACATAGCTATAAATTAAAAACCTATAAAACAGCGACTTACAATACCTGTCTGCTAAACTGATAACTCTTGAATGACCGAACCGATTTCCATGAAACCTGGTTTTAATTAAAAAAACACACATTGAAACTTAATGCTAATAAAATTATTAAATTTTTAAAACACGCTGTACAATTAAATTTCATTCCTAATCGAGCACAGGAAAATAAGTTGTAATACATAAAAGGTGTTCAAAAACAGTATTGCTAATGGTAAATTAAACGGTTTTTTTTTTCAAATAGATTAAGGAGCGTTGGTTTTTTGCAGGCAGCGCATATTTTTTTTTGCAAACACTTTTAAAGTATAGATTTACTGAAGTACACATTCAAGTCAATGAACGTCATGAAAACGACTATATGCGTTGCCGGCAGTGAGATATAAATGTAAATTGCTATCAAATGTATTAGAGGTTCCGACACGTATTCCCGCCTCAAACTTACGTACAGGCTCGTTAGTAAGATACAACTGTGCGAAGCTTTTAATTCAGTTAAATGCGAACTTGTTCCGCACCGGAACTGGCGCCATCTTTGTTTTCCTTTAGCGTTCACAGCCCAGTTGCTTGATTTAATGTAAATTAGACACGTTAAGGAGTTCCTTGGCGCTGGGAGTGGTAAGTTGGCGCAATCCTGTCAAGGCGCTTTGACGCGCTTTTAGCCAGCTTTTGTTTTGTAAAGGTGTGAAAGGTGTTGGGTTTTGTTTTGATGAAAGGTAAAATTCTTACACAACTGGTCGGTCTTTATACATACGCAAGATTGGCAATAATGAAATCAATGAGTGAAAGATAAGTAGTTTGTGCAAAAACAATACAGGGTGATTACAATTTAAACGACGGATTAAAAGTATGCTCATGAACCTGTGAATAAGGTTGGAACTGGCACAGCAATAATATGTGACACTAACTTTGTTAATTTTATTCATGTCAGTTCTCGTAAGATATTAAAACTAATTTTATGTATTAAAACTTACCTGATTAAGTTAGTTCTTGGATTAACAAACCAAAATTACTCAAACTAACCTCAAAACTTAGACGCACGAATAAAAATAATGGGTGCCGCTGACACCCCTGTAAACTTCATATTGCATACAACTTGTAGTTTCTGGCGGTGAATATGAATCTTCCCCCCAAGCCACTGGACCGGGGCTAATACCGGGTCATTTTTCACCCCGATGGGGAAAGTTGAGTGACGTTTGATACCACGATAAATATTCGCTAATGCGTTTAGTAGACAAGTTTGGATAAATCTGTAGCGAGCAGCCACATGACATGTGTTATTAGGGAGCCGTCTTTGACCTGGTTAGCAACGTAAACATGAAAAGGTGTAGAAAATTATTTTCTTATACAAGGTGGAAATAAATTATGGGCCCTGAATTACGCGCCCGATTCGAATCGAAATACGCTATGAAAAGTTGAAAATTTTGTAGTTAAATTGCTGGAATTCCGTAATTTTGAACCGTAATTGCCATAAACAATACCTACTCTGTTTTCTTGTATGAGACGCGTTTACGCGCGAAGGTTAAGTAGTTGTCTTATAAATAAAAATAATAGTCTACGATGCATACACTAAAGAATACGCATATCCGCTGATGAACCAACGAGCTCCCTACTAGAATAAAACATTTTTCCTAAAAATAATCAAGCAAGAAGCCCTTAGGCTTTTTTGAATAAAGAATATTGTTCATACCGCGCACCAGGTGGCGCCCGCGAGGGGTAAATGGCCAATCACACGCCGACCTGCCCGGAATCGCATCACGCTGTACATTTGAACGATGTGCGCTTGAAATCACTCTGTAGATGACACTTTTGCACAGTTTGCCTAAAAAAATATGTACAAAATTTACCGGAAACAACCAGATAGATATAATCGCAACCCCTAGTTTTATAATTGATTACTCCTCGACGACTCAACGGATTCTCACCATACCTAAGAATGAAAACAGTTAGGGTGCGTATCCACCAGAGCTGTGTAAGTTAGCGGAGCGGTGTACGAGAAAAAATCCACCAATGCTGCGCTGAGTGAAACTAGGAAAATTTAGTATTTCTATTAGTGGATTCCCTCGCACAGCTCATGTGGATAAAAGCTGTCCACTGAAGCGGAGAGAGGCAGCGGAGCGTTGAGCGAGGAAAAAATCCACCAATAGGAGAGCTGCACTAAGCGAGGCTTGGAAAAATGAAGGATTCCTATTGGTGGATTTTTCCTTCGCGCAGCGATCAGCTACCGCGCATAGCTCTAGTGGATATTTACTCATGGGGGACCCTATCAGTCAATCCGTTTAGCAACTACGACACCTTAGACAGGCAGACACACAACTACAACGATACACAGACAGACATTTGCGGGTGGTAGGACCTTGTTCATGGTCCGTCCGGATCGCTACCACCATCTTATCCATTAACCTACCGCCAAACAGCAGTGTTCGCATTGTTGTGTTCCGGTTTGGGGATAAGATAGCCGGTGAAATCACTAGCCAATACAATACAAATACAATGTCTATGAGTCACAGTTTCCACTTACCTACCATCAGGTGGCCTGTGTGCTCGTTTGTCTTCTCTATGCCATATAAAAAAGACATAGGTGTCAAACTTACCAAACCTTTTTTGTCACGGGAGTAATAAGAACCTGCAGTACTGTATCCATGTTTTTCCAAACACGGCCAAAGCTTGCCCAAGAATTTCACCTGTTAATTTTATTAATTCCCTTCAACTTGCGAGTATCGAGGCAAATTAAATCTAAAATTCTAAACACAATGAACAAGGAAGTTAAACGAATCCGCTAACTGTTTTCGTCGCTTTAATTACGGAGTAACTACAGTGGAATGTGTCACCGAAGTTTTGAATCCTCGCGGAAGTTCGGGTGACGTCGGGAGTGCTCGGGTCAGGTCGGACACGCTGGAGACATTTTCAGTATGGAAGTTTTGTAAGTTGGAGCAAAACAATGCAAATACTGTGCTCTTACCAAGAGGTACAATTACCGTACTCGCTGGTGCGTCGAATGATGTGTCCCTCGCACTCTATAACAAGACTGTGTACGTGATTTGTAGGTCCTAAACAGCTCACTTTCGAGCTTGATAAACGGATTATTAACCGGCGAGTTTAAGTTGTCGCGTCAGAGCGTGCCAACTACATTTAAGAGGCCACATATTACGCTGTCACGCTCATACAAGAATCAAAAGGGATAGCTTTATGTATTTCCGTGCGAAGAACGTGAGATGGATATAGTTTGTGCGCGCCTATTGTACCGTCAAATTTAAATAATTGCTGTTAACTTTAAAACTCATTCATTAAAATAATGGTTTACAAAGATAAAGAACTTAATATTAATAAAGATCGTACGGTTTCAAAGATTCAACCAAAAACATACGAAAAAGGTGACGTTTGAAGAATAAAACCATCGAGGATTTTGTTTTTCATCGTGCTTTCATGTTAAAGTTTCAAAGAAGTAATGATCAA
>OZ014439.1:17857355-18220616 GCA_963966035.1 Acleris laterana | reverse complement strand
GCTAAAGATCAATGTGGCCGTTAGATATGCATTTGGCAAGTTAGGCTTTATTTTTTATTGCATGTGAGGAGACGGTGTGATTTCGACCATCACGTGTGAAAGCCACCTTCGCAAACCACCCCAAAGCTTCTTTCTGAATTTAAATTAGCCTATCAACCCAGGAGTCCATGAGACAGAGACCTCAAAAACTGCTGCTAACTCCTCTGGTTTCGCTAAATACTTACATACATACATACATTAAATCAAGCCTGTTTTCCCAGAGGAATAGGCAGAGACCACTTCTTTCCACTTGCTACGATCTTGACGAATTTCTTTCGCTTCTTCCACATTCATACATCGAGTCATGCACGCACGTCGGTTTCGGGTACTTAAGATTCAGTCTTTATCTAGTATTTCTCCGATTTGATTCGAAAAAGTACGCCTAGGGCGGCCCCTTCCGTTCCGAGCCTTCCACTCACTTTCGATCTGTATATCTCTTTCGTCAACCTTCTTTCATCCATCCTTTCCAAATGACCGAACCATCGAAGCATGCCCTTTTCAATCTTAGTCACTACATCTTCATTTATTCCGCATTTCTCTCTGACTTTTTCATTGCTTACTCTATCAGTTTTAGACTACACATACTACGCAAAGCGGCAATTTCAACTGCATTCACACGAATTTCCTGCTTGTTCTGCCACAACCTACATTCACTACCATACATCAGAGTAGGAGCCAGCACTCCATTGTGAACAGCCAGTCGGGCTTTTTGTGAAACGCCCCGTCTGCTGACAAAGGAGTACAGGGCCCCATTCATTTGATTCCCCGCATTCACCCTCCTCTTGATATCCTTCTCACAGTTACCATCTCTTGTAAACACACTTCCCAGGTACATAAATTCGCTCACTTGTTCTACTAATTCACCATTTATATTTATCACGCACTCAGTCATCTCCTTGTCCTTCTCTATCACCATGACCTTAGTCTTGGTCGCTAAATACTTAAACTCCACATTCTCAAATCAATCATCAGCCTCTAACGGGCAAGACTACATAGCGCAACCTGCATACTCAAAGTGTTGCTAAACATAAATCTACTTTTTTGCAGATTGAATGGGGAACACAATTGACATCCCATGCCTCCTGATGATAATTGTACCTAAACATTCAAAGATTAAACATTTGCAACCTCAAGACTGCCTTGGAATATTGGACAGTTTCAGAGTGTAGTCGCGGGCAAAAGCTAGTTACATACAGCCCCTGAAGACCGTAAACTTGCACCCGTATTCACAAACAATACTTAAGGGATCCTTCACTGAGTAAACGCACTGCGTTCAATACAGCTTTGTGATTGGTCCTGTTTGACTGACCTTTTGTTTCTGACACGATTTGAACCACCCTGTGCGTTCGTGAGCACTGTGAGACCTCATAGTGACGTTTGTGAATACGGGTGTTGGTGTAGTGAAGCACCAACCTGCCAGCCCCTCAGCTCGTTGTCCTGCTGCGCTTGCGCGTGCTGCGCCCACGTGCGGCGCACGGGCTGCGGCGGACTATCGTGCAGGTAGAACCGTCCGTAGTCCTCCATGTCGCGGTACTGGTAGTCGTACTCGGGCGCGTACGCCTCGCGCGGCAGGTGCGGGGTGGACCCGAACGCGCTCAGGGGGGGGCGCGACACGTTGTGCTGTGAGCTGAATTGGCTGTGCTGCGGAGGGAGTGGGGTGTTAGGAGCGTGGTATGCTTGGATTGCGTTTCTGGTGGGTAAAGCTATTGCGCTGCGATGAAGGAGTAAGGAGAGCTTTTTTCGAAGTTTAGGACACTGACACCCGTATTTATAGTCAAGAAAAGTAATTACTTGAGTAAAAGTAATGACAAGCAACGATTTTTATATGACTTTTGACACTACTAATACTCAAGTAATTACTTATCTTCACTATAAATACGGGTGTGAGTCACGTACAAAGATTTAAAAAAATGGCAGGTAAGTAGAGTACATGATCATAGTGTGTTCCAACATTATTTATATGAAAACTTCCTTTTTTGCTACCAAAAGCGTATGAATATCGGTAGCAAAAAAGGAGCTTCCCATACAAATATTTTCAGATACACTAGGAGATTATGTAACGTACCATCTCTACCTGGCTTTGCAACTGTGACCGCCCAAAACCAAAAAGCATTATAAACATTTAAACTGTACGTTTATACGTTCGTTTTCTTTTGGAGGGCAGAATAGTTGTAATTTTGTTATTTGCCAATCAAGTGTCGTATATGTAGCATAGTGTTTGTGTTTCGTTGCCACCAAAACCTTGTCCTTGTTTTCACAATCCCTTGAAGCTAGTGCTTAAATATTATCGTCCACGTATATACAACATTTTACATATTTTAAAGCGTAAGTGAATCGAGCTTTTAGTCATGATTAGTATTTTCTGCCGCTTTTCCACTACATTTTTTTTTCAGATTGATAATTTTATTGAATTTTGTGGAATATAATCTTGCCGTGTGACTAATTCGCTCATTGAATACAAAACGGACACATTCCAAAATATTCGGATTGTGTCCGTTTTGTATTCAATGAACGAATTGGTGAGTTTAGTATAAACTTACCAATTGAGGAATGTTAGGTGGATACGGTTGTTGGAATGGCGACTGCGGCTGCGGAGGCTGGAACAGCTGTTTGGCCTGCTGTTGCAGTTGTTGTTGCTGCTGCATCTGCTGTTGCTGCAACTGTTGCTGCAACTGTTGCTGCTGCTGATGCAACTGTTGCGTTTGTTGCTGCTGCTGTTGTTGCTGTATCTGGTTCTGCTGCGTGGCGAGCCGCGCGATGTCGCTCTGTATGTCCTGCAGGCTGGAGTTCATTCTGCAATTATTTAGTATTGAATCGAAACCAAATTTTGTTTTCCATATTAATATGGTGCAAATTAGAGATGCGTCGAATATTCGTTTCGTATTCGGTATTCGGCGTATTCGGCATCTTTTTCACTATTTGTATTCGGCCGAATTATTCGGTTTTGGTGCCGAATATATTCGATTTGAGTATTTCTATTTTCTTGGTATACGACACGTACGTACACGACACGGTATAGAACTAAAAGACAAAACTTCGTATGTAAAATGTTTATAAGTCAAAGAAATCCTATGAAGAATGTATTGAATAAAGCTAATAAAAAAAACGATCGTGCGAGGTTTTGAAGCATGTACGGCTCGCTCGTCATCTAGCCAGCAGTGATACGTAGCGTACATGTTAGATCCTGTTCACGCGGCAAAACAATGAATTGGTAAAACGAATAATTATAATATATCCGGTTCGGTGAAGGTTAAACCGAATAGTATTTGGTATTCGGTGAAACTACTATTCGGCGCATCTCTAGTGCAAATAAATTTCGAATAATGTTGGGAGTTTTAGATAGTTAATTGAAGAATTACGTTACATGTTTTTAACATTGACAGCACAATAAGGTTGTCGTTATTGTTGTTGTTGTGTTGTAAGGTAAGGTTGTGGTTGCGAATGAGTTTGAGATAACATTGAAAAGGTTAATAACAAGTCAAGGACACATGATAGTAGTTTACTTACTTGGCTATGGACTGCTGGTATTGCTCGATGGCGACGTTGTCCACCGTCTGACTCGGCTCCATGTCCTAAGACCAATTCAGTTATCACTAACATAATTAACCTTAAAAACCAGCTTGAAATTGAGCTGTACGAAATGTAAATCAATATTGGGCGGTTTTTTTGAAGCTTTGAATGCGTTAGGCGGTACAAAAGTCACTTTAGTTTATAATCGCTTACGAACACGATAAGTTAAAGAAAAGAAATTGAGACTAAATATGCAAGTGTTTACAAAATACTGCAACAATTATGTCAATTCTTATATTCCGTATGCTTTGAAAGATTTTATAAACGCCTTGAATCAAAGCAAATAGGAACTAACAGATTTTCGGTTGAGACACTATTTTCAGCGAGCATATACAACATATTTTGCACATATTTTAACTGCGCGAAGTCAAAAGAATGGTTATTAGACACTCCTTAAATGAACCCTGCGAAATGTTACTACGTTAATCTGTGACTTATCCACTGTTAATAAACACGAATAACATTTAATTTTGCACATGCATTTTAACACAAAATCATGCAAGTTTTAGTATCCCCACTATTTACGATACGTGGACACACACACATCTTCCCAAGTCATTGTACTGGAGACACACAACTACCTGAGTCAACAAAAGTATTATAGTTGAACAAGTTTGCGCGCTGTCGTCCCGCGGGGTGAAAGATGTTGGGGGAGGGAGGGAGGTTAGTACACGTTGCCTCCCCGCTCCCGCCCTCCCCGCTATACCCCGATACCTGGTTCCCGTCAATATCTATGCCCCTCGGAACAACAGGGCATGAACTTGTTTGACCATAAATTGTACTTGCTCTTATCATTACATACATTTAAAAAAAATACGAACAAACCTATAACATAAATAAAAAAAAAGCTTAAATATGATTTTGAAGGACTTTAAGCATTCGTCCCAAACTTTCACCCAAACGGCATAGAAACATTTTTTATTTCGCATAACCACAAGATACTATTTATATGATCATTATAGATCTTATCTTATCGTATCTTACAGAAGGGCCCTTTTGGATACACTTCGACCCCTTAGGATCTTTTGTGCAATTACTCTCTTACACACTCTGCATTCGAATGTGCAGGTTTCCTCACGATGTTTTTCCTTTACCGTAAGAGCATTAGATAATTCTAGATCATTATAGATACTACCTTATAAATTGAGAAAAGTCTTTGTCTATACTAATATCATAAAGAGGTAAAATTGTATGTTTGTTTATATGTTGGGGCAATCCCTGGAACTACAGTACCGATTTAAAATATGGTTTTACAATTGGACGTAGTTATACAAACGGGAACCAACCCACAAAGATTTGACAGTAAAATGTCAACTGTAACGCTCATTACTGTGGGTTGGTTCCAGTTTGCAAAATCTTTGTGGGTTGGTTCCCGTTTGCAAAACTACGTCCAATTAGAAATCTACTTTACCGCCGAATATTATATTTAAACCGGAGTGACGCGAGGGCGGGTCGCTAGTTATTTATATAGAGGTCCGGTGTGTTTACGTTTGCAAGCACTTAACTTTTTGTTTTTATAGGTAGTAATATTAACAAACGTTTTGATTGTTTAGCATATTTTTAGATATTATTTTGTTAGTTCAAAATAATCAAATAAGCTGCTTTTAGGGGCATTTATATTATTACACGTTTTTAGTGGGTTTTTAAAAGTGATTTTTTCGTTAGCCATTAGATTTTTGAATTGACTGGATAAAAGGTTAAGCTCGCCGCTTAATAATACATGTACTTGGGACGCGAGTTGTTTAAAGGCGCACTTACACGGGAAATGTATTTGAACAAAAAATGTCCGTACGACTCATTCTACTAGAGCCAGACATATGAAAAAAAAGCGTAAATGAGACCCCCAAAAGTGAAATTAAAATTAAAATCGCACTAGACTGGTTATTTGTATATGTATTAAAAAAAAATGGAAGCTGTGAAAACGTCACGATAATCCCTATTATGGTTGAAAAAAAAAAACCGTGTAAGTGCACCTTTACCCCCTTACCAATAAACGTTGAGTAACGGTGGTATAGCTATACAATGTTTTGTCCTTATCTGTCATTATGACATTTGAATTTGACAGATAAGGACCAAACACCACCAATAGCTATACCACCGTTACTCAACGTTTATTAGTAAGGGGGTTAACCTATAATCTGGCATGTTGTGATATGAGCAAGCACCGCCTCAACACCAACCCACCTGCTGCGCGCCCGGCTCCGGCGGCGCGTCGTCCTCGGCCGGCGTGCGCGCGCCCTTGCCCTGCAACACGTTCGTGCAACCGCCACCGTAACACACCGCGCAACGCGCGACGCGCAACGCGCGACCATGCGGGCGTTGCCATGAGGGAGAGGTACCGATTGTGACAGTTCTAAGGTACTCTTTGTTGTGATTGGGTGATTTGGGTGTGATGCATTGGAGATCCATTTAGCAATAGTTTTTTACGGTTATAAGTTTAGGTTGTTTTTTTTAATTGTTGCAAAATTATGACGTTTAAACCGTAGGTATTTATTTCCTGACGTAAAAGAAGTTGACTTTTGACTCGAGTTCGAATTGCTTTTATAATCCTTTTTTTTTAAGACCAATATGGAGAAATAACTATAAGTACTTGTGACATTACAAACATTAAACAAATACTATGCTAATGTAAATGGACCTCTATGGTAAACTATTTAGGGTCGACTTTTCAAGATCTTATACTCCAATAAACAAACTCATGCTTCCCTATAGTGTAATGGATGTGGTATATACTCCTACACAAAATGTGCTGTTTAACACGTGACTGTGTAAAATGTCGTTTAGAAACATAGGAATAAGGTACAAAATAGTTTGATGGACTTTACACGGACGTAGTGAATGCGACGCAAAATACTTGTGTTTAACGAAAAAAATAAAGATCGAATTTAAAAAAGCTGCTTTATTTAAGTAATTCGGCGTTTTTTTAAGCAAATTGTTGAGAAAAGCGTAGTTATTAAATATTACTCAATTGCTCTGAATATATAAAAATACTAAATTTGTAAACTACTGTAGTCAAAGTAGTTTGACTTAAAATGAAAGCTTTTAAAGCGTGTGTGAAACTATGTTTAATTATTTGTAGTCTTCTGAAAGAACAATGATTCAAAAAGTGATGTTTCAAAGTGGAAAAAAAACAGGGCTAAGTCTAAATTGAATGTGGAAAATTCGTAACCGGCCACTCACCAAAGAGGCCAACTGGTATTGCAAATATGTATCCTAATAAAATAGAAAAACAGGTTGTTATACAGTTCAGTAAGGATCGGATTAGTAGTGCTACCATACCGTGTGTTATCATGTATTAAAGTTCCTCGTAAATCATTATTTCCCTTACACAGAGTACACGTCACATCTCGAAATGTAGACACATGCTATTCACTTAAAATTTAACACATATCTCCCACTTTAAACGGACAAACAAACACACCGCTTCCAACTTTAAAATACGATACACAAACCAATCAAACATACAGTAAAAAAATCCGTCTTACAGCGTTTCCGTCCTTCAGTCGGTACCATGACCCGAATTTTGATGAAAAAAGAATAACCAACAATTCAACCCCATTGTTCTCAAACGCACAATAAGTGATTTTGAGTTTAGTATGCTGTGTCAGTTTCTGCCATGTTGAAATATCACAATCACAAATAAGGTCAAAGGTAATTATTAAGCATACTTTAGTCGCAGGTCCCCAATTCCTCGCGCCCTCAGCGCGCGTTGACATCCCCTGATGGGACTCGTAATAATTCCGAAAGATTTTGAACCATTCCGACATATAATCGTGAGTTTTGACCGTTACCAATTATATTAAATTATGTCTAACGTTAGTTGAATACGTTAGTTAGCTATTGTGCGCTTAATAAAGAGAGAACAAATCTTAAAGGACTTAACGATAAACACTGTAAGAATGATTTTTGCATACCCAAATTATTAAAATTTTCACCATATTCTAGACACTACCACACTGAAAGTACATTGCCACTCAACCCCAGAAAAGAACACATAAAATTTATTTTCAACGACATACTCCCCATCAACATCTTTCGACCGCCACAGCCAGTAATCTACCATTTTGTAACAACGATGCAATTAGGGACCCATTCAAAGTAATCGAAATCCAAAAGTACGTCTACTTTTTCGCTCGTTTTAATCACAAATAACGAGGGAAAAGTTATGACCATCCGAAGTATCCTCCAGAGTAAAGAGTACGGTTCCACCCAAGCGAAGTCAACCGAAACAAAGACGACAAATAAACAAATTATATTTTTGAATACTTTGACCACTTTCACACCACATTAAAGGGTTAGCGTCGCTTGAGTGGAAACGCATCCCAATACACCGTCTACAATGGCAACTCTGTGGCAATCGCAAGATCAGCTGTCCACTTACCCTAGTAACAGCTTGCAGGAAGGCCTGCTGCCCCAACTGCTGGCGCTGCCGACTGACGGCCATCTCCGCTCGCCGCTTGTCGAGCTCAATACGGCGCCGCTTCTCTTCCAGCTTCAGTCGGATGTTGTTGAGTTGGGCAGCCATGGCGCCGCCGCCGGAAGACTCGTCCGGGGAGTCGCCGTCTGATGAGGTGATGCCGTCCATATGAGTACACGTCGTATCATGTTGGTGCGATTCATAGCTTGCGTCATTTAGGAGTAGTGATTAATGACCAGTTGGAAGACCAGTGTAGGCAGAAAATAAGTCAATCCTGACACATTGCACAACCATAAAGTATCTGAATATGGATACTGTTGACAACAGTAAAACAATGCTAAACTTTCGTTTCGTTTTAATGCTGTCAACATAATCAATATTCAGAAATTTCATAGTGATGTGTGTCAGGAATTACTTCTTATCTTCCTAGTTAGATTCTAATGACTGTTTTCAAATAATCAGTAAGTTTGCCTACTGTTTTAAAGTAGTAATTTAAATTTAAGTTATGAACAGATAAGGCGTTTAGACTATAAATCACAAAGAAACATAGATACATACTCACATACACACATATATTCACCCAATAAACATTACCATCCTTGGGCAATTTGGCAAAAAAAAAGGTCGATTCATTATAAAGAGCAAGTTGACGCGAGTTACTGGCAACTCTGAACTTAACCCGCGTAAAGTTTCGATAGATTTCCTTGAACCTTAAACGTTACAGTGAAACTTTACAATTCTCGCATAGGGTCTGCCTGTTGCGTCCGAATTAAAGTAAAAAAGACACTTATTATTTCATATAAAAAATAAATTATTTGCAACAGGAGAATGAAGATTGTATTATTTATGTGATAATCTAGCGGTACAGAAGCGGTTTCGATAAGCCAATAGTGCTAACTTAGCATCACAAATAATGTGCCAAAGCTATAAATAAATTTGCTTAAATTTAAAATTTCGACCAATGGGAGTATGTGATCCAAGTTGGTCGATATCTAAATCGTTTTGGTCGATCAACGCGGCGTATTTTAAACCCTTGATGACTCGATCATTTAAATGTTTGAAGAATGTATTAAGGGCCTTCACACATGGCGTCATATCGTAAGCGTATCGTAACGCGTAGTAAGAGAACGATACGACCACGTACATCTTGCTTTTTTACGCCACTACTATCGTAGAGTTACAATACGCTTACTATACGCTTACGATACGACGTGCGGAGGCTCTAACTGTCCCAATTTGAAAGGGAATCGAAGATCAAACAACAGTATGTGTTGTCGTTCTGCGGGATGGCAAGTGAATCAGGCGTCAGCGGGGGCGGGGAGGTAGCGGGAGAGGGGTTGACACGACTGGCCTGGGCTCCGCTCGAGCCAGTCGTGTCATCTGATCTGTCACCCCGCAGAACAACAAGAAACGTATGAGGGATTGTTTTATTTGTAAGAGGAAGGCAAACGAGCGTGCCGGTATAACCGAAAACGCTCGTTCTAACTGTTAAGACTGCGCCGAGCGTACGCCGTATGTAGTGCCGCCCTCATTACTTTTATTGTGTTTTCTAATAAACTAAAGTATTTTCTTGAAATTGGACGAAAGGCTTTTGTACTACAAATTAAAACACAACTTATAGGGTATATCATATAGTTTAATAACAATTCACCTTCGAGTTATTAACTTAACGGAAAAAAACACTTTTTTCCGTTAAGCTGACTACTCAAAGGGTAATTGTTATTAAAGTTTGTTACGTATCCCATAAATTGTGTTTTTACTTGCACTACAAAAACATTTCGTCTGATTCCAAGAAAATTCTTTACTTAATTAGAAAACACAATAATAGTAACGAGGGCGCCACTAGACGCTCGGCGTTTGCTCGGCGCAGTCTTAACAGGGGCTCTATTCTCGTCGGTTCAACCTAATTGCTTTTTAAATTATCATATTGTCAACGTTACGATCGCTCCTACTTACTTGACAATATGATAACATGTCAAAAGCATTTTACCGAGCAGAATAGGGAACGGAAGTTCTGACCAATAGGTAACTATTAGGATTGTGTTGTTGTTGTGTGACTGACTGGGTTGAGGGTCCTGCTGCAGGCACTGCTGCTGCCACGTGGTGGTGTTGGGCGCGAACGAGGCGCTCTTGCGTCGCTCCAGCGGCTCCTCCGCGCCTGCGCACACTACCAGCGTTAGCCATACTGTTGTACTCTGGAAGGTTCTAGATGAATTTACTGGTGGAAAGACGAGCTGAAACGCCTTGCCTTGAAATATGAACTGGAAATACTGTCATGTATTGGTTGGAGATTCGAGCTAGCCACAGTTCTTTAATTACACGAAGCAGTATTTTTGTTCAAATCGGCGCTAAATTCTATTCTGATGCGCGGTTTGTGTTTTTCTAGTCACTTTTCAAAGTTAGCAAATATCATCTAACTAGCAAAAGCAAGAGACCAAAGATGGTAGGTACTTTTTGGTCTACTGAATGTTTCTGAGTTACAGAAAAGAACATCTACGGAAAGAGAGATTCAACGTAAGCACGGTGAGAGTTTCCAAAATGAATGTCATTCATTAGAGTTTGGGACATCTAGAACCTTCCAATCCATAAGTAATGGGAGTATGTGGTCCAAGCGTAAACACAGCAAGCGACCAAAAACCGAGCACAAACCTTCGCCGTTCCGGTACTTCTGGTCCGCGAAGCTGGTTCTCGTCATGTCACCGTCGGGCGCATCTCTGTTGAGGTAGAACCCGTCACCGCCGCCCTTGTTGCTGAAGAAGTTGTTCAAGGTGATGGTGTCATTGCTGAGCTGCCGTTTGAGCGGCGTGTAGGGCTCCAGGGGAGGGGTAGGAGCGCTCGCCGGCGTGGGGGGCGAGGCGCCGTTGTGGAAGTCGCCGTGGAACAGGTTGATGGAGCCGCGGATGTCTTGCCGCGACGAGCGGAGCGGAGGGTTGTAACTGTCTAAGGGTCCTGAGGACATATTGGCAGTGTTACAGTTTTGCAGGTAAACGGTGCGTAATACACACAAAACGCAGTTCTATAGAAGTATCTTTTCCAAAACTGTCAAAATGTCGTATTCCCGATTATCGCATTGGCAAAACCACGGAGGTAAGAAATATGGTCTCGGACGTGCGGTATTTCAACTCGTTTGGCTTCATGGATGATATTATCACCAGTGGGAACGTATATCTTCCTAAAATAATCAAGATAAACGAAGGTCTTATTCAAGACTGCCGCGGTGATCCACTTGTTTATGAGTCTTGTCTACGTGGATTAGCACCAGCAGGATCGGACATCTTCCGAACATCAGCATAGTTATTAAAACATCTAATATTCCTAGAAAGAGCAGATTCGCCTGTCACAAGCAGCAATTATGGCTATACTTAAAAGGTAATTCCGACCCACAATCATGATACCTAACTAGGATAGAATAAAAAACGAGTGGCTTGCCGAGGAACAAGAAACAGCCGTCTAACTGTTCACTAATCAGGAGTCTATGTGGATGATCTGGTGAAATAGAGGGCTGATCACGATAATAGAATCTACGTGGATGACCTTCTCAGCAGGGTCGAAAATCTCCTGAGAATTACAAGTAATTCACCTGCCCACGAGTCAAAAATCAACTGCGTGGAATATCTTACCGGCGGGAGCGGAAACCTTCCGAACATTGGCGACGGTAGCGAGCTCCTTCTCAGGGTTCCGTCCCGCGAAATGTAGACGGTCCTGCGAGCCGCCGAAGTTCTCGACGGTGAGCTGGCTGTCGTCGCTGATGGAGGAGCGGCGCGAGCGCCGGCCCGCGAACGAGCTCGTGTGCTGGTAGTGGGACGGACGGCCCGCGGCCGTTTGGTTCGGGTCCGTGATTACTGAAGAAAAATTGATTTATAAAGGGTCAAAGTTCTAACTGATTTTATTAAATCGTGACAAATGAAACTGTCTTATTTGGTCAGTCTGCTCAATTGACTTAATTTTATAAAACTAAATATCTATACTTCTCAATCAAAATGCAATATGCTAAAATTAAGATTAATTCGTTTTTAAAAACACACTCTTTCTACTAAGTCTTGACACTTAACTTGCCTGTTATTTATTTAATTTGACTAATAAATACTGATCTGTCTCAATGAATATCATGTTTGGTTCCCTGCTTATTTTGGATCTACTCCGTTTGACCAAAACATATTTGTTCAAATGTACCATTTCCTCTTTTCTATTGTTGCTAGTAAATTCCTACTTTAAGAAGAGGAACAATGATGGGACACATGCTACGCAGCATTAAGCAGGTAAAAGAGAAGGTAAAGGTTGGGTCGTACCAAGAAGTCAAGCAGTTGACAGAGGACCGGAGTGGTTTGCGATTACTCCACCGACAAGAGCATGGCTCTTAAATAGAGAGAGAGTATCATTTCCCAAATGTTAATTTCTCTCCCAAATAACTAAAGCCAACTCACCATCATCCTCCCTCCTGGCTATTGACGACAGAGTTGTGATGCCCCTTCCTCTATGCACGACGAAATCGTCCCGCTGCGGGCTGCAGCTCCGCCGCTCGGGCGTCGAGCACGCCGAGCGACCGGTGGGCACGCGCGGCCGCACCGCACACGCAGACGGGGAGCGGGGAACTAGAATGCCAGCTTTGTTGGTTAGGGTACGAGAGGGTAAACGGTCCTATTGTGGGCACCATTAAGTTAATTAGTGACAATTCTACAGTCAGTCACTAGATGTCAATAACTTGTATTTTTGGTTCCAAATTGGTTGTATTTTTCTATACGTATCTCAGTGATAAGGCGAGTAAACTAAATAAATTAAAAAATGAACGAAACTAAATTATAAAAAACGAACTTGTAACTAAACAATACGAGCAACAAAATTAGCAACATAGTCGCAAAATAAAAAAAAATACAAAACGATTCTAATGAACAGTACAAAACTATAAAACAATGCAGTTGGTATGTGTTTAACTACATTTCTTACATCTCGCTAATTTAGCTGTTTAAGTGTAATGTTGAGTAAAAATATAACGGGTATAAATATAAACCAACCAGAACAAGGAATTATAAATTGCAAGTTACAATTATAACACAAGGATCGTTAAAAAAAATAGTCAATGGAACATGTGAGCACAGTTGCAAAGTAGGCAAACTTTGTTAAACACACTTAGAAACGAGCACGCAGGCCACTAGGTGATAACAGAGCTCTGGAGCTCACAATATATTAATAATAATACAGTGGACGTACCAAAATGTTGGTTTGTTTTTAACCCGTGACGTCATAATCTAAACTATTCTAAGGAAGCTGTTAATATTCGTCATTGGGAGCCCTGAGGGCATAACGTCAACGACTCCGAAAGTTTTAGTTATTGTGCGAGAAGCGGAAGCTCCGACCATGCAGAAGCGCTAAACAACCCGAGAAGCTCAAACCATAACCAGAAAAAAGCTGTTAAAAATATAAAATAAAATTTATTTACAAATGTATGTCCGATTTATACACAACCTTAACCGAAACGTGATTAAAGCTGTTGCCAAAAGATACACGACGTATTTAAATAAAAAAGCTGTTTGAAAACTGAACTTGACTGAAATGGAACACAAAACGTATGTAATCGTAATACCAGCACACGTATAGTACACTCATTAACACAGGTGTCCCGGAGGAAAAGGTACAGTCAACCTTCTGAAAGGTGTGCGCTGCGTCGTTTTGTACAAAATATGATACAAAAGTATTTGAAGTGAACACGTGACAACACAAAGATTGCTCGCTGTACTCTTTGGATTGGTTAACTTAGTACCTCTTACAATTACTATTTTTAAGCGCAGTGATGCGTCCAATCTAATTGCCGTATATATATCGCAATTCTGCAACGTAAAATAACTGGTGGAGCGTGCATGGAAGTTTTTCAAACTATTCGTTAAAATAACGGCCAAATGAACTGCATCAAACTTTCAAACAAATTGATGCAGTAGATATGGCAAAGTATGGACAGAATGAAACAGTTCTGCCCTTGCAACCCTATGAAAAAAAAACTTACAGTAGAGAGAATAAAGTTTTACAAAAATGATGAATATTTGTAAACTAAGTTTTTCTATTATTAAATCATTTTTTCGCGTTCGAATCTTCTGATACCTTTTTGGAAAGACTTAACACGCCTCGTCTGTCCTGGGAGCCAATGGCAACCTTTACGGTAGCCCCTCACAACCAACATTTCGTTTGTTAAATGTAGAATCCAGAGTGACGTCAGGCATAAACTGCCCTTCTAATCTAAGCCAGTAATCAGTATCTCAGATTCAATTGCCATAGTAGATTCAATCTTCTCCTCGTAGTAATGAGGTTGTGAAACTTGCGATTGCTGCAAGAGTTTCATTTGAGATGCTGCTATATTGCAGGGCAGTATAGGGTACGGAGAATCCAAAGAGCACAGCGTTGGGACACAGCACACATGGTACCTGTGAAGGGCGCAAGCGGCGCGCCGGAGCCGGCGCGCAGGTCCGGGATCGGCACCGGCGCGGGCGGCGGCAGCCCGCGCTTGAGCCGCACGCCGTTCGCGTTGCAGTCGCCGCGCGCTGCGGACCGAACGCGTCAACAACCCGCCACTACCACCACTGGCCACTCATACATCAGGGCTCTTTTTGTAAAGAGTCAGACATTGCAGATGCGTGGGAGCGATGGAATGAGGAATATTAGACTGGGAAACGTCGGAGGAAGAGTCAAGATTATAGGTAGAAGAGGATGTAATGTGCCTACGCGTGAAGGCGCTAAGGGATGGGTAGGAAAATAGAACTGGACGGTGGCCAGCCCTGAATGAAGAATAAGGAAGATAGGAAGGGTGCATTAGTGAGAGTCTAGGACGTCAACACTTAAAGGAATAAAAACAAATTGCTTATTCATAAGCAAAATTGGACGCTAGTACGTTACACACGGCACGTACATTATTGTTCACGTAATTCCGAACAGAGGCCGGGACGTATTAGATGTTGTATACACGCTACTCAGCCGTAGGATACTGCCATCCTCCTTTATAGCATTTAACTTGTTTGTTGCCAAGACTTGACCTACTAAAATTAAAAAATGGAACGGCATTTGATTTTTATGAAATAAAAACTGATGAATGTCGATATGATACCATAGGAGTACCAACACTACTATTATACAGAACTGTCACTGTTTAATGTAACTGCGTAGGTGCTCGTTTGAGGCCGAGGTCACAAATGTCAGGTATGACTTAAACTCATCAAGTCAAACTCGGTAATACGGTTCTTGGATACGTATACGAATCGTTATGTACGCTTGTACGCATGCTGTTAACCAACGCACGCAGTCACCCTGTCTTGACTTACCAAAAACTGTTGCATCCAAAAGACAGACATACTATGAAAAATCACTAAAATTATCCTTTAGAGAAAGCTTCTGGAAAACATTACAAACATACCCAAGTGCTGTAAATACATAACCCATTTACAAATGTGTATGAAATATTTATAACGCATTATAACATCCGTTACCATAAGGCTCCATAGACGGCAAAAAGCAAGACAGGGTGACAACAGAAACTTACATTACTGAGCAAAGCGAAGGAACCTAAAACTTAATATACAACTTACCTTTTCTCGCACCTATGAAAAATACTATTAAAATAATGTGTTTTTACATGTGTAAGGGTTTAAGTAGTAGTAATTAGACTTCGTATTTTAAAAACCCAGTTTGCTTTCTCAAAGTAAGCATTATTTGGGCCGCCATCGCGCTGTTAAATTAGGTACATTAGTAGGCGCAGAATCTTTGAGATTATGACCACATACTCCCATTAATCTATTTAGCATGCGACACTGGCTGTGGGTTCACTCACCGGCGCCGGGGTACTTGACAGCCTTCACTGGGTGCACTTCTAGCAAGTTAAAGAGGTCCGCTAGCATTGCTATTAGGTTTTGTCGCATCGATCTGAAATTGAGAAATTAAATAATTAAAAAACTTGGAAACCATTATTAAGTAACTTTGAAACATTTCTAACATAATTTATAATAATAATAATAATAATAATAAAACGAAGATTGCCGATCGGTATCAAGAAAATGGTAGTACTGTCATTGTGTTTAGGTGTGATTCTATCACATCAAAACGGAATAACGTATTTCTTATTTGAAAGTCATATTTGAATCCGACAAATTGAGTTGGTCCTACGAAAATTGTTGTAAAAAAGATAATAAGCGGACAGAATTTTCACGACGCGCTGACCTACTTAGTTGGTAGTGACCCTGCCTACGACGCTAGCGGTCCTGGGTTCAAATCCCGGTAAGGGCAGATATTAGTGTGATGAGCGCGAATATTTGTTCCTGAGTCATGGATGTTTTCTATGTATTTAAGTATATATTTCTCAATATAAGTATTTATATCGTTGCCTAGTACCCATAGTACAAGCCTAGAGCTTAGTTTGGGACTAGCTCAATTGGTGTGACATTGTCACCTGTTGTTTTTTTTAAATCACAGCAAAAAATTAGTCTTCACATAAATAAATGAAAGATAACATACATACATACATAAACTCACGCCTTTATTCCCAGAGTGGGGTAGGCAGAGCTACAAAATTTCCAACAACTATAAAAACTTTTGATAATTCTGTAACCACATTTGAAATGAAAGATAAATGTTTTTCTAATTGGATTTAGAAACTATAAACTTTCTTTGAGCGTCAATACTTTTATTCCGCAAAAAATCAAACACGACGAAACTGCACGCAGTACATGCACCTATTGCTACCGCCTTCATAGAATAAATAATATATCATATGACGTGTGCAGTTGTACATAGTCTGGCGGGCAGCCAACTATACCCCTCGGGAATCCGCCTCGTTACTACTCTGTAAACGATCAATGTTAGGCCAAGTAGGCTGGTAAAGTGGAACAGGGCCGGTTTTAAACTTGAAACGGGCTTAATTAAACTTTATACGCTCGCGTCCCGTGGGGTTGGCTTACACAGGGCCTCAGTGAGTCAGGTTTGACATTAAGTGTTAGAGTTCACTAATTAACAGCCTGTTTTAAGGACAACACGGACTTACTGCTTACAAGATTCTTGAGTACTTTCAGAGAACAACTTATAATTTTATTTTGAAATTATCCCGCAACTATTGCGCAAATATCCGCTTCTTCTGAGACCTCGGAATAGGCCATGAAATAAATACAATAAAGGTCATTTAGGGTCGCAGTACATCCGACGGAACACTTATTACATAGAATAAGATCAAACAGAAAGGACAGATATAAGCGAAGAACCTTTCATTTCCTAAATCAACTTGGAAAAAAGCGAAATTTCTTGTCAGAAAATAATAATGAAATAAATATTGATATGCGTAGATTCACCCAAACACCCTCTACATATTCCCTAATTACACCCAGACATGTTTTCACTTTTGCACCTTATGTGATTGCACATGTGTTTATAATTGACTGTACAAACTTAGACCTTATTGAGGGAGCCTCACCAACTACCAACTCATACATATCTTAAATGAACTCACCCCCGCATATAAGTAACATCTTCGGGCAGCATATGAAACACGTTGTGCGGCAGACAGGTTTGGCAGAAGTCGTAGACTAGCATAAGGTTGTGCAGGCAGTCCTGAATGGACGCCATACGCCCGACACGCACCGCAGTGCGGGGCAGTGCGTCGGGGCAGTAGAACGAGATGAGGGCGGCCAGCGCTGTTCCATCGCATAGCTCTTGGAGGTTCTTCACCATTGGGACTTGTGATGACGTGTTCTCCTGGAATACCAGTTTAATATTGTGAGCAGGGTTAAATATGAAAGTATTTTACGCACCCCGCAGGCATTTTTATGTGAGAATGGTACGTGAAGCCGTTGAAAGCAGAACATCGAAAATTCAACAGAGAACATGGGTATAGGTTTTTTTTTTTTTTATGGCATAGAGTAGACAAACGAGCACACAGGCCACCTGATGGTAAGTGGAAACTGTGACCCATAGACATTCGCATTCACAAGAATGCAGTGCAATCCTAAGACTGCAAATGCGTTGCCAACTCTGAGGACTAAGATGGAATGCCTCTATGCTAGTCATTTCACCGGCTCTCTTATCCCCAAACCGGAGCACAACAATGCGAACACTGCTATTTGGCGGTAGGTTAATGGATAACTTAGGTTATCGACTAAGTGGAATCCGGTCATCAGTAAATGTAAGCGAGGAAGTGCATCTTCGGATAAAACGTCGGATGTTGTGAGTGTTGTGTGTCGGGTATGATGAAAATCCAAGTAAAAAAAAAAAAACAAGTACAAGTAGACACGACAAACAGACGAACACCATCCACTTCAGTCCTCATGACCACGGCTGTTGTAACACAGTCGAAACTCCGAGGTAAACGTTTTATAGTTTTAGTATGGGGATAAGACAGCCGGTGAAATTACTAGCACAAAGGCATTCCATCTTTTACCGTACTTTATAGCAGTGACATAAAGTAGAATAAGTAGAATAGAAATATAAATCTGTAAATACATCTTTTCTTCTGCGTTTCTATGCCAGGATATTAATTAAACTAGGTTTTACAGAGTTGCGAGTTTATAGCTTACATACACGACGTTCTAATTTAACAAGTTTGCACCAAATGTCGGCACGCAACCAAGTCAACGAGGGTATTTATTCATAGTTAATTATATAGAAAACATGCAAAACCTGAAGTACGATATTAATTCGACGTATTGGCATGTACGTGACTGCAATCATAAGTTTCGACACCACTTGGGCTTCATTTGCCTAGCTCACTTACTAAACAAATTAATTAGGTAACTGTGTAATTGGCCACGACGGTTCCGATTCCACCGTTAAACGTGACCAAAAATTAATATTACCCTTTAGATGTAACTGGAATTGTAACTATATAAAAGCTATAATTGAACGCCGTTCCAGATGGTGAGATATTGTACATAGGCATAACCGCAACGTATAGAGGTGATAATGGTGGCGGACGCAATGGTATTCCCTAGAATTCTGCGACGTTATCTACGTCATTGTTCCAGGCTGAATGTGGACTTAAATGATTATAATTAATGCAAGAAAAAGTGTATAGAATACTTAGCTAACAAACGAATACAAAATCCATGCTATTATGTCCAATAGCTTGACAATGCTATCTTAAGACAAAGACTAATGGCGTTTCCTTATTAGTGGCAGGGAAGCGTGTCACTTCGGCAAACGTCACGCTAACCGGGGCAGTTTACCGGCCGGTTGGTTCCGATCCGTAGTGCCACTGTCGACTCCCAGTTCAGCGTCACCACCTCGAACCACGTCACACTCACCTCAGCCTTGTTGAGCGCCGCACAGGCCGCGTTGATCCAGCACAGCAGACCATCTTCATGCGGCACGGTCCCGGCCATGGGCTGGCTGGTGCCGAACCGCTGCGCCGCCGCCGACACACGGTCCAGCGTCACCACCTCGCGCGCGTACAGCACCATCAGCGCCTCTACAACTGACATGTGTGCTGTCTGGAATTAAAACGGTGGTTATAGCTGGCTATTGGCTGGTAGTGGCACGTATGGCACGCATTGTAACACAGATCTGCGGTACATATTTGCAAACTTAAAGGCTACTTGCAATAAAAAATTAAATGGGCTGCCTATCCCTACCCCAAAAGGCAACATTGCGATGACTGATACTTGGTAAGGATAGCGATTGAATGGTGGAAACAATCAGAACAGAGTCTGCACAAAGTTCTATCTCCGACTTTTGCCCTTTTAGAGCAGCAAAACAAAAGCACAACGTACGTCATATTGAGACTAAAAGTATCGACCAAAACTGCACAAACATGTTTTCCCAAATACTCGCCAGACGGCTGGTAAAATATTTCATATGGCGCGTCGAGTTGACAAAAAGTTGAAATGTTTTTGAGCAAAGGATCGTTATGAATTATTTATTAAAAATACTGGTTTTATTTTGCAATTCACGTGGGTACGAACTGACGTTGTTTCGATTCGATAATGATAACATTATTATTATTACCAATCATCACATTCGTAAGGTTTACTCATGACTAATAGTGCAGTATCATTTGCACTGCGTTATCAAGATAGATTCTGAGTAACAACTAGATAACTGAAGAAATTAAATAGGTAAATACTTGCTCAAACACCAACAGCAAGAAATTCAGAGAGGTACTTGTCGATTGTGACGATTTTTCTTAAGCAATCGCTTAAGACGGGTTGTATACCGTTTACCTATCGTGTAGAGCAGTCGTTTCAAAATCGACCCGCAATGCCTAAAAGGAACAACAAACAGCTTACCATTTTGAGCGGGTTATTCTGCAACAACACTGTCTCCGTCAGCGCACAGTCCGGGGGGTCAGGCACATGGACGCCCTTCCTGGCCAGGGTCTGCAGGATGTTCCAGTGGTTCAGGCTGTGGTAGTTAGGGTCGGAGTACATATTCGCGAGCGCCAGGCAGTAGATCTCCGCGTTCGCCAGCCCGCCCACTATCGGCGGTTTCAGGTGTTCCTGGTCCTGGAATGGTGAGATGGTGGTTTAGTTTGTTGTTTCTGTAGCGGTGTGGTTGAGAGGAGCTATCCCACGATCAAATAGATAATAACTGGTTTGTTAAGCTTTTGCTTAAGTCTTTTTCCGAGTAGAACTCGTCAATACAATACAAAAACTGTTTACTAATCACCACAAAAACAAAGACATGTAAAAACACAATTTAAATTATAGGTAGCCCGTAGGTACTGCTAAATACTAGCGGTCTCTTCCAGAAAACCTTGGATAGAGGAATACGCTAAGGATTGGGCGGCGGTGTTAACTCATTAAATTATGATAACGTAAAAAATATACGTATTAAACGACAAGGGCACTAAGTAATCTAATGTGATAATCACTAATTTAATATTTATTCCCTAGGGGAAATATTAAATATTTGCATTCAAAGTCCGGATCATTAAATACGAATAGTATCCTATGTCAGGTCACGAGACATATTGTGGGGAACACCTTAAAATTCCAAATTACTGTTTTCCTAATTTTCATTTTTCCGAAAGCTATAATGTTACGCTGGAGCTATTTTAGATAAAATGCATAATTTAATTGTCATTCGTAGGTTAGGTTACGTTTTATTTATAGGCGATAGCAAAAAGTTATATAAGACTTAAAAAATTGCGTTCAGAAATATGGAAATTCCGAATTTTGATCAATTCGGAATATCTTGTGACTAATCTCAACTAAAGTTCCACAGATTCCTCGTAACAGTCGTAACAAATGCTGCACAGCCAATTACACTACTCGTTGTACTATAAATGAACAAGAAGTGTTTTAGCGATGGAACCTTGTCATCCGAACATCGCTTTTACTAGTTAGTGTTGAGAGATGACGAGACCGCAACTGAGTTTGGAACTTCAACGTGGCCAATACAGTGTACTGAGACAAAACTTCAAGACGGGACGCTTAAAGTTCGTAATTGCATTGTTTCGCTAAGATAACAACTTACAGTAACCTTCGTGCTCTTTCAGACAATTTGTTTGACAACTTTAAACCCCTGTCAAACACGATGCGTGTTTAATTGTTTATCTATAGTTATGGAGTCTATACCTATCTATTTGTCTGGCCTAGCATTTTTAATGGAAATCGATTCAGCTGTTTAAGTTATCACGTCTGAAGATAGGGATCGAAATCATAGCAGAGTACATTTCTTAGGTAATCATTTTAGGTTCAATAAAGTTACATCATAGAAACATCATCAAGAAACCAATAAGTTGAAATTTGCATTACCAATTAATTATTTATTTTTATTATAAAGACTGTACACGATAAAATCTGGCCATGCATGATCTGGTGTATTTTTTTAATGAATGCTAATTTTCAAGCAGCACTTTTTTGTAATAGTCAGTGGTTATGAAACTACATAATAAAAATACAATCATAATAAAATGTAAGAGCGTCTGTATCTTAGACCCTTATATAATCCACAGTACCTTTATTTTTTTGTACACGATCTTCTGACAGTCTTACCAAATTCTCCGTTTTAAAACATTTTATTATTATTAATTATACAAGCCAAATTATACCTTATTAAATTATCTTACCACAATAGTTAAAACTTTCCTGATTATATTCAGATTTAGATAGTTCTGAGGTTTTTTAACTTTGGCGAATTTGACTTTTTGACAAATAAATGCCTCCCATACAAAAACAACTTTCAGTGCTTGGAGTAAAAAGTCTTCCTGACTACTACAAATAGAAATGAGTTTCAAAAAGTATTTTTTTCGTAAGACGACATTCTATTGTGGGTAAAACTGCTTGTAACAATATAAATACAGTTGTGGCGTAGAAGCAGGAAGTGAGTGAATATTGTCAAAAAACGCTGTACAAGAGATGAAAGGTATGATAGAATATATTTGGCGAAAACTAACACATACCCATACATTATGATACGATTTTATTTAATTATATAGTATTATAATTATACAACATATTAAAAAAAAACTCCTTGAAAATATGCATTCATCGCAAAGATACACCAGATCATGCATGGCCAGATTTTATCGTGTACAGTCTTTAATACCTTATACGCAAGGTTAAGAACGCCTACCTTAGGACACTTGACAGAGACCATAATTCGCAAAAAGCTGGCGAATGCTAAACCTTTACATTTCAACTGCGATATCAAGACCGAGGTCGGCGGTAGCCAAGAACCCTTGACTTTACGCTTGGCGTGTAAAGAGCTGAGAAGATATCTACTTACACTTCGGTTGCCAACTTTTACCGCATATACTTTGAAAGGGATCTTATAAGAGTTATAAGTTAGTAGTGTTTGTTTCTGAACGAAACCTATTAATAAAATAAACCATATTTCTAAGCAGATGAACGGAATGAAAATCAGTTATGACTCCTTTCACTCCGGTCACTCGCTTCTTCTTCAACTGCTATCGAAGCTAGCACATGTGCTCTGTAACTTTAAATTTAATTAGATCGAATAAACCAGTGATACAATTAAAAAACAGTGGTTTCAATCATATTCGAACAAAGTGGTGCCGAAACCAATAAAGTTCTCACAAGAATGCCTCTTTGACGAAATTGTCGCCTCGAGGAAAAGTGCCGCCGAATCGCCATGATCGCAGAAATCATTAAGAAGACGGAATATAAGTGACAATACGACATAGGTACGATTGCCAGATTTGATCAACGTGTATTTTCATAACCGCAATTTGAACCAAAATCGTCGAAAAAACTGCATTCGAATTTCAAGTTTCCAACGATCGCCATATTGGATATCAGTCTAACGCAACTAGGAACAAAAAAACTTTTATATGGACTTTACATGGCAAACAATAGCCATCATACCAATAAGTACAGTTCTTATTATTATCTAACCTGTGGTCATACCTCGTCAGCCATATTGCTTGGCTTGTCATTGCGTCTCTCGTATCTTGTTTGTTTATTTTTGTAAATTTCTAATAGATTCATTATAAATTTGCGATCGCAGGTAGTGAAAGGTGATTGAAAACTTTTTAGTGAATACACTTTGTGAAAATGCCACCGGTAAGACGGTTTATAACATGTGAAGTTTGTGGAAATCGAGCTAGTCGCGAAAATATGGAAAAAAGGATGTTTATGGCGAAATTTCCCTTGGATGAAGGCCGGTAAGCATAAATTTAGATATGTTTAGCCGTGCAGCAGGCTATTGAGGCTATAAACAAACAAAATTAGATATTTTATTTCGATTTTCATTGTGTAGAGATGTACTGTAACTATCGATAACTGTACGCAAAGCATGTCGAATTGCGTGAGAACTTGCATAAAATATGACCACAAAAATACTTATAATTATTATTTTATTAAAGCTGATGCGTACATTAAAATCCCCGCTTGTGTTCTTTTTCTCGATTTTATTTGTCAAGTCCATTTTTAAACGAATTTACTCGAGGTGCACTGAAATTGATTCAGACAAAACTTACATTTACGCTGAAAAATTTCCTGCCATACATCAACAATCATTCTTTGATTTATTTGTTAGGAATCTGGTAAATAATTAAGATTTAAGACCTTGGATATAACAAAATATACCTCTGTTTTAATATTTTCAGATGCAAGCAGTGGGTCAAGTTTGTGGGAAAAGAAGATTTAATATATGTTCCACCTTAGTATGGAGAAACAAACTTTATGACTGTAATTATTTGAAAAAAACACTGAAAAAAAAATCGGGCACATAGGTTTAAAAACTTCGCTGATTCGTAATGACTCTAGTTATGTAAGATACCACTGAAAAACTTATGAAATAAAACATGAAATTAATGATTTTTCGTGACATGGACATAAGGGAAAATTACAAAAATTCAGATAAAAATGATCAATATCTCCGAAACTACAAAAAATCGGCCAACATACATGGGGTATATATTCAGATAACTCCGGATGTGAGGCATCAACATTTTTTTTTAGACGTCATTCTTTGGTAGACCAAAGAATGACGTCCTGTATATTATAGCTCTGTTTGGCGTGCTTAACAATAAATAATTACATTAGTAGAATTATTTTATTTCGGGCCACATTTAAGTCCGTCCTTGTATTAGACCATTTAAACGAATATCTGCTATACAACATACGACTTAAATGTGGACTCAATCCTAACCTCTAATTTCGATAAAGAAAATAGTTTACATGGATGGACCTAATTTCAACCCCGTCCATTTTATCGATATCGACAAAAACAGCAAGTGTATAGGCCACTACACTATTTTAGCCCGTTACGTTGGCACCCTTGCTGTTTGACGGTTCTTTGTTGGTTCGTTGATGTAAGTTGGTATCGGAGTGCCATGCAAACTGATTCTATTAGCTAGTATGAGAGTCCCGCCTCTTAAAACGTAGTGATTATATTCTCTTTGTTGGATATCTCGTAAAGTTCGTCGAGTTCACAAGCAAGATCAAAGATTCATTCATTCAGACGTTCGCGGAACGAAACGCACAGGCATTGCACACTCTGTGAACGAGCTGACAATTTGACAGTCGTTCCATTCCTTTTGTTTACGTTCAATCGTTCATGACGTTCATCAACAATGGGTGGAGATAGAAGGAAATCGAGGATATCTATAGATTTAGAGCAGAACGAACTTGAAATTAAAAGATTAAAAGCTCAAATTGCACAATGCAAAGGTTCAATAACAAAGGCCGAAAGATTTTTGTGCGGAATAAATCCGGAGACTTTGGAAAAAGAGTCTATAAAGTTACGACTGCAACAAGCTGAAGCTAACCTTTCCAAATACACGGAGCTAATGTTGGAGCTTAGTGTAGCAACAGAAAAATGTGATTTCGAGGAGGATGAGCATGAGGAACGCTGCATAAATGTAATTTCGCGATTGCGGCAACTGTTACAACCGCCACAAGCCACGGGAAGCTCGCGGGATACAATGGAAGTGGACGTCCGCAATAATGGTGTGCGATTGCCAGAAATAGAAATACCACATTTCGATGGGAAAGACTATGCCAAGTACATCACGTTTATGGAGCTGTTCGATGCCGTGATAGACTCATGTGTCAAATTACAACCAGTGCAAAAATTGTTCTACTTTAAAAAATATTTAAGAGGCGAAGCATCAGCATTAGTTGAAGGACTTCCTTTAACTGGGGAATCGTATTCTAAAGCAAGGGAGCTATTAAAGCTTAGATACGATAACAAGTTTCTTGTTATCACAAATCATATCCAGGCTTTAATAGAAACACAGTCAATTATGAAGGGTACTGCCAGTAACTTAAGGGAAATTGTTGCTATGTCGCGTCAACACATAGGTGCCCTCAAGGCATTAGGGCAACCAACAGAGCAATGGGACTTAATTATTCTTACCATTCTCTTAAAAAAAGTAGATCAGTTTTCATGCAGGGCATTTCATCAAGAACGAGACAACACGAGATTGCCGACGCTAGAGGACTTCTTATTATTCATTGAGAAAAGGGCAAACAGTTTTGAAGAGAGCAAGCAAAGTGAAGGTAAGTCTTCCCCATCTTGTGTCAATAAATATAGTAAAGTGACTAATCTTGCCAGTAATTATGCACCATCTTGCATATGTTGTAAAGCAACTTCACACAAATTGTACAACTGCCCAGTTTTTGGTGCTCAAACACCCAAAGAAAGAATGGAACTTGCTTCCAACTACAACTTATGCAAGATATGCTTGGGTACGCATAAAAACAAATGCAAATTTCATTTCAAATGCTCGGTATGCCACAGCAAAACTCATAATTCGTTGTTGCATACAGAAAGCGAGCCAAATGTTAGCTGTCATGCTAAATCAAACAATGCTGTCTTATTACCTACTGTCAAAGTAAAAGTTTACCGCCAAGATAATGAATCTTACATCATAGCGAGAGGACTGATCGACAGTGGCAGCCAAGTCAATTTCATGACAAATGAACTTGCCGAATCACTAAAATTACAGTCAGTAAACAACAAGCTAAACATTTCAGCTTTGGGTTGTCAAACCAAATACACGTCAAAGTCTGTGAATGTCAAAATAGAGTCAATTCACTCCAGTTTCAGCTGTCAAGTAACATGTTCATTGGTCAATAAAATAACAACACAATTGCCTCAGCACAAAATGGATACAAGCAAAGTCTCATTACCCGATTCTGTTATATTAGCAGACAATGATTGTTTAACTCCGGGTGACATTTCATTCTTGTTGTCTGCTGATATTTTCTTTAAAATTTTATTACCCAGCAAAACCAAAATCTCAAATACTGACTTATACATTATCGGTACAGAATTTGGTTCAATTTTATCTGGCGAAATTTCATGTAAAAAGGAATCCAACAATTGCCATCATGTGGCCTTGCATGTGGCCAACCATGAGGAAAATGAAAATGTAGATATCCTCTTAACAAAGTTTTGGGAGACAGAAATTGTCCCTGAAATGAAAACAGAGGTTACAGCAAGGCAGGACTCCTGTGAAGCCGAATTTAAGAGTTCGGTACAATTAATTAACAATCATTTTCAGGTGTCTCTTCCACTTGCTCAACCAGCAGAGCATCTAAATCTTGGATATACATTTCCTATTGCTGTCAAAACACTAAATTGTATTGAAAAGCGATTTGAAAAAGATGAAGTTCTACATCAAAGATACAAAGAATTTATCAATCACTATTTAGAGCTAGGTCATGCAAGAGTTTTACCACTAACCAGTTCTAACAAACAGAATCTCTATTTCATGCAACATATCCCTGTCATCAGGGAAGACAGGAAGACAACCAAATTACGAGTAGTTTTTAATGGAAATACTAAGGCTAGCAAACAACACAACAGTCTTAATGATGTTTTGCTCAACGGTCCCAAGACTCAAAAAGATCTTTTTGATATATTAATATCGTTCAGATTTCACAAACTTATTATGTTAACAGACATAAAAAATATGTATAGGGCTATCAGGATAGATCCTCAATTTCACAAATTGCAAAATATTTTGTGGCGTAGTGATGGCAATGAACTGATCATCATCCAATTGCAGACGGTTACATACGGCCTAAAAAGCTCGAGTTTCCTGGCCACGAGATGTCTGGAGGAGCTGGCAGCCAGGTATGAGGCAGAATTTCCCAAAGCAGCAAAGGTGATACGGTCTGCCATGTATGTAGACGATGCTCTCTTCGGAGCGGACACCATCCAAGAAGCCATACAGGTAAGAGATGAATTAATTAATCTACTGTCACTGGCTAATTTCCAATTGCACAAATGGGCAGCTAACGAGCCTCAGCTGCTAGCAGGCATTCCTTCAGACAAGCTCTATTCTGATGACCATGACCTCTGTATGAAAACTGATTTAAAAGCGTTAGGCGTGGTACTTGACACTAAAGAGGATGTATTCAAAATAAGTTATCCTAATAAGTCGATCTGTTCATGGGACAAACGCTCTGTACTAAGTTTTATAGGTTCATTTTTTGATCCTCTGGGACTGGCAGGACCGGTAGTAGTTAAAGCTAAGCAATTTATGCAGGAGCTTTGGAGGGAGCATCTAACATGGGACGCTCCAATTTCTGATGATTTTCTAAAGCGATGGCTAAAGTTTTATAACAAGGTGACAGCAATGCCAGTTTTCAAAATAGAGAGGCATGTCATTCCTAGCAATGCAAATCATATGGAAATTGTTGGGTTCTGCGATGCTTCTCTAAAGTCCTATGGCGCTTGTTTATACATCAGGGGTGTGTGTAATGAAAATGTATCTATGAAATTGTTATGTAGCAAATCTAGAGTAGCACCCATTAAAGGTGAGCTGACTATACCAAGGCTTGAACTTAATGCTGCATTATTGTTAGCAAAACTATATCAAAAAGTAAGATCAATTTTAACAAATATTAAGTTTGATAATAATTTCCTATTATCTGACTCTATTGTAACATTGTCTTGGTTAAATTCAAACAAAAATAAATTGCAAGCATATGTAAAAAATAGAGTAAATGTCATAAAAGAAATCACGAGTGACTGTACATGGAGTCACATTGGTGGAGCGAACAACCCAGCAGATATATTATCACGCGGCTGCGATCCTCTGGACCTTTCCAAGGACGAGCAATGGTGGCATGGACCGCCCGAATTTTTAAATGTGAGTTACCAGCCCCAATCCTTTAAATTGCCGGTGAATAACACTGATGTATTTTCAAGTGTGAATATTGATAACCAACCTGCTTGTTTGATCGTTGCACCAGAAGAGCCGCAATTATTTAAAAAATATTCATCATGGATTAAGTTGCAAGGAGTAGTTGCTGGTATATTTAGATTTTACAATAATTGTAAAAGCAAAAGTAATAGAATTAAAGACAAAAATTTAACTGTAAGTGAACTAAATCAGGCTCAATACAAAATTATTTCCTTAGTGCAGCATGAATATTTTAAGCAAGAAATACACTGTGTAAAGAATAAATTGCCAATTAAAAGTCATGTCAAAAATCTGGCTCCTTTCTTGGATGCTCACAATGTGTTAAGAGTGGCAGGGAGGTTACAAAATGCAAACATTCCTTACGGACAAAAGCATCCTATAATTTTGCCCAAAAAATGTTTTATAACCAGTATAATAATCCAGTATGAGCACCAGCTGCTTCTGCATGGCGGATTAAAAGACACTGTCAGTAGCCTTGCACAATCCTACTGGATCATTAACTGCAACAAGGAAGTTGCTAAAGTAATAGGAAAATGTATTCCATGCTACAAACTTAAAGCTCAAGCTGCGTCACAGCTCATGGGATCCCTGCCCTCTGATAGAGTAAGGGAAACAGATGTATTTGACGTTGTCGGAATAGATTATTGTGGACCATTCAGCATTAAGCAATCATCTATAAGAAGAAGCATTGTTACAAAAGGCTATGTCTGTGTCTTTGTCTGTTTCGTAACCAAAGCAGTCCATTTGGAGCTGGTATCGAACATGACCACTCCATCTTTCATTGCTGCGTTAAAGCGGTTTACATCTAGGTGCGGTTACCCCACCAAGATCTATTGCGACAACGCCAAAACATTCAAGGGAGCGGATAATACCCTTAGAGAGTTTTCCTATTTAAGCTCTAAGGAACACCAAACTTCTGTTATAGATTATGCAGTGTCCAAGCGTATCGAATTCAAGTATATCCCAAGTTATTCTCCCACTTTTGGAGGACTCTGGGAGGCGGCTGTCAAAAGTTTCAAAAAACACTTAAAAAGAGTAGTAGGTAACAGCCTATTTACTTACGAAGAATTCCACACAATCGTGGTAGAGATAGAAGGAATTCTTAATTCAAGACCTATAACCCCTATGTCTAGAGATCCTTCAGACTTTACCGTCCTGACCCCGAGTCATTTTCTAATTCGTAGACCTATGAACTCTATTCCAGAGCCAGACGTAACGTCCATTCCGCTAAGTAGATTGAGGTTGTGGCGTCGCATTACCCAAATTCAACAACACTTCTGGAAAGTGTGGCATAAACAATATTTGTCTCAGTTAAATAATCGCCCCAAATGGCACAAAGATCAACCAAACGTTGAAGAAGGAAGTTTGGTGCTCCTTAGGGATATTAACTGCAGTCCTCTGCACTGGCCCATAGCACGAGTCACCAAGGTGCACTATGGCACTGATCAAAAAGTAAGGGTCGTAGACATCAAACTTCCAAATGGGAAAAGCTCATCTCGAGCTATAAACAAAATTTGTGTTCTGCCTATAGAAGTATAACTAGTTGTAAGTTTACTGTGTAACCTATAAAAATGTAAATTAAAAATTAAGAAAAATGTTACAGAGCATAGTTTAAAATGCGAAATTGAAACTTCAGAAATCTTAAGAAATTGTTTATTAGTAAAATAGTTGTACTTTAAAACTGTACTTAACCCGGCCCCGGGAATATGTTTCTGAACGAAACCTATTAATAAAATAAACCATATTTCTAAGCAGATGAACGGAATGAAAATCAGTTATGACTCCTTTCACTCCGGTCACTCGCTTCTTCTTCAACTGCTATCGAAGCTAGCACATGTGCTCTGTAACTTTAAATTTAATTAGATCGAATAAACCAGTGATACAATTAAAAAACAGTGGTTTCAATCATATTCGAACAGTGTTACTTAAATTTAAGAAGGTGTGGAGATGGGACCCGACCGTCGGGTCAAGATCTTAAAACAGACGAAACTATTTGGTGACCCCTGTTTATAGGTTTGAGGATGTACCTGTTATGGATTACTTACGTAAGAAATAACTAAATATAGACTAGACAATATCATTAATGACGTATAAAATTCAATACGAGTATTTCAGACATAAACAACTACCTATTACAAGCATAAGTACCTGGAGTGCAAGATAAGCCTCACCTTGCTATACTTATCTCTCTTTACTCATTTGCATACTCATACCTATTTGCTAACTTGTGTGTGTAATCATCGAACATTTGCCTTGCTTCACGAATGCAAAACACCAGTGTCAAAATATCGGCTCCAATTTGTACGGAAATCTGAGAATATGGCACTGAATGAGTGAAAGGTAGAGTTGTGGAAAAAGTGTAGCAAGGGTGGATCTCGATAACGTCACAGTAATGCGGGGTGACTACATAACCTTGCTGTAACGGGTGCGGTTGGCTAGACATAGCCATTATGACGTCACACGTAAAAATGGCCGTTATTTAAATGGGCAACGCATAAGGGCGTATTCTGGCTGTACGATGCGATATATACGCAGCATTGCGCAAGCTTTATTGCGTGTCACACGAACTTGGCATGCGTCTTTTTGCGAATTCGTTTGAATGCCGATTCAAACGAAGTTAGTGACAGAATTTCTATCCCACGGTGTCAGTATTATCTATCGGAATATCATTAAGATAATGAAGTTTAATAAAGAACTTTCAATGAAATCGCAAGCCATTATATTCCGACGCTCTATTCTACTCGGTAAAACTATAGTGGTATTGATATTTTATCGTATTGTCAACGTTACTATAGCTCTTATTTACTTGATTGTAATGGTGGATTTAAAACATGTCAAAAGCAATGTGGTTTTACCCGAGTAAAATTAGAGAGCCCTGGTTTTAAAGCCGTTTAAGGATAATACAAAGAAGACAAAAGACACAAGTATGATTATACGCCGCTCTTTTCATGTGAATAGTATTATTATTCAAAGTAATTCAATCGTTCTTGTTGCGCATCTACAAATTCATCGACATATATTTTTAAAATAGCATACCTAGATCAAAACAGTCATTAATATCATCATCTACTTTTTGCCCTTACCCCATTAAAAAAGTATTTAACTTCAAATAATAATTATAATATTTCGATCTAGGTCAGCGACACGTAATCGAATCAATAACCAAATCGTTTAGCGTTCTAAATCAATCATCATAATGTACCAAATAACCACAAATGACCTTAATATAATACTCGTGCAAATGAAAATGATTCAATGATCCTCATATAAACATGTCCCCGTTTTAAATTTAGACTCGAGTGTGACATTGCGTCATTAGATTTAGGTGCATGACAGATCATATGGCCGCTCCTTCGCATTCATATCGTTAGTAAACAAGAACCGGTCCATTGCGAAACCGAGTAGGAGACAAATTATCATCTTATTAACCATGAGAAACCGAATGTGTGAAATAGATGATCTAACATTTTTGGAAAAGGACCTCGGTGTCCTTATTGATTTTCGTAATGTAGCCTACATTTTGATATTGATGTTTTATTGGCCTGCAACCTCGCCCGGTTGTATACATGGATATAAACCTTTCGGAAGAAATTCTGGGTGCCCCAGACTAAGTGTCGAACTGACGCATGACGGGCCGAGAGAAACGCAACCATCTGTTAGAATAAGAAAGTTATACACGTCTCTGTTCTATGTAATACGTATAAACGGGCCAAAATGGGCAGTTACTTTGTTACCCTAAATGATAGTCAAAGCCACGTCAAACACCGACAAATAGACAGCGATTTAGTGACTAGTTTGTACCCATAATATATCTTTGCTTTTTTTATATTTGTTTATCGTATCTATTTGACCATTGTCAGGGAAGGATCTGTAACAATCCCGCGTTATTTCGAACCGCTTTAACGGGAAAAAACGTTCGTTTATAACGTAAATTTAACTCACCTATTTGTGTTATAAGCGCGAATATTTGTTCCTGAGTCTTGAATGTTTTGTATGATTTATTTCTCTTTATAAGTACTAGTACCTATTTATAATATCGATGTCTAGTACCCACAGTACAAACTTTGAGGTTTGGTACTAGGTAAATTTGTGTGAGATTGTCCCTTGGTACAGTCACGAGATTTAATTTGATACCTACCTTAGTTCCAAAGTCAATCTGACATTCTACAACAATAAGGTTGAGTTTTCTAAAAGTTACAGATGACTTGACATTTTTAATGACATTGACGACATCAAGCATATTTTTCTTGAAATCGGTCCCAAACGCTCGTGACCGTATTTATTTACTTTATTTTAATTCATTGATCTGTATGTTAACAAAATATTCAATAGGACTAGAAGCATTTACATTTCTACAGCAGCTGCAGCCACTTGCGAGCCAATCTCAATCAATTCCTTAATGCACATCTGTAAAATGGAAGTCTCTCTCTACACTTTATTGCTTAATTTATACCTATATAAGACTGTTCTAACAGACGAATTAATAATGTAGTATTGTACTGTAATGTATAGTTATATCTACGGGAAGATAGAGGTATGTGAGGAAAAGCGAAAAGTGTTGTACTTGAACGATGTGAAGTAGAGAACATCTTCTAGTACCTAACATGTAAAAACAGGTTCCAAATCAAAGCTCGACTCTGTTTAGCGATAATAACGTGTTCAAATATAAAAATGGTAGTCTAAAAACCGCTAAGCTTAATTTTTATTTGTCCAGTCGTAAATGTGCCAAAGATATGATGAACAATTTACCGAACAAAACATGATCGGTAACCTCAATCAAACGTCAATGGTTTTCAAGTTATTAATATTCCGTCAAAATTGGCACACAATCAATTGCTACAGCAACAAGTTAACATTCCAATGTAAATTCAACGAGGAATGCAAATCAACCCTTGGGCCAAATAGAAAGACATTCAGTCCCGCGGCCGTCATAACGCGACCTAGCCTTGGCCCCATCTCACAGGCGATCGTCACCCCTTTTTCTATTCCTCGTCATTGGATCCCAGACACACATAACCAGAGATTGGATAGTCAGGAGTTAGATTAAGTTCAAGTTGTTGTCATCCGTATTTCGCTCATTTAGCGACCATCCGGGGTTTCTCTCGTTACCTAAACCTACTCCAGGAAGTGTTCTAGACGATATTGAAAACGCATCAAAATAGAAGCACCAAAACAGAACCTACAGCCGTCTTTAGAGACAGACAGACGCTCGGAATGACTACTTTTATAGTATTTAGAGGAACCTAAACCCTGTGTGGTTGCCGGGTTAGAATAGTGCCACTCCATGTCTTCCCGTGGATGTCGTAAAAGCCGACTAAGGGAATAAAGGCGTGTAGTACTGTTAGGCGATGGGCTTGCAACCTGTCACTAATACACTAGTAAACATCTTAGCCTAAGTGTGCAAAATGTGGTTACAGAATTATCAACAAGTTTATAGAGTTGTTGAAAATCTGTAGCGCTGCCTACCCCACTCTGAGAATAAAGGCGTGAGTTTATGTACGTGTGTATGTATGTAGGAACCTAGATTTATTCTCTTCAGCAGTGCATGCAAGTTTTCTCTTGTGTTGCTGGTAGCTACCTACTTACTGAATAAACCTCCTTTTATGTACCTACTATAAATACAGATTTAGCATGTGGCTATTTTATAGAGCTGCTGGTTTATGCAGCAAGTTTAACAATGAAACGACTATAAAATTATTTATCAGCCCTGGCTGAATAGGCTCAAAGTCTTCCGAGAAAAGCGTATTAAATAAGCTCCTAAATATTCGTTTTATGCACATCAAACTGATAATCTCTATGTAGGATGAATCATTTAAACCACGTTAATCAGTCAAAAAAATAACTAATTACTCTTATTGTGCAGTTTTGCAGATAATTTAACTATAGCTTTCTAAAAACAAGTTTTAAAATCCGACTGCATCTTCGTCGATATTGCCGTCTATACACATAAAAAAGTACCCCCTTTCATTACTTTGATTAAAATATTATAGCCTATGTCACTCCCACAACCAAAAATTTATCTAATAACACCTCATATGTTCAAATCCATCAAGGCGTTTAGGCATACACTCAAAAAACATAACCCTTCTTCTGACGCAGTCGTGTACAAAACACGTTCGAATCGGTCCATCCGCCTGAGAGTTACATTGCCACAGACAGACCCAAAAGCACAGATACACCTTAAACTATATGTAATAACATAGAGAATTGTTGCGCCTGAGGATCCCAATATAAGTTTTTCTTTTGTTTTTGGAATCATGTGAATTTGCAGTCCATAAAGTCGATGCTATTGAGCATAAACTATTAAGTTTGAGTGATTAGGGCCAAGACATGAGATGATGACTATGACGATGTCACTAGAGTCTTGAGTAATTAACGATGTGCATACGGTGTGTAGTCATTTGTTTTGAGTAGCGGCACGCGCCTTGACCCCGCAACATGTCACGGGTGTCTAACACAAAAGGAAACTGGCACGTTGTTAAGCTGTTACAGCAGTCAAATCGTCATAAACAACGCGTTACGGCTGTGATTTATAAGTGAAACGACAGGCGTCACTTTCAAAGCGTTACTTTAGCTAGGTTAACGGTGTTTTGATGTCACCTCTTTACTAGCAAGATTAAAGTAAAACGATAGGGCGAAACAGAAGAAATATTTAAAAAAATACCAGTGAGTTCACGAATCTAAATGTTACTTTGTTTTCAAACCAACCCAATATAGAGGGGTGCCTTTTTGAGTATTTTTTTTATATGTGAAAAAGAAGGCAGACGAGCAAGCGAGTCACCTGATGGTAAGGGATCATCGCGACCTATAAACACCCGCAACACCAGAGGGATCGCAGGTGGCGCTGCCGGCCTTTGAGAAAAAAGTGATCCGACTTCAATGCGCTTTTTATATTTGATCTATCGACCCGCCTTCGCTTCGCTTCGGTTTATGTGAGTTTTCTGTAACACCAGTTCAAAAACCAGAATTAAAAATACATATAAACCGTCCTTTCAATTTGAAATTTAAGTTGCGCAGTTAAGAAGATTTAAGCGAGCAAACGACGGAAGCGACTTTTCTTTATACTATGTAAAGATAGTACCTATCTAAGTTTCATCTTAATCAATTAATCAAAAGTTAGCAGTTATTTAGTAAGTGTATTCTCTCGACGCTCACTTGAAATAAATAAACAAAAAGATAGGTATATTTTCTTTATTTAAATTCTATTCTAGTGACGCGTGCACTGTAAGTTTAAGGCAGGTGTTTACCACCCCGTGTCGTAACCTCCTCATTTGTTTAAAAGGCCCTCCAACGAGATTTATAGGATGCGACATTGTTTGCTCAGAAACATTATAGAAATAAGGTCAAACATGTCATCACTTCACTTACTATAAGTATTTTTTATAATAATACTAAGAACTGTCTATTTGATTCAAAAACTGACACGTTAAATAAATCTTGGCTGTGCAGACGAGTATTTTTTTACTAAAATAAACCGACTACTTTGGTAAAACTTAGAGCACACAGAAAGAACTGAATAAAAAATAATTGCCATCGTTCCAAAAGGTGAGAAAGTTTAAACGACTAGTGAAAGCAGTTCGAAATGTCAACAATGATTTACACTTCCAATGCCAACAGTAAATACAATTTATTTAATATCCGTGAGAACCTGTCTATTAGCTTTTAAACTCCGTCGACGGTTGTTTTAAAAAAGGGGACATCAAACCAACCAAGTATTCGATGTTTCAAAGACGCATCGCATACGACCTTCGGGTCATTTCCGATAACGGTACGATCCCAAAACGCGATCGAGACGAAAGCGCTTGCATGTGCTTTGCTGATTTACAACCGTTTAGGATTAGTCGTCACGATTCTATCGATCGTGTAGCCTCTTGTGTAAATCAGGGATGCGCTTTTGTTTTTTTTATGCACGTTTACTTTTACGAATATTGATAATAAGCCTACCCCTCTCGGGAAACAGACGTGATTTAATGTATGCATGTATGATAATAAGCAGAAAACAATTCTAAACTTATTTGTTTGAAGATATAGTAATAACAGCATTGTTTTACTGCTGTCAACATTGTGTATATTGAGAAACTTCATTTTTATGCAATGTGTCAGGATTGACTTAAATTCTTCTCTGCCTAGTACTGTAATGGAAGGTAATTAGCGTTGCCAATAAACTCCGGCAACTCAAGAGGAGTTGTCGGTAAGTTGCCGCCCCTTTTGGAGAAATGAAATCTCCTTTCTTGAAGGACTCTATGTCATGTCGTGTATGTATGTATATTGTAGGTAGATTAAGCAACATTGATTCAAATCAAAATCGACGGACGTATGATAAGGTATTGTTATGAAGTTCTCTATTCTACTCAGTAAAACCATATTGCTTTTGACATGCTATCGTATTGTTTTTAACTCGACCACCATTACTGTCGATTAAATTAATAACAGCTATCCTAACGTCGACAAAACGATAACATGAAAAAAGCCATGTGGTTTTACCCTGTCTGCAAACTTTCTATCAGACGCTTGTGTAGCTCTCCTTATCTATTATTACCAAGTTTGTGGAGACGAATACAATCAGTCGAAGATTTATTTTGTAAATGTGTTAACATCAGTTAGGATAATCTTCTATTTGTTTATGCTTACACACAGGGACAAGAGCAGCGAACGATTTAGTTATAATAGTTTTGGATGAAAACTTTCTTCTGATGAACACGTCGGGCTTAATTGGCGCGTCGCGTCTAGTCATTATAATTGATCGGTAAAAATGAACGGAGTTCAATAAAAATCGATTCGAATGCCGCCTGCCGCTGTCTAGACAATCGATCAAAAAAAGCCGAGTGTTACAAAGTTGAAAATGAAATAAAGGCTGAATGGGGAATCTTCCATCGTTTGAACGCTGGCAATATCTTGCAACTAGGCCACAGGGGCTCTTTTATGCAGCTGAAGCTTTAGCTTCTTTAAGATTCTGTTGAGAGTTAAGGTAGCTTTGTCAACCCAATTTCAACGGGTCCATATTGGCTTCGCTAAAGTTTATCACCCGAAATTGATTTTCCTAACGATTTGTACTCCTAATGATCACTGCTCCTAAAAAATGTTTTCCTAAAAATTTCGTTACTACAATTTATTTTACTATTAACGTAGCTCATAAAACTCATATCTCTTAAAATTTTAAGTGCTAATGTCACTGATGTAACTTTTTGTAAACTCCTATTTTTTTTTAAAATAACATTCTTAATCATATTTTTTTTGGGTCTATATTGGCTCACCTAAAAAATTTTACTCCGAATGTATTTTTATCCCTAATCATCGCAAGTCCTAAAGTGTTTTTTACTGAAACGGTTTTTATTTCAGGGTTTTCATAAAACAAACCTAACCTAACCTAACATTTTTTTTAATAATATTATTACTCATATTATTAATAGGTAAATGCCGTTGTAAATTCATCAATCAATATCAATCAATATTAATAGGAAATCAATATTAATATATTAATATTATTATATTTTGTTTTATTAATAGTTTACCTATTATTAAATCGACTGTTATGTTTGATATTTTCTGGGCAGAAAAAAAAATAACCTCGAAGGCCAAGGCGGGAGCAGAGCTCCCGCCTTGGCCTTCTAACCTAACCTATCCGAACCGGTTCTGCCCTAATTCGTCTTTCTACTAAAACTAATTACAAATTCAAAACGAATTCAGAGCGTTTTTTACGGTATTAGCATAAAAATAATAGAAAAAATAACATTTTTACAATTATAAATAAGTTTAATGTACTTATAATAATGTGCAATTTTAGGAATAAAAACCATTCTACATAAAACAAATATAACAATGAACAATAGTGTAAAAGATGGTTATGTTGAGAAAATATAGGAAAACAAATAGTAGTATGATCGATGTTTATTGCAACGGACATTATGAAGTTGAATGATTAGGAATTCAGAGCGTTAGGAACAAAGTAGTTATGAGTAGTGATTATTAGGATGTAAATTATTAGGAACAACATTTTCGGATTTCCGATAATCGACATTAAAAATTTAGTTCAACTTTGGCGCACCCCAATTTCAACACTTAAAACAATGATAATGATTAATAACATTACATAAAACTCATTATCATAAACGAGCGAGCACAAACTAATTGTAATAAAAAAACTAGTAATAAAACTATAAAACATCCACGTAGTCGTCAGCCTATGCACATCTTCTTTTTTGGAATTTCGGTGTTTTCTGATTCAACGGCACACACATTCACATACCATTCTCGCATAAAAATGGCGTTCAGTTGAAACTACTTTGGGACTATGCATGCAATTCGATAAATTGCTTTGATCCTGACTCCAGCAACAAACATAACGACGAACACCCTCCACTGCAGCCTTCTCGTGACCACGGCTGTTGTAACACAGTCGAAACGGCGAGGTAAATGTTTAATTTACTACGCGATTAAGAGCCGTTTTAAAGTTTTAGTATGTGTGAAAATCGTGTTAGTTTAAATCAAGGCAATAGTAATAAAATACGTATCTAGATTAACTGCGTAATCAAACTTTCTCCTTTCTCTCCGGAAAAACCTTAGGGATACATAAATAACGAATAAAAGCGATATCGAAAATGTATGACATAAAACGAGAGTATAATACTGGCTTGTAAAATTTAAAAAAAGTAAAGCAGCGAGTGCCTTGGTTTCTTTCTTGCTGAAAAATTGCGTTATGGTTGATATTTTACGTCAAGTACTAACAGACAGAGAAAAAGCGACTGTATTACACTAGTAACGAACATGCAAAAGCCGTTTAAACAACAGAAACTTATTGACCAGTTTATGTACGTGATAATAAATAGCCATAGAACGAGCAACTTTCGAGTACCGGTGTTCCATACTCTCATCGGCATAGGTTTCTCGTATGCATTATTCAATATGGTCATCATAAAGTTAAAATTAGCACCAAGAACAGGATCGAACCGTTAAACTGGTAAGTACTTAATTTGAAAGCAACCGTACGTCTTAATAGTACATGCAATTACTATAAAAAGGCGGATGAATCACAGGCACCGGAACAAATTACAATCGATGAAAAACTTTGAGTCATCTGTGGGAACTGATATCAACGGAAGCATTTAAATTTAAGATCTCTTTGTTACTCAGTCGTATTATTAAGCAGTAACCAGGTAAAAATATTGAGCAGCAACAAAAGGAAAAACTAAGTTAAAAAACATATCCGGAAATATATTTTTGTCCGAACCAGCTGAGTCACCGGTCAACGGTGAAAAGAACAAAAGATCACCGGTTTCCCGATGGCGGAAATGGCGCCGACTATTTTTACGGAACGAGGAGAACATTGCTCTTTACATCGGTTCAATCACCACAATATCACCCCTGTGGCTTTAAACATAAGGCTTTTTAGCTGGAATGTCGAAGTTCTGGATAGCGTTTTGACGTTGGTGCGACATCTACAAACTTGCATTCATTAGGAGCTATTTCCATCGTGAAAAACGGTTCGAGACGACATCGTTGAAGCAGAACTACAGGTTAGAATTTCAAAGGGACGCTTACATATTTATAATTTGTGAAATATTAACTCATGGAGTACGTATTCACTCCGAAGTGTATAAGCTTGCTTGATACAATAAACTGCAGCACTTTCGAGACAATGTGGTGTGGCTCACTAAAGTAAACTTCGGGTTTAGTGGAATCGACCGCCTTTGAGCATTCAGAGAATCGTTCAATTGCTTTATAACGCTAAGGGTTGTTTACGGCTGTCTTTATAAATAGCGCTACCATTCCCATAGTTTATTAACCTCTGGTGACAAAGCTGTGACATCCGACCTTTGCGTGAGTTCAAGATTCATGCGCAGACCTATTAAGAAATACCGATAAACAATTAATACTTGTGTTAGCGATTCATGGCTTTTTCATACAGCGTTTGGTATTTGATACTCAAACTGACCTAGATTATATACGAGGAGGGAATTTGCATTGGGTTGGGGTAGATAAGATCATGCTAAAGCCACATTTTGACAGCAACACGAACTCGACGAGGGTAACTAAATTATAACTATAATAACTTCATGAAGCAGAATACTAAATTCCAAAATAAATTGCCTTAACAGAAATTGGTAGCCCCGGTTAGATTGCTATATCTGGGAAGGGTTCCCCTTGAGCAGTTCCAGTGAATTCACAACGACTCTGTCTCGCAGATATTTCTGAAGCCAACTTGGTGGTCCCGCCCTGCTTAGCAATAACACTTGTTAATGGACATCCGTCGGGTGTTGATAAACCAACTTCTTAGAATACAAGTTAAAACCAATAGGGGAGGAAAAGTTTACCGCTGAATTAAGAAACTTTTGGCAGCTACGGATTTGTGTTTCTCGTTACATAATCAAACAGTAATGAACACGAGTAGAATAAGTGATTCAAGAGTCCATTAGCGAACTAACCATCATGATAACTCGATAGACACGTCACGTACAATTTAGGTAACACATTCACATGAAGGTCCCGTAGCACTAATCAGGGGAATGGGCCATTAGGCAGGCACTCCCAACCGCCGAGCATGCTGCCGTCAGTTTTTAAAAGGCAGTCTTCTGACCGCACTTACTTTTGAGAAAAACGCGAAAGCAGCCTTAATTTTGACTTTTTCTCTTTAATCAGGTTGTGTAATAAAATGTGACGTAATGGTGGTTTTTCTTGGTAAACGGGTATCAGTTCCTTATATTTACATTTTTATTTTTTATTTTTTTTATTATTTGTTTATATAAAATTTATTTTTAATTGTGAAATGAATTAAGTGTTTATTTTTACTATTTATAATAATCCACTTAAAGGCAGCCAAAGTCGCCAGGCTGCCTTTAAGTGAATTATTAATAACAATCTATTTTTGAAAATCATCGGGCCTCTCAGTTACTTGCTGATAATTTTTTATAAAGCAGTTTTTTAGTAAGTTTTTTAGTAGGCTGCCTTTTAAAAAAGTTTCGAAACCAAAAATCTTTTTAGAGGAATTATTAACAAAGATGTGAAAGTCCAGTAACTGCCTTTAAGTACATTATTACACAAAACTACTTTTTTTAAGCGAACATTGGCTAAATTATATCTATTGAGTAATTCATTAAAAGGCAGCCTAAAATGCTCAAATGCAATTCACTGCTTTTTAAGTAATTTTCTTTTAAGTGTTATTTTTTCTAAAACTTGGATAACAACAGTCAAGTAAATACAAATGAAATAAAAAAAAAATACAATACGAGTAATATCAAACTTTTATTAAATTCAATAGGCAGAGATTGTATCTCAAACTTAAAGTAAACTTTAATACTTGTTTATAAGTCTATAGAGCCACACCCAAAATTTACCTAGAACTGTATAATATTTCTAATCAAGTAAACCGAGTCACTAAAAAGTAGTACGACGTAGGTACAATGCCTTTTTAAAATAAAACCGTGTAGCTGCAATAAAATGGAAATATCAACAAAAACTTCAAACAATAAATCAAAATGTATGTACTTACCTATTTGAAAATGTATTATTTTTAAAATTAACATTGCATTTAATTTAAGCTAAGAATTATGCTGGTGATTCAGATTACGTGATCATTGTTATAACGTTTCTATATTTTATACTCGTAGGTAGGTACTTAAAATCTAGAAACTTCGTTTATCCTTAACAAAATTAAAATAATATAAAAATGAATAATAATAGTGAATAATAATTATTTTAAATAATATAATTATATTAAAATAATTATTATTATTTTCCGTGTATGGGGTGGACAGTATTCTGATACGGGCTCTCAAATCATTATAATGATGACTCGAGTGCCTGTGTCAGGATAAATGGGACGTCGGTATACGGACTGGTTTAGCATCGAACGTGGTGTTCGACAGGGCTGCGTAGCGCCTCCTTGGCTGTTCAACCTATTCATGGACAGTTGTTTGTCAGATCTGAAAGAGTATCATTGTGGAATAAGGATGAATGAGTCAGTTTTTAAAACTTTGTTGTATGCTGATGATCAAGTTCTCCTTGCATCATCGGCGGACCACTGACAACAAATGGTAACTCTGATGACTGAAGCGTTTAAAAGAAAAGATTTGATTGAGAATGTTAAAACGACGAAAGTGATGGTTGTGGAGAGGGATGAAACTGATACAGAATGTGAAATAATGATTTTAGATGAAAAAGTGGATCAAGTGAATGAATTTGTGTATTTAGGTTCCTTGTTTACGAGAGGTGGGAAATGTGACGCGGATATTGAAAGAAGAGTAAAAGCGGGAAATATGATGTATGGGGCGTTACTCTCAATCTTGGCAAACAAGGTCATATCGAGCAAAGCTTGCCTGGCCATTGTTCAGGGAGTATTGACACAAACATTGATGTATGGTAGTGAATCTCGGGTATGGCAGAAGAAGAACAGTATGTGTGTGGAGTTAGAATGATAGATAGAGTAAGTAATAGCGAATTCCGAGAACGATCTGGATTGAAAGAAGATGTAGTGACTAAAATCGAAAAGGGTATGCTAAGATGCTTTGGTCATTTAGAAAAGATGGATGAAAAAAGAGTTACGAAAGAGATATGGCGAGCGAGAATGAGCGGAGATGTCGTTAGGGGATGTGCTAGACGGACCTACAGTGATCAGATTCGTGATGTACTGAATAAGGGCTAAATCAAAAGCACCCGAAACCGACGTACGTGCATGGAGAGATTGATGAATGTAGAGGAAGCGAAAATTGTGTGTTTAGATCGGTGCACCTGGCGTTACATAATCTCTGCCTACCCTATTGGGAGACAGGCGTGAAGGTATGTATGTATGTATGTATTTAAAATTAAAAGGCACTTAAACTTGCGATCATCAGTTTCCGTACAGCTAGTAGTATATTATGATTATTATGAACTATTAGTTTTTATGTAAATATAGATTAGTAAGTAAGAGGTTAACATTACATATATTTGTGTATAAATATCACTGTAGTCTTACAATCACAATCGTTACAAAAAAATAAAATAACGCAAATAACGTCCATACGAAGAAAAATCCAAATTATAAAAAATATTTAAAAGGTTTTTAAATATCAGCATCTACTGATATGGGTAAATTCTTCCAAAACAATAATTTATGTGGTGGCATTATGGGGCCAAGCTTAGAAATAATATTATCTTTTCTTTCTTCCGAAATGCCTTTTGGTTTTTCACGAGGTGACTAAACCGTGACAGTTGGATTTTTGAGAAAATTGTTTTTCAAAAAGCACATTGAAATTTCTTGGCCATTATAGTAATTTTCATAAAAAAGATCACTTGGCGGCGCACTGATTTGTGACATCTCAGACTTTAATCCACTCAAAAATTGTATTGGCGCGACCAAACATGACTGCCTTTAAATGAATTATTGCGAGAAGACTGCGTTTTAGTATCCGATGAACACGATTTTTTTTTAACTAATAATTTTTTAAGGAACGTTAACTCCGTTGTTCGAAGCATAGAAGCACCTATTACCTAGTAAATAATTATTAAGAAGGCAGCCAAAGTCACATGACTGCCTTTTAAAGATTTTTTCTGCAAATGCGGCTTTTTAATGAATTATTGTACAGCTAATTTATATAAAAATAATTAGAAACAGACAGTTTGGTACAAAACTGTCTTTTAAATAAGTTTTTGCCTAAAATTTTCCAAATTATTTTGCAGTCAAGGTACTTAAGCTGCTTTTTTAAGAATGAATGTGAGATGACTGTGTTTTAATGAATTTGGTAATGGTATTCAGCCACTTGACTGCCTTTCATGGAAAAAATATCTCGGAAACTAAATGTGATAGAGAAAAACGGGTTAAATAGGCTGATGCGTCTTTTTTTCCTGATCACGACCATATACATAACTCAAATTTGGTAAATTGTCAGATGACTGCCTTTTTAAGAATCACGGCAGCATGCAGCTCCGCACTGAGGCTTGCGTGTCGCCCGCAACCAGCCCATGTTGCTGAAGCGACGATCAATATGCTTGGCTTAGTTTCACTTGCAAAAATAGACAGGGTTGGGAATCTTCAAGGTAATATTGATCATAATCATAAGTTTTAGGTTTGAATACAGGTTCAATTCAACCTGGAGGAATCACTTGAGGGAAGCGGTCTTTGTATAGCCAACAATTATTCAAAACAAAACTAACTCACACGTCACGGTGATTCTGTGAGAATTAACGTCAGTTAAGATTGTCATCTATTTATGCCTCACGAAAGTCAACGCAATGCCAAAACAAAGCCAGCTATACTTTATGTTAACCCTTTTTGTCCGTCGGATCACCACCTTTTGTATTTTAACCACCTGCCTGTTGCTTGTCCTATTTATAGGGGAACAGCATTTGTTGACCTAATAGGTTTTATGAACATACCGGCGCCGACACACATATGGTTTGCAAACAAGCCACTAATGTTGGCACGACGCGTTAAATATGGAATGGCTACACAGGTGATGTCATTTCGTTATCCAATGACAAAATACATAGATTTGGTCGCAGGCCCGAAAACGCCGATATAGTTTAGAATTTCAATAAACATTAGACATGCGACACGAGATATAAGTCTTGAAAACCACCAAGGGGATACATTTCAAGGGGGGAAGAATTTCACGATTTCACCTTGCTTGCGACAAGTAAATATTTTCCAACATTAATCGCTTTATCTATAGAGCAAGTCAGACAAACTAAATGATTACGTGACTGTTACTTTACTTGATATTCCCGTAACGTAAATAAATAACGAGCGGTAGGCAGAAGGCGTATAAAAGATTACTTTGCCTTTAGGGGTCGGACAGTCGCGTAGGCAGAAGCTACCGCCCGCTAGCCTTTTCTTTCACAGCCTAGTTCAGAACTCGATCAAAGAGATAATGTTTTTTCTTCTGCAACGCCTTAATAATACGAAAAAAAAACATTTTCTTCGGGTGTTTGTTTTTTGAACAACGGAACGAAAGTCACTTTAAATGATTCATTTGACACACATAAATTGGATTAGAAGTTTCAACCGTTTAAAATAATATTCAAAGTTAAAGCTCTCTAAGGGCCTGTTGTTTGATCAGTAGTTAAACTAACTAATTGTTAAAATTTGAATAAGGAACCGAAAATTTGAAAGAATCCCAAGGAAATACGTCAAATTTTCAATTCCTTTTTTGAATTTTAACAATTAGTTTAACTACTGATCAAACAACAGGCCCTAAGAACTGACTAAGCTAGTCACTGAAAGCAAAACATCTGACATCAATATTAAAGATATAGCTAATAAATCCCTATACGCTGTTGAATACCTGTTAGAATTCAAATCGAGAGCGATTTTCCTAACGCAAGCAAATAAGTTAGATAAACAATAGTGGAAAGCAAACGTGAGAAAGAGTTGACGGCCATTGTACAGGGGGCAACAATCTGTTATCTAAACTAGAGTATCAGTAGCGTGGTTTAGTGAAACTGTACCTGTCGCCAATCACGAAGCACGAGTGTGATGATGCAATTAGGATAACACTTGAGATAACTACAAACATATAAATAGAAAATGTTTATGAGTGGGATTAGGATTAATTCCATTAGATAAAGGTGTTGATTCAAGAAGGTCACGATAACACTGTATGCTTGTAATGACCTTAATGACACAAGGTCTTCCGCATTTCTGAGGTTTATTGTATCATTAAATTAATGCACTTACTAATAGCGAAGCTTGTATAAACTGCACAAAATAAACGACGGCGGATAGACGGAAAAAGTTAATTATGTACCTGCTTGTTTTTAGTAATATATTTAAAATATGCAGCAGACGAGGTAATATTACGATACTTTTAATAGCCTCATTTTAAATTAAGGTTTTTTAGCAAATATATCATCAAGTTGATACTTCCAATGTTATCTATCATATGAAAGGAGATGGGTGTTAGGATCTTTTGATGTTAATCACGCGTGGCTAAACAGCCAAAATTGGATTGTTTTTGATGGGAAAACAACAAACAAGTACTAGGCGGACATAATGTTCGAGTATATTACCTCATGGTCCCTGTAGAAAGGCTCCTGCAGGTTATCCGGTACCCTGTTGTTGAACGCCTTGGACAGCAGCCATTTAATCGACGCGCGCTGCTTCGACTGAAACAAACAAACAAACATATCATCTACACATTACTCACTAGGCTGGGAATGTAAGATGACATAGAGCACTGGGGCTGCATTCTATACAGTAAAGCCATATTGCTTTTGACATGATATCGTTTTGTTTTTTTCTAAAATTCTATATCGACGACGACGCGATAGTCTAGTTAGTAGTTACCCTGCCTAAGAAGCTAGCGGCTCTGGGTTCGATTCCCGGTATGGGATAATATTTGTGGGATGGGCACAAGTATTTGTTTCTGAGTCTTGAATGTTTTCTATGTATTTAAGTATTTATTTCTCTATATATAAGTATTTATATCGTTGTCTAGTACCCATATTAAAAGCCTAGAGCTTAGTTTGGAACTAGGTCAATTTGTGTGAGATCGTCTCTTGATATGATACAATATATCGTATAATTACATTTTTAGCGTTATAGTATTAAGCAGTCAAATGTATATGGTCAAAAACCAGTATCTAATAATATTATGCAAAAATATCTGTCTCGCTCTTACGCCTTCAGTAATATAGACGTATATATATCACATATTTTTGAGCCCAATGTTGGATAATATATTATTGCAAGTAACTGTAAAAGTTTCCTGTTGATACCCGATCCAGGTAAACCAGATCTAATTCAAAGAAAACCAGATAACTTTTCTCAATTAACCGTATTTTGAAGTTCAAAAATGCGACACGTAGGTAGGTATGTAGTGTACAGTCACGAGATAAAATTTGGTACCCACCTTAGGTCCAAAGTCAATCTGACATTACAGTTACAAATGACTTGACATCTCCGTCCTGAAATGGGTCCCAAATTAACTCTCGTGACCTATGTTGTTCACATTACTTTGTTGTTTTATTTATTTATTTATTTTGTGTGTTTCAAGAGAGCGTTGAGGAAATGAGTCCACTGAATATGTTGTTTTTATTATAGAGATAATAAGCTAGAAGTCGTTATGTTGTGCTAGCCTTAAGAGGTATTTTATCACATTATGTCCTGTGAAGATAATATGTTGCTGCGAACAGACGATTCAATCAAGCTGAGCAAAGTGGAGGCTAACAGCTTTTTCATCTTACTTGTTTCATAATTATAAAGAATGGTCTAACTAAATAGACAACTATATTCTCTGACAGTTCAGAATAGAGGTCTCATCATCATCAGCCTATATTAGTCCACTGCTGGACATACCTAGGCCTCTCCCATTGCACGCCAACGAGCACGATTCGTGGCCACTCTCATCCAGCTCTTGCCAGCCACCTTGCGAAGATCGTCACTCCACCTAGTCTAGAATAGAGGTCTAGGCGGTAAAAACTAGATCGTCTTTTACCTGTTATTGTGGAGTTTTTAACTCGGTCGCTATTACTGTCAAGTAAATAAGAGCTATAAAAACGTTGACAATACTATAACAGCAGGGTTATTATGACATGGCTATGCATTTCATTTTACGGTGAGCGCAAAGGAAGGAGCTATAGTAGTTACATAACTTTGTCCTTTTTCTCTCAGCGTAAAATAAACTGCATAGCTATGTCATAATAACCCCCCAGGTCAGAGACAATATAGTTTTTACCCTCTTGAATCTCGGCCTAGAACAACAACTTGGATGTTTAGAACATCACGTATTAATGCTCACCGCTGTGCGCAGGCCAAAAACCGGCCAAGTACGAAGGGTTCCGTTCAATGATGGTGGTAATAATGACGTTTGTTGCATGAGACCACTTAAAAAAATATTTTATTCCGTTTTTAATATTTATTGTTAAAGCGGCAACTGAAATACATCATTTGTGGAAATTGCAACTGTCTAGCGATCACGGTTCATGAGATACATCCTGGTGACAGACAGACACACAGACGGACAGAGGAGTTACCCTTTGGGTACGGAACCCTAAAAACCGTCAACTCCATAAAGTCTTCACCGCAATTTGTGGCCAGCAACTATTTAACTCTTGACTCGTGCTCGCGACCCGTGCTCCACTTCGGTTTATTTGACTTTTCGGTAACACCCGTACATAAAGTAGAATTTATTATACATAAAAACCTTTTCTACGGCGAATATGACCAGCCCATTGCTATTTCAGCTTGCATTTTATATGTTTGTAACGAATAAACTGAAAAACTACTGAACCGATTTCAAAAACTCTTTCACCATTAGAATGCTATACATTATCCTTGAGTAACATAGACTATATACCCTTCATTCCGGATCCCGTGGGATGTCAAAAATACGAATTCCGAGCGGACAAAGTCGCTGGCAGAAGCTAGGAGTTTATAAAACAAATTATAAGTTAGCCAAGGTTTTTTTGAATCTCCTAGTAAATATGACAGTAGGTATACTTGTGTCGGGATATCCCTTTAATGTACACATTTCCAATGATGAGATTTACATAAATTTACTCTGCGATTGTGAACGTCACGAACGCGGACAGGCCTCTATTCAACAAGTAACGACTGTCGAATAGGACAATTATTGTCCAACAGTTATGGCAACGTCCGCTTATTGTGGTCGCATTAATCAGTAAGTGGAACCGGGTCCTTGTGCTAATTTGGACACGACTGTACTTGCCATCGCAATCGATATCAATTTAACCATTTATTCCTACACGTATTCAATGAATATTACAGGACAATATCACACACATTGACCTACTATTACAACTACTACTTTTATAGTCTTTTATGCTGTACCTACTAGGCAATGATAAACATACTTATACAGAGAAATACCTAGACATCCAGACCCCGGAACAATGGATCGCACAAATATTTGAACATACCGGGAATCGAACCCAAGACTGCTAGATTCGTAGGCAGGCAGGGTTACTACCAACTAGACTAACGACGTCAACTTAATTATCTTTGTAAAATGAATAAATATTAAAATAAATCCTAACTAGGATTAGTTCGAAGGCCGTCGGCTACTCGAAGCAGGCATTAACGTCATTATCATAAACTGCGTTTACGCAGGAATGTTGTTTAACACATAGAGTAGCACTCGATAATGGCTCAGTCTTGTATGTAAAGAATGCACCTGGCACTGATGGATGTGTTAATCATGCTTATTTACCATTGAGGTATAACCAAACCTCAATGAATCAATTTTCAAAAACTTGATGATTCTTCCCCTACCATGCATCTACATAGCTGAAATTAGTTTATTTGTCAAAAAAAATCAGCACTTCTTTAGAAAGGCCTTTCAAAGGAATCCTGGGGTGATGCGTCAACGCAAACATCAGTTTGGTAATGGTCCCGAGAAGTAACTTAGCTCTTTTTCGCAATAATGTTGTAGGAATGGCGGTAAGAATTTATAATAAGCTTCCGTCTGCTATATCTGAGCTACCTCTACCCAAATTCAAAAGTGCCCTCTTAAAGTGGTTATCTAACAATAATTTCTACTCGTTGCAAGAATATTTAAACTAACGAAAACTCAAAGTTATTATTACCTAAATTATCATCCTTTAATTTGTTATATTTTAATTTTATTATGGACCTGTTATATTGAAATGATAAAAAATTGAGATTGTGTATTCATTATAATATTTTATGTTTTGCATGCCTACTATAATAAGGTAAACATTACTGAAACTATGTATCTGTCTTCCATCTTCAATAATGTACGTGATGTTTTAGCAAAATAAATGAATTTGTATTTGTATTTGTATTTGAAGTGGGGTAACGAAAGGACGTTACCTCAAACTAAGTCGAGATTCTTTAAAAGTATGAGCAGTGCGAGTCTACTTATTGAACTTTCTACTCAAGGTTTAAAGTTTATATTTTATTCTAAACGCACTCATCGAGTAAACCTAATGACGATGCATTGCCTACCTGAATAAATATTTAAGGGTTAATCTTTCTTATTTTCGTGTACCTACACAAAAACCTGGAATCGCCGTCCTATCATTGGTTTTTCCACAATCACCAGATTTGAAACTTGGTATGGTTAACATCTTTTAGTAACATAATTTTATAACAGTATATTGAATCACTGCCAAGGTCTATTAGATCATCTTATTGAGACATTACCAACGACCGCGACACGGCGGTTCTTTATTCTATAGTCATTATAGAGTTATTCAAGCAGTACTCACGCGACACGATCCCGATCACTTTCTTTGCGTTTGTGATCATACGCACACGTGCTTATTTGGTGATCATAATCTCATTTATAATGAGTTTTCACTATCTCACTAAACACAAAAACTTGTTCATAAACGTAGGAATAATTTGAGGAGTGTAGGGGTTCATTCTTTGAAAAGAATGTCCATTAGTAAAGAAGAGTTCTCTCCAGTTTTAAAAATAAAAGTACCTAAGTAAGATAAAGTTTTACGAGATCACTAATGCTCCAAAGTAGGTATCTGTCTGGAGGAAAATCCTGTGAGCTCTTAGGGGTAACGACAGGGAATCAATAGCAGACGTAAACCAATTTGTAACTCTGGGTAGACAGGGAAAACAACAGATAACAATACGGCATCTATGATGCTATTCTCTAACAAGTAAGACGGTCTATCGACAACACTATTGTCAACCCAGCAATTAATCTGACTCGGGAACCGCGTAGTCTTACTTCAAAGCAATAAATTCGCATCTTTGGATTTCGTTAAATCCGGTATCCTGCCTTTTGGCCGAAATATGTTGGGCCGAATGTATCGCTTCCCAACTGTTTCATTTACCAACCCCCTTTTTTTCTGTAACTGTAAATATTTCAAAATTTATTTCAGTACTACCGTGTAGAACCCTATAGGTTAGGTTAGGTTAGTTTTTATAATAATCCTGAAATATTTACAGTTACAGAAATAAAAGCTGGATGGCAAATGTAACGGTTGGGACACGATACATTGGGCCTAACATATTTCGGCAAAAAGGGAGAGAACTGTTCTATCCTCATTAAAGACGAAATAACTAAGAAATTGAGAAACTGAGATAACGTAACTTTGAACTTTGATTAGCTTAGAGTAACATCTAATACGAGTGGAAGTCTCTTTTAAATACATACTGTTAGAAAAAGAGTTCCGCTTATAATATGAGCTATTATTTTATATGCAAATAGGCCCCTGGTTGACTTAAAAGTAAATGCGTAGTAGCAATTTTCCATTCCATCTGTTTTCGAACGTTGCGTTACTACGATTGTGTGAAACAAGTTAGGCGAGTACGTTAAAAATATCGGTTACTCGTTTAAAAAACTTGCCTTTATCGTGATGAATAATAACACCATTGGACAGACAAATCATAACGCCGAAAGGTCGGCGCGTGCCGCGGCATGCCAGCTGGTTAAAAATAGGCAGAGCGGAGACACTCCCGAATAGGAAGCTATTCACCGCCCTCAATCAAAGCTGCCTTGCTACTGGCATATCAAAGTGATTTAATTTTAGCATCGGAAGGACGTTTGTAAACTACAATAACAAAAAGAAAGTGTAGAAGCATTTCAAGTCGCATCGCATCGCTGTTCAATAATGATTTGATCTCACGAATTGCAATTGTCTCATTGTCGATAGCTTAGCTACCGAGAACGATTAATATTCATAAGTGCAGAGCAAAACATTAGAATTCTGATATCCATAACGCTGCTATACCTACTGTTGCAGTAAACAATACCTGCATAAACACATACAACGGGGCGCGTGCACCATCACATGTTTAACATGTGAGAATTGCCAATGCACTGCAGGTTCTCTGAGAAGTTGATTTTCTTCAATATTTAGTGAATGAGCTCGTCCATAATTAATCACTACCTAGCTAATGTTATCTCGCCGGTGTGGGTTCAACATTTTCGTGCGTATGTTGTGACTTTGGTCACAGGATATGTCGCTGAAGGCTCGGCCAAAGTGGTAGGGTAGAGTAACCTCTATTTTACGCCTACGAGAACGCGAGACAACTTAAGCTGGCGGGTTAATTGAGATAACAAACGGCCTAACGCTTTAACTGACACTTTTATTTAGTAAAAGCGTCATAAACGATTGCATTTACATTTTATATTAAAATGTTTGAAGCGCTTCGCCTGTAAAGAGCTTGTTAGGTACTTTCGTGCGTATAACATATGGCAAGTAGAGCGGGCCGGCCACTCTCTACACTGAATTCGTACTAGTTAATTGCTGTGTAATTAGTGGAATCGCCGGACGCATTTCACTCTCTCCTGTAGCTGAATAAGACGTCTTCATTGTCCGACCAGTTAGTGTGACCTTCCTGCGGTAATAATTTGTATAGCGGGAAGGTTGCATGCCAAGTTGTCGGACTGCCGTGAAGTTTGCAACGTTTAGAAACAGAAGGATACGCTTCCTGACTCGATCAATGGAATCAGTAGTGACTAACCCTAGCAGAACATAATAAGGTCATGTCAATGACATTTCCTTCAATATGGTAATACGAATAAAAGAAAACAAAGCTTAGCTCTTGCTTGAGTAACAGGGAACTTGGCGGACACTTTTAAATTACCACAATAGGCCTCTAACAAAAGCAAGAGAAACATCACACCGATCTCCAGAACAAAGAGCAATCCAAGACGCTTTCCGTGCTATCAGATAACCGACCCTTATTAGTAATGTAAACGCATAAGGTAGCGTTGTGCTACTGCAGACAAATGCAGCAAGATCTATGTTGCATTGTCTCGATAATTGGCGAGGCAGGACTTAAAGTTTCAGTAAGTAATGTCAGTCTGCTGCAACACAGGTCGTCGGGAGTGCATATTGCAAAACAATTAAGAGCCGTAGCCGGGTCGATTATCGCCGGTCGAGATCGAGGTGGGATGTTATTCTATTAAACGAGCAAGTATTATTCGAGGGTAAACTCGACTGGCAATTATAATTTAAATCGAGCGGTCTTAGCATTAGCTGTGATAAGTATCTTCAACCATGGGCACATTAACCATGGGTCAAGCAAGCGTCTTCGTACTTTTTGTACAACGCATTCACTGCCGGGAACGCATATCAGCGTTTTCCTGTCTTTTACACAGGGCCTGGGCACGTATGTGCCTATAGTACCTATGGGAGTTTAATATAAAACAGATGAGAGTACCTGTAGAAAACCCTACACAAAAAGACGGCAGTGAATGCGTTACCTAAGGTCAAAGCGCGGAAAAACTGTACTTTTTACGTGATTACTGGTCAAGTTGTGCTCGTGGTCGATTAGTTCGACAACGATGTGTCAATCAAGAGAATAAGACCCCTGGGAGCAGCCGGAGCGTGGAAACTGGAAAGGTGCGTTGGCACCTGCAACCCACGCAGCTCGCTGAGGTCGGCCGCCCACGCCGCCTCCGCACCAGGCCTTTACCGAGCAACTTATAGCCAGCGCAAGAAAAACGGTTGTACATGTTGTAGTAAGAGTCCACATTAACTGGGCGGATAAAATAAGGCGATGAACGACTATTTATGTTAGACCTCCGCAACACAAAGCTACACCTCGTAAATGTAACGTTAATATGAGATACTAATACATAAGCAGGGTTTTTCCTGTTCTGATCCAACTACACTCGATTTTGTGCTCTTATTTGAGTAATTTCAAGCCTTAGATCGCTGTCATTGGCCAATATAATATGAGTTATTACTAAAACCCACGCTCGTCTGATGTCGATCTAATCGAATTGTTCTCAAAATCAATCAGTATAAATAATGTGCTTGCAGAAGCGGAAAGTTACAAGATCGTGAGATAACTTTTCTCGATACATAAAGATTATGAAAGGCTAGCTGATGGCAAATAATAGGATTTCACGTCGCGTGTCGAATAAATATTAATTATTAATTAACTACGGCGCGGTGTGGTCGGGTGCACTCCGGAATTTTAATGGGCACGCGCACTGTGCAGTACTGGACCGCGCAGGTTTCTTGCATCTGCGCCGGATGCTATCTATCAGGTGCAACCTTTTTTGTCTAGCCATTAAAAGCAGTCATAATTACTTCACTATTTGTACTTGGAATTAATGCGATGATGTTAAAGGCAGCGCTTCCGACTTAGTCTTATTTATCTCCAAGGTGAAGTTTTAAATAGAAACAAAAATCGCGAATCGAAAACCTCACGAATCCACAATCAAGACACAATAACTTTAAGTCAATACACCCTACACATTTGGCAACAACGGAACAAGAAATGATTCATGATCACGGCGACACCCTAATAAGGACGCCAAGTCAAACTGGCGGCAGAGTGAAAAAGAATACTTCGTTACATATACATCGATACATAATTCATCGGATGCACTGTACATGGTCATACGTGCCAATGCAAGCTAATTCTAGCCATATGGTGGTTAGAATTAACGCTGGAACTGGGCAAAGCGACCATTGGAATCCATTTAACGATACACGTCCTTTACTGGTAAACAGGAAACAACTGTAGTTCCATTGGTTACCTTAAGACGTATAGTCCGCAGATATTAAAATGACCTTGGCTTAGGGACTTACAAGATAAAGTCTCAACTGAGTTTATGCTCGGACGACATGATACTTTAAGTAATCTCTGATAAGAAATGCACGATCGAAAAGAAAGCAGAGCATTAGCCGATAAAACTTGCATAAGATAAACCATGATAAACATTCTCCAAAAACTTAGCATTATCAATATCCAAGGGCATTTCCATAAAAACGTAGCGAAACGTAACATTACTAAGCTTTCGCGCCTAGTGGAACTAATGACTTCGACAATTAGTTTAGAAGGACAGGAAGCGCCAAATGATTAGATCTGAGTCATTGGTTGATTGAAGTTTTCGGTCCACCTGACCAACCTGGCCACTGGTTAGTCAGCAAACTTCTGTGGAAATGGAACTTAGTGGTTCAAGATAAAAAAAAACAACAATAACTCTAATTTGATATTTTTGCAATCCGTGATCGTAAATCGTTTAGTGCCTACAAATGGCACAAAAAACATCAACAGACCAATGAAGTCATAACTAAATGACAACTATAAATATCGAACCCACGCAACCATCCTCGCCGTTACGTTATAACTTTACGGTTCGGTACATTATTTAAATAACAAAACGGGGAATACAATACAAGCTATATTGACGAGAAAACCACAAATTGAAGCGTTGTACAGAAGTTTACAGAGCCAATTAAAACGATTCCGTACAAGGCTGAACATAACTTTATAACTGCCTGGGTAATCATTATTTCATACGTTATGGCAATTACGTGGATAATTGTCTCTTCGAGATGGAATTCGGGTGCCTACGCGCAGCCGTCGAGCTATGGAAGCCGGCCTCAGAACCTACGCGTATTAGCAGAGCATTGTCAAGGCTCAGAATGATCAGGCTATATTACAGGAAGTTAATGATCATGGTAGTTTAAAACAAAGCAATCTTCATTTTGAGTGACCATTTAAAACAGGGACAAATATAATTTTAAGAGATACTAATACTACCGGCTTGAGTACATTTGGGACAAAAGAACTCAAGACAAACGATAAGTTATCAGAGAGTATTTATACAATCGATCTTCCAGTGTTTAGTTTTGACTGATATGACAACGTAAGAAAGACGAAAATCGAAATATTCAATTTTCCTTTCTTAAACATACAAAAGGTCATTTTTGACACGTCTAGTTAGTTACTATAATAGAAATTTTCAAGTAGAATTTTGGAAACGTTGGTCAGAAGAACTAATACTATAGTTCTCATTATTGTACATTCTCGTTTTCAGATAATCCGTGATCCATCGTTTGACCCAGTTGGGAGCCGCGGCCTGTATAAACGGCGGTGAAAGTGCGAGACGCCGCCACTAAGCAAAGGGAATCGCCAGACGTCCAATATAAACATTTCGTAACCGTTATTATAAGGTTCGAGTGCCGATCGATACACGCTAAACTTTCCGATAGACATTACGGTGATTACGTCAGTGTGCGACCACAATAACGTGTGATTAGAAACTTGAAATGGCTACTGAAAGTTGTCTACACAGGAAGTAAAGCGGAAACATCATACCTAGTGACCAACAAACAGATATTAATCATCTAGATGTCATCAGGTAGTTAAGTAAGAGCTTGATGTTTTATGGTGTTAAATCTACTTTCAAGGGGAATAAAACCTGTTATATCCAACGAGAGAATCGAGACGGCAAAGTTTTACTTGATTACTAACATTATACTGTTATTAACATTCGTAACACGAACGCCGGGAGCTACATTTGGTATGTCATACCAGTGTTAGGTAAATATACGTATACTATAAGTAGTTTGTATAGTTGAACAATGGCCGTTCGGCGCAAGCCACCGCATCGCACGCGACATCTGGCTCCAAGAGCTTTTTAACAAACTTCGCTCACACGCAACGTAGAGAAAAATGTGTGGCCCAGTATTGAAATAGAATCCAGTTACGAGAAAGTAGTGAATAGTGAACCGCATTTTGATTTATTAGATACCATACGCATTTTAATCGACAAATTCCATTATAAGAACGAAGCTAGCGAAGCAAGAGATACCAATCGGCGAGTTAATCATTCTCGGAAAACAAGGTGTAACGTATATCGAACGGGTAAATGTAGACGGAATCAAAATATCATTATGGAAAAGAGAATAAGCGAGTTGAGCCAGGGATTGGAATTGAAATCTGAATCGATCCAACCTCGATCGCAGACGGCGGCTGAATACTGTACTGTTCTTGAATAACGATAAACGCCGTTACACTTAAATGTATAAGCATAATCTACATACACCACGTTTTGCTTTCAATCATTGTACACAGCGATTCCATTTCAAAAACATTCCTTAACGGAGATTGCCAGAAAAAATGAATAGAACCACTTTTTGCCCGTACCAAGTCGAAGTTAGTCATTACCAACAAAGCGAAAGAAAGTGAAGGTGTCATAGCGTTGCGCAATCGAGATATTGCAAAAATGGCAGACGCTAGACCAAATAATCAAACTGATATTTATAACTGCAGACGTGCTGCAGACTGTAATACCATATGGTATGTGCTCGTGTTCCTAGCCGCTTCCCACAAAGTACCGGCATAGTTTGCACGCCATTGCCTCTTCCTGCGGAATCTGGGTCTCCGCAAGTGAATTACACAAGAATCTCGACATCTCTGTCGAGGATGCGTGAAACGACACTTTCTTGTGAGAGCTCAGAGGATTCTTTTCAAAGAAAACCTAGCAATTGTTTCGGCGTTGCGATAAGACGGGAAAGAGAAATAGGGCGTATTATATTCGCTTAGAATCTTTCTTTTAGCGAATCAGTTACCGAGAAAAGTTTCAGCTTTAAACACGACGTATCTTTATGTGCACTTATTTGACTTAAGCACACATTAATGATCATAAATGACGCCTCAAGTTAAAATAACGCAGAACCACAGTAAGCAGGCAATTCGATCTATAATTCACGTTCGGCAGATGGACAGCGGTGGGTATTTTTCCAGTTCGCTAGTCGCGATCACAAGTCTCCGTGCTTTTACAAATGCATTAGGCAGTTTCTATTCCATTTGTTACGATGACATTGCATTGTCAGTCATCCAGTTCTTTTCGCGGTCGTGAAGCCTTGATCTTGACTTGAAGCGCGAATTTCGCCTTCTTGCTAATAGCTATTGGAATGATGCCATTTTTCTTATGCGTCTTTGAATCTTAATTCTACGCTACGATTGATTGAACATGATTATAAAATATAATGAATGACCAAAAAAACAACATGACACCGTTATACTTTTGTTTACAACAAGTTTGTTTAAAATCGCAAGCGGATGTTAACAAATTGTCCAAAAAAAAACTGTAACAATATGATATTACCCAATAACTTTAAACGGAATGTTTATTTAAATACGTTTTCGTGTTGAAAACGGATTGTCGTTTTACACGGCTCTCAAGTTAACACATACAAGTGACAAATTAAATATAACCATATCATAACAAATGCGTATGAGTTACAATTTATTTGCGAGACTAATTCTACGTCGGAATTCCATCGACGTTGGATGGTCACGGGTGAATGAAGAGAGTGGCTCATTCATACGCCGAGTCGTGCATAAACAAAAAACAACCATCGTAATTTCGTATGATACGTAGCGTATTCCGGAACTCAATTTCACTTTTCGCAATAGACAGATCGAAATAAGGCGAATCAATGTTACACTACGGTAGATCAATATATTGTTAGCGGGGCCAGCTGTGATAACTCGCTTCTCAAAACGTTGTATTTTCTTATTATCCGGCTAGTTTGAGCAATCCCGTTAAAGCGTGTAAATTACATTTTAGTGCATGAATTTTCATTCAAGACTTTATTTCGACGGCAAGCCAATTGTACAATAGATTTGTCTCAAAAGTACCCTTTTTTAATTTTATTTTTAGTTTAGCATGTTTTTCTCAGAACATGTTTTAAAAAAGTTCCTTTTGTCAATCCATCGTTCAAAACGAAACTCACGGGAGATAGAGATATTTCCAAAAACACTTATGGATGGTATGCAAATGCTTCATGGGAATTAGTAAATTGGAATCCCAAAGGGTCATCTGGATCTGGAGGACCATTTGTCTAGAAATAGAAATAGCTTATACGATAGTTATGTGGTTAAGCGAAGCACTTAAAAGGTAAATTACGACATGCTTTGATTAGAGCTGGAACCCTATTCATCGGCGGTCGTGTAGCCGGCGATAACCGCATGAAAGTAGCCGCACAAACATGCTTTCTCTCGAAACTCCATCAAATAACATTATGTATGTGCACTTGTTGTTCGGTGGTAATCTCTGGAGTCAAAGCTTTATTTATAATTATGGGAAAAATAGTTTCAAACTGAAAATCAATAACTTTTCAACTACAAAGGGCATTGGGTAAATTTGTTTGAAGAATATTGACATTTTTTTTTTTAGCGGCCACGGATGATTTTTACATACTTATTTAGAGGACCTTGAAATACACAAACGGATATATAATTTATGGCGTTTAATAATATCGGAGCCGAGATATTTAAGATTGAAATGTTCAGTTTTTGGTACTAAAAGTACCTACGCCTAGGTAAGAGTATTAAATATCTCGGCTCCGATGCACTTAAGAGACATTACATAAGAAAACATGTTTATTTTGAATTATTCTATCATAATTTACCACTTTTACTAAAAGCCGCTCACCTTGAAAATGTATGACTTTAACAAATGACAACCCTTTTACCCAAACCCCTTTAAGCAGGAGTTTTTAAAACAGTACTCAGTGAACAGCTAACATGAGTTTTAAGAGTGCTTATGCTTTGAATAGTGCTTCTGTGGAGTGACTGACTCGATACGCACGCACACAAACACATACCTACAGTACAAGAATAATATACAAGTGTCAAGATGACCCTACGTAATCTTTCGAGTGCTTTTGACCATCTAGCATTTAATAATCTATCGCCGACATTGAAATAAGCACATTTAACATTAAATTCACTAAGAAAATACAGCAATACGTAAGAGACTTAATTAATCTGAAAACCATGTTCATAAAGCTCGCGTATTTACTTTCCAAATTGTATAAAACGTACAATTCTGGAAAGTTGCCAAGAACAACACTCTCAGCGTATAAAGTGACTGTATCAATTTATTGTCCACTAGCGACCCGCCCTCGCTTCGCTTCGGTCTATGTGAGTTTTCTGTAACACCCGTACATAAACCAGAATCTATTATACATATAAACCTTCCTCTTGAATCACTCTATCTATTAAAAAAACCCGCATCAAAATCCGTTGCGTTGTTTTTAAGATCTAAGCATACATAGGGACAGACAGCGAGAAGCGACTTTGTTTTATACTATGTAGTGATAATTCAACTCAAAGGGAATACATTTCAAATAATGTATAGGTTCATTTTGATTTGGAAAAATTAAAATGCTAGTAGGTACAATGTAAACTTCTAAAGTAGTTTATTTAAATACAATTTGCTAAACACGTAAAAGTTTGTATTATATTTCGGAAGCTGGCAATGAAGTTAATTAAAAACAAACAGTTTGCGAGTTGCGAGGCGACACCGGCGTGGGCAAGAATATTTTAAAAAAGTCTTGCAAAATTATTAGAAAACAGCCTCTACTGTTCATAGAATACGGGCGGCAAAACTAATAAGGCAGCAGATGGTCGTCAAGGATGTCGATATGTCATCAATGAAAAATATTTGCACACATCCTCGTGAATAGGTTTGGAAAACATTAGATTAGAAGTCAGTTAATTACGTCTTGTTTATCATTTAAAGTGTAATATTTTATCATTTAGATTCGCGTAAATTAATGATAACCATCAAGTCTTAATCAAAGGTATCGTTAGCAAAAAAAATATCTACAATACTGGCACTATTTCAAATTTCTTCACATGTTTTGACCTATTTAATAACTTTGTACATCACATAAATTACATTAATATCAATGATACAACACATTTAATATCAAAAGTAAATCAGTATCATACATTACAAAGATTATTTTTAAACGGTTCAGTGAAATGGATTTCAAAACTTTCATCATCAAAGGCGTCTGATTAGAAATGGAACATTTAGAGGGCTTCAGTTTATGCAAGTTATTTTATGTTTGGGACTGTTACATCATAATGATTAATTCTAAAAGCATTTGGTTCGGGATGTGGTAAATAATTTTTTCTCAAAAATGTCTACATATTAGGATGCGAAGTACATAGTTTACTGATAGTTCCCTAATTAAAAAAAACATTGTGAGAGAGAAGAATTCACTCCAACACATTTTTTTTCTTGCGATTTAGAGAAAAGCGCCATATTTGCCTTGGCAGGAACGGCAATTGCGGGCTTCTTATTTTAAACGGAACAAATTGAACAAATTCATGGAGTGTATTTAGTCTGTCCGTACATACTGTATAGAAGAATAACTGAAACTATAACCAAGGCCCATCAAATCAAAAACGCATCAAACAATAACCGCGTCCACGAGCTGGAGATGCGGTGAGTTTAACACAAGCGACCTTCCGGCGAGGTGATCGCCGTATGGTTGCAACACAAGCTTGCATAGCATAGATAAATCACTCGAGGATCGCAATGTTTGGAGTGTAGTGGTCAAGCCGAGGTAAAAAGCCAGGATGTAAGCCATGCTTTCTTTCAGTCCCGATATCTCTAACGGTCCTACCGATTTTTATGAAATCTGGATTAACCTGCACACGCGTTAAACTTGTACTTAAAAACCCCTTTTTGTGTAGAGGGTTGAAAACTTACGTGCTTTTGGGCATCAGTTGCGAATGACATCTATTTGTAGATGCTTACACATTCGTATGCAAACGCAAGGCCGAAGTGATTTATCTATACCAGTAACAAGGCCCCGCCTTATAAGACCGTCGTGGGCGGAAGTGTGCAGCCAGAACCAGAACAAGAAAAACGCTGTGTTGAAACACGAATAGCCAAAACAAGCTCCGACTTTTGTTAGTTTGGAGAATATTTAGATGTTAATAATGTAGGTTAAAGTCTTGGAGTTCATAAAAAACGTGCAGCAAGACATAATTAAAATGAAAGAAACGTTTCAATCCAGACAGCAAAAATCGGCCTTTCTTTTTGCACTTTCTTCACTTGCATAATTACAGCCAGTAAGCTCTCTAGATTTATCGCAGTCTGAATTGTGGCTTCTAGTTCAATAATTAATAAGTTTTCCTTCGGTATTCCATTCGATATTACAAATCGAAGCCTAAACCTGTTGTCGTCCCACTACGCCGTTTATGTTTATCAAATGAGCATTCCGATACTTGGTCAACCTGCGGTTTGACTGCTTTTGGACGAGGAATCTAAAATGAACGAGTTATTTCAAAAAATCGAATACCAACAAAAAAACAGAAAACATGAACACTATTACTAGTCGTTACTCGGCAATCTCGACAACGCGTTGCGAAAGTGAAACATCGATTTTAACGGCACATTCAAATTCGGATTGTTTTAATAAAAAAAGCTAGCGGGTGGGAAAGGAAACCGGGTTGAACAATCGGTCTAAATTACGGCTCTCCATTCCGATAGCGGTGCACCATTATCACCGCGATGCTATTAGTCCGGCGGCATTTTCTTCATGCACCGACGATTCGCCTACACTCGACAATTTTCTGGCCGCTACCTCCGCTACAACGATACATTATCTACACAGTTCGATAGAGGTATCAATCACGTATGTTAGTAGCTAGTACTTACAGAGTGGCTCTTTCTTGTGAAGACACATATCAGAGGAGACAAACGATGGAATGACGATATGGTTACTCTGTAGAGATACTTTAAATACTTGGCTATCATAATAAAAATACGAACGGTGGTAGGTGTTTTCGACAACACGTATCGTTGAGCAAATGGAACGTTAGTTTCGATTTAAATTTCGGTAATACGAGTCGAGTCTGAATTAATTTAGGAGGGTAAAAAGCGAGTAAGCATGCCAAGATCTAGGTCGGTAACCGCAGCGCGGCGTGCTCCTTTCGCGGTGGAGATTAACGAGCCGTGATTCTTCGAGATGCAGCCACGGTCTGATGACCTAACCTTGGCCGGATCCCACCGTCCCGTCCTATCCCGAACAGATGACATCACCGGCCACCGTATCATTGTAAAAATTGCCGTATGGTTAGGCCAAGGCCGGAATTTCGATCGATGCTAATATAACAGTGGAATATTAAAAAGGAAAGTCGGGTTGACGACCTTTCTATGGTGTGGCGGTTACAGTCCCAGGCTGATGGATTTATACCGATTTAGTTTATGGTCGAACACTCGGGAATAGCTAAGCTATACTCGGTTCACGGTTGTTATAACAAACGTTACAAATAGGTCGATAGGTCCCTATAAAGGTCTCTGCATGCATACTTATCCTATGTAGTCAAATATTCTTGGAATCTAAAACGCTACTGCTAAAGACTGTATCGTTTAGTATAAATACAACTTTACGTAGTCATCTTTCTTTGCTAAAGTATTTTTTAGATTAAATTGTACATGTGTTTAATTAGTGCTTTTATTAGGTACACATTTCATCCTGCGGGCTCGACTTGAGGTATATGGTTTAGTCAAAATTTACCGAACCCATCTGAGTGATGTTAACGAAAGTGGACAAATAGCAAAAGAAATTTTACTGTTTGCGAGCTAGACAACGTAACCAAAAAAAAATATCATACTACGCAAACCATAATTACACAAGATTCCCAAAGTAAAACATCTGAGCATTCTCTTTAATTTATTTTTAATAAAAAAATGGCATGGATGGCGGTGGGCGGTGGCCATTTTGAGAATATGGCATATTACTCATTACAACTCCGACTTTGACATCTATTATAACTATTAAGAAGCGTTTCTATCGACGTGTTTTACCGATGGTTGGACGCCACGATTGTCCATTGTGCTTGGGTCTGGCTGAGACCTTTGGTTTGTCTCCCTCCTCCCGCTCGCACCTGATATTGATGGGAACCCAAAACATTACGTAAAAAGTCGCTTTTGTGTGAAAGTAAAAATCTATCATATTTATTCTGAGGATGCTCATTCGGGTAAACATGAAGGGGACACTTAGTTAACATGTTTAGGCTGCATATCAACCTATTGCATTTTAAAATTGTACTTTAGGAGTTGCTGAAATACTTCAAATTGAGCTCAATAGGCTTGTCCGAAATATATTTTAGGGACGATTTTGAAAGCATCATAAAGTCTCTAAGACACAAAAGTTAACCATATTATATCAGATGAAATGGTTAAAAAACACCTTCAGGTCATATCCTCAGAACATTGTAATTCAAAATAATACGAATGTCAAAAGTTACACTAGGTTTTGTATGTATTTATACTAAACGATACAGTCTTTAATAGCCGTTGCTATATGAACTTTCTAAAGCTCTCTGCGTTAGAAGACAGTGATTGAATTTTATTGTTCTACGCTTCGATAATAATCTGGACATTCTTTTCACATTACCCGGCTAGCATCGTTATCGCAGTGGACTTATCAAATAAATCGCAATATGATTGCGGTGTTAGCGGACACACCTCAGCGACGCGTCGCATCGGCTACGATCTTGCATTCCGATCGCATAACGTTCTGCAGTTCAACAGTTAGCTTACCGAGACGGCGATGGAGGCGCTGGGAACGCCGCCGGCCTGGCCCATGTCTGGCTGGCCCTCGGGGGCGCTCAGGAACCGGCGGAGGGTGCCATATCCAGACGCGGACGCTACCATGGCGACCATAGTTTTTTCACAATCACTGCACTGTTTCCACTCCAGGCACGGGTGACATCACTCGCGAAAGAGCTCGAGGATGCGCGGGAGTTGAAGCGCGCACGCGGCCGCGCGCTCGTCGCGTGTCTACTGCCTTCTGGCCGGGTCGCGCGCCCCCCACCAGAAGCGCGCAACTTAGATAAGTGTGCTTTAATTTGTACTTCCGCTGCAGTGCTTTTTAGTAATATCTCAAGGAGTTATTAGCTAGTTTTTTATACGACCTTCATCGTCGCTTCACTGCTGATGAATATTGTAATCCTTTTTCGGATGAGTGTGACCTCTACTCTCTTGTGTTAAGTATTCAGTGACCAAAAATATATATATTATTATTGGTTTCTATTGGTTTTCCTCAGCGAAACCATCTCCGCGACGGCTCCGAGACCAGAGCACTACCAATAGAGCTAACGCACCCGCAATACCAATCGTTTTCATTTTGAAAATCGAAGGCTTGTCTGCATACAAAATGAAAACCATTGTTTCACTTTGAAGCCGACTGCGATTGCGAGTGCGTAAGGGCCTGGACCAGAGATGGGCATTATTCGAATAAATTTTTATTTGAATAATCATTCGAATAAACAATCATTCGCGATAAATTTATTCGCGAATAATTTATTCGCGAATAAATTATTCTACCACTTCTTCGAATAATAAATGAATTATTCTTTATTTTATTCGAATAAATACCACGAATAATATTATAGTACACTTTCAAATTTACCATTAAAATGCAACTGGAGCATATTTTAGGGTCTAGGGATTGTCTCGCAGGTAGCCAACCAGAAAGAGATGGATATATGAATGAACGAGATAACCACGTAACTCAATTTTCTTATCGGTTTGTTTACCCGTGTTCATTATTATTTCACAAAAATTAGTCATTCGCATACTTTGGTCTAAACCAGTCGCATCTCTGAAGTCTGTGTATTACTTTAACAAAAAAATGAGTAAGGTTAATGACGATGACGATAATATCCAGTCCAGCAAGGATAGCTCGTTAAACTCCACGGATTTGAGTGAAAACCGTGATGTGGTATCACAAGACCACACAAAACCACTATATATTTTTCATTTCTTTATTTAATTTAATACCCCTGTCGATCTTATAGCGATTGACTTTTAAACAAGGATAATTTATTCGTAGTATTTTATTCGGGAATGATTTATTCGTGATACAATTTATTCGCGAATAATTTATTCATCGAATGATTTATTCGCGAATAATTTATTCGCCATATGTACGAATAAGAATAATCATTCGGAAAATTTATTCGTTATTCGCGAATGATTTTTTTATTCTCAATCGTTATTCGTCATTCGAATAAATTTTGCCCATCTCTGGCCTGGACACATGTCGCCGGTACGGTGCCGTCTACGGTGTCACGGCGCGGCGCCGCGAATTTACAGTACAAGTTTCTATGGTGCCACAAACGGCGCCGCGCCGTGACACCGTAGACGGCACCGTACCGGCGACATGTGTCCAGGCCCTTAGGCAATAGCCCCTCAGAAGAGTACTGCCGTGGCACCAACACCCTCACAAAGCAGGAGCAAAAATTCAAACCGGCCTCTACGGACCCCTACCCTACGTCGTGTACGTGTGTTTGCGCAAAGCGTTAATTAAAGCATTGGTTGATTACATATGGTTTTTTTCTTAATTACCAAGGTTCGCAACGCAAAACGTGACACGGTGGCCGACCAACCAAGGTATTGGTCAATTTGGTCATTCCATAATTAGGTTTTTGAATGACATACATTTAAACTTAATGGAAAATAGAAAACTGTTGTCTTGGTAGAGTCATTAATAAATTAATAAATGGAAAATGTGTAAACTGTTGTTGATTTACCTTTGGTTAGAAATATTGAAGTTTTAATAAATGGAGTGATTCCAACAATGGATGTCACACACAGGGAGCTATTTAAGTAGATGGATGTATGCACACATACCAATCATAATATTTATAATAATCATAACAATTAGCAGGGATTGATGACGAAGAAATATGTAGGTAGGTATATAAAAAATATTTTTGGAACTATGTACAAATCAGGTATAATATTCTGATGATAAAAAATATATAATAATAAGTGTAATATAAAAGCAATTCAGCTAATTCATCATCCATGGGCATTATAATATTTACTATTTGTAAGTACCTACTCTCTGCCACAATATTAAAGATGGCGGCTAACTGCAATGTAGTAGTCGAAGCATTCATACCCTATCAGTAACCACAGTAGATTTAAAATGCTATCCTATTGGTAACCTATTCATAACCATAGTAGATTTAAATAAATAAACTAATACTGTTAGACGATGGGCTTGCAACCTGTCACTAATACACTGGTAAACATCTTAGCCTAAGTGTGCAAAATGTGGTTACAGAATTATCATCAAGTTTTTAGAGTTGTTGGTAATTCTGTAGCTCTGCCTACCCCACTCTGGGAATGCGTAAGTTTATGTATGTATGTATGTAAATAAACTAATTCGTACCTAAATCAGCTAAACTTATGAAAAAAAACAAAATAAAGCTTTATTCACCAACAACAAGCAAACAACATTAACAAATATAAAATAAAACAAAAATAACAAAATTGCTGGTGAAAAGATGCAGAACTAAGCTGTTTTTCAGTCCTCACTTGTTGTTAGATTTCAGTTTTCTAAATTCATGTACAATTCTAGGTAAAATAACAAACAAATCTGCAAAAAAAGTTTAACCCTGATGCCTTAGTATAAGTTCAAAAAAACTGGTTTCAACCGAAGTAGTTATACCAATATTGGTTAAGGTGAACCACTTTACACTTAAGCAACCCACAACCAAATTCTACAACATTACATTAATTAACTCAAATGCCTCGGGATAGGTCCCGAAATGTATGTCTTTCTTTAATATTTTTTTTGGTTGAATGAGACTGGGACCTAATATAATAAATAATGCTTTTTTCAACCTTATAATGAAAACATGGCTTATGAACAGACTGCAGCTATTTCTGCCAAACAAACAGTTAATGAATAATTTGTTTAATAGTATGTCATTTAAAGAAAGTGATTACCTGACCCATTAAAGATGATTAACTGTATTTTTGACAACAGATTTTTCTCATTTAGTATAATAAGATAATGACCATATCATTCTTGATAAAGATAGATACATAACAATTAGTGGTCAAATAATAAGCAGGTGTTCCATTATCATTAAAATGATTTGGTATATAGAAAAAACATATTACAGGCCTTACAATATAAATAGATTGTTGAATTTAACATAACCAAAAAAGGATTTAGAAAAGAGTCATTAAATTTCTAAACACATTCTCATTATAAAAAAAGGTCAAGAACAAAAGAGGTATGTCATAAAGGCATCTAGACTGACACATAAGGCTCACAACAATGTTCTAAAGCAATAATTTATTCATCAGCGGTGTGGGCAGGCCAGCGCCCACAGATAAACCTTGGTTTGTTTTATTACATTTATAAGGATACATGGTCACTTTAGGACTGATTTACACCTTATGTCCCAGGTCAAATTGGTCAAATTGGTCATTCTATTTATAAGTTAGTGCTTAGTACTTAAATGCAGATGCATAACCACCATGTTCCAAGAAGTGGAAATTTATTAAGCATTCTTTAGTAGATGAGTTGATAATGAGTCACTGATAAAGACATGCTAGCTCGAGCGCGAGTACCAAGGCAACATGAACACGGCGGAGTGAAAACTGTTAACAACCGGCAATTACAGCTGCGCTCACCTGTTTAGTGTCCACCGAGTCCGTAGCCTCCATGTTGGCATGTGTTCGCTCCTGCCTCTGCATAACTTCGAAAACATCAGAATTGCTTAAACCATTCACTAGCCGCTATAAATGCACACGATATGAGTATAAACATAACAATCGCGATGGGCTCCCAATTTTTTACGAAACAATGTCAATGATCAGACTACTCGCGTTCTACACTTCAGGTCCACTACACTAAGGAAACAAACATTACGGTCACGTAATCACAAAATCACACACATTTTACTTATTTCATCAAAGAAACGAAGCACTTGTAATGGTTTTTTTGGCGAAAATATCAAAAACACTGTTCATCACCATCTTAAAAATTTCACACATTCCGTCATCGAGGCCGACTGACTGGTCGCTGCCCTAAGCCACGTTTCTTTACACGCAATAGAACAAGCACTTTATTTGATTCGTTTGTGGTTTGCGAAAAGAAAGCATTAGCTTATGAATAAAATTTTAATGAATTTTATTAAAGAATGGATCTACAAGATTTACTTTAATTTATTGTGACGAAATAACGTCAAATTAATCAAAGCAAGGAGATATTAGGTATGTGAAATGGAACTCTTGAAATTTTCGGTCTGTATGCCATCTAGCGGTTTGTTGTTAAACAATCTAGAGCCTTGTTTCGGAATTGTGAAACTACGTTAAGAATATTGCTAAGTATTTTTTATTTTTTATGCAATTATGCGGGTAAGCAGTAAATAACTCCTATTTATCGAGAAGTACATACGAAAAATATTATTAAATAAATATTTAAAATTTTATTACTAAAACATGAAGTATCGATGAAACAAAACGCATTTAACGTCATGTCATGGGTGGATGGATGTTGTGTTGTGACAACCACGGGTGAGAATCTGCCTCATTCACTCTCCGACATTAGTTTTTGACAGCTTGACTTGGTCCGCAAGTTGTTTCATAAAGCATCCATTCAATTCATTCATTCAGATAGAATGATTTATAGTAGCGGAATAGCAAGCTTTCTGAAATTGTTTAATCTGTGATTATTTTTATACATTCATTCGCTTATTTCAAAAACCAACCCTTTTGATAGCTGACACGGAATTTTCATTTTCTCTCGATATTATTGTTTTTTAACGTCTGCGTTCAAGCAAAATGCCTATCACGAAATGCGTGGTTAAGCATTGTACGTCGACCGTGCACAATAATACTTTTTTTCGTTTTCCCAGGAACAAGGATTACCAACGCATCTGGTGCGAGCTGCTGACGCCACACGCTGGAAGCCTGCGAAGCCGAGGTGCGGCTTTCATACTGAACCTCAAAGTGTGTTCGTCACACTTTGAGAGGCGGTATCTGCTGCTTGAAGGACCCAAGCCGAGGAGGAAGCGCATAGCGTTCCCGACGCTTTTTACAGCAGAGGAGATTTCGTCAGGGCAACCGGCCGTCGCTTTTGTTCAGTGTAAGTATCTAGTATTTTATTGTAATGCAAACATCTTAACTTATGTTCCTCAGTGGGATGTCATAAACCTTCGCCTCGCCCTCTGCCTCGCCGTTAAATTGATCATAATATTTTTCATTGCTGATGGATGTCACAGTAGTTAATAAACGCTCATGACTGTATAATTTTCATTTAATTTATGGTATATGGTATAGTCAATCGAGCACTAAGCCCACCTAATGGTAAGTGGGATCTGAGACCCCTACAATCTACCAATCTTAAGGCTACAATCCTTAGACTGCCAGTGTGCGTCTGACACCCCTGAGAATTAATAGGTTGTTGCATACCCATACCAGAACCGCAATCCAAGCAATGTTGCTTGGCAGTATTTAAAGATAAAGAGTGTGTAACTTACAAACTTTTATTTGCAAGTGTTGATTGGTATGCACATATCTAGATTATAAGATCATAACCATATTCAGACAGACCCATAAAGTTCAAGGCTATCTTATAACAGACTCTTGTCGCTTTCAAACAACTCCATTCTATCTGTTAACACAACAGACCTTTCAATTGTTTTTTAAACCTATTTATTACCTTTTTCAGCTGATGTTAACATATACACAGTACATGGCTATGAACAAAGCGAGACTGGCCGCAAAAGGAGATTGCCAGCTAGTGAAGGTTAGTATATACATACATACATATATACGTACATACATAAAGTCATGCCTTCATTCCCAGAGTGGGGTAGGCAGAGCTACAGAATTACCAACAAAAATGGGTTGATAATTCTGTAACCACAATTAAACTAAGATCTTTACACCAGGGGTGCGTATCTACTCACATAACTTTTTTAGGAAATCCAAATCTAGGAATAAGAATTTTATGTGAGTCAATATGGACCCCTTTACCAGTGTATTAGCGACAGGATGCAAGCTCATCGCCTAACAGTACTTCAAGCCTTTATTCCCTTAGTCGCCTCTTATGACATCTACGGGAAGTCGTGGAGTGGCACTATTCTAACCCGGCAACCACAATTTTATTTAAATATAATTCTACTTAAGTGCGTAATGTATGTGTGAATGTATATATTTTTTTATCCTGCGATAAAATATTAGTTCACTTGGGAATAATGTTATATTATTTGTTTGGAGATCTAATGCTTGATATGGTGATTTCACTTCTGAATGTTACACCACATTAAACTCTTTTTGTCATAATTCACTAATATTATAAATGTGAAAGTAACCCGGTCTGTCTGTGTGTCACTTTTTAACAGCTAAAACGCTGAACTGATTTCTATGAAGTCCAGTCCCAGGAAGGAAAATATAACAGTTAACGAAGGAACAGTGATAATCTACTTTTTATTTTCATGAATGGTGGTAATTTTTAATGAAAGTCTGAATTTCAATCGGCTATCTTTACATATATGTTACCATGCATTTGATTTTTTTTCAGCTGAGGATACCCTTTTCAAAAAGCGCTGTCTAGTGTGGCATGATCATACTTACAGTGATTCATCTAGACAAGTTCTAACACTAAGTACTGGACGTTTAAAAAATATATATATTAGATAGTGTAGTTAATTCATTTAGTAGATAATTTACTGAATAATTAGTAGAGTAATTTAGAACTTGATTATGCACCAATTGTATCTTATAATTTATTATTATTGTATGTTTCTTCTGTCATCTTATCTTGTACAGATGGGCCCTTTTGGATATACTTTGACCAAGTATTTTAATTTAGATTTTTTTTTATAATACAGCTTTGTGATCATAAACATTTTTTGTTAGAAAATTGTTTCTTAGAATATTGTTCATTATAATTTTGTAGTACTACTAGTATTACTCATAATATGCAGTACTCCGATTTTTTATACTCATAATAATACTGTGGCCAAGATTGTATGCGGACCTATAATTTTTTTTGATAGTATTATTTGTACTCATATAATTAGTAGTTATATTATTAAAAGTGAATGCTTATTATTAGTTATTATACGAGCATTTATGAGCCAGCGTGTCGACGGAACCCCGCGAATTAGTAGTTCTATTATTAAAATTGAATGCATTTATCGGAAGGAAGTTTTTCTGGGCAGATAAAAAAAAAACATCGAAGGCCAAGGCGGGAGCTGAGCTGTTACATTCTGAATATAGCTTCTAAAATATTGTGTCTTTGTCGGTCTGTCTGTCTGTCTGTCTGTCTGTCTGTCTGTCTGTGAACCGATTTGGATGTGGTTTTTTTGGGGTTCCGTAGGTACCTCAAAAAAAGAAAAACGGAACCCTTATAGGATCACTGTTCGTCCGTCCGTCTGTCTTTCAAGACCCTTTATCTCGGGAACGCATGAAGGTATGGAGTTGAAATTAAAACCATATACTCAAGTCTACAGCTAAGTGTAATGGTATTGTGGTAAATCGCAAAGAAACCCATACATGGCATACATACATATTATATGATACGTAAAATAAATATATACTTATACTTACATTGATTATTGACAGTTTGTATGAAAGTTAATGTATAAGATGCTTGCTTAGTTTGTTTAATAAGTTAAATTAGTGTGATCTGCTTATATTTATTATCAATCACAATCAGGATGACGCTTCTAGTTCTCTAGCTGCAAAAAATAGTTATGTATTACTGAGGTGTTCTTTTTATTTCAGCAGGTCTCCCTACTTCTACGGCAAACGACGTTCCCGGCGGTTCCGGTGATGGTGCCTTTTTACCTTACAGTGAAGCCCAACTTGAGGGTAACTTTATTTTATATATACTTTCTTAATCTAACACATTGGGAAGACATATTTTGCATTATTATGAAAGAGTAACTATGTTATATTATAATATTAGCTGTACCCTGCGCGTCTTGCTACATCGTACCAACTCAGAATTCATCGTAGACACATGCACAACACTTTGCTGAAGATCATCACATGATCAAATGCATAGTTTACGATTCTATAAAGGACATGCAGACAAACATTCATTTTTACATATATTGAAGAAGATTACCCCTTAATGTGCGCATCCTGCGTTACCGCTCTTTTGTGTGAGCGTGTGTGTGTACCCATTCTAACTTGTAACAAGCCTTGCACATTGCTGTGCCAAGAGGAGGCTGCCTTTTCCGCCAATATCAAAGGCCATCACCGACTGGCTGGGATGTTTTAATAGACCGTGCCTGTGTTTTAATAGGCCTTGGTGAAATAAGTAAATGATTCGCTTGATAAACTCGTGTTCCTAATTTCCAGAACCAATTCCGTCTACAAGTGGAACGACTGTTAACCCAGGCAGATCACGCGACGGTAATAAAAAAAAAATCGAGACAAAACTTTTCGTTTTTTGTTTTACTAGTACTATCTAAATCTAAACTATTATTTCCAGAGTATATAACTGTGCCCAGTGCACCAATACCTTCGGTATCCGGAGTATCATCAGCAGGCGTGGCTGATTCACAAGAAGGTATTGTTACCAAAAATAATAAGAGTTATACCAAAATCCAAAGTTTGGCGGATATTAGTAAATATTGCCAGAAATATAGTGATGAGAAAATGACGAATTACGATATAATTACAAATAAAGTTATGATATAGTAGCTGTTCCTCGCGACTCTTTCATCCAAACTTTCTCACTTAATATTAATAAGATATCAAATCAAGTCAATTTGTCTAGGGTTGTCACCTTTTAACACGCTTATATAAGCTTTACTTCTTGTAATGTAATAAACAGCAAACTAATAAAGTAATGAATCTTGAAAATATATTTTAACCTACTTGTTGTCTGCTTGAAACTATTCGAATATATATACCAACATAAAGCAATTAAAATTATATATAAATAGCAATCTCAAGTAAAACTGCTACAAATTATGTGACAAGACTGATTTTATTAACACGTTTTATTGTTTTAAGCGGTCCCCCTAAAGCCTTATATTATAATGTTTTAATTTAACCAATGAGTCTTTAATTATTTAATTTCAGGAGTTAAATCTTCAAAAAGATTCAGGCTCACAAATAGTATCAGGACTCTGACACCCAAGTGCAAAAAAATGTACAAAAAGTGCCAAGAAATCATGAAATGCAAGCGCCGTCTTCAGTATTCGTATGAAGATAGACTGACAAGGGCTAGTAAATTAAATGAAAACAGCTCTTTTAGGAAGATGTTTGAGCAAATGTCTCCTCAAGCACAAACCTTTTTAAATATGCAAATGTCGCAATACAATCGACACGTCAAGAGAAGGCGCTTTAATGTTGAGGAAAAGCTCCTTGCTCTTTCACTGTCGAGACAAAGCCCAAAGGGGTACAAATTTTTGCGAAAGATGTTCATTTTACCATCTAGACGCATTTTGAATAAATTTATTCAAAATGTGCGGATTAACCCAGGTGTGAATCCTAAAATATTCACTCAACTAAAAGAGTCCGTCAAGCACTGGAAACGGCAAAAGAAATTTTGCTCCATTGTGTTTGACGAAATGTCGATAACTTCATACTTGAAGTTTAACGAGTCTGAGGACCGAATTGACGGGTTCGTCGATTTTGGTGAAGAGGCAGAATGCAAATTTGCCGACCATGTCCTTGTATTTATGGTAAGAGGTATCTGTGGCTCTTGGAGGCAATCCATTGCCTACTACTTTTGCGAAGGAACAACACCATATTCTACAATGAAGAATATTCTACGTGACATTGTGACAGCTGTAGCAGAGACTGGTCTTATACCAATGGCTTTGGTATGTGACCAAGGCTCCACATTTCAAAGAGCTGTTAAAAGCTTCCAAAGTGATGCCAAGAGAGACCAAATACTCAATGAGGAACATCTAGGTACGTATTGATTATTTCACGTACATTACGTATTTCAATTGATGGACATACAATATACAATTTGCTAATGCTAACAAATATTATGATTCTTGTTACAGATGATGGTCTCAATATAAACGGTCATAAATTGCATATAATTTATGATCCCCCTCATCTCATTAAGGGAATTAGGAATAATTTCCTTACAAAGGACATGGTATTTAAAGGCAAATTAGCAAGGTGGGCCGATATAGTTGAGGTGTATAAAGAGGATTGTGCGATTGGAGAAATCCGAACTCTTAAACACTTAACCGATGAACATGTTATCCCTGAAAAGGTATGTACCATTACTATTATGTATTATATGTAACAAGAAATTCAGGGGTTTAAAAATCACTTGCTATAATTTTCATCTATACTAATATTATAAATGCGAAAGTGTGTCTCTTTACGCTTAAACCGCTGAACCGATTTATATAGAAATTTGGTTTAGAGATATTTTGAGTCCCGGAGAAGGACATAAATCCCCTAAGGGGGTGAAATAGAGGGTGAAAATTTGTATGGAGCTATGATATAAACGAAAAAATAATGTGTGTATAGTTTGAGCTAGTAAGACTGAAGAATAAGCGCGTCAATTTGATAATAGTTTCATAGAGGCCCAGGAATCAAATTAGTTGACTGTACATAAAAATCTTTAGTTGTAGGTGCTCTATGGCATATCGAAAAAATCTCTCACCCCGGGCGCAGAATGAAGGGTGTATTCAGTTTGACCGCTATGTGTCTTAAGTCCGAATCTTAAGTACCCGAAACCGACGCGCATGCATGACTCGATGTATGAATGTGGAAGAAGCGAAAGAAATTTGTCAAGATCGTAGCAAATGGAAAGAAGTGGTCTCTGCCTATCCCTCTGGGAAACAGGCGTGATATAATGTATGTATGTATGTACGTACGTCCGTCAGGGCCTTGTCGTAACCTAAATAACTACAGTACTCCTAGTTTCATAATAGAGTTCGGCTGGCTATCGCTATTACCCTTGCACTCGCAAATGTCAGTATATCTGCCACAAGTTTTTCATACAAAAACGACGATTGCCAAACTACGTTAAAAGAAAATAGAAGCACTGTATAACAGTCTATATTAATACATCCGACTCGTGGACAACTTAGGTCTATATCAAATACGAATCTTACGAAATACGCGACGCGCAGTGTAGCCAACGTTTGTGGTATTTATGTGACTAGTTTCGTTTAATTTTGACAGATAAAGAAGATGAAGGTGCGTAACTGCACCCAAGCTTTGGGCGAACGAGTATGTGCAGTTATGAGATTCTACGCGGCAAATCGTAAGTGCTTTTATATTGTTAACTAGCGACCCGCCCTCGCTTCGCTTCGGTTTATGTGAGTATGATATATAGCCTTCCTCAAGAAATTGGCTATCTAACACTGAACATTTTTTTCAAATCGGACCAGTAGTTCCTGAGATTAGCTCGTTCAAGCTAACAAACAAACTCTTTTGCTTTGCAAATCATTTTTCGAGTTGTAGCAGTATTGTATAAAGGCAGCGATATATATGTATTGTTAATGAGATAATAATTTTCCTCTCAGCGAGACACAAGTGGAAATATAGTACCTACAAGCAGTGATATTTTATATGTACGAGGGGTGATCCATAAGTTTTGAGAATCGGTATGAACCATCCACATAATGATATTCTTTTAATGTGGAATATACCATGGCACTAATCTAACTTAAATTAGAGACAAAAAAAAACTACATTATTCATTTGTTTTTCTGTGATAGCTAAACAAAAGACATCTGTATGAACCATTTTACAAGACGGCAAAAATATGAGTTAGTTTAGTAATAATTTGGAGCGGTGTGGAGAAAGTTCTGGTACACTAATTAAAAATATTGTTATTGAAAATGAAACCTTGATTTATCAATATGATTTACAGGATAAATAAGTTATCATTGCAGTGGATTTTTTATCTCCAGCTCTGTCACCAAAAGTTAGGGTGTATTTTTCGGCTTATTCCTGGATTATTGAGGTCTACAAACAAATACTGTGACATTCGTTTTTAGCAATTGAGTTCTAATAATCTAAGAGAGTTATATAACATTATTTTATCATAGTTTTGGGAAAATATTCAAAATAAGCTGAAGAAAAAAAAATACGAATTTGAAGCAGGAATTGCGCTTTAAAGCCTTGTAATTGACAAGGGTGCCGCTCCTCGACCAAAGCTCTCTGATAACCGCTCTCCGCTCTATTTAGCCCTAACTGTCGACTACTACTTTTCATTCACGAATGTTCAAAAACAACTACATAAAACTCACGAGCTGGTGATGACTTAGTGATCGTACAAAATTTGCCCATTTCGACCTCCAAAATTAAAACTATTTTTATAGTGGTAAAATAAAACAATTGAATGACGTTAACAAGTGTTTGGAAATACAGAAAGTGTGTTAATTCCAATTAAAATATAACCATTTACTTTCCCTCTATTCAATTCGTTTTATTGTTTAGAAAATTGGTTGAACTTATCAATCAACATCTTAATCAATTTGCACATTGTCAGGACATTGTCAAAAATATACGTACCAAATTTCTTAATGAATCGGTTACTGATTGGTTCGGTTGTGAACAACACCGGACTGATGCTTTAGAGTTTTTCATAAAAATCGGCTGTCGTATTCAAATTCATAATTTTACTCATACTATCAACAATATTTTAAGAGGCTCTTATTTAGAAAGGTTAACTCCTCCTTTACCGAGAATGCAAGGTTTAGCACTCGACAAATACAGGAGGTCAGCCAAGTTTAAGAAATGATGTTTTTTTTTTAGTGTTCACCATCCTGCCCCCGCCTAGAGAATGTTGTTGAGCCTAGCAGCGAGGTACTCATTCGGTATATTTCCTTATTATGTTCTATGGCGACTAAGTTTATTTTTCTTATTCAAGAATACTAATAACAAACTGGTAGTCGCTGATGGACGACTGGTAGGAAATTTTAAATTGGTTTTTGTAATAGTTTGTATACAACCTATTTTAGGTCTGCTTATTTTTTGGGATTCCATACCCGAAGATCAACGGAGCCCTGTTACAAGCCTAGGCTGACACTTTTAAATCGCAATGTGTTAGTATAACATTCTTAACCTGCCTGTTGCACAAAAAATTTTTTTTGCAAGATTTAGTATACTGAAAAACCATTTGTATTATTCTGTGTTTAAAGGGGTTCCAGTGACTGCGAGCATCCACAATGAAATCACCAGGCCCAGCAATGAATACCTTTTTGATCTTCGACTACAAATAACATTAATGGTATCTATCTTTCATTTATACTACAGTTTGGTAAATTTGTATAGTGAAACCTAATATTACGTTACAACGATGTTTTTGTAAGAGATTTTGAGCTTGTCAAGTTGGAAATATATTTTAAAATATTAAGATACAAAGGTCGCATTGTATTAGAATAACATTTTCTTACTTGTCCGTTGCACAAGTTGCACAGAATAGTTAAAGTATGACACCAAATGGGACTAATATATGAAAAATTCAAAGTATGCTATTAAATTTTGCAATATTTAGTATACTGAAATACTATGTAAATTCAAATTCAAATGATTTTTTAATATTATTCTGTGTTTATAGGGGTTCCAATGACTGCGAGCATCCACAATGAAATCACCAGGCCCAGCAATGAATACCTTTTTGATCTTCGACTACAAATAACATTAATGGTATCTATCTTTCATTTATACTACAGTGTGGTAAATTTGTATAGTGAAACCTAATATTACGTTACAACGATGTTTTTGTAAGAGATTTTGAGCTTGTCAAGTTGAAAATATATTTTAAAATATTAAGATACAAAGGTCGCATTGTATTAGAATAACATTTTCTTACTTGTCCGTTGCACAAGTTGCACAGAATAGTTAAAGTATGACACCAAATGGGACTAATATATGAAAAATTCAAAGTATGCTATTAAATTTTGCAATATTTAGTATACTGAAATACTATGTAAATTCAAATTCAAATGATTTTTTAATATTATTCTGTGTTTATAGGGGTTCCAATGACTGCGAGCATCCACAATGAAATCGCCAGGCCCAGCAATGAATACCTTTTTGATCTTCGACTACAAATAACATTAATGGTATCTATCTTTCATTTATACTACAGTTTGGTAAATTTGTATAGATTTAAAATATTAAGATACAAAGGTCGCATTGTATTAGAATAACATTTTCTTACTGGTCCGTTGCACAAGTTGCACAGAATAGTTAAAGTATGACACCAAATGGGACTAATATATGAAAAATTCAACGTATGCTATTAAATTTTGCAATATTTAGTATACTGAAATACTATGTAAATTCAAATTCAAATGATTTTATAATATTATTCTGTGTTTATAGGGGTTCCAATGACTGCGAGCATCCACAATGAAATCACAAGCCCAGCAATGAATACCTTTTTGATCTTCGACTACAAATAACATTAATGGTATTTATCTTTCATTTATACTACAGTTTGGTAAATTTGTATAGTGAAACCTAATATTACGTTACAACGATGTTTTTGTAAGAGATTTTGAGGGTGTCACGTTGAAAATATGTTTAAAAATATCAAGATACAAAGGCCATCTCTTTCATTCGTCGACCTAACGTGTCGCTCAAATTTATCCATTGGCCTTCGCTTTCGATTTGACGAAATAACGTGATGTGTGGTGTGTGTTGTTTATACGTCTAAGTCAACATTTTGTTTTTTTCCAGAATCAATAGATGCGTCTCCAAGAGTGGCCAGCCCAGCATGCTAAATTTTCTACATTAGTTTTAATTTATGTTTAAGATCACGTCACGGGTTCATTATGATTTTCAACATTTCTACATTTTATTCTCTCTTCGGTAGAAAACGTTATGAGCCCATGACAAGTTTTATATTTGAGGGGTATAAGATCAAAGACAGCTTAATCTACATAATGTATGTGTAGGGTTAAGCTTTGATTATATACCGCAAATGATTTAATTTCATTTTATTAAAAGTACGATTAAAGTGGCGGAATAGTTTGTTAGGAATTTTCCCAATGGCCACCGTTATCATAATAATTATAAGATAATTTCACTGCATATATGGCCCTTCACTGGTTCACCACTTTATAAGCACTTAACGAGTTTAGTGTCACTATTACCGAGGCCCGTTTTACGAAATCAGGACCTATTGTACTGGGTAAAACGGTATCGCCCCTGACATCTTATGGGTATTGTTTTTAACTTAGCCGCCATAGCTGTCATGTAAATAAGAAGAGCTATCAAACCGTGGAGAATACGGAAAAACGTCAAGAGCAATATGATTTTACCGTGTAGAATATAGGCCCTGGGCCTTTATTCAACTCTGTAAAACAATATTGCTTTTGACGTGTTGTATTAACGTTACTACAGCTCTTTATTTACTTGAGAGTAATGGCGGCCGAGTTTTAAACTACCATAATGACATGTGTTAAAAGCATTATTGTTTTAGCATGTTGTATAGAACCCATTGTAACTTGTATTAGTGGAATTCTCTTTTTAATGCATATTGTTGAAAAGAGATTTCCGCTTGTAATACAAGTTACAAGGTTTCGTGAAACGGGTCCAAGGTTTTATTATTTTCTAGATGTGTAAATTAACAATTTAACTAAAAGCTTTGATAGGATTATGGAATAAGTTTGAATGTATCTCTAGCAATATAATGTTTTTGCATTGAATTGTATAAACAATATAAGAACGATGATATTTTCATGCATTGCATTGTATAAATGAATATTTATGTAAAAAGTAAATTGAATATTAATATTGAACAGCCACAAAACAACATTTTAAAAACGACTACTAAATAGCTCTTCACTTATTAACCTGTTCTATTGTTTTTATCTTCTTATGAAGAGGTAGAAAATTGGTATTGGATAATTCCAGACTAGACTTTATTTTATTTTGTAAAACTAGGTTACGAGGTATATTCTTGTGGACAAAGGGCATTGGGTAAATTTGTTTGAAGAATATTGTCATTTTTTCTTTCAGCGGCCACGGATTATTTTTACATAGTTATTTAGAGGACCTCGAAATACACATAGATATATGTGATTTATAGCTTTTAATAAGATTTAAATGTTCAATTTTTGGTACTAAAATTATGCCTAGGTAAGAATATTAAATATCTCGGCTCCGATGCACTTCAGAGTATTACATTACATAACAAAACATGTTTATTTTGAATTATTCTATCATAATTTACCACTTTTACTAATGGCCGCTCACCTTGAAAATGTATGACTTTTACCCAAACCCCTTTATGTAAGCTCACAGCACCATACTCAGATATTTATCATTTAATACATTGCTGTGCTTTCGTGTTATTAAAACTTAGGTTAGATTAAATGTATATTTACCTTAAAAAAAGATTAACTTACGTTAACTTGGTCTGTTGCTTCTTCCTTCATAGTTTTACTTCTATTATTTGGAATTGGTTTTATGATACTCTTACCTTAAGTTTATTATTGTCATTGTTATGATGGTTTATTTGAAAAAAGACTTGACTGTTGAGTTTCTTGCGGCGCTTCTTCTCAACAGTGGTCTCCTCTTGGTCTAAGCGCTGGTAAATTCCTTGCACAATAAAGATATTACATTTCATAAAGTCTATAATTTCTACTGTAACGTGTTGTGCTATGTGGTTTTATGGAGTTTGTTTCACTGTCTTGTTAAAAAAAATGCTTAGCGTATTAATATTCCGTCCTTGTATTCATATTTTATTTATAGAAGACTGTGAAACATGCTTTATCTTTAGCATATTGATTGCGGAAATTAAAAGTTTGTTTTCGAATTGATCGAAGTTAACTAATTTGTGCTCATCGATGAAGTGTGTACATACAATTTAATCGATGAGTGCGAAAAAGTTAACTTCGTTCAATTCGAGAATGAACTTCATTATGAATGAACACTGGCTGTCAAAATTTAAATTCCCCGCCATTCCGCCATTTTTATTTGAATTTTATTGCCCACTAGCGCTACCGGTTCCGTAGTATGTTGCGTACCTGAACTACCACTAATGAACTGTCAGTTCTATGGTTGATTCCTATCTGTCTTTAGACATACCCTATAATCTGTGGTGACAACGCAGGAGGTTATGCTTTTACCCTAAAGTAAATTAATTTAATACCTGTCTAACCAACGATGCCTCGAGATAGACCATCCCACCGCGATAGAAGAAGTTCTTCTTACAGTTCAGAGTCGTCATATTATGAGAAGAAGAAACACAAGAGAAAGCACAAGAAACGATCTCGATCGAGAGATCGGTCGGTGGCCAGTAGTCATAAAAGCAAGTCTAGCTCTCATAGACGTAGAAAGAGGAGTAGTTATTCGAGAAGTATATCGCGTGATCGCTATGAGTCCAGGTCCCGGAGACGATCGATATCGCGGTCCCGGTCAAAGCGGTCGAGGCGGACCAAATCTCGCAGCAGATCACGGAGTCGGACTAAGCATCGTAAAATTAGCAAGAAGTCCCGCAAGAGGACCCGCACCCCCTCGACATGCAGCCGTTCTAGTTCTTTTGATATTGGTAATGTTTTGAATACATGTGAATACTGATAGTAGTTTAAACTTTTTAAGACATTGCAAATCAAGTTTATACGTTTTTAAACAAGTAATCCTTCTTCCTGTCCCCGTTTCTTGTTGTGTTTTGATGATTATTGTTTATGTATATTTTTTAAATTAGAGCTGCCGAACGGGGCTAACATGATTGGATTATGAGCAAAGCTTTAAACATAGTGTAGAATGTAATTAAATAAATGAAAGCACTACTTTCCTTCTGGGTCAGTTAAGTGCCAGCTACAGATATTACGTACCTGGTAAACATTATTGCAAACATAATATTTCAAAGCTAGCAGTCAATGGGTTAAGACTGTGCTGAGCGAATGCCTGATGTACAGTGGCACCCTCATTATTATTATTTTTTTCTTATAAAGGGATGGTGCTTTTTTCTACTACAGATGAAAACATATAAAGGTTAACTGGAAGAGATCCCTTAAAGGGATAAGTTCGCCTTTGAACATCCCTGTTATATTTTTGTCTATTTTATAATTGTTATCTCTTGTTTGTACAATAAAGTGTTTACATAAATACATACAGGTAACAATAAAATTGCTTTTTGAGTTATCAACTTAATGGAAAAAAGTGGCCACCTTTTCCCGTTCAGCTGACTACTTAAAGGGTGGTTGTTATTAAAGTTTGTTACATATCCCATAAATTGTGTTTTTACTTGCGCTACACAAAAGCATTGTCCCATTCCAAGGAAAATATTTAGTTAATTAGGCATACAATAATAGTATAGGACGCCACTGGACGCTCAACATTTGCTTGGTGCAGTCTTAACCAGTACCTTATCTTATCTTACTTCGACCCTTTAGGATTTTTTGTGCTATTACCCTCTTACACACTCAGCTGTTTGAATGTGCAGGTTTCCTCACGATGTTTTTCCTTCACCGTAAGAGCATCGGATAATGCACTTAAGTTAAAATACTCATTGGTACATGATGACCCCTGGGTTCGAACTCGGTAGCTTATGATCACGAGTCGACCCCTCAAGCCACTAGGCCACCGATGCTCTAAATACCTACCAGTACCTACACAGATGTTCTTGTGAATTACTTTGGATCCAATTAGAAGAAACAATAAGCAGTTGGATGCTCTATCCCTATTAACATTATTGAACATGTGCATCATTACAATTCACTTCTTTCCAATGACTAATGTTCTTATTTATTCAAAATCATGTTCTTTTCTTTTTATCTTTTAACTTTTTCCAGAACCAGCCAAAGTAATGAAAAATGTGCGCTTGGATGATACGTACACTAAAGTGGAAAAAGCTATCAAGGCTGCGCAAGCAGTAGGGTTGACAATGACTAAAATACCAACCTATGAATACCCTGATGTTGAGATTAAAGAAGACATGCCCACAATCCATGATAGAAACTTGCTGGAGGAAATAAACTGTGACTCGTTTGTACAGAAACCTTTTCTATCTTCAAAAAATAAAAAAATAAATCAGAACATTGTGATTGACCTGGATTCTGAGACCGTCAAAGTTCCTTCAACAAGCATGAAACTTAATAAAATTGATGACTCTATTATTGATATAAGTGTAAGTACCATCATTGACTTTATTAACCAGGATAGTCAAATCACAGAGTATGAAAAGTTGAGAGGCACACTGTATTTAGATGAGAAGGAGGAAGAAGAGAAGTTGATAAAAAGTCTTATCTGTTTCAGCCATTCGATGGAATCATTACATTATTTCTCCATGTTAGTAATCAACTTAACTTTAGGCCGTATTAATAAACCAATTTTGGCTGCAACACCTAACTTCAGACATGACAGGAATTACAGTTTTCTATGACTTATACAGTATCTTCAGACGGGCCTCTCAACCTACCTACTACAAATTGTTACTTTAAAGTATTGTTTAACATTCCAGGAGATACCATGTGAAGAAGATTTGAGGGAGATGTGGATAAAGAAAGTTTATCAGTACAGGAAGAAAATGCTACGAGGAGACATTCAATAAAGTCTTTAACAGTATCATACTTATTTTATTGCTTCCATTTTTGTGAATCAAATACTAAATCATGAATACATGTCTTAATATATGGGCAAAAATCAAAATAAATGTCCAGTTGAAGAGAGTTTTGTCACCGTAACGAAACTGTTGGTTAACGTCAAACATACGTCATTTTGTAATGAAATTGTAAGATACACATCATTTAAGTGACATTTAAATAGCATCTTTATGTACTTTTATTTTGATTTTTACCCATATATTTCACTACTATTTTAAAATTATGTACAGTACTCCTGAGCTTGTTATTAGGTTTCGGCGAAATATTGCTATCACACTTGAACTCGTACCAGACAGTAGCGTTACTTGTGTGTCATACAAGGAAAAAGATTGCTGATAGCGGTTAAGAATCTGGTAGTACTGAACTACGCTTGTAAACACTAAGGTTGAGTTGAGTGTGATGAATAAGAACCAAAAGTAAACCTAGAATATTTTATTGAACATATAACATAACAACTGGCAGTCGCAACTCACAATTTGTAACATGCTCTGGAACTACAATTTTCGTCTATATTTACAGTAACGTAACGGTTTATCAATCATCAGGGAGCTAGGTGGTTTCACATGTTGTTCCGCTCGCGCTGAATGCGACTGCTGTACGTCCGCGACACGAGATTCCAGGCATCCATATACCTATCCATGCACATAGCGATGCATTTCTGTTCGGAATTGTCCAGCGCCGTGCCCGGTTTGCTTATGCACTTCTTGAAACATTTCTCAGACATTTTCGTCAGCAACTCTTGTGCGTTAGCTATAGCTATTTGTTGTTTGACTTGATCCATCAACTCTTCCTTCTGTGTCCCGGAAAGTGAACCCGTTGATAAGCTGTCCATTTTACTGTTTTTGGCTTTTTATAAGTTGGAATATCGCAATTCTTAAATTTTAATTCTAATGACAGGTAACCTCAAAATTTCGGGGTGATAGATTCACTTTTTTATAGGAGTGTTTTGGACTCCGGGTATTTGATTAGACACAATTTAGGTTCGGAGATTTGAGTCTGTATTTTAACTACAATTTAACAAAAAAGAATTAAGTATACTAAAAGTACAATAATAAAACAAAAAGGAAAACACGTTTTTGCAGTAAACGTTCATATAAAGACAAAGTGAAAGAGATCGGAATGAAATCGCCTTCTCCAAATCATTTTGCACTCTTGCAGCACTATTTATCTTATGGTAGCACTTCGGCCCGTGGTTTAGTCCGAATTGTAATAATTAAATTTCCCATGTTCGATACCATTTAAATCAAGATCCTTTTTGCCGTCAATAGGTATCGTGAAAAAATATTCAAATCCAATGATTTTTTTTCGATTGGAAAGTGTGTCAGTATTATGATATAAACGCGCATAATAGTTGAAATATAAGGTTTCTACCGCTCACTTCAAAACAAATTTCCCTCTATCGGAAGGACTTTACCTACCATTTTTTTGAACAGGGTATTGACAGGTAATAATCTGTGGGTGACAGATGACATTAGTTTGTTTGGGTTAGCTAGCATGATTATGATTTTGTTTTGATCAAGTAATAATAAGGATTAGAATGTAGAATTACATTACAAGGTAAATTAGCATTTGTAAAACACCTTTATCGAGAAGCGCAGATTTGCAATGGTTGAAGCTTCTGGAGAAGATGTGGTCAGTACGTTATCTCACGACGAACTGCTGGAAGTAACCAAGTCTACTGTGTGTTCTCTGCTTAGTCGCGACCCCCTGCTCTCCGACCTGCCTACTGATATAATACTTGAAGAAGTCTTGGCTCAGGTAAATAATTTGTAGTTAAATGTAATATTCATGTAACCTAAAATTCATTATGATAAATATCTGTAACTCATTGGGATCATAAGAATATTTTTTTATTACGTTTAACTTGTTTATTAGAATTATATATCTTCTGTTCCTGTAATTTAATTTAATGTTTATAAATTATGATTTCATAAAATGTAAGCAGTCTTATGTATTATGTCGTGCAAGTCCTGATAATGATGATTATGAATTACTAGTCCTGTGGACATCTCCATCAGAGTTCTATAGTTTGAAGTATAAATGTGTAAAGAGAATATAACGTTTTTCTGCAATGTGACCAGGATTTTTAGTTAGTGAAGTATTTATATGTACATTACATTAAACTTTATTGTTTGGGTTTCACAGATTGCAGTAGAGCATGGGCAATCGATTACCATTTATGTATCAAGGGAAGATGAACCAGTGCTTAGTGTAATAGTAAGTATTGTAATTTGTAGTCCGTCTTTACACCAAATCTTTCATTTAAATACTATTAAGGATCCAATTATAGAGTTTAAGGAGAAAACTTAAGTAAATGACCTCTGGCATGTAGTTGTAACACATCTGGATAGACCGTTTGCCATTCTATATTTGAAGTTTGAAGTAACACCCTTATTTATTTTGTACACTTCTACATGCAAGAGGTTGTTTACTTTAGTTTTTATGTATTTATTGGCCTTGGAATAAAGTTTAATAATTAGTAGTAGGTTCACCCATACATTTTTGTTAGTGTTTTCTTTGCTTTTCCCTGTTTTATTAACACACTAAAGGATGCCTGTGACTTGATGCATGTAGAATTTGGTATACAAAAACCCCTTCTTTGCGTGTCTCCAACCTATCTAAGTAATGTTCCCTCCAAATTTCCAGTCCCTCGATCCAGCAGTTTCGGCTGCACATTGATTGATTAGTCAGCCAGTCTATATAGATTTACCACCAGTCAACGCCACGAGTACTGCACTGTAGCCTGTGATAGCATATTCCAATCCGTTAATGAGATTTTGACACTGAATTCGTTAATGGCAACTGTCAGATCTTGTTAGATAACAAATCCTTTGATTTTCAGATTCCACAGAATGCGTCAGTACGAGAACTCAAGAAAGCCGTAGCAAGACATTTTGAAATCTACCAGCAGAGAATAGGGAGCAAAGTGAAAATATCATGGAAATACATATGGAAAACATATGACTTGTGTTTTGATTCGCTTGTATTGGATGATGACCAGACCAGTATAGAGAACTACGGAGTCACAAACAAAGTGACCCTAAGTTTTAAGAAAAAGAGAAAAAAAACAAAGAAATATTTTTAAGATATGCATTTATGCATATTTTTAATATATACTTATATTGTATCATAATATATATTTTCCACATAACACCGCTTATTTTAATTAGTCCTTAACATAATATGCAAATCTGCTCCATAATATGAATGCTGACTTAATCACTACAATTCCTAGTAGATTATATTTTGATTGAAGGCTTAAAACCAATGTTTGTTTATTTGTAAGGCCAGGGTTTGAGAGTACAGGTGATCAGTTAATTTGTTTCTTTTACAGATAAAAAATGTAGCGCTCAGTTTAAAATTTCAAACAAATAATATTTTCAAAAATTTTACAGGTTTCTACTCATGACATGTTATCATAATATTTTTTACTCAACCGCCATAAGAGCTATTTTATTGTAATATTAATTATTTATTTATTTTAAATATTACCTGGTAACATTGATAATATTTTATATGTCAAAAGCAATATGGTTCTACTTTGTAGAATAGAGGCCCCAGACTGATTACTGCTTGAAAAATGTGACTGACAGAGACACCCATCATAAGATTTTTAACTCTTTATTAAGGTGACCAACTTTATCGGTGGACAAAAACATATTTTCATATAAACCAAACTTAAGTTTAAATTAAGAAGAAAACAAAATGGTTACTTGAATAAAAAAATAAAATAAAAAAATATATTGACTACTTTTTCTAGCAGTAATCAGTACAGGGCCTCTATTCGTAAATACAAAGTTCTCACTTTTTTTTAAAGTAAAGAATCATACGATCACGATGCGATGACACTATAATTATTATAAACATCAGGGTTACCAGTTAATATTTAAAATACCTATCGTCACAGGAATTAGAACCGTGTACTAGCCAATAAGGTGTAATTTGGAATATAATACCTATTAATAGGTTAGTAATGAATGCTGCTTTAATACAAACTCCTTGTCAACCGACTTCAAAAACAAGGAGGTTCTCAAGTCAACAGTTTTTTTTTACATCATTACCTGTAGTCCCACTACTGCGCCCCCCTGCTCTATTCGCTTTCGTCAGAAATTCGCCAGAAACCATTTTTATTCCGCAAAAGAAGGTAGGTTATGTTCGTTAGGTATCTTTAAACGCCCTAACTGCCCAGAAATAGGAGCCAGTCCGTCGAAAAGAGCAGTGGGACCACGGGTAATGGTCCGTTATAACGAGCGCCCCACAGAGCATCAGCGTCGAATATTCGAGTGGTGCGGACGTTACAAAGCTTACACGCCACCCGATCGCTCACAGTGGGGACGCTACCTATAAAGGCCGGTGGTGATTTTACTTGATTTTCCAATGTATACACAATTGTCGGGTTCGTGTAATAACCTCGGGCCTCGTGCCGACCAAGTACTTTTTATGAAATATATTTTTGAAACTGACAGACACCGCTTAGGGCAGATGACATCGCTTAGGGCTTAGATGGCTTTGTTTCTTGTCCTTTGCAAAGGAAGGATGTATAGTCTGTACCAATTGAAATTGGCAAAGATGTAAACACAACCAAAAAAAACAATACGCTTATACGCTCGATCTTTACTTTCATATTAAGTTTAAGATTAAATAACTATTAATTAAACGTTAACTTAAAACAAGCTTGATGAATATTTTAGGTTATGTCATATTTTAGGTTATTTATTTACATCTTTGACAATTTCAATTGATACGGATTATAGGCACGAGGTTGGGCCTAGTTGTAGTCCTAGAGCTGTTCGAAGTCGGGCTGCGGCGGCGGCTCCTGCGGCAGCGGCTCGAAGTCCCCGAGGCTGTAGCCGGGCTCCTCGTGCCGCGGCGTGGCCAGCGGGCGGTCGTACGCCTCCTTCAGCAACTCTTGATCGTGCTGGAACCATCGGTAAGTGTAACGTGGCTGGTAAGGGGTCAACTAAACAGGGTAACTATTTCCATTGTAATACGCTTATAGTTTATAGAAAACCTACTCATATTCTCGTTCTAGTGGTAATGTAAAGTCAGAAAGAGAAAAGCCATTCAGCATAATATGTAATAATGTTACATTATATCCTTCTAAAGAGTATACAGGGTGCCCCACGCCTATGTCACACGGAGGGAAAGTACTTTCAATTTTAAAAACGAATATGTTATTTTTCTCAAACATGCTCGGAAATAACGGTTTTCCGATTGAAACACAAGGAAAGAAAGTGCCTCATTTTACTCCTAGGAGTAAAAAAACCATATGAAAACACTTTCCGTCCATGTCCATATTGTTTAAAGTGCTCTCTATTGCATACAAAATCGAAAGGAACGTGAAAAAAATCCCGCACACCCAACTTGTGGGTGCAGTGTGGGCCGGCGGCGGCGCGTTGTGCGTGGAACTATCTTCACTAATACTCGGAAGTTTTCAAACAAACATTATCTCCGAATTTGTCATAGGTTTTTAAAAATACTTGTAATTATGTATTTGTGTTATTTCCTCACATGTTTAAGAAAAGCATTATGTATGCCGCGGTGGAAACGAGGATTTCCTGACTCGTATTATAGCAGGCCTCGCTATTGCTCGGCCAGCTAACCACCTCGTCAGGAAAACCCTTACTTTCCGCGCCTAGGCAACAATGTACTATTATGATACCAACACACTAATGTAACAAAATGAAGTCTCCATGAACCAAATTTACCATACACACATCCAAAATATGTAAGGATCAAAAACATCCCTACATTTTGATGTTTCACAATGTATAACCAGTACAGTTATAGTAGTTTATGCAATAGTTGTATAAGAGAGGTCAAAAAATATGAGTGGCGTGTGTTACGATGTGAGCCGAAGGCGAACATCGTAAAGGTAAGCGCCACGAGTGTTTTTTGACTTAGTTATACACCGTTGCATACAATACTTTTTCTACGACTAGGTTTCAAATGAAATGCAAAACTAAGCGAAAAAACTTACAAACGAACGAACGAAGTAAAGAACAACAAACGAGCGGGAAACAAGAAAATGACAAAATATGTGTCTATGGTTTACTTTGTTTTTAAATTGACGGAATGGAAAATAGAATTATTTACAATTCCAAAACATTTTAATTTGACCATTCAGAATACTTCACCAAATTAAATCCACCAATCACAATACACATCGACTGTCAAACGGAACGATAGGTTCTTTTAGGTACGTGTTTCTCTTTAACTAATTTAAATCTTTTAAAAAAACTTTGTATTTCGTATCAACCAACCAGAATACAGCTATTTTAAAATCGACCAATCAGGTAACTGAAATCATTTCTCAAAACATTAGGTGATTTATAGTCCCTATTTCACAATCGTTAAAATATGATTAAATCGATTGTGCAACGCTAAGCTTTGGCAGCTGGCCGTATCGTTTTATCTCAAAAACGCACAAGTGCTGTTTTGGGGCATAGACAAGATAGACTTTTCTCTGGATTATTCTGCGGACATATTATGTATGTTCTTATATTAGTGTTCGTGACTATATAAATGACAGATAAAAGTACAGGAGTAGGAAAATAACATAAATATCTATACAACTATCGCGGACCTTATTGTAAGTGATATGGAGCCATGTCGATATTTTTGACATCTCTGGAACGTGTATACAGGCTGTAATCTAAGTCGTGAATCAAATTATCACCTCTGTACTCCAGCCACGAATATGAAAAACTTTCACTATGGGATCAAATCTGAAATCACGAAAATAAAAACAGCTGTTTCATAGAAAAGATCAATACGTACTCAAACTAAAATTCAAAATATATGAAGCAGCTGATTTTGATGATTTTTTCAGCTGAGCTGGTTCCATAGTGAAAGTTGTTCATATTCGTGGGTGATTCAGAGGTGATCATTCGATTCATGACAGATTTCCCCCTGTATGTTTACGACTCTTGACTGTACATTACAAAATGTCAAAATATGGGGGATATTTGTGACCCTTGGACATTTTGATCTGTGTATTATGTTCCGTTCGCGTGGCTGTTGGAGATTGTGTGTATGGTGTGTGTGAGCACCTGGTCGGGCTGCAGCACGGAGGGCGGCGCCAGGTCGTCGAGCGACAGCTGCGTGTTGAGCACGGAGGGCGGCGCGTAGTCCGCCAGCGCCGCCACGCTGTCCACCGCCTGCCACACAATCAAATATTAAGGGCCCGTTGTTTGATCAGTAGTTACAACTAATTGCTAAAACTCGAAAAAGGGATCTAAAATTTGACACATTTCCTTAAGATTTAACCGCCAGTTATGGTTTTTAACGATTACACAGGCTCTAAGGCGTTTGTTTCCACCGCCGATAAACGAGCGGGAACTCAGTAGAGCCAGTGATAAAGTATTAATATGTGTCTCTTTTATTGACACGGGAACTATATCTTTTGTTCGTTTCTTGAACGAGAAAATAGGCGATTCCTACCATACCAATTGCAGGATTCCATGGACGATCACTTTACATCAGGTTTTTATAAAACGGCAAAGACTCTAGAAGCCAAACAGTATTTTCATATAAACCCGAGTGATCATCTGATTTAATATGTTATCACAATTTAACATTGACAAAATAAATTTTAAATGCTAAATAAATAGTCTAACGGGACAACTATTCATCTGTGTACAGGTCGATTCACAAGAGCTGGCACGAATGGATTGATTGAGTGAATGAAAGTATACAAGTGTGTAAAATAGTAACAAGTTTTCGGTTTGAAATTCGAACATCGGTTCAAAGGACGCCACTCACACAATGATAGGTGACATTACTTTCGTTCAATCCATTCGTGCAAACTCTTGTGAATCGACCTGTAATAAAAAAAACAAATATTTTACACGAAACTGGTTTGATATTTATAAAAGATTTATAAGCCTGATAAAGTAAAAGAAAAAACATTCACGTCATTTTCAACTGGCAACCTGAAAACAGTTGGATCATGATACCAATTTGAGTGTACAGTGCATTTGTTTATATGTCGCTGGGCGTGGGCGTGGGGACTCACCAGGGCGGGCGGGTCGGGCGCGCGCGGCGCGTCGGCGCGGGCCACGTTGTCGCGCGCCGCGTCCTCGGACGGGTAGGCGCTCTTGTGCTCGCAGCTGAGCAAGTGCGACAGCATGTCCGTGCCTGAAACGTGGATACAATATTGCGCTAAACTTACATGCGGATTTCAGGAGATCTTTTAGAAGCGCTGGGGACCTAAAAGCACAGGCGTGCAAGGCTTTGCATACTCAAGAATATATTTGTGGATATTCTCGTATTAGACGATAGGAGAGATTTAATAGGCTATTATTCACATTTTGTGTGTTTTAATTTAAGCTTAATGTGGTGTTAATTTTATTCCGTAAATTGGCCACATGAGTTTGACACGTCAGTAATATGGAATGAATCTAACGCTATTGGGACAAGAATTTAGAAGCGCCGCAAGACTAACAGAAACTTTTTTTTATCATAAAACAAAACAGATAAAACAGTTTAGGCACGGTTTTTATTAAATCCAATAAGTTTCATAAAAATGGCTTAATTCATTTTAGAGATATCAGCTCTAGAAGTAGACTGCCCTTATACCAAAGAAGGCTGCTAAGTGCAAAGATGTAGTCGAAGCATTGTACTCTTTTTTTTTATGGCATCGAGTAGACAAACGAGCACACAGGCCACCTGATGGTAAGTTTCCACTGTGACCCATAGACATTCGCAATCACAAGACTGCAATGCAATCCTAAGACTGCAAATGCGTTGCCAACTCTGAGGCTAAGATGGAATGCCTCTATGCTAGTCATTTCACCGGCTGTCTTATCCCCAAACCGGAACACAACAATGCGAACACTGCTGTTTGGCGGTAGGTTAATGGATAAGATGGTGGTAGCGATCCGGACGGACCCTGCACAAGGTCCTACCACCCGCAAATGCAATGCTAGCCACATACAATTTAAGGTAGCTTATAATATTAAAACCAGTCAGCCATAATACCAAAGAAGGCAGCTATCTTTGGTATTATGGCAGTAGAGGTCGCCACTACATCGGTGGAATTTATCAATTTAAAATAGTAATAATCATGATTGAAAAGGGTATAAATGTCTCAGTTTTTGCGGGTGGTAGGACCTTGTGCAGGGTCCGTTCGGATCGCTACCACCATCTTATCCATTAACCTACCGCCAAACAGCAGTGTTCACACTGTTGTGTTCCGGTTTGGGGATAAGACAGCCGGTGAAATGACTAGCATAGATGCATTCCATCTTAGTCCTCAGGGTTGGCAACGCATTTGCAGTCTTAGGATTGCATTGCAGTCTTGTGAATGCGAATGTCTATGGGTCACAGTTTCCACTTACCATCAGGTGGCCTGTGTGCTCGTTTATCATCTCTATGCCATAAAAAAAAAAAAAAGCCTTGTAGACTCTAATGCTAGCCACATACAATTTAAGGTAGCTTATAATATTACGACCAGCCAGCAATAATACCAAAGAAGGCAGCTATCTGGAATTTATCTATTTGAAATAGTAAGATTCATGATTGAAACGAATATAATGTCTCAGTAAGTTATAGTTAGACCCCGTTATCTTGTCGCACTGACATTACTTTTCACTAGAGCGTGAATGCTTTTTTTATCGACTATCTAAATGTCGATAGTGTATGTCACTGATAATTTAAATTTAATAAGGAACAGATACTGATTCTGCATATTTACCTTACATGCAATTTTGGATAAACAATCGAAATTCTGTGTTATCCAATTTTCTCCTAGGGATATTGCAAGAAATCATAAACTTTGTCAGATCCATATTAAAATCTCCTTGGTTTGCTTTTCCGCCTACTGTCTCATTGTGTTTCTTGGAATTTAGATGTTTTCTTATGGTGTCTCTTTTTGGAGTGATTTGTAAATTGCACCATATGCAAAACAATTCGTTTCCTACTTTTATCAAGCAGGGAAAGTTTTAGTGTATTTTGTTTTTGTCTTCCATTGTAGCATATTATTATGTACGTACACACCAAGCAATTAAATAAATTCCAAAACACTATTCCAAAGAACTGCAAGTTATAGTGTCTGTCAATGTGACATGCAATTGCAAATCATTTATCTAAGTTTAACGCTTCTCGTAAGACCAATAAGGTTATGTACTTATTTGTAAACAAAAAGTTTTAATTAAAATTGAGTATATACACTTAAAAGGCGAAAATTCAATTGCATTATATAAACATCGATATCAAGAAGGTCGATAAAAAAATCATTCACACTCTACTGAAAAACAATATTTATGCGACAAGATAACGGGGTCTAGTTATAGTATACTGACCGACGGTGGTAGAGTACTGGCAGACGCAATACAGGGTGAGGCCGGCGGCGCGCGGCGCCACCTCGAGCGAGTGCGGGCCGGCGCAGTCTTAAATACAAGAACAGTAGAACACAACCGATATGTCGTGTCGTGAATTTTCGTTCGAGCAGACACGAACAACGATTCCGATGATTTCCGAAAGCACGATTAAAACCCACGATCAGACTTGTACGTAATAGTTATAAGGTGCAAATTAAATTGCATCTATTTTTTTCCATCTCACTCACGTACATTTGACCGACAAAATAGCGTCACTAAAAACCAATAATAGCACAGAATACAACCACGCTACGGTGACTGGTTCCCTCGCTTCGAAAAAATGCCATCTGCGCAGGTAAGCCATATCGGTTATGTTTTACTGTAATAAATAATAGTTATCTTTTGAACGCCTTACTTCAAACATGGCTATGCTATGCAAATTACAACTTAATTCATACACGTCTCTTTTAATCTTGAACTTGTGTCATCAGTGGCAAGATTTTCAGTTGCCGGCCAGAGCCGACTGTGGCGTTCAAACGGTTAAGCTTTGTAATCTCCATTATGGAAAAATAGGTATGGGATATAATTAGCTATTGTGATACTCGTGTCACGTCTATCGGCGTCGATACACATTTTGTCAATAGAAAATGGTTGTTTTGTATGAAAATGCGGGCGCATGCGGAAGAAGAATTGATGAGTACGCATCTTGATGCAAAGTCACTATTTTAAATAGATAAAATGCGAATCGGTACTGATAGATGTGACATGTGACTCCAGCCTTACAAGGACAATTTGGTGACGACTAGTGTTCTAACTTAGGCACTCTTGTCTCAAGAGCCATTATGTGATAGTTGCATATCGATAGTTTGACAGCAAAATGTGTTAATTAATCGACGGTCATAAAATGAATGTATTGCAGTAAAAACTCATCAATACGACCTACGTCGAAAATAGGGTCAGAGAAATCACTTCCATACTTTGTTACTTTAACGTCAGATTTGGGCCGCCATATGACACAATCAAACGATTTAAACCGACAAAGTACTCGGCAATAAAGGACCCGGCACTCACAGGAAGTGTTTGTCGCTGTCGAGCGGCGTGTCGCACTCGCGGCACAGCATGCCCGCGGGCAGCACGAGCGTCAGGTCCTCGTAGGTGGCGTTCATCACGTGGCTGGACGAGTCCTTCACCGGCGGCCGCGCCTTGTTCTGCGATACAATTAACATTATGGGTATAAGGCGGTTAAGTGGCTAGGAATAAATATTAGCAACTTTTATAGAATATACCCCAAGTACTTTGTTTAATCCAGAAATACAACTCTCTTACGACATCCACGGGAAGACATAGAGTGGCACTATTCTAACTCGGCGGCCACACGGCAAAACTTTAATTTTAACTTTGAATTAAGAAAAAAATGTGTTTGCCGTGTGGTTGCCGGAGTAGAATAGTGCCACTCCAAGTCTTCCCGTGGATGTCGTAAAAGCCGACTAAGGTAATAAAGGCGTGTAGTACTGTTAGGCGATGGGGTTGCAACCTGTCACTAATACACTATTAAACATCTTCGCCTAAGTGTGCAGAATGTGGTTACAGAATTATCAACAAGATTTTGGAGTTGTTGGAAATTCTGTAGCTCTGCCTACCCCACTCTGGGAATAAAGGCGTGAGTTTATGTATGTATGTATGTATGTGTATGTGTATGTGGGCTTGAAGATTTTACAACTTATTTCAATTCACTATGATAAAAATTACCTTTGGCTTATTGATCAGATGTTCTTCAGAGCAAAGCGGTATAGCATCTTCCACGGAGTGGTGATCGCGAACTTGGTGCTCCTTCAGTTGACCTATGACAAATTTGTTTTATTAAATCTTTGCTTTTCGCCACAACGACGGAGAGCCCATACGTCATTTTCGATGTTGAGGCGGACATCCCACTCAAGGACATATAATAAATTGAAAAGTAGGTCATCTCCGACCCTTATCTGTTACGTATTACCACTCGGGCGATCGGGTCATCCATATATGACATTTACATGACATGGTTGCAGCGCGTCACTCGATACTTATACGCACGCATCCGTGACCCAGACTAAACCGGCTCAGGCTGACCTGTTAAGTTTGCATGTGGTGTCTCGCCGCTCGTACGGTCGAGACGCGCACACATACAAGCAGCGCGATATACCTTTATTCGGCACATATTCAGCTGCAAATCATGTGTTGCTGCTGTCATATCATGTTAGTTAAATGTTTGTGTTTGAAATTTGTATGGTCCGCCTCATACCTGTCTTTTTATGTATACTCGTGTGTAAAATAGCAAATCAAGATCTTTGTAAAAAAATAAAATTGTATTTTAAGATAAATTACTGTTCATTTATACTATGCTCAAATCAATCATTCTACTATTATATGAATCTACCTTCTCGTCCTGGGGGGGTTTGTAAAGCTGTAACTGTTCATCTTCAGGTCAACTCACCAAGGTGCACGAACTTGAGCACGCAGCGTGTGCAGCGTATCTCCAGCTCCTTGTCCTGGTGCTGCCGCAGGTGGTCGAGGTAGAGCGCCACGTTGGCCGCCAGCTCGTAGCCGTCCGCGTACACCTGGATCACCTGGGGACAATAGCACAATTAGAATTGAGTTTGTGTTGAACTATACAATATTGAGTGGTTGCATTTATATATGATTGTGGGGCTACAAATGAGTTTGTAGTCTGCGCGGGCTGTGATGGTGACTCTATGATGCATTTGTATTTCATTTCTATGGTGGGTAAGGTGATACAAAGGGGTTTGAAAAATTCACTAATTGGATTGAAGTTAATATTATTTAAGAGTTTTATTCAAGATGGTACACTTTAAGTAGACTAGTGGAAATTGCATAATTGATATTTTCTTGATCATTAATTCCTTTAAAGCTCCTGTTATGGTAATGAATGAAATATTTTTCGTATTTTTACGCATTTTTAATTGGTTGGGGAAGTTGTTGGCAAGTATAATATAAAAATTTAAATGTCAGTTGGTCAAATTATCATTATCACTGACATTTGTTATCTTTCCGTGGATGTCGTAAAAGCCGACTAAGGTATAAAAGCGTGTAGTACTGTTAGGCGATGGGCTTGCAACCTGTCACTAATACACTGGTAAACATCTTCGCTTAAGTGTGCAAAATGTGGTTACAGAATTATCAAAAGTTTTTATAGTTGTTGGAAATTCTGTAGCTCTGCCTACCCCACTCTGGGAATAAAGGCGTGAGTTGATGTATGTATGTATGTATGTTCATGCGCGTAACCATGGTAACAACAAATGCTATAATAATTATTATGGAACTGTTATTACCATGGCAACGCTAAGTATAGAACTGTTTTCACAGTTCGTTTACGCTATGGGTGGTATTATAATACCGTTAACGATATCGATATTAGCGGTTTGTAGTAGTTGAGTACAGTGGTATGTATACCTTGAGGCAGGCGGGACACTGCAGGGAATGGTGCTGCGCGTGCGCATGGCGGAAGTGGTCGAGCAGGCGGCGGTGCGAGGAGGCGCGGTAGCTGCAGGCGCCGCAGCCGTACGGCAACTCGCGCGGCGCGTGAGTCTTCTGCATGTGCGTGGCCAGCGTCAGAACCGCCGCGAACCGGACCTGGCGGACCCCACATCATCTATAAATACTTTCAAAGAGGCTCAAAGGTGCCCAGTGTTGTGTTGAAAGGTCTTTATTGGTGATCTGCCGTGCTCCGTGATTTCCCAACCCGTAAGGCGCGCGTCCCTTAAGGAACGTTCCTCGGGCCCATGGAGTAACACATTGATTGTGATGCTCAAAGGGGTTATGGAAATATTATGTACTGTTTGAAGGAAACTCAACGCAGAAAAGGTTGGGATACCCTGCTACGCTACGGCATTCATACCGTAGATTTGTACACTAACATATAAGATGACTAGAAATCGCCGACGTCCTAGGAGATAAAACAACATTTTGTGAACCATGAAACATTTTTGGAATTAACAATTTTGAATTTTGAATGAATTAACATTTTCTCTATCTAGTATTATTAAATGAAATTTTATCTCATTTTGTGTTGCCCATGGTTCTCAGAAGCTTCCACCTCGTCACATGTCCCGTTTACTATAATTAGGATAAGTTAAGGCCTTTTGTATGCCGCCTCGACCATTGCTGCTCTTTTTAAAAAGACAGCTATTTATTTGAAACTCCTAGCGTCCAAAAAAAAACCAGATGCTTTGATCCCCTTACCTCACAGATGAGACACGCGTAAGTGAACAAGTCGGGCGTCTTGGTGTCGCTCGGGTGGTCCTGCTTGAGATGCTTGGCCAGGTCTTCGCCAGAGTCGAAGCGCGCGAGGCAGTAATGACACGGTGCACTGCCCGGAGGGCCCGGCACCGCGTGCAGCGACAGGTGGTCCATCAGGGATATGTTGTCAGTGAACTCGATGTGGCACTCCGGACACTGAAGTATTAACAGATTATATAGACTCGCTCTTGTATTATTGTTTAAAGCTGAAGGCTCTAACGCACTCGCAATCGCAATCAACTTGAAAGTGGAACAATTGTTTTCATTTTGTATGCAGACAAGCTTCGATTTTCAAAATGAAAGGTCCCAATGGCCTAGATTTGAATCTATCCATTTTGAAGAAAGCTCTTACAGTTGTTTTATTTTACGAATGCAGGTGGATCATGCTTATGCTTATAGTTCGTTCATTCAAATAGTGTGCATTACAACCCTTTGAAGTCACCGATATCGCTTTTTGCGCGCCGCGGCGGCTTCTCTGTAGCAATTGTAGTGGCATGCCAACTATTTGAATGAACGAACTGTATGTGTAGATCCACGAGCACGTTGTCTCCGAGTGCGTAGCTGTCGTCGCTAAGCGTCGCCGAAGTGTGCATGTCTATACGCATTACCACCACGTAGTAAGTAGTAAGTAGGATGCATCTGCTTTTGTCAGTTAAAAACAACTGTAAGATCAACATTTTCACCTTAAGCTTTTCAATCGCGTTACATTTAAATTGATCAAAACGTGTCACATCCGCATAGACAGAGGTCGTATTATGAGTTGTTAAATCCAGGCAAATTCTAGGCGATTGAAAGGTACGGTCACGAGCGTTAATTTGGGACCCATTTCAAGAAAAATTTGCTAGAAGTCATCAATGTCATTAGAGATGTCAAGTCATCTGTTACTTTTAGGAAAATTCATCCTTGTTGTTGTAGAATGTCAGATTGACTTTGGACCTAAGGTGGGTACCAAATTAAATCTCGTGACTGTTCAGAGGTATACGACTCGGTTTTACCAAATCATTATCCTTTTACAAATTTTCATTTCGCATGATACTAATACTTCAGTGGTCAAAAGTCTAACTTAACCTAACTTATTAAATAAGTCCATGTAACTTTTGTAGTATGTGTTGATTTTCACAAATACATTTTTGCGAAATGAAAATATGTAAAATATGTTTGACAAAACGTACTATTGGTCAAATGAACCAACGATGAGTCCACTAGTGTAACGAAGCATTTCTTGCGTAAAACGGAAGGGAAATATTTAAGGTGAAAATGGTATTATTAGTCATTACTAAATCTCTTCAAGTTATTCTGCAATTTTCTGTAATTTTATTTCGCCCCGTGATACTAGCAGACAACCAACCTCAACATTGATGGCCACTTTCTCGTTGGTCTCGTGGCCGCCGATCTGGCCGAAGTAGTACCGCTCCATGGAGACGGTCTCCTCGGGGCGCAGCTCCTTCTTGATGGCCTTGAGGGGCACGTCGTCCAGGTCGTCGTCCACGTACGAGCGCGCGGGCTTGCGGCGCGCGCGGGCGCTGGGCGCGGGGGAGGGGACCTTCTCCTTCTCCTTGGTCTTGTCACGCTCTTGTTTTATCTTTGTACGGCGCAGGGCTAGGGGGATCTGGAATGGTGGTTTGAGATTGAAGTTACGACGATTCAATGTTACGTCTTTCATTAACGAGTCTATATTCTGTTTTTTTTTCCCATTCTATCAATGTATCTACGGATTTCCGAACGACATTTTTTTTGTTGTGTTATTGGCATGACTAGTTTTTCTTACATACAAAGAAAGAAAAACTACGCAACGGGGCAAAGCTGCTGACAGGCTGGTAGTTTATAAAGAAACCACATTTAATGAGTTCTATATACGGAATATAACTAGTCAACTGACACGCTTAGATTGTTGTAATTAAGATTTTAAACATAGCAGTACGAATTTCTGGTGCCCCTGTAAAATTTTGAACCTTGATTACCATCGACGGTTTAAAAAGACGTATCTGATCGACCTTACTATTTTAGGAGAACACTTTAAATTAGCCAATTGTTCATACATAGGTCTATTTGCGCAGTCAGCCCTGAAGAATTTATCTGTCGGTGGAGAATACGGTCTACGTACCGCAAAACTGTACATTTTAATAGACAGTCGCATGCATCTCATCGACCTTACTATTTTAGGAAAACACTTTAATTTGGCCAACTATTCATACGTAGGTATATTTAAGTAGTCTACCCTGCCGTGTTAATAGAGAGATTGATTAGTGGTCTGACCTCCTCCTCGTCGTCGTCTGGCACGTAGGTGGTCTTCTGGCGCTTCTTCCTGGGCGGCGGCTCGGGCGTGGGCTCCCGGCGGCGGCGCCCGCGCTTCCCGCGCGGCGGCTCGGGCTCCGCCGGGGCCACTGCGTCCTCCAACTTCTCACCCTTTGATTTCTAAAAAGTTGGAATACAAGCTTTTTATGTAATTTTCTTAATGATGTTTTAATGATGTTGACTTTATTTTCGAATACACTTAATAAGTTTAGCTTGGCAAAGTATGCGAGAGTAATAGGCCTCTTAGAATGTATTTGCATCATTATACAATTTGAACCTAATAATCCCCGATTAAGGCGACACACAGTGTGAAATCTGCCCTTAAAAACGGACATATATCATTTTGGAACTCAAACGATAGATTTAACCATTTCAAATGTGAGACGATCATACCGGAGTGCCAATTCTGCTCAGAACTCGAGAAATATTTTTTTTAAATTTTATTTACAAAAAACACAAACATGGAAAATCTCCAGTTTTCGACAAAACTAAACGCAAATCACAGTGACAATAAATTAAACAATGCATGGCGTGTGTATTATATAAAAAATAGAGCTCTAGTTGTTATTTTGTTTGAATTATTTAGGTTTTTGTTAATTTTGTTTTTTATTTTTTTTATCAGAAATCTCAAAGCATTAGGATTTTATTACTAGTCAAAACAATTGTTTACACGTGCAGCAAACACTAAAAAAAAATTAGATCTAAATCTCAAAGGATCTCTGAGATAATTCGTTCTAAATTTTTTTCTGATAACTATGGAAATAGGGTTGTCGCATGTTTTCCACATAATATTTGTATAGAAAAGTTTAATTTTTAAGTAACCATAAAACATGATAACATTGTGCTGACCTGATGATGGAGCTGGAAGGTGGTCAGAAGATTTCTGCTGATAAAAGGTGATACATCAAGATTTAACTGTGAATCGAGTCTTGTGTCTGCGTTAAAGACGCTTATTTGTTTAGCATTACAATACATAAATACACTATAAATCTTTAATTTTAAAAACTAGGTGTTATGTTCAGTAAAATATTATGTTGTTTTCGTTTTGAAGAACTTCTGTGCTTTCATGACTATGGCCTTCTAAATTGCTTAAAAGGTTATCATCGCTTCGTGACTCATTAAAATGTTCTTCCGTTTGGACATCATATGGTTTGAGTAACATTATAGCGGCTAGTGGCAGAGGTAATCGCTTTAATTTATTTTGCCGGTCTCTAAGCCGTATGTTGGAAATACAAGGATCAGACGACTCCAGTGCTCTATGAAACAAATCCAACATGGTTTTTTCCCGATCCAACTTCCTACAATGGTGTTCACGGTCATAACGCCAGAATTTATTTCGGGCTTCCCCAGCTTGCTCCGAAAGTAACCCTATGGGTAAAGCACAAGTTTCAATTATTTCCTTGCCATGGACTAAAATTTTATGCAATGTGACCGTCATCGGATGCCATTCATATGCTGAAACGTACTTAGATGCAATTAACTTGCAAAAGTCGCCGAATTTATTAGCGTCAATAGGCAATCCGCTAGACAAAACTACTAACATTGTATGTAGATCGTCCAGCAGCCACTGTTGAATATCTAGTATTTCAGCGAAAATGGCACGATTTTTATCGTTTAGAGCAGTTCTCGCGGTGTTTCCGTCGTTTGTTGTTCCTGAATTAGGTCGGACAACATCCACCAAAAGCCCTAATCTTTTTCTGATCTCTTCTTGGATACGTTTTTTTGTTTCAGTGACTTTAGTTGCTTCTGGTGAATTATGTCCGATTCTCCATTTCTTAACAGGATTTTTGTATCCCAGATGCAATAGAAATTCAAACACGCGAATCCACGCATGAAGTGGACTTAATCCATGCCGCAAAAGAGTTTTATCGGTAGGCTGTGAAAAAACAATATCTAATTTGTTGAATTGTGTTGAAGTAGCCTTGCAAAAAGGGCATCGAAGTTGTGAACTAGTATTAGTTATGATATTAAGGACTTTGCCATCTATGACGGTCAAGTAGAGTTGAGATTTCACTGATATTACTTGTCCTTTTGAAGTAGTGACCTCGAATGTGGTTAGCCTTTCAATTTGGTCTTCTATCATTTTTTTTTCGGAAAGGATTAAATCTTTTGACTCTTTCCGATATTGAGTATGAACTGGCCGACAATACCTATACGAAGTTGGGGTTGGGTTTAACCACAGCACCACGCGGCCTCCTTCAGTCGTAATTCGTAAGGGAATGAAAGTAGTAACAAATATGCTACTATCATTTTCTTCGCTTTGAAAAAAGTTCTGTTTGTAAAGCGATTGTCCTGAACTACCGTCAAATCCCCAAGAGCCCTCAAAAACGCAATTTAACAATTCGAGATTTTTTTCAGCACAATAAATTGAAATGGTATCGTCACACGATTTGATTATTCTTTCAAATGTGTGTGAAATAAGGCTGCATAAAGGTATCGATGCATCTCTTTCAGATACTTGAACTGGGGCATCAGGGTAACAATCTTTCTTTGCGGCTCGAATGTGATGATATGACGGAAATGCTGGATAGCCTCTCGATTTTAAATCATACTCAAGAAATTTGTATGTATCTACAGTGAATTTTCGATCTATATAGATAGCTAAAGCTTCCTCTGGGCTATAGGGCTGGGGATCTTTTTTGATTTTTGTGGCTATTTTGATTGCTCTTGACGGACTAGCTAGGCAGGAATTAACAACAAATTCAAAGTTTTTTGATGCCGGTTTTGTGAGGTTTTGCCCTTCTGCTTTTAAACTACTCGACAAAACCTTGATCAGTTTAGCAGATGGTTCATTACTTAGGGTTTCTTGTAGGTTTTTGCAAACTCTTCGTTTTTGTCTTTCGCTCAGTCCGTCGTACTTTGATTCACATCTTTGCTCAGATATCGGAAAATCTATATGAGAAACATCGGTTTTGGGATTACCTATGTCAGATTCGAAATCGCGATTGTTACTTGGACCAGCGTAAGGAACGGTAGGTTCTGAAGCAAATTCGAAAATTGAATCGCCTACTAAACCAGATTCAGTTTCGGAAACAGGCGGGCGATAGAGAAGCGGATCCAAACATTTTGAAAGGTCCGGTTTTAGGTCTCCATTTAACCAAACTGTGTGCTTTTTAATGAAGAAAATCATATTGTATTTACATGATTTGTATAAGTTTTCGCATTTACTGGTAAGTTTGGAGATTAGATCTTTGAGTCTTTTGTTATTTATGTACTCCGTATGTATTTCCAAAGTATTCAGCACTGCGAAAGTTCGATCTTCTAAGCTTACATCCAGGGGGCGACATTTCTTGCCCTTTTGCTTTGCAAGTGCAAGGAACAATTTATAAGCGTCTAGTCTGGTAAAGATATTGTTGGAACCTTGTTGGGAATTTGCGAATACTCTTGAAGGTTCGAGAGTATCGGCTGCTGCCATCGAATTAATAATAAATGCACACTTTTATAATAACTAAAAGCAATCATGCAATTTTCGAGTTGTTTTGATAGCTAACTGTCAATGCCAAAGCTAAAGTCAATTCAATTCAATTATTTTAATTTATGGCGATCGGTCGCTTTAAGGATTTAGGTCAAACATCGCTTTCTCAAATATCTATGATAAATGATAAAATCTATGACACGTTAATTCAGTCTACTCAACTCCATTTCTGCAAACATATTATATCATTTCACCAATAAGAAAAGTTAGTTATGGTGTAGTTGGGTCGAAACACTTTCATAAGAGAATTTTATTTTTAGAAAATATCAGTGAACGGAGATAAGACATGGAAATCACATTTAAGAACTTCAATTTATCGGGACAATTTATTAATACACCCACATTTAAATAAGACGTTTAATAACATGCTTTTGACAACCCTAAACGAACATTTTTAAATATGGATATTTCCAAGATCCTGCTAGATTTTGATTTGATACTTTAGGGGTGGATAGTAATGGTTTCAACGAATATTTTAGGTAAGTATCAAATGCTAATACGCTAGGGTTAGGGGAAAATAAAATAAAAACTAAAAAAGAAAAAATCAACTATTACTTTGTACTGCTTCCATAAAAACACGCCTAGTTTTTTTTATTACGTACCTGAAACAAGATGCTATTGATATCTAAACAGATAATCGGTGATTATTCTATACTTTTGCAGTTACACGCAATTCTATGAAAATTTTGAGTTTCATAGAAAAATAAGATTTAAAAAAAAAACTCGAGTTCTGAGTAGAATTGGCACTCCGGTATGATCGTCTTGCATTTGAAATGGTGAAATCTATCGTTTGAGTTCCAAAATGATATATGTCCGTTTTTAAGGGCAGATTTCACACTGTGCGACATGGGTAAGGCAATCGTCTTTCTATACTATCTTTGGGCATTTTTTCTGTATTAGTACAAAATCAATATTACCTTCACGGATCTATTTATTATTATAATTTTATTAGTGCATGTACATATTTTTTTTTCATTTTAACATGTGCTTCTACTTAATCTCTTTTTTATAAAAAAAAACTTAACATTTACAGTTAGTATGGAAAGACATTGCCTTCCCCGTAGCCTTAATGTACTAGTATCAACCTTTTCTGTGCCAAGCGATTAGAAAACGAAAGCTATTGCCAATTAATGGAATCATCTAGTTGTTTTCCTTGCCCTTCAACGGTTATAACCTCCAAAATAAAAACCAATTATCATTTTATTATTTTGTTGTGTTCCGGTTTGGGGATAAGACAGCCGGTGAAATGACTAGCATAGAGGCATTCCATCTTAGTCCTCAGGGTTGGCAACGCATTTGTAGTCTTAGGATTGCATTGCAGTCTTGTGAATGCGAATGTCTATGGGTCACAGTTTCCGCTTACCATCGGGTGGCCTGTGTGCTCGTTTGTCTTCCCTATGCCATAAAAAAAAAAAAAAAATTTAGACCTGTTCTCACCTTGGAGGGATACTTCCAGTTCTTGAAGGGGTTCGCGGCGATCTTGTTCAGGCGCACAGTGATGGCATCTTTAGCTTCGAACTTGGTCTGCTCCGCAATATGCAGCACTATGTTGTCAAACGCTTGCCCGGGGGAAATGCCGAACCTAAGGAGCAAACCTACTTTTCATACTTGTTAACGAAGGAAATAGAGATATGGAGCAAATCTACTAGAGATCCGAATCTACAGTCCCTAACATATTATGTTCTAGTACTTATAATAAATAAATCAAACAAAACCAATATCCAGATTAGATTTAGTTAGACATAACATAATAAATGCATCACTACCTAGGTTAAGTAACATTTAAAAACCAGATTCTTAACTGTTTTAATTTGTTAAAAAACTTTATTTAACTTGCAATGTATGTGTGTATGTAAGGGTCAAATCTTGCAAGTTAAATTTGACCCACTTCCCGGTCTCTGATAAAGCTGAAAATTTGCATACGCCATTAGTTCTGATGACAATACAATAATACAGTACCATAGAGCTGGTTTGATGATGGAGACTCATAGTGGCCATAGGAACTCCTAAATTACACATGATAAACCCGTCGTGATAGGACTTGTTAAAATCGTCTTGACAAGTAGATTAAGACTGTGCAAAAAAAAGCTTGTCCCAAAAATTAAATTTTTGACAGAAACTTATTTGTCTTTATAAATTATTAAGAATAAGGAATCTTGAATACTCACTTCTCTCTCCAAACCAGTTCATCCAAGAACTGCTGAATAATCTGCCTTGACAACAACGAGAGCGTGTTCTGGAACATCCTGGGCACAATTCTCCTCAGATACTCCATGATGTTGGCGTTACTGTTCCTGGATGGCGTGTCCGTATGCGAAGAGGACTGGTGCACGTTCTTGAAGCCCATGGAGACCAGAGTCCCCTTGTCTACGGTCAGGTCGGTGAGGATCACTGAGCTAGGGTGCACCCAGCCGACCAGCGGCTCAAGGATTTTTTGGAAGCGTTTCTTGTAGTTTTTCTCGTGCTCGGCTAGAGGTTCAACGGCTCGGAGGCGGATCTATAACAACGAGAATAGAACATTATTGTATAAATCGTCATGAAAATCCACAGACCACTTACCCTATAGACTCCGCTTCGGAACAGTTTGTCTAGTATCTCATTACGCCAAAATGGCGGGGCGCGGGGGGCGGAAAGTGCACCGTGATTGGCTAGTTCAAAGTCAACGAATAATCAAGTGTGCGCGTCGTGGTGCGCGCCAATAGAACTATGGCAACCAATTAGTGTTCTGTGAGCATAAGCATGGCTTACGGGGGCGCCTTTGTATGCGGAGTCTATAGGGTAAGTGGTCTGTGTGAAAATCAAACTTGAAAGCCATATATAAAGGATTTTTTTTCCTTCATCATCAGCGTAAAAGAGAGAGGAGGCGTCGACTCGACCTGCTTGCCTGTCTGTCGGCCAGCGGGACGTGCTGGTAGGACTCACCAGCTTCTCGGTGGTGTCGAGCACGCCCAGCACCTCGACCTTGACCTGGCGCTGCGTGCCGTCGTGGCTGGTGGTGCCGAGCGAGATGACGCCGACCTCGACCTTCTTGCCGGCGCCGCCCAGCAGGTTCATGTGCTGATGGATCGCCGAGGAGCAGATCGCTCGCAGCCACGTGAACAGCCCTAACAACACAATCGAAATATTGCTGTTATATATTGACGACGCGGTTGTCCTAGTTGGTATTGATTGACCCAGGTTTATAAGTAGACATCGTTACTACTTTGGAAAAACTCGTATCTTATATTTCGAGACGTATGAGTTTGAAGTTAATTCCCTTTATGTTTAAGTTTAAAATCGTACTTCACGAAATATGAGGTACGAGGTTTTTTCAAAGCAATAACGACATGCTTATGAAACAGAGTGGTTGATCCTAATGTTTATCAATCTATTAAAATATATGTCGTTGTTTGTCTGGAACAAAGAAGATAAATGCGTAATATTGTCCCTGGGTATTTATTCATTTTGACAACACAATATAAACAATGACAAAACAAAAAAACAATTTCTTGACCGTTATGATTTTCCCGATAGAATACTCCTAAAAGCGATATTTCCAACTCAATTGCTAAAGCAGATTCACTTCTCGCCTCTAAGTAATATGGTTACACAAATTAGAGATTATTTTTGAGGGATACCACCATTTTGCTTAGCAGAGAACAAAACTAACCTTTGACATAGAGGTTGTCCACTTTGACCCATTGAACTACATTCTGCACGTTGGTCTGGCAGGCCCAGTGGTAAATAAGCTTGAGCAGCACGCTAGGGGGGAAGGTAGCGCCTTCGAATATGGAGCTGCAGAAGACAGATACAAAGCGAGTCGGACAGCACTCGGATATCCACACGTAGCCGCCGGAGTACGGGAACTTTGATACGTCGGAGTACATGCCTGAAATACAATAGAGATTCTATTTCCTTTCACTACGTGTGTCAACAGACAAGAAAATTGTAATGGACTACTTAGGTAATCAAAAATATTTATGTATATATGTTTTGAGGGTCAATCAACTTATTCACACAACTGCTTGGAAAAGCAACAGAAGAACAAATGTGATGAATAGCTCTAACTCACTTAATAGATATCGGAAGTATGGTGGATTAAAACAAGGTAATAAGTTACAAATCGGTGTACATTGCGTAGCTTATAATAAGCCTAGTGATTGAAGGGCTATTCACGATGTCATTGGTTATAAAATCCAGTCCATTTAGGTGTTAGCACAACTTACCCAATTTCAGCTTGTTCCCAGTGTGTATGACGCACCACTGCTCAGAGCGCACGAGTCCTTGCTGGATGAGCCACTCGGTGAACTTCATGGGTGTGTGCATGAGGACCGACTTCACCTTGCTGTCCAGGGCTGAACGGTCGGCGGGCGGCGGGCCGTCCTTCGCGCGCAGGTAGGGACGCGCCACTACTACCAGAGATGGGAAGGTCTTTCCTGGAACATGATGCTAATTGTTAAATGGAAACCTTTACAAATATTTATCATTCTTATCATAAGTAAGAATAAGTTTTTTTACCGCGGCTTTTATGAGTACACATAGACAGTAAAAAATGTGTGTATTGCTTCTGTCAAGTTCAGAATATAAAAGTACATACATGATTACATTCTACATCAAGATTTAACATACATACATACATACATAAACTCACGCCTTTATTCCTAGAGTGGGGTAGGCAGAGCTACAGAATTTCCAACAACTATAAAAACTTTTTGATAATTCTGTAACCATATTTTGCACACTTAGGCGAAGATGTTTACCAGTGTATTAGTGACAGGTTGCAAGCCCATCGCCTAACAGTACTACACGCCTTTATTACCTTAGTCGGCTTTTACGACATCCACGGAAAGATACGGATTGGCACTATTCTAATCCGGCTACCACACGGGGAATCTAGATTCAAGATTCAATCAAGATTTAATTTATGGCGAATTGGGAAAAATTAATAACTATTCAATGGAAACATATTGTTGTGTTGTGGGATTACAGTATATTATAGTAAATCTGGTATTTTAAAATCATAATTTAACAGGAATGACCGAGACTGACCACCCATTAAACATACTACAAGTAAAAAACTTCTTCCAAATTAGGGCACGCTTCATGTTATACTTAGTTACCTTGCAACTTATTGAATGACACCTCCCTGGAGTCAGCCACAATCTTATTGCCCTCTTCCTTAGTGAGATCCACAATGGCAGTTGCTTTCGCGGCGCTGCCAGTCAGTAAACCGCCAATGGCGGTGACTTCAGACGGGCGGACATTGGTGACCACACTATGTACATCTAAAAAATGTAAAAATTGGTTTATGGATAATTTGAAAAACACAAAAATTTACAATTGATTGCCTAAAAGGTTAGGGTTCGAAATTTTCATAACATGGTAAGATTAGCCTCTACCAATGTGGAACCTAAAATAAATAGAACATTTTAGCGTCGCCGCCGACACGTGTTGAAAAACATTTCTGTAATTGCATGGAGAGGATTGCCTGTTGCCTGCGCCGGCCGTTTAAATATAAAAACCCGTCGCACTCGCACGGCCAGTTTGCGCTGCTCGTACTATTTTGCAATACAGACGCGCTCAGAGTGCACCCGTGGGAGTTTTAACGGCTCTTATAGTGTCTGAGCGTTTAAGAATGTTCTGAGTGTATCCAAACTCTCTGTATCCTTTTGCACCTGAAGTGTCACCAAACGCATATTACTGGTATCTACTAACTATACTAATTATACTATTATCTCTATGGTAGCTATTTAATAAACAGTGTGACTCTCCAATATACTATCATTACAGGAATAAAATACCACAATACTACAATTTGTTCTAGTGATCATAAGATTATAGTCTTCCCGTGCTATGAAAACTCTGAACCCTAATTATACATGTTAAGAATGGAACCAACTTACTAGAAGGTGCAAGAGTCTTGTCCTTAGTTTTAGAACTATCCTTTTCTTTCTCTTTTTGTTTGCTCTCCTTCTCCTTCTCTTTGTCCTTCTTTTTCTTCTTGTGACGCGGTTCAGGCTCTTTTTCGGGTGATGGCGAGTATGTCCGTTCTTCTTCGCGGTTCCGTTTGGGCCGTCCTAATAATAATTAAAAATACAATTAATTTACATGATAACTAGGCCATCTTGTCTACATAACAGTGCAATGCATCCAGTTTACTACAGATAGTGCAATAGCTCTTCATAAGTCTTTAATAAGGTTTGCTCTGCAGCGAGCTTAGCTGCCACACACAAACGTCTAACTTATTATAGGTTATAGTTATAGACTTCTTGGTGCCATTCCGCAGCTGATCGCAGACAGAAATCACAGGCGTCTAAAGTTTGCCGTTGTCGTCTGCGGTCGTGATTCCGCATCGGACTGCACGCAGCAGACGCCAGCAGTAAGCGTCGGATGTCGACGTCACTACTGGGTTTGCGGTCGGGCGTCACCGATGTCTGCCATTACGGTCTGCGAACGGTTATGGAAGCTATTTCATAGAAATACATAGAAACCAGTAGTGACGCTTGCCGTCTGCGGTTGGCGTCGCTGCTGGGTCTGCGATCGGTCGTCAGCCACAGTCGGGCGGGAGGCTGTCGGAATAGCAGTGATGCTTGCTGTAGCCATCTGCGGTCAACTGTGGAATGACATCTTAATGTGACGCAGAGCAATTTTGATACCACTGACCTCTTTTTGCTTTGGGCTCTTTGGAGATTGAAAGGGAGCGGGATCTTGATCTGATGATATCAGCACTCTGCCTCTCCAAGTCTTTGAGTACAGGTTGCCTAAAAATGTATATATACAGTTGTGACACTAACATAAGAACAGCCTTCGCATTACAAAAATATCTTATAAAATTGGTAAGTTCACATCCATAATGAAATTTTTTTCCATATAGATTTTTTATTTATTTTTCAATAAGAGTATTTATAAAGTTTAAACAAGTTTTAGCAGCTAACAGTTTAATGATGTAAAATAAAAAATATTAAACCTAGCATGTCCCATGACAGAGAAATAAGCTGGAAGATTAATTAAGAACAAATTTAAATTTAATCCTTGTATCTCTGTTTTATTTGCTAAAAAGTGGCTACATCTCTTTGTAGTCAACTGCACATGGCAAAGTTTCGCAAAATAATTTGGAAAATGTTAAGGCACTGTCTAGAGTGAAACTGGCAACATGATCCATATTTGATTCATAACTTCTGCTTATGAACTGCTGCTTTAGATTCTAATGGTTAATATTGGCACAGCTACGCTCCACTCCGCTCATCTCTGCCTCCGTAGAGCCGCAGCTTTATTGTATAGACTAAGTACTTAATACTTGGATATAAAGTACGTAGATACACTTGTCTCTTAGTTTATATACTGTAGTAAGTCTGAAAATTAGTGCCTATTTAGCAAAGAATGTAAACAAACTCACTTTCCAAGCAATTGATAGGCTGTGAACTGGTCTCCGTTATATACGACTTCCCCACCCGTCTCCTTCACCATGTCATCCAGCTTGTTCTGAATGCTCTTGTATTCATCGTCAGCGTTTTTGAAAGCCTGCATCTGAGATTCCGAAAGCTCCTCCTCCCAGCATTCCAACTCAAGGGTAGGTACATCAGGCCCGAAATACGTACGCTTGTATAAATCGGCTTCAATAATCTCAGCCTGAGGCGGCGCTGGTACCGGACTCGCCTCCTACAATCAAAATGTTTGTTTATAATGCGAAATTATGAAGGTTATCGGCTTATGACACAAACAATCATATTTAAAAAGTATAGTTTACCTCAGAATCGACCTTTGGTTTCTTTAACTTCATTTCGAGGTTTTGTACAGGTACTATGCTGTAAAAAATCTAGTAATCATTGGAGTATCACACGACAAAAAGCAAACACATTTCCTTCCTATTCGAAAAACATGAAAAACACAGCTTCATGCGTCAATCAAAAGCCATTTTGAATGAATGAATGAAAAGAATGTCAAACTAAACTATGAACGAAAATACGTACAGATAACCAAAAGCCAGAAAACAGATTTCATCTTTAGCGACATCTGTTAATCGTACAAACAAAAGGATGAAGCGTACAAATCATGAACATACAAACGGTTTTTCATAATAAACATATTAAGTAGCTATCTAGCATCAGCAAGATTTATGGCCGAATTATCCTATAAATAAAAAATGTTTTACTTGAAAGGTAAAAATGAAGTTAAAAGTAGGTATTAATTAACATTTTGTTCAATACGGTAAAAAAACCAATGAGAATTGTAATTGTTGCTAATAGGTACTTAAGTACATGATTTGTTTTGCAATGCTGTGGGACTTGTTTTGTTTTTTATAGTCCATGGGTTCAAAACCATCCGTCGAATCATCATGTACAATCGACCTTTACTTGTGTGAACTTTATTTCGTTGTGTTGAACTGCTGTTAATTGTACTAGGAAGTAGAATGCAAAATAGACGTAAGACGTTTAATTTTTAGGGTTCCGTAGTCAACTAGGAACCCTTATAGTTTCGCCATGTCCGTCCGTCCGTTCGTCCCCTGTCTAGCTCAGAGACTCATAGTACCTACTAGAAAGCTGTAATTTGGCATGAATATACACATTAGTCACGCCAACAAAGTGGTAAAATAAAATTTTTTAATGCACCTCCCCTACACGTAACGTGGGAATGCCTTTTTTTTTTCTTGCCTACCCCATAGTGTGGGGTGTCGTTGGATTGGTCTTTCAAAAATATTGCGGGTTTATTAATACAATTTTTCGATTAAGGGATTCGTTTATGACATATTAAGCTTTAAAGCGCTATTTTTTGTTAGAGTCGTGTCACCCCCCCCCCCCCCTACAGCCAAAACTACAAATACTTACTAAAAATCTGAAAAAAATCTTCAACGAAAGCGCATATAACGAATTTTAAAGGAAAACTATCACGGCTAAGTAGACAAGATTAGTTCCTGAGATACAGGCGACTAAAGTGTTTATACCTATCAAAATCGCCTATGATAACTTTGATAGAAAAAATTGTTAATGGGGCGTGCAGGACGCGTGGGGGGAGTCTGTCCAAGTAACAAATCGAGCGACAGCCGCGCTCATAAGCGCGAGCGCCTAGATGCTGTTCGGACGTGCCCCGGAATGCTACCTACAAGTTTGCGATTTGCGATCTGAAAGTTTACAAATAATCGATTAGATTATTGATTTGAGTCGAGTTTCGTTTGGAAAACTTAAAACTCTATTTACTGGCCCTTGTTTTTTTTTCAATTTCTATTAATTACTTTATAAAAGATTAAACTTTTATTGTAATTTAAAGTCGGTTTGAAGCAGTTTAGATACCTAACTACCTACATAGGTATACAGTTACTGATCTCACACTTAAAAGCTTGGCTCTTGTTTGAGATATTATATACGAATTTACAAGAAAAAGAATCATTACTAACAATAAGTAAACCTTATTAGTTCCTGAGATACAGGCGACTAACGGGTTTATACCTACTAAAAATCATCTTAGACAGCGCCAAATAACTAAATAGAAAATTGGTTCATACATGTTGATTTTTGAGATAGTTTTTTGTGTTCGTGGTTACGACTTCGGAACCCTACACTGAGCATAGTCCGACATGCTCTTGCCCGGTTTTGTAGTATGGCACTAACCCTTATTCGACACTTAACTTTAACTTGCCATTGTACAGGCATGTGTAAACCGGCTCTAATGAAGTGTAATTATTAGCTTACGTGTAGAGTCTGTTTAATGAAAGCGAACCTGCTAATAAGCAGCAAATTCAAAAAAATCTTCTGAGAACTGAGATCTGTAAGAAAGAATAAAATTAACAGAACACCATTTACAAGTACATTGTGAGCCCAACAGTACAGTCCGAGAGCTCTAAGAACGTTTGGATTTGGGTTAGGTTCACATTTGGTTCATAAACAACAAAATGCTGTTTGATCTGCATACAGTAAAGACATATTAATATGTTTATGACATCTTTTAACTAAATGTATATGAACGCTGACTTACCTAGTGTTTTCTGCCTATTTCATTTAATAAAATTTCGAATGATAAGAATTTCAACATGATACAGGTACAGACAATACACCTATACATATATAGGGACAGACAATGATTTAATTAATTTTAGTGTTTACCGGTCATAGAAGATATTACTTCTGAATACTTTGTCTGACTAAGTAAACCGTTTAACTCCAACTCTTTCAGCTTCTGCAGATTTTCCAAAACGGTTCGTTTTTGTACGGAGATGTCAAGCTTATCTGAAAAAAATCGATCGTTAAATTTCTTAATGGAAAATAACTTTTTCTCTGACAAACCTGGCCAAATTGCATATACCACAAACATATAGCTGCCAGCCAGACGTTCTTTATTAGAATTGAACTACTTAAGTAATTTGGGTGATGGTGTTTAAGCGAAGTTTAGAGTTATTTTAATGATCTTGTATTGTTTTACACGTAGGTAGTTGAGATTAGTAAATCATTTGGAAAAGAAAGCTACCTAAATACTGAACTAGTAGCGTGTAGGCTGCACCATCGCTTTTATCGTGGTAGCCGCCCGTCGCTATATTCGCCGGACGGCTGTTAATTAAGAAAGGGACGGGGATGTTGCCGTCGCACGACCCAAGCCCCCGCTGGCTTCGCCGCGCCGCACCCGCGCTGAGCGAACTTGGAGTCGTAGAATGGTTATGTCACACTATTTGCGCGCGCGGTTGATTGTTAGACACACCTTGTAAATAGTTAAAATAGTTAAAGAGTGTCATTAAAAACTAGTTATCTACATGTGTTTTGTATTACTGAACCCCAAGCCACATATTGGCACGTTGGGCACCAACGGCAGGGCGATATCACGACGGGTGGCTACCACGATTAAAGCGACGTGGCAGCCTACATGCTACAAACTTACATATGAAAAGTCACGTCCTCCGATTTTCGCTTACTGTGCCTGTTACAGCCGATCACACAACAATGCTCTATTTTATAAATAAAATACAACCACAACACTAGCTTACTATCATCAAACAAATCGTTGAAAACAAATAATCCTGTCTTTAATATGCTTCTATCACATACAATTCGAAATGACAGTGAAAAACCTGGCACAAACCCGTACCCGTTTGTTAACAGTAAAACAAAAACGAGCTGTGACAGAGACAAACATAAATATTCGTGTTATGGCAACCGGTGCGCGCTAGCCCTTAACCTTTGGTATGCCGCGACTGGCGTAGTGACGTTATTGCTGTGTGCCGCGAAATATCATCGGTTACGTAGTACTGCAACTCAAGTTTTTGATATCAAATATCTACAAAACTACAAAATGTACGTCTTATCAGATTTTTGTATTTAGAAGGTAATGTATTAAAGTTTTTATTATTGTTTAATTTAGTAATACATCATCAGTAGTATATTTACTGGAACTCATAATCTCCAATGATTCAAAACGTGGATCCGCGTTCCCGATATTTTGAACACATTCATAAGAGTATAGCAACGAAAATGAATGGTTTGTTTTGATTGGAAGATAACTTCACTCACTAAAAAATGTTCAAGCAAATTTCGACTTAATTGGTCTGTAAAAAGTGTAGAATAACGAAAAAAATCGCGTGGGGTCGTTTGAACGCTGATCCGCGTTCCGGCAGTATAACGGGATTCCGTAGATCCACGTTCTGGCATACCAAAGGTTAGTCTACGCCCATAATGTAATTATTATTGAATTCATTCACTCACTTACCACAGACTGTAAGGGTATGTCTCATCTCATCTCAAGTAGTCACTCACTCACTCACTCCACTCCCGATCGATCAAAATCAAACATAATAATGGCAGCTCTAAACTAATTTGCGATGAAATTGTTTTCCAAGTGATTTTATATGTAATCAGCCAGCAAGCAATATCGTAAACAATGGAGGCGGTTCCGAAGCTGCCGTTGATAAGTTTTGAACTTAAGACGAGCCCAGAGAACACACATTTTGGAGCTAAACTCAAGCAGGTCAGTGGGGTGGTATAATGTTCGTCGTGGTAAAGTGGAAAGTTTTCTTTGTTTTCATGGGTGTTTCGTTGCAGTACATAGCGGATGCATATCGGGAAGATCCTGAGAGCTACAGCAATGAGATACACCAGCTGGAGAGCCTACGCTCGGCCGCCGTAAGGCCTTCCAACGACCAGGCTGGCTTGAGCGCTATGTATAGATATTTTTGCCAACTGCGAGCCATACAAAGCAGATTTCCCATGGCTAAAGGGCAACCAGTCGCCGTTAATTTTATCTGGTAAGGACTGATTCTTTTTAGACATTAATACTAGATGATGCAAGCTCAATGATTCACTTTGTTTTCTTACACAATAACATTGCGAACAAATATTATTATAAGAGTTCTAGTTGAATACCAGAAATAAACTAAATGAACTGTATTTAAAACTGACCTGTAATTTTAATTTAGGAGAGATATTTATTCCAACATGAACTGTGCTGGTGCGGATATACGTTTTGAAATGGCATGCATTCTGCACAACATTGGTGCTTTACACACGGAGCTTGGTGCCTCAGAGCCCCGTACATCCCCTGAGAGCCTAAAGTTAGCTTGTACGCACTTTCAACTTGCGGCATGGGCATTCCAGTTTATAAGGGAACAGTATCCTCAGCCAGGATCAGGTGTGGATATTTGCTCAGAGGTCATGCTGCTGCTGCAAGAGATCTGCTTTGCCCAGGCTCAGGAGTGCATACTTGAGAAGAGTATACAGGATACTAGGAAACCCAGTGTGATCGGTAAGAAATGTCTAAATTGCAGAAACCCGTGTGAGGCTATATAAAATGAAATAAAATTTATTTGGCAAATTTATATGAGCCAATTAGGGCTTGATGATGATGGGAAGGGGATGCATGGCTCGAGCAGGCTTGCTATCACAGTAATAAAAGTAATGATACACAACACACTCAGTTAAAACATGTTGGTTTGTTTCCTCTTTGTCATAGTGTTGTGTGTTTAGCGGATGCTAATTAGGACTTACTATTTATTGCTCCTATATTAAAATGGCTTAGAAAATATTGGACTGGCAGAATATAAATTATTTGATTTGAATATTTGAGAGGCATAGTATTGTTTGTTTATTTACGTTTGTATCCATATGAAGAATTCTAATAAAAACAAAACAACACAGACCAATGATTAATTGATGAAAAAATAATAATTTTAGTTTCAATCTTGGTTGTATTTCCTGATATTTGTCTGATGATCTGGGGTCTACCAAAGCATCTTTTGGATTTCAGAGGTGCAATACTTTTTATTCTAGACAGTGTATTTGTATGTCCTTCTAGGGTCACCACATTTTTCTTCAGACAACAACCAGTCAGAGGAAAAATGTGACTGGCTCTTTTTTATAATGCAAACGATATTAATATTTTAGGTGCAGTGGCAACACAAGTTATGTTCTTTTACAAGAATGCCCTGGCACACTTGGGTCCGTCAGGTGGGGCAGACACTATTCACGAAATGACAGGCACCAGACTCTACAATTATTGGCACCGGTATCTTTCTTTTAAAAAGGCTTATGTTGGGTGCATTGTTAGCTTGTATCAAGGTAAGAATATATTTATTATACATATATATTAAAAATTGTCTGCAGATTACTTTATAAATTATAGCACTGAGGGTGTATTATATTATGGGGCTAAAAAAAGGCAAGAGTAGCAGTAAAATAGCTGTGTTCCTTTTACTTTCTAAATCTTGGTACCATTGTTCAGTTGAAGCCTCAGTTTTATCTTGTGATCAATTTAAAAGATTCACAATGTCATTAAAGTTTTGCTATACAAAATTATTATGTAATTTTTATTGACCTAATAAGTTTGGCATGGCTTGTGAACTGCAGACGAATTGATAGCCTTTGTTTTAACGCAGGAATGAATTCTGAAGAACAACAGAAAATGGGTGAGCGTGTTGCCTTTTACCAGCAAGCCGTAGACAAGCTTACCGAAGCACGAAAGTTAGCCAAACACATAGAACCGGTTAAAGTGACCCTAGAAGCCCTAACCTTTACTAATGATGTTGTGGAAGGGAAGCGGAAAGCAGCGAAGAATGAAAACGAATTTATTTACCATGAGGAGGTGCCGGAGAAGGATTTACTACTGGATATGAAGCCCGTTTCCTTGGTTAAAGCATTACCTATTGATTTTAATGATCCCGAGGTAAGCAGTCATGTTGTTTAAATATTACTAAATTGTCAATAAGTGTTAATATGTTTACTATCTTTAACACACCTTCGTTTTAAGCAAACATTTATTTTTATTTGCTAATTATTTGCCAAATACGTCTGAATTAATGGTCAAGGGTCCTTCCTTAGCAAATAACATTGCAACTATGGTTTAACTTAACAATGACTTAGTTTATAACTCTGTTGTGGTACAGAGTGTGTTTGTTTTATAAATATACCCAACTATCGAAGACTGAGTGTGATGTTTTTGACCTATATATGCATCTATATTCCTTTGTAGAGGCTGAATGGATATCGAGGTGTCGTTAGATTCGTCTTAACGACGCGACTTTCACTGGGCGCTTTAATTTAAAAAACATGCCGTGGCGAATTTAAAAGTATACAACATCTTGCCCTTACCCCAATCATCTGGGGTCGGCGTTTCGCCGTCACCTTAGTGTTCGCTCACACATTCATATATATATCTTTTTAGGCCTTTTTCTAACAATACAATTTAACAATTTAAAAATGCCATCTGGTTTTTTAATTTAAGCTTGCTTTTGTTTTACTTGTTGTTTGAATTTTCGCATGAGCGCCTATTTCGCCAGCTATAGCGATGGCTGACATGTAAATTTCGCTAATGGTATACCCAGGTATCTGGGCCCGACGTGTTCTCCCGGCTCATCCCCATGGGTGCCCACGAGGCTTCGTCCGTGTACTCTGAGGAGAAGGCGAAGCTACTCCGGCAGGTGGTCAGCCAAGTAGACGCCAAGAACGCTGAGCTCACGGAGTTCATGTCCTCGCTGCAGCTGGACCAGCTGGAAGTACTGGATGCTGACCAGAAGTAAGTCATAGTTGTAGAAGAAAGTACTCACTATATGGTACTGTTAACTCAGAAAAGGAAGTACGATGCCATGACCTGCAAGCTTCTAGGTGAAGATCTGGCTAATTCTATATATTTTATGCAGATTATATCTATCTTAATCGAGATATCTTATCGCCATCTTTGAAATTTGTACCATTGCCCATCAATAAATTTGCCAATCTGTGGTCTTCATCATCAGTTCCACATCACCGAATGATACTTTCTAAAGGCAAGTGCTGGATTTGTTACTAAAAATACCAAATCGCTGTGTGTATGCCTATAATATTTTAGGAGTTCCCTCAATTCTTCACGGATCCCCTCGTCAGATACTATTGCCTTGGGAGTATACACTAAAACAAAAACAACAAACAGAGTCGGTCCACAATTGATGGAGTAATCGCGTAACAAACTTACAAAAACATGGAGTCGAATTGAGAACATCCTCCTTTTTTTGAAATCGGTTAAAAATCAATTTTATTTTGTTGGGGAAGAGCGCTGCAGTCGTGCAGTCCGAGTACGGGTCTCGGAGCCTAGGCCAGAAATGCAGACGGACTTCTTAATGTTGAAATAAATTATTATTATTATATTTACTGCGCTAAGACTTGTTTTACCTCGTTCTGTTATATTACAGGAAAAGGTTATGTGGATTACTATCCACATATGCTCGTTGTTGTAACCAATTTCACATAATATTTTATGTATGGTTGAAACCTATGGAGCGCATTATTTACCTTTAGTTACTATTAAATAATATAAAAACCCTGGATATAATAATATGGTTTCTTTCAGAGCTGATATCCCAAGCGATTTTCATGAAACCTATAAATGAGTTGTAGGTAGTTCTGTAGCTCTGCCTACCCCTCTCTGGGAACGAAGGCGTGAGTTTATCCTACTAATATTATAAATGCGAAAGTTTGTGTATGTGTGTGTGTTTGTTACTTCTTCACGCTGCATCGGCTGGACGGATTTGGATGAAATTTGGAATGGAGATAGCTTATACCTTGGATTAACACATAGGCTAACTTTTCATCCTGGAAATTTTAAAAGTTCGCGAGGGAATAACTATAGTCGAAAAATACGCGGACGTATAGTTTGTAATTATAAGTAATATAATATTACATTTAGCATAAAACTTTACGTCAATTTGCTCCTCTAACTTCGTTAGTTAAATTACAAAAGGTAAATTAAATAACACGTAGTAAATTTATGCATGGAAAATAACTTCAAATAGTTAATGAAAGTACCTTCATATGAATTCATGTTGGCGTAATTTCTTTATTCAAAAATCCCGGGATTTTTACTAATAAATTAAAATTGAGTCCGCCTCCACACAACTGAACATCAACGCCGCCGCCAAAGTTTAGGTAAATATGTCTCCGAATTTCCGATCCTTAGTTATAGGTATGTTAGATTTACAGTAGGCCCGGATTGCCAAACCACCCACAAATAGGAGCTTCGCGGTACTACTGTCTAATTCATATCTTACTAATAATTGTTTTGCTAATGTGATGTTTTGCTATGATGATGGTTTTCGATTGTCATATTTGCGAATATGATGTTGATATCCAATGACGGAGGTTGTTTCGTCGGGCGTTAAAAAGAATACCTGCGAGCGTCTACCGCTATCATCTACGTAGGTATGAATGACGCCTCAAGTTAATTATATTATTCATGCAGTTATATTTCTAAGGTTTCGCTTGAGTTTGTTGAATGACGCAGTGTTGGATCCGTGACTCACGCGTTGTAAAATTTGCTTTGTTTTGGTGGAACGGTATCTGGCGCTACTAAAACGATCTTATCTGTGAATCAGTTCACAGACAGTTCTTTGATCCCTTTCGTTTTTTTTTGTATTGGGGCATGTATATCAAATTATTTGTCAATGGCTTGGAATATAATTGGTTTAGTGTTGGATTGTGCAGTTACAATTTTGTGGAACAGATAACATCCCTAATATCCTTATTATATTTATAGATTTATTAGGTGTTGCCTGCGACTCCGTCCGCGTAAAATCGTTTATCGCTATTCCCTAGGGAACTGTTCAAATTTCCGGAATAACAATTATCCTATATCTATCCCCTGGACGCAAGCTATCTCCTTATCAAATTTAATCGAAATCGGTTCAGTGGTTTAGTCGTGAAAGCGTAAAAAAACAAACAGATTGAATTACTTTCACATTTGTTATTAGTATTAATATGGATCTGCGAAATAATTGAATTAAACTTACTCCATATCTCAAGGGTAGCTGGAAGAGATCCCTTAAAGGGATAAGTTCGCCTTTATACATATTCCGACGCAAAGCGAGGGCGGGTAGCTAATGTATATGTTGCTCTTTAAACAATAGTAAAACAGTTTTAGTAAAATTGTTTATGTGCAAAAAAGAGTTTACATACATACAGGTCGATTCACAAGAGTTGGCACGAATGGATTGAACGACAGTAATGTCACCCATCATTGTGTGAGTGCCGTCCTTTGAACAGATGTTCGAATTACAAACCGAAAACCTGTGACTATTTTACACACTAGTATACTTTCATTCACTCATTCAAACCATTCGTGGCAGCTCTTGTGGATCGACCTGTACATACACACATATATTATTATGTTGAGTTTCTTCCGGCGCTTCTACTTTAGCAATGGTCACCTTTTGAGAAGCGCGAGTAGATTTTCATCTAGTTACTGAATAAGCATATTTTATCTTCTTATCTTTAATACATACATACATATCTTCACGCCTGTAATCCCAGAGTGGGGTAGGCAGAGCTACAGAATTACCTACAACTCTAAAAACTTGTTGATAATTATGTAACCACATTTTGTACAGTTAGGCTAAGATAAGGCTAAGATGTAACAGTACTACTAGCCTTTATTCTCTTAGTCGCCTCTTACGACATCCACGGGAGGACATGGAGTGGCACTATTCTAATCCGGTAACCACACCACGACAACACAAATCTAACAACAAGTAGTAGTAGTATCTATCTTTAATAAGTTCATTAAAAAATCTACGTTAACATTCTTCGTATATCGTAAGGCCCAGTGTCCTATAGGATGTACATAATCACGGCAATTTAATTTGAACTGTGTAGCAATAAGAATAAGGTTTATTTCCCTTTCTTCATATACTGAAAATGGCATTATCGAACAAACCTTATTGAACTTTATTGCCTTGGTGATTCAAAGTCTCACAAAAAGTCTCAAAAATCTCCATGTTTGTGGTATGGTGGGCCTTACGAGGATATTAAAATCAATATTTCTTGCACCAGAATACCTCAAGAGATAGTGGACAGATGTGCAGCGATGAACGCTAAACCGGAAGTGATACAGACCCTCTCAGATTCCATGAACAACCTGGCGGAAATCATCAGTGACGTCGAGGAGTCGCTCGCTGAGATCAAGGCACTGATTCAGGTAATCCAGGTTTTAATCAATGTACAACTATTTGGGGATAAGTTTCATACGTATACATTAAGTCACGCCTGTTTCCCAGAGGGGTAGGCAGAGACCACTTCTTTCCACTTGCTACGATCTTGACAAACTTTCGCTTCATCCACATTCATACATCGAATCTGCCCGTACCGGGATTTGTACCTACGAACGCTAGCTTCATAGGCTCGGTCACTACCAATTAGTCTACATTACCCTAGGCTAGGCTAGGCTAAGTTATACCGTTGTAGGGTCGTTTTCGTTTTCGTTTCGTTTGATTTCTTTGTGTAACGAAACTTGCCCATACAGTTTGTATGACTAACTTTCGTTACAACAAGGATGCGATCGTGATTTTATTTTCAATAAGCATTTAATTAATGTACAATATTTTTGAATAAGACTTGTATTCATATTTTGACCTAGGATTTTTTTTAGTATAATCGAAATTTCTTAAATAGATTCGTGTTGGTAGAGTCACTTTTAAGCACCATAAGGGCAAGTAAGGTCAAACCATATATATTCTCGGAGATATGTACTTGCTCTTTAGACGCACTTGCCTCACCTGATGTTATTAGTATATAGTCCTAACCTAAAATAAAATCGTTCGACCATTACCTATGATCGCGTCACTGACAAAATTAATAAGGAGCATAATGAACCTACGTGTCTTAATATTTAAGGTGCATCCAAAGTCACAATCGCAACGCAATATATAACTTTACAGGAAGAAACCTTAAAAGAAAAGGATTATCAAAAGGTAATGGGTCCCCGGCCCCCGTCTATAGTCCAAACCGAGCTCTCCCGCGAGTTCCACAAGTACCAGGAGGCGCACGCGCGGACCAACGAGTCCAACCAGGTGCTGCACAAGGCCATGACGCTCCACATCGCCAACCTGAGGCAGCTGGCGCAGCCGCTGGACCAGCTGCAGACCAGGATACCCACCATCGACAACATCGGTGAGGCTTGAGTCATCAATCATCAATATCTTTTTTTTTTTTTATGGCATAGCGAAGACAAACTAGCACACAGGCCACCTGATGGTAAGTGGAAACTGTGACCCATAGACATACGCATACACAAGATTGCAATGCAATCCCAAGACTGCAAATGCGTTGCCAACCCTGAGGACTAAGATGGAATGCCTCTATGCTAGTCATTTCACCGGCTGTCTTATCCCCAAACCGGAACACAACAATGCGAACACTGCTGTTTGGCGGTAGGTTAATGGATAAGATGGTGGTAGCGATCCGGACGGACCCTGCACAAGGTCCTACCACCCGCAATCATCATTAACAGGTGGTTTTCAGTGGTGCCACCATCTTATTCTTTAACTTACACTGGCTAGTGTTCGCATAAGAAAACCAGTGAATTTACTAGCATACAGGCATACTATTTTAGTCCTTGAGATGGCAAGGCTTTGTTGTCACATTTATTATAAGGTCGCCCGTGTGTTTTTTGCCTTCTCTTAACAGCAGTGCAGCCGGTTTTAGCACTACCAGCGCCCTGGGCGAGATTTCTACGGCACCCCTAATTTGCCAATTAAACCCATAAAAAAAAAGCAAGGGTTAGAATGAAATAACCAGTCGTAGGCGCCCCTTTATATATGGTGACCTGGGTGGTCGCCCATCCGCGCCCTACCCTAAAACCGCTACTGCTTAACAGCCGAGAAATGCCTCTGAAGAGATGATCCAGAGTTTTGGGGGAGACCTATATTTCCAGCAGAGGTAATCGGTCAAGCTTGCCTCTATAGGCTGAATTGCTCCGGATGATCAATCAATCAATTGATTTATTCATAAAACATAGATAACAATTATGTTTCAATCTAAAAGTGGGAAAGTGATACTCATATCACTATGTTTGGTCACTAGGCTTTCAAAATCACAAATTATGTCATTTGATCAAGTGCCTTAGTTTTTTGTGGAGCCTTCGTCTTTGTCTTTGTTTTTTCCTATACTATTCTTTAATCTGTTTCTTCCGAAAGAGATGTCGGGGTTACATTACATGTATAGCATGGCGGAGGCCTTTTCATGCAATGCTTGTGTCTTTATTTTCGTAATAATTCCCCAGAGGACCTGGATCGCACGTCGATGGGCGAGATGCGGCGCGTGGTGGGCAAGGCGCGCGAGATGCAGACGCAGCGGGACTCGCTCGTGGCCGAGCTGCGCGCCGCCGTGGCCGCCGACGACGTCACCTCGCGCCTGCTGGCGCGCGCCGCCGAGCCCCGGGACCAGCTGTTCGCCGCCGAGCTGGCCAAGCACGAGAAGCAGGTCAGACGTGTGTCTTCTAGGAGGTTTACAGGCTTGAGCTGGCCAGGAAAAACATTAATGTATGTAATAAAGGGTTCTCTATTGTATCGCCGAGAATTGTATTACCGGATTTCACTTCCCAACCAACGTTTTGGCGAATTTAATTTCGCCGAATCATCATATGGCAACTTGTTAAAATGATTAATTTCATTTCCCAACCTCTAGATTTCCAACTCAACGTTTGGTTTTTTTTTATATGGATATTTATTAAAATGTCTTTTTTCATATAGCCAAATGGTTCACTTGGGATAATATACATTTCGCGGTGTATTGTGTATGTAGTATTTTAAAAATGTCGGTGCTGTAGGGTCGCAGTTCTACCTAACACTCCTCGCTACGCTCGTCGTCGTACCTAACTAAGATTTTTTCGGCCTAGTGTAACATTTGCCATGTGAAAGATATTCTAAAAGTTTAAAGTCAATATGATATTCGTCTTCATAATAATTCGGCCAAATGAGAGGTTGGCATACAAAAATTTGCCAATAAGTAGTTGTCAAAGTGAACATTCGGCGAAATGTTGGTTGGCAAATTAAATTCAACCAAAAAAAATTCGGCGAAAAGACAGAACACCGTAATAAAGGCATGCAAAGCTCTTCATAGAAAGAGTTGACCAGAGCTGGACCAAAAAACTTTGGAAACTCAACAGAAGACAACTCCGATACGTTATCGGAGTGTTTACAGGGAACTTTGGGGTTAAACATCTCCTAGCAAAGATGGGCCTATATGACAACACAGATTGTAGAATGTGCGGCGAGGAGGTGGAAACAATGAAACACTTATTGTGTGAATGTGACGCCCTCGCCGGAGTAAGAATGAAAATCCTCGGTTGTGGCTACCCAGAACCGAACGATTTCAAAGCTCTGCCATTGCACTCCACTATCCGCTATTTGGAAGGGGTGGAGGCTGCATTGAATTAAGAGCTAAAAGAGTGGTAATTACACAAAAGATCCCATAGGGTCGAAGTGTACCCCACCAAGAAGATAAGATAAGATAATAACAAAAAAGATGTCGTTCGTATTGCTCGGTTCGACTTGGTTAGCAAAGCCAACGAGGACTGATATTATGAACAGTCGGCCAAGTACATGGTTGGCCCGCTGAGTTTGAATATAGATTGGTCGTCCTAAATCAATAAGGGCCCTGGGTTAACCGTTCACGTGTACCAGTATTCAACGTTGAATACTACAATATTTGAATATGAAACTCGAATAGTTCGGAATAAAATTGATATTGTTAAATATATCACATGACGTTCCACGGGTTAAACGATATTTTTATTTCTAGGGTGTTGTGACGTGTTAATATTGAAATCTTCCTTTGTATGTTTGCGTCAATGTATGATAAATAAAGTAGGAGCGTCCGTCGTGAATTGAAACATTGTGCCCGGGAGCTCGCTTCGGGTGCACCAGCGCCCGACTGACTAGGAGTCGAAGTGGTCGCCATGGCCGAAAACTGGCGGAAAGATCATCATCATCATCACAGTATTCCAATATATAATCTTGTTTGCTTCAGGTGAAAATAATCGAGATGAACTTGGCGGCGCAAGAGAAAATCATCAACAAGTTAACCTCGCTTTACGCCTCGTATGGGGAGTCGCGCCGTATGCTGGCCGACCTGCTGCGGAAAAGAGAGGGCATCATCAACGGTAAGTTTCGTCGATGGGAGCCAGCTGTTTCTCATATTTTTTTGCTCAATGTCATTCTTGGCATATTTTTTTATATCGCTGGAAATGTAATTGGGACCTTCAAGAGACGAGCATACTTTTCTAAAAGGGCGCGTCTAGTAAGTATTTAAAAAACAGAGCTAATAGTAGTTTATGAAATTGTTGCATAATGAGGGGTATTAAAACACGAGTGTGTGTGATTAAGAACCGAACCCCTAGGCGAGGATTTTAATAGTATCACGCAAGTGTTTTAATACCTAGTTATGTGCAGTTTCATACACTACTTTCTTCGCTCATACATTACAACAAAACGTATTCAATGAATTGCGCCAAAACCTAGCATATCACCGCGCATGCGTTAAAGCGGGCGCTGTCACAGACAAGTAAAAATTGGAATGAAAACTTTTTGTAATGCTGTAAAAATGACGCGATCCGCAGCGCAAGTGCGTTCCATTATAAAAAAAATATTGAAATGGAACCTCGTTGGTGACATTACATTATTGGATTAACTTGTATCGTAATGGTAAAAAAAAACATTATATTATAACATTATTTTGTTAGAGAAATAATGTTATAACGTGTTAAAAAAAAAAGTGTTTATAAAGTATGCCAATATAAATTCGTTTTGTTGTTTACGATATGATAGTAGATAAAACAGCACTTTTATATTTTAGAGACCAAGAGCTGGTCTAATAATGGACTATGAAAATGGCTACACGATCTCCAATGTACCTTAAATAGACCCACTGAGTGCTGACTCTTTCATGAGCTGATGATGTTGGTACAAAAACACTTGTCTCAAACTTACACATTGTTCTTGTGGTAATAATACGCATTTGTCCACAGCTCTCATAACGTCGTACGATACGTACACGGAACTCCTCGCGAAGTGCCAGAAGGGTCTGGAGTTCTACAAGAAGTTGGCTCACAACGTGGGGCAGCTGCTGACGCGCCTGCGCGCCACCTGCCACGTGCAGGCCGACGAGAGGGAGGCCCTGCTTGCCAAACACAACAAAAGTTGGTATCTTTATGTATCTCATTTACAAGGATCGGAAAAAGCCCACGTCATTTTGGAAACATATTAACAGCACTAGTGACCCGCCCGAAGCGAAGCGTTCGGTTTATATGAGTATGATATATAGCCTATAGCCTTCCTCGATAAATGGGCTATCTAACACTGAAATAATTTTTCAAATCGGACTATAAGTTCCTGAGATTTGCGCGTTCAAGCAAAGAAACATACAAACTCTTCAGCTTTATAATATTAGTATAGATAAGGAAGTCTCTGCTGTACGGAACAGGGTTATGCTTTCAAAATGACGTTCGTTTTTACGATCCTTGCTCATTTCTTGTAGGATGCTAGCGATCCGCCCTCACTTAGTTTCGCTTTCGCTTCGTGAATTTTCTGTAACACCCGTACATAATCCTTCTGTGTTGACTCAAACCGCATCCGTCCGTCCGTCCGACCGACTGCCCGTCGAGTGTCCTGACTTCTGGCCGAAAGGTGTCGTGTTCCGGCGGATTCAGGGCAACCTACCGGCACCGACCGTCACGCCAATTTTGGCAAAACAAGAGACCACGCTGTTCTGTCACCACGGTGTTAGTGTTAAGTCTTATATATTATGTATGTTAGTCTATAAGGTATTTGTAACTATGGGCCTCGTAGCTCGAAATAAAAATTTATTATTATTATTATTATCATCATTAAAATCCGTTAAAAATAAGAACAATTAGATCTAAAGAATCTTTTTCCAGCGACTCTGTCCGCGCAAAAGTAGTCAATCAATATTCTCATGGGAAATTATTTATTTTCTGGAGATCTCTGTACTAAATTTTATATTTATCCGTTGTGTTATCTATGTTACGTAAGAGGTTGAGTTAGTGCTTAGAGCTATCTCGTCACTTTCACTGTCTGGAATTTGGATATCCTTTTAGGAAGAGAGAGGACAATAGAGAGATCTCTCTCCAGGCGGGTCGTATGCCTGGGGACTTAAGTCCATTTGGATCAAGTTGGAAGTGGTATATATGTCAAACGACCGGAGAAACTTCGTTAGCGCGATGTAGAACCCTAGTTGCGCTCTCTGCGCTGGTGGCGCTGGCGAGTTGTTTGATACAAGCTGTCGCTAGATGTCGCTAGGTCGCCACAGCCTTGACAGTTTATAACAACCTCCCTCGCGATTGTTGTAGCCCCGTCGGCGTCGCCGGCGGCGTCCCCGGCGCGCACGAGCAGCGCGGCGCCGGCGCGCGAGGGCGCGGGGCTCAAGCTGAAGGACTACCTGCCCTATATGAAGAAACGGAACACGCAACGTAAGTACCTCTATATACAGGGTGGCCAATTTGGAGGTATACAACTTTTTTTTGCCGCCATTTTGTTTTGGCTGTAAATGGGTCATACACAGATTTAGGTTCCCGTCTTTCCTGTGGACATACCCGAAGTTAACGTGTTTCAGGCCTAATTTTCTGTTTGAACCCACATCCGCATAAACGGCGTCACGTCTACTTTATTCCTATCAAATAAAAACATAACTTATATGCACACGAGCCCTTAACTATTGACCACAGGAGAGACAACTTTTGTTTTTGTTATTGTGTATGACCCAAATATGAGAGTTGTTGCATGAAAATTACTTTGAGTAGATACGGCAAATTGGTTATAGATCGTTTTGCGACGGAACAACGTGTCACACGGCACGAGCCACAATAGAAACATTAAAAGAACGTTTCCCGGTCGATTAATTTCGAGAAATGGTGACATTGATTGGCCCCCAAGATCGCCTGATTTAACAGCCCCTGACTTTTTTCTGTGGGGCTATCTAAAGGAACGTGTCTATGCTAACAGGCCAATGAACCTTCAGCAATCAAAACAAAATATTCAAGACACAGTCACTGAGATAACGCAGGAAATGTGTGAAAATGTGATGAAAACGCAATAAAAAGGGTTCACATCTGCCATGCTGCTAGAGGTGGATATTTGTCTGATATTGTTTTCCATGTTTAACTGCCAGCCCTAAATACTACATTTAACAAGGAATACATAAAAAAATAAATATTTCATAGAATAAAATTACAAAACTAAAGTGTATACCTGTTATTTGGCCACCCGTTACAACATACATATACCCAGGGCTTGGGAACGGTTCCAAAGATACTGGTTAATTATTAATTTCTTCAGAAGAACTAATCGGTTTTTATCTGTTTTTAGCGGAGGTTGACTCGATGCCCCCCGACACGTACTACCCCGAGTCGATATACCCGACGTCCGTGCGGCCCGCGCCCGTCGGCTCGGAAGGTAAGCAGATTCTCTACTGCGATCGGCGACCGATAGCATTTCACGTCACTTTAACGTCAAACGTTATGACTAATATGGATAAGTCTTTGTTTGAGTATAATTATATTGTTAAAATGTCACTGAATTTGAAAATATTTCATAATGTCAATCGATTCCTTTTAACATTTAGGATCCATATAAATAAAGACAACGACCTTCCAACATCAACAGATGTGAGAGGTGCGTAGTAAACCAATATTTCATTGTTTACGACATGTTAAAACCTCGATGGTAAAACTGTATACATTTTTAATACATAAATTGTGCACGAAATTTAATTATAGTCATTTCCATGTTATACTTTCGTCGAAAAATTGCTACCGGTGGCCGATCATTACTTATATGTATTATACGTGACGTCTTCCCGTGGAAGTCCTAAGAGGCGAAGGGTATAAAGGTTTGTAGTTTTGTTTGTGCAAAATGTGGTTACAGAATTAACAAGTTTTTAAAGTTCGTAATTCTGTAACTCTGTCTACCCCACTCTGGGAATGAGAAGTGAAGGTACGTATGAAACAATCAATTGATAACCCTATGATCATTGAAGAGTTAGTGTCTATTATTGGTACTTTGTTTTATATAAAAATTATACAGATGGGTCCTTTCGGAAACACTTCGACTTTCCAGGATCTTTTGTGCAATTCCCCTTCTTACGCTCTCAGCTGTTCAAATGTGCAGGTTTCTTCACGATGGTTTCCTTCACCGTAAGAGTATCGAGTTAGGGAGCGACCACACCAGAGCTTAACGGTGCGTAAATTACGGACCGTCAAAATTTACGCCAAGTAATTACTATGACCCCATCCTTTTGTTTACACAACGTCACCGTATCGAACGAACGACACCTTACGATCACTAGTGGACACTAGGCCACCGACGCTGATAAAATTAATGTATTGGTAAATTTCATTTTCTTGAATCCATTTGATGAGTTTTGCAACGTGGCCCTATGAACGAGTGTCCCTTTATGGTCGGAACTTTTATATTCAAACCTTATTGATTAGCAGTCCGGTAGAAAATTACGAAAAAAGGCCATGACAACTTAACTACTATGAATCAGATTCCTTGTACATCAAATCAAAACTAAGTACACTGTATATATTATCAAACAATCCACAGAATACATGCCTTTTGTTTGTTGCAGCAGACCCAGCCCAAATGCAACTCCCGGACGGCATAGTGATGCCGCAAACATCCACCATGCCAAGCGGCAACCCGTACGCTCGCTACGCCTACGGCAACAGCGAAATCGACGCTTATTCCTTAGGCTCCAACCAATCCTACACGAATACTAGAAGCTTCGAGAAAATCGAGGAGAATCCATACGGGTACACTACCTACACTCCCACCCAGTACTCCCAGCAAATGCCCAACCCTCAGACCTACGCGAACCCTTACTACTCCGCAACGCAAGACAACGCCACCGCCGTCACAGATTCGCAAAGCTCCAATCCGTACAACATGCAAAACAACCAAGCCAATGCTGCCAACTTGAGTAACGTCGGCACCAGCATGCCCGGCGTCTCTTACATGCCCCAAAACGTTCCCTCCTCCAGTCACTCCAATATGACCCATCCTATACATTACAACTACGATATCTATGGACACGGGCAAATCACGCCTATCCCTGAAGTCTCCTCATCAGTCTCCGGGTACTCGACGAATCCCACAGATTTGGCCGCAAACTTCGCTCAGATGCAAGTGACGCCTAAGGACGGGTACCAACCCGGGGCCTACCCTGATTATTCCAAGACTTATTATAGTGCCAATTATCCCCAAGCGGCCACTCCTAACATGGCGACGTATAGCAACGCTGAACAAGACTCAAACACTGTCACAGTACATTCAGCGCCGTCGCATTATAATATGGGTCACTACCCGTACAACAACGAAGCCGGGGGCGCGCAACCACCTCGAGCGGCCACCAGCGTGGCTAACGCGCCTACCTCGGACCAATACAGCTACGCGTCCTCCCAGGGCTTCACGATCTACACTAACACCGACGCTATACCCTACTCCTCAACCGCTGTATCCAACGAAGCGGCCTTCGTGCCGCAAGACCAGAACTCGGCTCTCTCTCCGATGGACGCGTATGACCAGCCGATCAAATCGCACGTCACCGGAGAAGCCCTAAACTACCCCGGCTACCAGGGCTACGAGCACCCATCCTACTCCCAGTCGCAGCCCAACCCTCCCGCAGCAGAGGCTGTCCCGTCAACCACCTCGTACTACCAGGGCCCTCCAAACGTTAATTTCGCGCATGTCTATCAAAATCATCCGGGTTATAACTATAACGCGGCGACCGGTACCTACGATTACAATTATGGGTCGCAAAACACTTACATGTACGAGAATCAAACGAATGTTGAACCCCAGCCGGCGACCAAAGATCCTAATTGGATCCCGCCAACGGTTTACACGAGTGCAGGGGCGTGCGAGACCGTGCAGTCTCCTTCGGAAACACCCCAAGCGCCTCCACAGTCAAATGATAATCAGACGTATTACAACTCGCCATACGGTTATATCACGAATACTAACCAGTCGAATCAAGCAGTCCCTAATTCTGAAGTCGCGCCGACGAATTATGGCGCTGATGTAAATCAGTCGACTTACATGCAGTCAGGGCAGCCGGAGTGCAATACAGTCACCTATAGCAATAATCAAGGTAAGCATTAGTGTCACGTATATTTTGTAAAAATGTCAATGTTATAGATTTGTACATTGAACAGGAAATGCAGGATTCGAACCTAGATCTCTTGCCAAATCGATGCTATATCGGTATAATAGCAATATCACATAGCAACAACAAGCGTGTTAAAAAATATTCGCTTTGTATAAAATTAAGTTTTGTAATAATCAACAAATGTAAATATTTTAACCTTGCAATCAATAAACTACTTTATACTCGAATTATCTTTTATTTTAAACGACGTCAAATTTCAGTAATGACACCAAAAGAAGAAATTCAGGAACCCACTTTTGAGCCAAAATGTGAGCCAGTGATGCCGAGCTCTCCAGTCCACGAACCGAACACCCAGGAAGTGCCAAAGCATGCTGTAGCAGAGAGTCCGGAACAGACGCTAGAGCCGACGGTCTTCGATTTATTATCAGACATAGATTTTACCGTCGTACAGAAGCCTTTGATGCCTGATATAAAAGTACCTCAGATATCAGAGAGTGCTATAAAGAAGCCTTTACCAATGCCCAAAGCTGAGCCAGTAGTGAAACCGGTGCCCAAGGAGCAGGTGATCAGTAGACCGGCGAAGAGGGACCTGTTCTCCGACCCCAGTCTGTTGAACAGTTTCACGCAAGAGGTGAAGAATTTGCAGAGTTTAGTCGACTCGCTGATGAACAAAACACCTAGTGGATTGACGCTTTTGGATGCTAAATGGAAGACATACCAAGATTTACAGGTGGGTACCAATGTTTTCTTACTTACTCTAAACTTTTTATTTTAAATGTGAAAAAGGAGGCAGACGATGATAAGAGGATATCCATCTCAAGACACGTTAGAGGTGACATTTATCAGAGATATTATGCCATTGAAATTTGGCATTTCTTATTCATTCAGAAGTGGGATACACAGTTTTTTATCTCTGAAACTTCTAAATTATGTCCCCTAACTAAAGTATTTATAGTACGCGTGCGAGTTCATGTCCATTCTTCAGGATGCGGTAGTCCTGCACTAGATTACCTCTTAGTCACCGCAGAGAGTCGAGGTATTTTAAGGTTTCCGTACCCAAACGATGCCCAACGGCACTCTATTTGTAATACTTCGTTGTTCGTCCGTCCGTTTCTCCTAACTTTAATCCTTATCTTTTAAACTGTTATGGATGATAGCCTGTTGATCTAAGTAATTCCTAAAATAACAAATAAAACGGCTAAGTATGACTCGGGCGGTACGGAACCGTCAGTGCGCGTGTCCGACTTGTACTTGACCACTCGCCGCTATATAGCTGTCCAGTTACGTCTTATCTCTTGTCCTTCAGAGTAAGGAGAACATGACGAGGACGAAGTCAATCGCCATGCAATATTGCGACGGCAACATCGTCACGGCCGTGGCCCCCTACGACGACTCAAGACTGCTGCTCAAGAGCGACCCGGACGCGTATATCAACGCGTCTTATTATAAGGTATTTAGATCACATAGGTACATAAAGTCAAGGGTACAGTCACGAGATTTAATATGGTACTCACCATAGGTCCAAAGTCAATCTGAAATTCTACAACAATAAGGTTGAGTTTTCTCAAAGTTACAAATGACTTGACGTCTCTAATTACATTGACGACTTTAAGCATATTTTTCTTGAGATGGATCCTAAATTAACGCTCATGACCGTACCTATACTTACCCTATAGTACCTACCTACAGTGGTGTTCTAATAATTAGAGACATATTTTTTTTTCCCATACAATTGCCTACAAATATGTCAACTACCGCTTACACTTAACTTACACATCAATTACACTTATCGTAAACTAGCTGTTGCCCGCGAATCCGTCCGCGCAGTAAAATAAACCATAGCCTATGTTCATCAGGTTTAATGTAGAATTCTAATGGTGAAAGAGTTTTTCAAATCGGTCAAAATTTAGAAACAGATGCAATTCCTTCTTCGAAATCCACGTCAGTACACACAGCAGTACAGAACATTTCATTTGGTTTGTGATAGTGATATGAGTAGATAATCATTAATTTCTCAACATTCTCTGGGAGTAGACAGTTTCTGAAGTGTCTATTATTTTCCATGAGTTACAGTCACTTCATTCAAAGTTTTACCTCTTAGTTACCCGACGGGTTATTTTATAATTGATATGAAAAAGTAGGAGTTAAGATTTAGATGTAATAACATGTATAAAACAACTGTCGCGAATGATTGTAAAGTAATGTAAATATAATAATACTCGATATCGATAAAAAATATTTCTACCACTAGCTAGATTGCGACAGTCTTTTGTTTTGCTGCGATAAATCCGGGCTCTGATCATCAGCGACAATCAATAGAGTTGATGCAGTGGAAGTTTCTTTGTGTTGCCTCACAAAGAAACTTCTACAACTAGAACAACACAACAGATTCCTGTTGCACGGTTACTAACGTAGGCACAGTGTAATAAAGAGTACTACCGTACAGTATGGCCACTCCCTGCCTCCCGTTGAAAGTGCCGCCCATCCGCTCTCAGTTACCGCACAGTTACCGGCTGGCAAGGACGCGACAAGCATGAAATTTTATTTTCCTTTGACTAACCCTTTATTTAGTATGACGGTGAAAGAATAGGAGGAGGACCTTCATCCTCGTTGTCAGGGTTCGATGGTACGGTGTCCATGGTTCAATAAAGAATAACCTTTTAGTAATTGGTTGTTTATTTTACAAACACTCACTCAGTAACTCACAACTATTATTTAATTAGAATAAATCGAATATTATATTAACAGTCGGTGGACGAACCGACAGAATCGTTGGAAAGGCGCTCTCAACTCAACGGTCGGAAATCGAATAATGCTCCCGCCAACGAGCCCGTCCTCGTGCAGCGCAACCGGTAGTTACGTCACACGGCGTTCGCCGCCAACTGAAATCAACTTCGTACTACAATAGTCAAAACAACATCTTCTATCGCTTAACTATCGTTATCCACGACACGGCCAGACTGAAATATCAAGCGTCCTCGCATGCATCTGAAAGCACCAAACACACATGTATGATTAGCTGTACATTTATAGCTCGGCCTACCTGATTACAACAGGACTTAGGAAAATGTCTCATCGCAAGATACTTTTTCGATCGAACTAGGATAATTTTATTAACAACACAAAAGCTCGCATCATGATTTTCTAACTTTGTGTCATTAGTGGACACTGCCACTCGGGGCTTCACCACACCACGTGATTAACCCAATCAACATCACACAATGGAATCAACAAGATTCCCGGGCCACTCCAAGTCAGCCATATCTCAATCAATAGTCTCATAGAGACCCTGGCCCCCGCCGTATCACTGCCGCGCATTGCGCTCTGAACGACCATAAGGTCGCAGTTACAACTACGACACGTGAATACGGTGCAGCCAAACAAATCAAGATGCTTGCTCAACTATACCACTTGTACTAGCTTGGGGATCTACAATCTCCTCGTTATCACTTACACATTCTAACTCTGGGGGAACTTGACATGTAGGCATTTTCCTGATACGGTCATGAGCATACTTGTATGTTCTATTTCCGGTTAAACCTTTTAAAATATATCGGTCACCATCTAACAACTCTATGATTTTGAATGGACCTTTGAATTTAGGATCTAATTTCGTCTGGTTTCTTTCTTCGCTCTTTATGAGAACAAGATCTCCTATGGCAAATAGCACTACCTTGGCTTTATTTTTATCAAATCGGCTTTTGTCATAAACAGCGCATTTTGCTATGTTCTGCACCGCTTGTTCTCTAATCTCCGTTAAGTCAACCTCGGATTCAGCATCATCCACTGTCATAAGGCTAAGAGGTCTGGCTACTTTGCCAATTAGAAGCTCTAACGGGCTGGCTTTGGTCACTCGATTAACCGTACAATTAATAGCTAACTGAACGTCTTCCAACGCATCCTGCCACGATCTGTCAGACGTTTCCACCGAGGTCAACATGCTCTTAAGAGTTCCCATCACTCTTTCTACTTGTCCGTTCGCGCGACTAGAACCAGTAGCGATCAAGTGTAACGCGATACCGTGAGAATCACAAAACTGTTTAAAGTCTCGACTTGTGAACGAGCGTCCCTGATCCGCAATGACACGACAGGGTTTGCCAAAAAGCGAGATGGCGAATTTCATTGCTTTAATTGCATTAAAGGAATCTAACCGCAAAGTGTGATGCAGTAAAACGAATTTTGTAAAAGCGTCAATCAAAACTATCACATATTCCCTAACATCACTCTTTCCACTAAGTTTTCCCGAAATATCCACATGTACGGTGTGCCACGGGACACTTACTTTAGTTATGGGATGTAACTCGGCAGCAACTTTCCCCGAAGAGGACTTAGAAATTTTGCAAGTCATACAATTGTCGATAAATTTACGAACATATTTGGCCATGTGAGGAAACCAGTAATTTTCGTAAATCTTTTCGAGCGTCTTTTCAGTGCCTAAATGCATGATGGCCTCGTGCACATGATTAACGACCGACCAACGGAAAGCTCGTGGAACGAGTGGCAAGCAGCGTGAACGATTGTTTCTCTGAACCTTACGATAGAGAAGACCGGACCGTAGCTCGTACGTTTTGGCGACGTCGGGAGAAAGTTTATCATTTTTTAGCCCGGTTATAATAGACTGGACTTCTGAGTCACGTGACTGTTCAGCAAGAAGCCAATTTTCTGACAACGTAGCCAAATCAACACGTTTTTGTTCGACATTGTGGATTGTCTCGGAAGATGGTTTTGGGATCAGATTACGCGACAAAAAGTCTACATGACTCATTCGCCTACCTTCGCGATAAACGATGTCAAAATCGAAGGCCTGCAGGTAAGCCCACCAACGGTGAACTCTTGGAGTGAGATCTCGTTTCTTTCTCGAGGCTTGAAGCGAGTTACAGTCAGTGACGACGGTAAACCTATAACCTTGCAGGTAATGCCTGAAGTGCTTCACAGCGTTCACCACCGCCAAAGTTTCCAACTCATAAGAGTGGTATCGGGACTCGGCGGCGGCAGTTCGCTTACTGAAGTACTCCACCACATGCAACCTACCATCGACCTTTTGAAAAAGTATCGCGCCATAACCGTCCGCGCTCGCGTCTGTGTGCAATTCAATTGGATAGTCCGGGTTAAAAATCATAAGGACAGGTTTGCTAGTTATAACGGAAATAATTTTTTGTCTGATTTCCTCGTGTTCAGCTTTCCAATCGAATTGTTTACAGGTCGTCAATTTAAATAGAGGGGCCATAATTTGGGAAAAATTTGCTACAAATTTGCGAAAATAGGACGCGAGACCGTTAAATTGTCTCAATTGGTGCACATTCTCTGGAGGGGGTAATTTAGTCAAAGCCTCAATTTTTCTTGGATTTGGTCTTACTTCGCCCGCAGTAATCTCAAATCCCAGAAATTCAACACGTCGTTTTAAGAAAGAGCATTTCGAGACATTTAAAGAAAATCCGGCTTTTGTTAGCGCTGTCAAAACGTCACGCAAACGATCTAATCCCTCCTGCTCATCACGCGACGGAATAAGGATATCGTCCATGTACAGGACAGCATAGTCATGTGCCAGCTCACCTAACGCATTCGAGACGGCTCGTTGAAAAACACTAGGAGCGTTACGTAACCCGAAGGGCATGGTGACATACTCAAATTGTCCGTTAGGCGTTACAAATGCGGTACGCTCAATACTTTCATCGCTAACCGGGATTTGATTAAAACCACTAGCACAGTCCAAACAAGTGTAATACTGCGCGCCCGATAACCTAGCAATTTGGTCAGCTATTAGCGGCAGAGGAAAGCGATCGGGTACCGTGTTGCTATTTAACTCTATAATCTACGCACATGCGGTCGCTTCCGTCTCGTTTTTTTACCAAAATAATCGGACTCGCGAATGGAGAGTTACTTGGCCGTACTATTCCCGCGCGCGTTAGCTCACTAATTTTATCGCGCACAACTTGCCTTTCGTCTGGGCTGAGCCTATAGGGACGACGCTGCACTGTGCGATTCGAATCAATCAAACGGATCTCTAATTTGCCTGTTGTGACGCGTGTTTTAGGTAACCCGTCAGTAAACGAATCCTTAAAATCATCTAACAGCGAAATCAAACTTTGTTTGTTCAATTCAGATACGTCTGTGTCAACATTGTTAAAATCAAAAGAGGGTAATTCGCAGAAATCAACTTGTTTAGTTTTCACCACATGTAGGGTAGATTCCGATAGATTCACAGTAAAACCTAGGGATAATATATCGCGACCTATCATGACGTCATATTTTAAACAATTGTCGGGTAGAACAAAAAATAAAATTGACATCTTGTTTCCATCAATCAAAACATCACTACGAATTTGTTCAGTGCTACAAACAATCGAGTTACCAATGCCAGTAATCTGTACAGTAGTTTGCGCGCGAGTGCCAGAAAACATGGGTGCTACACTCTGCTTGATTAGAGAACATTCGGCGCCAGAATCAAAACAAAATGAATACGACTCACCGTTTTGAGTTAGATGTCCAGACACACCCCGAATCTCGCAAGTGTCAATGCGTCGCTGCTGCTGTGGTGCCGCGACAGCCCCGGTTCTGCCGCCGGAACTGGGTTTCGAGCAGTGTGACGCGATGTGCCCCTTTTCCCCGCAGCGGAAGCAGATAACAGGTTTCTTCGTCTCCGTGTTTGTGTTGCTGATGTTTGGCTTCGTTCCTGCAAATGCAGCCGTTGGCCTAGCGTTTGACAGTCTTCGGAGGCGACAGTCAATTGCTTTGTGGCCAAGCTTTCCGCAGTAGTGACACGTTACTGAAGCAGGCGTATGAAACTTGAAGCGTTTGGAATCCGGTGCATTGTCCTTCTCAGATTGCTTACGCTTCATGCTTGAAAAGGATTTCAACTCTTGCAGAAGTTTACTGCGTGTCTTTAGTTCCATGGTGTGAGCAAGGCGATGCACACGTGTGTCGAATTGAGACGTGTGAGCAAGCACGTATGACAAGGCGATTTCTTCAGCGCTCATATCCTTCCACCTTATCATTACCGAAGACATAAGGCGACTTGCATAGGCTGCAAGGCACTCTCCATCTCTTGGACGTCCATTGTTGATGCTAATCAACGTAGCTGCGGCAGTTTCCGTGCAAGCGTATCGTGCAACAAACAGGTCTTTGAAATAAGGCCACGTGATGCCTTCATGTGAAACTTGTGACAGCCAAGACGATGCGCCGCCTCGTAGTGCCTTGCTGAGTGCGATGATTAAGGCTCCGCCTTCAAGTGGTTGTTCCTTTAGACAAATATCGACGGTCGAACACCAAGCACGTGCGTCAGCGTCGGCGACATCAGGGTTGAACTCGGGTAATGTCAGTTTTGGAGCAGATGGCGCACGAACAGTTTCTATTAGTTGCATCATAGTGCGGCTTTGAAGTTCAAACATGGCACGCCAGTAGTCATCTTTGTTGGTTGCGGTGGCCGAATCTTGATTAACTTGAGTGCATCCCACTTCTGATGACGGTGAAAGAATAGGAGGAGGACCTTCATCCTCGTTGTCAGGGTTCGATGGTACGGTGTCCATGGTTCAATAAAGAATAACCTTTTAGTAATTGGTTGTTTATTTTACAAACACTCACTCAGTAACTCACAACTATTATTTAATTAGAATAAATCGAATATTATATTAACAGTCGGTGGACGAACCGACAGAATCGTTGGAAAGGCGCTCTCAACTCAACGGTCGGAAATCGAATAATGCTCCCGCCAACGAGCCCGTCCTCGTGCAGCGCAACCGGTAGTTACGTCACACGGCGTTCGCCGCCAACTGAAATCAACTTCGTACTACAATAGTCAAAACAACATCTTCTATCGCTTAACTATCGTTATCCACGACAAGTATATGAGGCTATTGGAAAAAAATCTATTTTCTGTTGGCTATACAACTCATAATATACCTTTCTGTTATTAAAACTGATTCATTTTACTTTCTAGCTACTATTATAATAAGGGAAAGTTAAAGTCAAACCACAGGTTAATTTTGGCCACTTTATTAGTCTTTTAATTTTCTAAGCAACGGGAATATGAGAAAGCCTATAATAAACGAATTCGTCTTTTCCTCACGTACTCGCAAACTTTCACATTTATAATAATATTAGGATAATTACTAACTAGGTAAATAATGCTATTTATTAAAAATAAGATAGTTTAATATAACCGAAGCTGCCAGCTCTATGATTCCCGGTGATTTCCATCAGTGTTATTGTCCACAGCAATTGGCCCCCTGGTGCATTCCGTTGATAATATCCTCCATTCCAGAGGAGCATGAACATGGTATTTTCTGGAAGGCGGTGCTAGAGAACAAGATCTCTTGTGTCGTTTGTTTGCAAAGTGAAATCGAGGTAAGTCCCTGATATTATAATTGTTCATTAGGTTTTCTCCTAGAAGTATATTTTCTGATAATTAACTCTATCACTGTCGTCCTGGCTTACGGGATAGAATCACAACTATAAAAAGTTGATCAACCCATCTGTTCGTTTCAGATGCAAGGCAAAACCCATTGGCCGACGGCGATGGGCCAGGCACTGGAGCTCCCTGGGGGCACGAAGGTGGTGCTTGAGGAGGTCGTGTGCACCGTGCACTGGACCGAGAGGAAGCTGGCCATCGCGCTCGGCAGCACAAGGCACCGGGCCAGCCACTTCCAAATCAACGTGTTCCCCGCCAAGTAAGGGTATTTTTATAACATCAAGAAGGCCTAATAATTACGAATGTGCTATTGTCGAAAAAAAATTAATACGTTTTCTGTAAGAATCTAGGTCTTTTCTCACATGTCACTTGTTAGTAAGAGGGCTGGTCGGCCCGTGGACATTTGCTATCTCTAACTTGTATTCTTAAAATTTGAACTAACACTAACATCTTCAGCGTTTTTCAACCTTGAAAACTTAACTTGAAGCTTAATTATGTGCTACTATCAAAACTGTGTTACGGTGTTTTTAAATTTGAATCAATAATATATTGAATATCATCACATTACAATTCATTTAGTTCGTAACCGGTAACCAATTATGATTTTAAATCTAATAAACATGTAAAAAAACTAATAATGATATGGGTTATAATACATTTACATTAAATTTGAAATAAAAACATTTATCCATGAGTAATTTTGTCAATATGCGCTTGGAAAGGGTTCCTGTAGACTTCATACTTTCTGCTGAGTGGTTATAAATTTCTATACACATGTTGTACCCATTCCTACCATATATCGCCTTGTTACAAGTTTGTACGTTAGACACATAATTATTTTCCTCCTTGACCTTGACTCTCACTGCATTTTTTGAAACAGAGTTAGAGTGGGAATTAACAAAAATACATAATATGCTTCTAATGTACAAACGTGGTAATGGTAGAATGTGCAGCTTTTTGAACAGTCCCCACTGTTCAAAAAGCTGCACATTCTACCATTACCACGTACACATGTTGTAAATTTCTATACACATGTTGTACCCATTCCTACCATATATCGCCTTGTTACAAGTTTGTACGTTAGACACATAATTATTTTCCTCCTTGACCTTGACTCTCACTGCATTTTTTGAAACAGAGTTAGAGTGGGAATTAACAAAAATACATAATATGCTTCTAATGTACAAACGTGGTAATGGTAGAATGTGCAGCTTTTTGAACAGTGGGGTACAGCAATCCTATCACTAAACCTTGCACTACATATCAACATGACACACTTTTTTGGAATTTTAAAACTTATTTCAGCGGTTGTACTTCCACAACTAAGTAAGTAAGCTTGTACGATGTCCTTTCCATGTTTCACTTACTAGCCTTAAAAGGTTATTTATTAAAATGTAAATTGTTTTACTATCCTATTTGTATATATTGTTTACCTGTATCTTATTGTCATCTTTAGTTATTATTCACTTCATTTCTATTGTGATAGTTTCAACTTGCGCATTATTTATTATGTATATTCATTAAACCTCCCGGTCTTTTTGATACTTACATTGTTTAGTACAAAGTACTGCTATATCGCATTCGGATATGACTATGTATTCTAAACAAATAACATTATAAAAAAAAACGGTAACGATGGACATCAGCAACGTCAAGATGTAAGGAGGCGGCCGCACGCTCTAGAGCTGTCTGGAAGAAAGTAGGTAAAGCTTGATGAGGTAAGCTAGCTGTACTCCCCGCGCCTGCCGCCTGCTGGCCTGGGGGGTATATCTGACGGACCTTGTCAGGCGATCGCATCCGGATCACGCGGCACAGGGCCAACCACTTCCAGATATATGTTCTAAATAAATAAAATTGTAAAATAAAAAATATTTCGGTAACGATGGACATCAGCAACGTCAAGATGTAAGGAGGCGGGCGCAGGCTCTAGAGCTACCTGGAAGCAAGAAGGTAAACCTGGATGAGGTAAGCCAGCTGTGCTTTCCGCGCGATGTTCCTCTTGGCGTGGGGGGTATATCTGACGGACCTTGTCAGGCGATCGCGTCCGGATCACGCGGCACAGGGCCAGCCACTTCCAGATCACCCGGTTTCCCGCCAAATAAAGGTTTTTATGGAGGAGGTTAACGAACACCAAGAAAGGCGTAATAATTAAAACACGCACATCTTGGCAATCTCTTTTATTTATTTTTAATCTTCTCTCCTGCTCTGACACATAGTTAATTCTATTCCCTGTCTCGCTTAATTTCTAATGTCCTACTCTTTCACATTGTTTCTTATGATTAAGCTATCTCTTTTGCCCTTACATAGAGATGTTCTGTTCCCTAAGAGATATCTAGGGTTGTAACTCCAAGAAGATATCAATTAAACAATAGTAGATGTAGTGCCAGCGATACACCCCGAAATTTTGTAAAAAACTGCAAATGGTGATAAAAGCATGAAAATCGGAACGATTGATCTATAGGCCATATGAATCAATATGAAGCGTAGCAAGAGAAACAAAAAAAACAAAAGGAGAGGAGTTATGACGTCATCTTTTTTTTATAACTATGGAAAAAAACTTGTTCCGAAACCTATCGTATGCGGTATCTAATAAAAGGGTTTATTAAGCCGATTTTATGAATACATTACGTCATTATATTTCAGTCACTTGCTTTGAATTAAAATTAAAATCAGTTTCAAAACTTACCAAGTTTGGGCTCCTCGAGATATGATACGGTTGAATCATTATTTAATGTTTAATGTTTAATGTTTATTTGGGCACAAACGGTACAAGTAAAGAAAAAATATAACAGAAAAAACTTACATAACACATTGACCACTGAAGTTGCCACAATTAACAAAAAAAAAAGTACCTACAATAGTATGTAAGAGCCTCATATGCAACCCCAAGAAAGCAATTTTAATAGTACATTACTTAACAAGGGCTGTAAAAGAAAGAAAGCCCGAAATCGCAGGTATTTGAGACCCGAGCCGTAGGCGAGGGTTGTAAATATGCGATAGAGGGCTTTCTTTTTTACTGCCCGTGATGAGTACACAATTTTACGTCTTCACCTGGCCACAATGCGAGTTTTACCGTGCGCGCAGCGTGCGATAAAACTCACATTATGGCCAGGTGTTACGTAATAGTACATTACTTAACAAGGGCTGTAAAAGAAAGAAAGCCCGAAATCGCAGGTATTTGAGACCCGAGCCGTAGGCGAGGGTTGTAAATATGCGATAGAGGGCTTTCTTTTTTACTGCCCGTGATGAGTACAAAATTTTACGTCTTCACCTGGCTACAATGCGAGTTTTACCGTGCGCGCAGCGTGCGATAAAACTCACATTATGGCCAGGTGTTACGTAAAAATATTTACATTTAGTAGTTTTTTATTATTTCTTAATATTACAAAATCACAATTACTTGTAACATACTATCGTTACGATTTTCATGTTTTTAACATTTGCAGCTGTTTTTGGCGTATCGCTAGCACTAATACACGCCTCATCGAAATCAGTATTATAAATATTTTAATTGACTTGTTAAATATATATTGTATTTACTACGAGTATTTACCAATAAATTCTGTATTCTGTATTTAGTGGCGTGCACCGAGCACAGGAAACTGGTCCTCTCTCTGCAGTGCTCAGTGTACGCTACTGGGCTATCGATTTTATAGTACTTGTTTGTTTATCTCTTTTCTTCATTCTTTTGTAATAATTATGTAAATGGATTCTTATGCTATGAAGGCTCGTGAGACACGAGTGACGAAGTTTAAATGTGTAGGCGTTATGTTATAACAGTATGACCCATTTCTAATTAAAAGACTGCTTGAACGTGTAGCCGTGCGATTACTGTTGAATTAAACTGTTATGATGTGTGTTATGATTAGGTTAGGCTACAAGTAGAAGTTAATAATAAAGTGTCTAGCAGGTAAAGCTAATAAGAGTGGCCCCCACGGCCAGAGATTTCATTTATTTTAGGTGGATAAGTGGCAGGACATAAGAACACTGTATGCGTAATACCAGCTTTCGACCTTCTTTTATCTTAGATTTTGTACGTTTATATTAATTAATTGTGAAGATGAAAACAAAACACCGGCTAACACTATGCAATCTTTTTAATTCTCTACCACAGATCTACATATTACATGTCACGTCAAAACAAGATGAAAGTAAATTTAGGCACAGACAACGAGTGGTGCCCTCTGCAGGTCATTAATACGGTTTCTCCTTCAACATACTCCCCCCAAAAGGGCAGGACTGTCCTTTTTCACATCGGGTAAGGGGCAGAGCTTCGAAGTAGTACGTGTAAATACTCCTGACACAGTGCGTACGTCATATGTACGAGTCAAGTGGTCTGATCCAGGATACTTATGTGCAATCCGTCCCAATAACCATTTGCTTGGTGGGAATCTCTGGTCTTTAATGAGTACAAGGTCTCCTATATCAAATTCTAATTTCCTGGTCTTCCACTTAGGTCTCTCTTGTAGTCTTGTCAAATACTCAGTTTGCCATTTTCTCCAGAACACTTGCAACATTTTCTGTATATTTTGCCAACGTGACAGTGAATTTGTTTTATGTGATGTCAAATCTCCCTCTGGTATTGTGATCAACGGTTCGCTTACTAAAAAATGTGCAGGGGTCAAAGGTTCCAAATCATCAGGGTGATCACTTATAGGTGATAAGGGTCTTGAGTTTAGGCAGGCTTCAATTTGGACAAGGAGGGTACTCAGTTCTTCAAAGGTAGGTGTTGCACCTCCAATAGTCCGTTTCAGGTGAAATTTAATACTCTTTACGCCCGCTTCCCATAATCCTCCGAAATTTGGTGATCTTGGCGGGATGAATCGCCATTTGGTGCCTTCAGAATCAAGAAGTGCAGCAAGTTCCTCGGGTATACTAGCTTTACCAATTTTCCATGAGTTGAGTAGTTCTTTGCTAGCTGCGACGAACGTCGTCCCGTGGTCGCTCCACATCTCCTTGACGAATCCTCTTCGCGATACAAATCGTCTAAATGCTGCCATAAATGCTTCCATAGTCATATTACTCACACACTCAATGTGGATGGCCTTCGTCACCATGCATATGAATATGCTAATGTATGCTTTGGTGGATTTTGATCCTCGGCCTGAACTCATACGTACATTTATAGGGCCTGCGAAGTCCACTCCACTGACGAGAAATGGTCTTGAAGGCTTCACTCGTACCTCAGGTAAGTCACCCATAAGTTGCGTTCTCGCCATCGCTTTTTGTTTGAAACAGGGTACACAATTTCTTACGAAGGTCTTGATGGTGTTTCCAGCATTGATTAACCAGTACTTCCCTCTCAAGTAGGTTGTCATTAATTGGGGCCCTCCATGTAATGTTTTCTTATGTGCATCATTTAGTAAAAGTTGTGTAAGTACATTCTGTTTAGTCATTATTATAGGATGCTTTTTCAAGAACTCTATATCTGCATGTCTCAGTCTACCTCCAACTCTTAATACTCCTTTGTCGTCAAGAAAGGGGTTAAGTGCAAGCAAACGACTCCCCTTTTTTAATGGTCTGTGATTTTTCATAGCCTCAAATTCATCTGGATGTTCCAATTGCTGCGACAACTTAATACAAATGGTAAGTGCTTCTTCACGTTCATCATGTGTTACATATGTAGGTAAATTGTCTTTATTGATTTCTTTTCTTTTCAGGTGCAGCCATCTCATACAGTAGCCAACCACTGCGGTAAGTCTCTTCAATGATGAAAATCTCTTTGTCAAGTTCACTATAAATTTTTCTTCAACGTCTGTTGCTGTAATGTTACAACATTTAATGTTTTTTTTCTTTTCCAGGTCAGTGTCTTCTGCTTCACAGGTATGTATGTTCAATTCTCTTTGGTGTAAAAATGTTGGACCTTTTAACCATAAAGTGTTTTCTTTTAGTTTTTCAGGTGCTACTCCTCTCGATGCAGGGTCTGCCGGGTTCTCTTTGGTGTTCACATATGACCAAGTTGTCTTCAAGGTGTTATTTATTGTTATAACTCTGTTCTTTACAAATGGTGTCCATTTTAACGGATCTCCAAGTATCCAAGCTAATGTCACTTTGGAATCAGTCCATGCGTAAGTATTCTCTGTTTCAATTCTCATGGCTGTAGCAACTTGTTTCAATAGTTTGCTTAACAACTCTGCAGCACAAAGCTCAAGACGAGGCAAGGTAAGTTGTTTCAATGGTGCAACTTTAGTTTTTGCCATGATTAAAGCCACATGTACTTTTTCATCTGATTTGATTATTCTGCAGTACACAACCGCGGCATAAGCGGCCATAGAGGCATCCGCAAATCCATGTAACTCTACAAGTTGGTTCGTTTTTGCTGTCCCAATCCATCTCTCTAGCTTCACTTCTGCAAGACTCTTTATTCCATTACAGAATGACATCCACTCCTTTTTCAGGTCTTCTGGTAAGTCTTCGTCCCAAGATAACCCTTTTGCCCACAATTTTTGCATGAAAATCTTCACTTTAACTATAGTTGGAGCCAACCATCCCATTGGATCAAACAATGATGCTATAACAGTCAGAATATTTCTCTTAGTTACTCTTTTGTTAAGTAAAGTATCAATTTTGTTCGCTACTAAGAGTGTGTCTTCATTTGCATGCCAGGTGATACCAAGTGTTTTTATAGTCTCTTTCCTGTTAATACCTATCTCTGTGCTCTTGGCTCTCTTCTCCATCGGTACTGTATCCAAAAACTGTTTGTTATTTGAACACCATTTTTGTAGCTCGAAGCCTCCTTTTCTCAATACATGTATTAGTTGTCTCTTCGCTTCTAAAGCAATTTCTTCTGTATCTCCCCCGGACAATACATCATCCATATAGAAAGAATTGTTGATAATTTCACGTGCATGTGCATACTCTTCGGTGTTGGCTTCATCAATTGCTATTTGTCTTAGTGTTTTAATTGCCAAGTATGGTGCACATGCTGTACCGAAAGTCACAGTAAGTAACCTGTACTCTTTAATCTCTTCATCTGGACTAAACCGCCATAATATTCTTTGGTAGTCTGCATCTTCCTTCTTTACATTTATTTGTCTGTACATTTTGATCACATCTGCTACAAAACAGACTTTGTACATTCTCCACCTCATCAAAATGTCTCTTAACTCCTCTTGCAGGGATGGTCCGACTAACAGCTGATCGTTTAGGGCAACTCCATTAGTTCCTTTACAGGAAGCATCGTAAACTACTCTCACCTTAGTAGTGTCCTTGTCTTCACGTACCACTGCGTGGTGTGGTAAATAGACGGCTCTCTCATGCTCGCTCGCTCTCTCGTCATCGACTAGCTCCATGTGATGTAACGTTAGGTACTCTCTCATGACCTCATTGTATGCTTCTCTCAACTCTTGATTCGCTGACAGTCTTCTCTCGGTACTCATGAATCTTCTCAAAGCTATTTCTCGTGAATTCTCTGGTAAAGTAGGTATTTCACTTGTGAATGGAAGTGTTACAATATATCTCCCATTTGGATCTCTGGATAAAGTTTTCTCGTAGATTTTCTCAGCTCTTATTACATGTGGTGTCAGAGTGCTGCTCATCTCTGTCTCTAAACTCTCTGCCTCCCAGAATCTCTCCACCATTTTCTCTAATGTAACATTTAGATGCATAGTCTTGATCTCTCTTTTGCCATTAGTTGTGGAACCCCCTGATAAAATCCATCCCAAGCGTGTTTGTTGTGCTATGGGTGAACCAGATTCTCCTTTAACAACTCCACTCATCAACACGTCTGTGTAGATGTTTACTCCCAACAGCATATCAATATTGCCAGGTGTATGATAAGTCGGGTCTGCTAATGACAAATGTTGTAGATGTGCCCAGTTCTCTCGTTTGACTTCAGCGGTAGGCATCATATCAGTAACATGCTTCACAACAAATGCTGTACACTCTCTTTTAAAGTCGTTGTTGAATCTCGAATAAAGCTGTATGTCAGTCGCATATTTGATTCTAGTAGACATTTGACCGACTCCTGTTACTAGCCCATCAGCTGGTTTTCTGGGTAGTTGCAGTCTCTGTGCAGTAGCCTCGCTGATAAAAGACTCTTGTGAGCATGGATCAAGTAGAGCTCGTACCAATTGTAAACCTTTTCCAGTTTGTATGTTCACTAGTGCGGTGGCCATCAGTGCAGTATGACCTTGTGTTACTAGGTAATTTCTCATTTTTGGCACTTCAGATGCTTCTGTCACTGTGTTTGAAGTATGCGGTGGCACTGTTGCTTGATTGGTTGGATTTGCATAGTGTAGCATTGTATGATGTCTTTTGTGACAATGATGACAGGATACCTTACTCTTGCAGTGAAGAACGTTGTGTTTAGGTGACAAACAATTGAAGCATAACCTCTCTTTTTGGACATGTTGTACTCTTGAGTTCACATCCAAATTTGCAAACTCTTTGCATAAAAACACTAGGTGAGATTGTTTGCAATAAGTACACTGTACATTTGCAGAAGTTTGTTCGGAAGCTCGGTTAGTAAGAAATGATTTTTGTCTAACTATAACTCTGTCCTTCGATTGTTGTGGTTGTGGAACCATTTCTAATACTCGAAAACGTGTCTCCAAAAATTCTTGAAACTTCAGTAATGTAGGTAGCTCTTGCACAGGTAATGTACCAATCTCTTCTTCCCACTGTTTGCGTGTCTCATCATCTAATTTATTTAGTATCATGTAAATGATGATTATGTCCCAGTTGTCCAAAAGTATGTCATTGTTTTTCAGGCCATTTAAGCATTCTTGTGTGGTGTCTAGCAGCTCTTTGATAGATTTAGATGTTCCTTGAATAATTTTCTTTTGATTAAATAATCTATTTAAAATTGTATTCACTATCATACGCTTGTTATTATATCGTTTGTTCAGTGTTTCCCAAGCCACTTCGTAATTTTTATCAGTTATTTGCAGGTGTCTCAGCAGTTGTTCGGCCTCTCCAGTAATGCTGCTCTTCAGGTAATGAAGTTTTTGAACTTCGCTTAGTGTCGCTTTATTGTGTATTAGCGTTGTATAAAGATCTCTAAAAGAAGTCCACTCATGGTAATTTCCTGCAAATTGCGGTAGATTGACCTTAGGTAACTTAACCTCGTCGCTAAAACTCGTCTCTGCTGCGGGTCGCAGCTCTTGGGTAACATTGCCACTAAATCTCTCTAATATGTCCACTAAGTCTGCTTTAATGTTGATGTACTCCTCTTCACCGTTCATAAATGTGTCGTCTGCAAAGTAATTGTACTTTTGTTTCTCCTCTGATGTGACTAATTTTAATATTTCAAAATGGTTTACTCTAAATTTTTTCCAATATTCGTCTAATGTGTCTATTTTCGTTTTTACATAACCTTTCGTAATGCGTGTTTTAGGTGATTTTTTAAAGTTCACTCCAATATTCTTAATTAATAAAAGCGACTCTTCTTGTTCCGAAATTAAATTCTCCATTTTGTTTTTTGTTCATGTAGGTTAAAATGCACGCGTATGTAACTATTTAGTCATTCACAGTAGTAAAGACGGTATAGTTCGTCAATTCAGCACTCAAATGATGTAAGTTCACTTTATTAATATGTTGTTTCAATCTACTAAGTCCATAACGACCAATTATTCACGGTTTCTTTGACGAAAATAGGTTATGATTTATGCCGGCACGTGATGCAATGTAAAGTTTTTGTTCAATCACTTATTTAAACTCTTTATTTGGTATTGCACATTACACAATGTTCGATCATTAGTTATTTATAAGTCTTATTTATGTAAAATACGATCACTTTGTACTGTAATGTTCTAAGTTCGTATCACCAAAGTCTCATTGTTGTTTTGTTCACCACTCACAATACACTCACTCAAATTGTTTATAAACAGTCACTGAGTTCAATTTTTATCACTATTCGGTTCGATTGGACCACTTTGTACGTTTATATTAATTAATTGTGAAGATGAAAACAAAACACCGGCTAACACTATGCAATCTTTTTAATTCTCTACCACAGATCTACATATTACATGTCACGTCAAAACAAGATGAAAGTAAATTTAGGCACAGACAACGAGTGGTGCCCTCTGCAGGTCATTAATACGGTTTCTCCTTCAACAGATTTATTCTAGAAAATGTTAATAAATCAACGTAATTTTCGGTTAGTTAAAATAGCAGTTTAAAAATAACCCTTAATTTTTAACATTTTTGTGAATAAATGTGAAACAAAACAAGATCAAGGGCTGATATTAGGCATACAGTGTTCTTAGGTCCTGCCACTACTCCACCTAAAAGTATAACCATATTCTCTAGGAGGTCACTCTTAGTAGCTTAGCATCATGCTAACCCTTTGAATTTGTTACAGAATCGTCTGTTCTCCTCTCGTGATGCTTGTGGACAAGATCCTGAGTGAAACGTTTGACAATCGCCTCAGCAACCAGCTGAGCGGCGCGTGGCTCCAGTGCCGCGCGGGCGGCGGGCGCTGCGCGCTGCTGGCGCTGCTGACGGCGCTCGTGTGCCAGGTGCGCGCCGGCCAGCTGGCGCTGCGCGGTGAGTAGCAACAACATCGTCACTGAACAACCAGCTGAGCGGCGCGTGGCTCCAGTGCCGCGCGGGCGGCGGGCGCTGCGCGCTGCTGGCGCTGCTGACGGCGCTCGTGTGCCAGGTGCGCGCCGGCCAGCTGGCGCTGCGCGGTGAGTAGCAACAACATCGTCACTGAACAACCAGCTGAGCGGCGCGTGGCTCCAGTGCCGCGCGGGCGGCGGGCGCTGCGCGCTGCTGGCGCTGCTGACGGCGCTCGTGTGCCAGGTGCGCGCCGGCCAGCTGGCGCTGCGCGGTGAGTAGCAACAACATCGTCACTGAACAACCAGCTGAGCGGCGCGTGGCTCCAGTGCCGCGCGGGCGGCGGGCGCTGCGCGCTGCTGGCGCTGCTGACGGCGCTCGTGTGCCAGGTGCGCGCCGGCCAGCTGGCGCTGCGCGGTGAGTAGCAACAACATCGTCACTGAACAACCAGCTGAGCGGCGCGTGGCTCCAGTGCCGCGCGGGCGGCGGGCGCTGCGCGCTGCTGGCGCTGCTGACGGCGCTCGTGTGCCAGGTGCGCGCCGGCCAGCTGGCGCTGCGCGGTGAGTAGCAACAACATCGTCACTGAACAACCAGCTGAGCGGCGCGTGGCTCCAGTGCCGCGCGGGCGGCGGGCGCTGCGCGCTGCTGGCGCTGCTGACGGCGCTCGTGTGCCAGGTGCGCGCCGGCCAGCTGGCGCTGCGCGGTGAGTAGCAACAACATCGTCACTGAACAACCAGCTGAGCGGCGCGTGGCTCCAGTGCCGCGCGGGCGGCGGGCGCTGCGCGCTGCTGGCGCTGCTGACGGCGCTCGTGTGCCAGGTGCGCGCCGGCCAGCTGGCGCTGCGCGGTGAGTAGCAACAACATCGTCACTGAACAACCAGCTGAGCGGCGCGTGGCTCCAGTGCCGCGCGGGCGTCGTAAAAATAAAATTATTAACAGTTTTTAAACAATAATATTCTCAATCGGATGTGATTTTTTAAAACCCCAAGTTGATACTATTTATTAAACTAGCGTTTTCTTTTAGACACTTTGGATTCAGCGTGTGCCGAGCTCTACAAGCATCGCACTAATGTGTTGCAAGACACCAAGTACCTCGCCGACACGTACCGCACCGCCTTGTTCTACGTGCAGGGGGTATTGTGTTCCGGTTAGTGTGATCTGTGTATCTACATATATTGACCATAAGCTGTGGCCGGCGGATACGTCCTACTGGAACCATTTAAACTCAATAACATCATGTCACAGGTACGACATCATTCAACGGTGAAGCCATCTCCGTGCCTACTGGCGCGTCGGTCCTCCCGCCCGTGACGCCGACGCCGACCGCAGGCACCTCAGCCAATCAGCGCACGCGGTTCTCGCGCGAATCCTTCGAGGAGATGAAACAGTCGCCCGGCCTCAAGAGCGGCGACATGAAGGACCCGCTCAACTTCCTAGACCCGCTGTGGAGCCTTAAAAAGAAGTGAGTCTACTTGAACGCTTCAAAGAGACTGAGCGCCAATGTTTGCATAGACTTTTACTTGAGCAGGTGTCTTGTGATAACTCTATACTTATTGGATATTTATACGCATACATGAAAGTAACGCTAAAGAATTTGACAGTCTGTTTGAAACTATTTGATTCTGTATTTAGAGAATTTAATCTGTGTTAAATTATAAATTGAAAGGAAAAAACAGTATAATTTATTTAAACGTTATATTTTAGTTGGGGTGTGGTAGACCAATTATTGAAATGCGATGAAGTATTGTTAATCGTAAGTTATTTAACATAACAACAACGGCTTACTTGCAAATGAGAGTGGCCAATAAAGTTTTGGACCAGAGATGGGCATGCAGAGAGTATTTCCAATCTTGGAAATAATATGTCGATGTGTAGGTAATGTAATGAATGTTGTACACAATTACATTCCAGAAGACAATTACTTATGTTTTAAAGTAATTGGAAATATTGCACATTTGCTTTTACATGACTATTTGGGATTAATTCGAAACATTTGGGGCCGATTGTTCATCACGAGGAAGCCGTTTTTATTTTATTATGTATGTAAGTATTTTTAATGCCATTCTGATGGTCATATTGCATTTAAATTATGCTTATGAAACTATGAAAAAACATAAAACATTTTAATTTGTGACATATTATTTCGGCCTTAGTAGTAAAAAACAAATGAGTTTAAATATTGTATTTTATTGATGGAAAAACATGGAAAAAGGTTGAGGAAATCAAGGTTGCTAGAAAATGGTTCTTTGTACAGTTAAAAACATATGTTTACACTTTACGACCTTAACTAGATCGAGTTGTGGACTCGACTATACGGTGATAAAATTGTAATGTACGTCACAATAAAATCAATTATACTACATTGTACTTTAGTGTATTTAAAAAGTTTACAGAAATGTGTACCTGTAGTTAAATGTAGATTCGAACGTCGTTTCGAACAATACTTATGAAATATTTATTCTCATGGACTTATTAGCAGAGCCCGGGACTTTCGTGGCACTTATCGATAACGCTAGTGACGTCTTATTTATCGACTTCCGTTATAAATGATAATATATCGATACAATACAACACAGAACACAAAAATAAAACAATTTTAAAAGTAGAGGTAAACAACACGTCTTATCGCTGAAAAGCGGTCACTTCCAGAAAACCCTGGGTAGGTAGGAGAAAATTCTAAATTTACATATACAATTAAATTTAAAAGTTACTTGGAAAACAATACTATTATAATAATTAATCAGTTCCCAATTACGGCTACCAACATCTAAGCTGTTGCAGATTTTTCAATTTCATGTTTAAAATTACGGTTAGTGCTAATAAGTATGCATACAGCTATGTTAAAAAACATATTCTTTACCACATTTGGTTTACGAAAAGTTACTAACAGTCTATTTTAAAGTTGAACAATATCGATATACATACATAAACTCACGCCTTTATTCCCAGAGTGGGGTAGGCAGAGCTACAGAATTTCCAACTATTGAAACTTTTTGAAAATTCTGTAACCACATTTAACCATATACCTATATATATATATGTGCACGATAGTTTAAAAATGCCACGAAAATTTCGGCCTCTGCTTACTAGAATTAGACTAACTGCCACACTCAGATACGTCAATTAAATTTAATGCTTGATCAAAGTGGCTGCTGCCACATTCTTTGCTATAGCAGTAGAATAAGACACGTCACTAAACAAGCGTTCAATTTAATTTTCATCACACTTGCTCGTAAATAGTGTCCAAACATGCTACATAATACCCGCGGCGACCGACCGTAAATCCAAAATAATACCCGCGGGCCTTTTTTTTACCATTACGCCCTTAACGTGCGTAATAGCTTTTTTTTAATGTTATACCTGGACTCAAACTATCACAATATGTCAGGACCCCAATTCTTGTGCCATTCGATATGAAGTTTCATTCGAGATGAAATGTCAGTTGAATACTATTTCCTAAAAATCTCGCATAACAAACTATTGATCTCATATGTCACTAGAATCGGACTCCGAACACGTTTGACATTATCTGTGGTAAGTCACAGACAATGATGTAGTCTGCCGCTAATAAGTTAAAAATATGATCTTTTGTCTGATTTTATTTCATTTCCTCGCAATTGTGATAAAAAACATTGTATGTTACACGGGTGGTAAAGGAAATACAAAGCTCGAGTCATTAAAGCCCTCAGCCTTCGGCTTCGGGCTTCTAACAGACTCTCGTTTGTAATTCTTTCTTTACCACCCTTAATATACAATGTACTATGAAGTATCTGAGTGCGGAAATAAGGCCACAAACGCACTGAGTGCGGAGGCGGCGCGGTGCGGCGCCTTCCCATACTAAAAAGTGTGCTCAAAGCGTGGCGGTGTGGTGTTTTTAGTATGGGAACGCTTACGGCTTAAGGATCCTGATTTACCGGGATTGTAACAAATTTCCAATTTGTAATGTATTTGTTATATTCATGCAATGTTTTTTAGATCATTAATTAATTAAACATGTGACTGAATTTCGTTGTTTTAATTGTATGTAACTATCCTCGTGCGTGAAATAGGTACATTCACACAAATGAATTTTTAGGCAACTATGGAACTATGTCAAAGTGAAGAAATTATTAAAATCCTTAGAGACTAGGATTTTAATTCCTGCGTCGCTTCGACGTAGTTCCAGTGGCCAAGAAATATATTTGTTTGACAGTTCAAAGTTCGATTGATGTCAAATACCTACACGCTATTTTTTTCCTGTGAAGGATGCTCCGGCAGTATACTTACTCAATCTTGGCGAGGGCACAACCGTGCTCTCAGATTTTAATTATTGAGTTCCCCAGGGAATAATAGGTATGGTTAATAACTCAGTTAAATGATGTAGGAAAGGAAATAACAAGGAATATTACGAGTATGGCCTCCACTAAAGCAGACTAGCCCTCGATTGTCATGAAGGGGTCGGGCCCTAATACAGGGTCACTTGCGGCCTGCAGCTTATTTGATGTAAGGGTGAATTGCAAAAATATTGTACATACATATAGTTAAGGGCTCAACTAGAACATCCTTAACAATCCTTAACTTTTTCCTTTGTGTAACGAAGATTAATCATATGGATAACAATGGAAGAAAGTTAATGTCTCAATTATGGCCTTAACTATGTACAATATTTTTGCAATTCAACCGTAAGTATTTGCATGCAATGCAACTATTTTTTAGGGATTCCTATAATAAATTAGTCTTGTAAATTAAATATGATGAACATCCATTTGCTAATAGACGTTCAGAGCTAGTCTTCTCGAAATGTTCTTCTTTCCGAGTTGTTGATGCTGAAAACAATTAGTCGGTAGGGCCTAAAGGGCCTAGCTCTGTCCTGGACCCGTACGGCTCGGAAGCAGTCCCGCGCCCGGCGCTTCTCGCGAGCCTGCACCCTCGGGCCGCAGTAGCCAGTACCGGTCGAGCCACCGCCGCGACTGCACGCCGCACGCCGCTCCCGCCGCGCACGCGCTCTCGCGCTCGCGTCAAACGGAACAAATTTCGCAGCACCCGCTCGGCGAAACTGACAGTGACGTTTGGGCATGACATTAGTGAAACGTTTACAGATTTTCGGTGATGTTTATATAAATTTCGACGCGATTGACTGATTTATATGAAATTTGGTGTTCGATGATTGCGTGATCGATCGCAGTGAGTGTGGTTAGTGAGGATGGGCTTGGGCTAGTAGGATGATGCGAAAGGCAGGGGCGGAGGTCGCTCTGGACGGGGCCGAGTGCATCTCGCTCCAGAACGTGCTGCAGGCCTTCAACTCGACGATCAGCGAGGAGCATGCGTGGGCGCTCGCCTACCAGGCAGCGCGCTGCTACCAGAAGTGCCTGGCCGATGGCAACACCTGCTACCTGGCCTCCGAGCCCAGGCATGTGTTGCTGCACAAGGATGGCCTAGTGCATCCCAACACGCTCCTTCATCCAGGAGGTAAGCGGCAACGCCATCTTGTCCGAAAGCTATAATGTTTGTGTTGTTGTTTACCTACTTTTTAATAGATTGTAATGACAACACAAATATATTAATTACCTAATTACAGTTGAATATTGTTAACCGTTACAATTACAATCGCGTTAAATTCTTAAGCTAACGTGCACTTCGCACTTTTGGAACGTTGATTGCAGATGGTTCACATAACGCGGTCGTTCCATCCCACAAACGATATTGGTTGATAATTTCGCAAAAATTTCAAGTTTTCGTTTCGGATTCTTTTACCGTTAAAATGTGTGTGTTAAGTTTATTTGGTTTGCGTAATTATTGCCTCGAGCTACTTAAGTCGTATTATCAGCTATCAACACCGTCATTGAGTGGATTACATATCTGTGATTACCTATTGATAAACCAGCAGTCGGCGGCCGGCGTTATTACTATCCGACTCTCTGGTTTATTGGTACTTGCCAAAAACTGCAATGTTTACTTGATATGTATCTATGTATGTAAACTCTTCATTGCACAAAAAACCAATTGCAAGTAAATTCGTACATAATATTAATTTTATATGATGTCATGTTTTAAAATCACGTAGGTAGATAAGTACCTAAATCTTCATTGTGTTTTTGGATTATTGAAGTTTTGCAGTATTCAAATCCGTAACAAATTGGTCAATATAGGTACCTAAACTAGATAGGTAGGTGCATATTAAAAATTTAAGTCTTCCGCCGTATGCCCGCGCAAATCTAACTCCTGGATGGATTATGTAATGCACCTTCAATTAGACCAATTCGCGTGGAAAGGTTAAGCTGACAATACCAACATTGACATTTCACCCGTGCGAAGCCATAGGGGGTCGCTCATTGTAATCATTCTAAAAAAAAATTCCTTAAAGCAATTAACTTACGTAACCACTAATCAAAGTCAATTTTGTTTTTAAAAGGTATTTTATTTATTTAATCCTTATTGCACAAAACAATATACTTAATACATAAAAGATGAACTTAATGCCGTAAGGCATTCTCTACCACTTCATCTTTAGGCAAGGCAGAGATTGTATTGTCCGTGCAACATAGACCAAACTAACTAAAGGTAGGTATGTATAAATATATTTATAGATAAATAGCCCATTAAAATAAATCTATACATACTATGTACTTAAATGAAGATAAGCACGAAACAATACAGATAACGGTAGCAGAAAATCGAGATGATGTCAATTCTACCTGCAAAGAAATTTGCGAGCTTTCATTTTATTAAAGACTAGCTGTTCCCGTGTCCACTTCGTTGGGCAAAACATTTTTTTTGAGTTAATAATTTTCCCGCTAATTCCCGTTCCCGTGGGAATTTCGGGAATTCCTTTCTTATATAGTGCACCTCTACGGTACCTAAGCTACGTCCCTTCCAAATTTCAAGTGCCTACGTTTAGCCGTTTAGGCTGTGCGTTGATATGTCAGTCAGTCAGTCAGTTTCTCCTTTTATATATTTAGATATTCTCTAAAATTTTCGCAAAACAAAATTAAGCACGACTCCATTCAAAGAAACTAGGATTTCGGTTCACACGCAATTTGATCTCGGCTAATGCTAATTTGGTTGGGTATGTCGTGGGCATGTAGATAATGGTATCAAATGGCACGTCTAGCCGAGGAAGCCGGTCTTATTCTCTTCAGCTAAAACAGCTGCTCGATCGAGCTAGTCTAACGTGACCCGTTTGTTGTTCGTGCCTGGCTGTTTTAGACCAAACTAAAAGTCCATTTGCTTGTTAGAATTGAATGGAATAAAAATCAGTTCTTACAAACACATTTACCTTAGTAAACCATTCATGATTTGCCCAAAGGGTGTACTGTACACATATTTAACTAGGTAGGATATCGGAGTAAGTTATCTAAATGTCAGTACCACCCAGTATACAAATTATGCATGTAGCGATTCGTGTATTGTACTTTACAAAAAAATATAATTAATCGAGATTCATGCAAAAATTGATCGAAACCTTGTTGAAATTTTCATGTAGATACTAATTATTACTTAACTAGCGATCCGCCCTCACTTTTCTGTAACACCCGTACATAAAACAGAGTTTATTATATATAAAAACATTCCTCTTGAATCACTCTATATATTAAAAAAACCGCATCGAAATCCGTTGCGTAGTTTTAAAGATCTAAGCATACATAGGGACAGACAGACAGCGGGAAGCGACTTTGTGTTATACTATGTAGTGAAGTTCATTAGCTACTATCAGCCTAATGGAACCGTAACCCACGATAGAACTGTGTTACAGTGATAATTTAAAACAACTTCTTGACACTTAAGTGTTTCAATTTACTTTTGATTCGAATCAGTGCAAACCCAGCTCACACTTGACCATTTTTTAGTATTTGTTTTTTTCCTCATAGTTTGTTCTATAATCTAATCACCAAAAGAACCTTGTATAGGTGCGTTATACTATTTTAACAATACAACATAAATAAAAATACTCTGAAAAAATCACGTTTGTTGTATAGGAGCCCCACTTAAATAATCATCTGTGAACATTTCAACTGTCTAGTTATAACTGTTCATGAGATATATCCTGGTGACAGATAGACAGATATACGGACAGTCAGTGGAGTCTTAGTAATAGGGTCCCGTTTTTACCCTTTGGGTACGGAACCCTAAAAACATTTTAATGAAATTCAAAATAGACAAGTTAGACAAACAAAACTGTATTTTTTAGGTGCAATGCAACCCAATTTAGACTGGTTTGATCAAGCTGTTACGTTGGTGAACACCGCCCTGGCCTCATCTGACACCAATCTGCGACACTCCCACTTGCATTTATTGGTGCAATTGCAGTTTGACGACGCCGCTAGTGCGTTTATTGCCGACCTATTTGGAATGGGATCGTTTTCTAGTTAAAGTCTATTTTAAGCGCTTTCGGAAGGTTGTTTGATGATTGGTCTTACCCCCGATCACATGGGAATATACCAAATTTTGTCCGAAAACTGTTTCGACAATAGAAACTGTTTTATTTGAATTATTATAAAAACGAACCTAACCTAATCTACACAACAGATGTTTATTAAACCACATACAACGCGTTGTAATGTAGAAGTAACAAAAGTATTTTGTTTAAATATTTTTTGTACTTAGTTTGCTTTTTAAAACGTTATTTAGGTTCCGTGTTAAAATTAAATGTAAAGCTTTTTGCTATAACCAACCCGCGGTAAACGAGCCGCATCAAGTGTAAAACTGTGTTAAGTAGTTGTTTTAATTATTATTATGTAGATAAGTGTATAGTTTGAGCATAATACTGCGAAACATACTTATCTTACTACTTAAAATGTCCATGTTTTTAGAGTTCTGTACCCAAAGGGTGCGAACTCCTCCTTGTCCGTCTATCCGTCTGTAAATCCGTCCGTTCGTCCATCCGTCAGTCCGCCAGCGAGGCGTATATAATGGATGAATCGTTATAGACAGTTGAAATTCATCAGTGTGTGTTTCTATTGCAGCTATAACAACAAATAAAAAAATAAACATTTGAAATTAGTTTTTTTTTAAACCTAGGGCCTTTTTATGCATGCTTTTATTGTACGTTGGTACGGAACCCTTCGTGCGTTTCCGCTATTTACACATTCATGCGTTAATAATTTAGGCATGTTATTTGACATTAATTTACCGAAGACCTTTCGCGTAACCTTTTAATCGTAAATAACGAAATTATGCTTATTTGTAGCCATAAAGCACCAATAAAGAAATAACGGTAGACATTCATCATTTTATAGCGATTCGGATGTAAATTACCTAGTAGTATTGGTGTCTGTGTCATCGACAATGAAAGTGAATTATCTATAAACGGGATATTAATAGAATTTAAAATGATGTTCAACTAAGTAATACTTTATAATGAAAAGAAAAACATTATGACCTTTTGCAATATTATTAAATATTTTGACATTATAACTTTTCATTTGTCTTTTAATTTTTGTACGGAAATAAGGACGATTTAACACTTTTAGCGAATATTTTTAACGCACAGTCTCATTAGCGATGTTATAAAACAATGTTGCTAAAAAGTTGCAGTAACGGAATGTCGACGACGCAACATAATTCAAAGTCATTTCCGCAGCCATAATATAATTGTCATGTCTCGAAAAACTTGCGTATGACGAGTCAAACCCTTAACCTTGTGGGACTTCTAATTATTACAGTCAAGTTGATAAATATGTGTACTTACACTTTAGTAATTTGTCATTTTAATCGCTGTGACAATTCATATATGGCAGTTCAAACTTGACATTAAGGTTCAAATTTTTTAGGGTTCCGTACCCGGAAACCCAACGGGACCAACGTCCATTGCATTCCCCTTTATAATGCACCTATAATAGTAGTTTATGAAATTGTTGCATAATGAGGGGTATTAAAACACGAGTGTGTGTTTAAGAACCGAGCCGCTAGGCTAGGTTTTTAACAGTATCACACGAGTGTTTTAATACCTAGTTATGACAAGTTTCATACGCTACTTTATCGATTACATTTATAGATTACAACAAAACGTATTCAATGAATGGCGCCCAAACCTAGCACATCACCGCGCAAGCGTTAAAGCGGGCGCTGTCACAGACAAGTAAAAATTGGAATGAAAACTTTTTGTAATGCTGTAAAAATTACGCGTACTGCGTGTGCGTTCCATTATAAAAAAATTATTGATATGGAACCTCGTTGGCGACATTAGCTTTTTGGATTAACTTGTATCCTAATAGTAAAAAATACTTATTTTTTTTTTAAATTTCGGTATTGTGTTTATAAAGTATGCCAATATAAATTCGTTTTGTAGTTTACAATTCGAACTTTACGATATGAGAGTAGATAAAATAACATGATGCAACTAAGCACATTGAAACACGACCGACGTAATGCTAGCGTACAAAAAATTTAATGGATGCCTAGATATTGTTTATTTATGTATTTACTCGATAGTTGCATAGGCAGATGTAAACTCATTACAGGCAATCAGTCTTGGCTTGTGAGCTAGGTCTAGCTTTTTTTACTACATTTCAATGAAAGAACGAATTCAAGATCTGTTATAGGTTACACGTATGCATCTATGTATAAATCTGGAAGGTCGTATATCACAACGGATGGACCATTTTTTTTTAAATAGAAATCTTATTTGACTAGAGTGGTGCTACGTTTGATTAAATTCGATTGAGCCGTTTAAGATGATATTATATATGTCAGGGGTTATTTACATACAGTTGTGGTTTTGTCAATGGCGGGGCAGGTATTAATTTGAGTTTTTATACGGTGACGCTTCCATAAAGTTGACGTGACGGTTAGAACGATTAGTTAAGAAGGAAATAGGTACAACAGCCGAGACATTACTAATTTCAAATGCGGATATATCAGCTAAGTCATTGAAGAATCAAATAAAAAAGACTAATTATAAATTTGCTTCGTAGAGGATGTCATCTGCAGAATCACTGGAGAATATTTTTTCCTAAAACAGGTAGGTACTTATAAAACTTCAAGCGCGACATTTCCTGTATAACAAAAAATATGTCGCTACACGCAAGCTCCTAGCTATGTGAAAATGTAATTATCCACAAATGTCTTGATTGGAACGCTGCGGATGCGTTCGCAAGCAAAAAGCGAGATCTAACAATAAACCATTAACTGGTTCTTCAGGTTTTTACGGACTATATTGTTACTATATTGTTCTGTCGGTTTTCGAGATGCTCGCCCCGATTGTATGGGAAATGGGTCTCGGTCTTTGAAAGTCTATTATTAGCTATAGGTTCAATAGCTTTAACAATTGCTTCTGATACAGAGATGGCATTCTCATGGTATTGCTGATCATGCTACGCACTGTTTGTTGTTTTTTTAATGATTGAAATCTGTAATAGTCAAGTCAAGTCAAACAATTTAATGCCGAATTCACAAGAAATATCAAACTGCTACCTACATCTCGAGAAAACTTCAAAGGTCAAATTTTACTAAAAGCTATTAGATGTTTGATGGTTGATGTAGAATAAACACTATGAGGAGCATGACAGTCAAATCACTACATAGTATAAAACAAAGTCGCTTCCCGCTGTCTGTCCCTATGTATGCTTAGATCTTTAAAACTACGCAACGGATTTTGATGCGGTTTTTTTTAATATATAGCGTGATTCAAGAGGAAGGGTTTTATGTATAATATATTCTGTTTTATGTACGGGTTTTACAGAAAACTTATATAAACCGAAGCGAAGCGAGGGCGGGTCGCTAGTGACATATAAATATTTATTATTTCAGTAGGTTCAAACTTTTTTAGCAGCTGAACTTTTTTGAATGTAATATATTATTTACTTAATTAATAAAAAAATAGACCTTTTACATACCAATGTTAATACTCGTAGTAGTTACAGGCGAAAATTCAAACTGAAGATGATTTTTCGTCGGCGCCCTTTTACATTTTTTTTTTACCTTTTTTTTTGACTATTTACGGCGATGAAGGGTTATAGGCAATGGTTTGCGTCAAGATTAATTAATTAACCGCAGTGCGACAGAAACATTTTTTTCGCGTGATATAAAAATGTCCAACAGTATTGTTGGTATAATAAACATTTGAAAAGCTTGTTGGCAACGTTCTAACCTACGGAAATATAATTATTGTTTGCTTTAGTTTCTCACGCAAACGTTTCTTTACCCTTGAACTTTAGGTATTACCTAAGTTAAATAAACTATATCCTGAGCTCTTTACTAGAATACCCTGCTTGTGATCGTTTTGATCGATCGTTAAATAACACCTTTTTTAGTTTAATTCACGAGTTATCAGGCCCAGATTAAATATTAGAGACATGATTGAACCCATTTTGATCATTTTCAAATGGCGCTGTGTCTCAAAAGCAAATAAGATGAACAATTTCAAAAGTATTTTAATAATAATCTTGCTCAGGGTTGTTGGAGTGTGAATATTTATTAAAAAGTCAAGTTGAGCAAAAAAATACACCTTTAGCTAACGTACCGTACGGTCTAAAAGTTCCAATTAAGAGCATGACTTGAAGATTATTCCTTCTATCAGACACGTGAGAAAACGGACAATATACTCCCTTAAAATTCATTATTTTGTTCAAAGATATTCCTACATTTGAGATCAACTTTGACACATTTATCAAAGTAGAATGATTAAACAGTAAAACAAGAAACCCCAGACCACCAAAGATACCATCAGAAACAGAACACTAGTCCGTTTCTTTTATCCTGCAGTTTACGAGGCCGTTACGGTGCTAAGATGGTTTCCGTGTATTGTTACTTGTCTTCTACCTGCGTCCTTCGAAACGTAATTTATGATTCGGGTTGTGCCATGTATGCCACTACTCACTTTTTATCTTGACGTGAATTATTAACTGGCGAGTTTAAATTGTCCTGCCAGACCGTACCAACAACATTTTACGGCGTGCATTCTCAATTATGTAGCGTAAAGCTCGCTCGGTCAAACTATCGACAAGAAGCCGCTAAGAGAACATCTGGGGCCCTATTTTGATAAATCGAAGCTCAAAGTTACGTCTTCTTCTCCCAATTCTGTCTCCAATGATGAGTGAAATGGATGGAGCATTGGTAGTTTCGAATTTGGTGCTTTGTAGTACTAGTAACCTCCCTGTGTAAAGGCTTTGATGGACAGGATGCGGCTTCCTTTCAGGTATCGAACGTTTAACAAAGGTACTAAAGTGTTGAAAATGTTGGTTGATTTTAAACGTATAATGTCCACGTTAAGGTGCAATTTCTGTTGTCATCGTTACATTGAAAAGGTTTAATTTTTTTTCGATTGTTTATCGAACAATCTAGATGTGTTAAATGGAACTAAGATAATAAGATGCTTGTTGTACTATCAGCCCAATGGAACCCTGACCCGCCATAGAACGGTGTCACAGTGACATTATAAAACAATTTGTTTGATACTTCTTATGACTTGAATCATAACGTCTCTGTGACACAGTTCTATGGTGGGTCAAGGTTCCAATGGTCTGATAGTACTCTCAAAACATTTGACTTTTTACTTCTTAAGATGCGTTAAATTGATCTCTCTCCTAATTAATTAGCAATTACCTTTTTAGTACCTTGGACGTTCAATAAATCGTTTTTTTTTTCATTTACTATTTCTAGGAGATGGCTGGTTTTTAGATAAACATGTCATATATTGGGAATTAAAATGAAGTCACACTTGAATAGTAAAAATCTATTTCCGCAATAAAATCCTAAATTGCCGCATTAATAAGTTCGTTTACCTCCGAAACCAGTATTTTTTATTTCTTCTCGCTAATAAGTTTTACTGGCATGCCGGCTAGCAAAAAAATACTATGGTTTCTTTGACGGAATCTAATAAAATGAATGGACATGGGAATCCTTTTCGGTTCGCCGATAAAAGTCGTTAACTATTACGTCCATGGGTTTCTGATAACAAAGAAAATTCCTTGATTTAACAATGGGGTTTGATCTTTACGCATTTTTATTTTTGTTACGTCAAACCTTATAATTCGGAAGTTAAATTGAATTTGAATTGTTAACAGCTTAGTTCCAGGAATATCCTCCAGGTATTTGCTCAGGGCACCATTCTCGGTATTCAACGATTCCTCGTGTTTGCATTGTCAGCTTTCAAGTTGTGAATAAATAATCAGTTGGTAGTTAAATAAATACTTAAAGATTGGCATGCAAGTGTTGATTAACAATAAAACGTGGGAATGGTTGATAATTACATGCAAGGTATCGTTATGTTACTAAGCAATAACGAAGTTAAAGTCATACTGGTTTGACTTTCTTCACCTGACAGTTCGTGAAGTCCCCATTTTTTGTTAAATAATTATACATGGAAAGGTCCGTTACAATAAAACAATCCATGTTTTTAACTTCGTCGTGTTCGCACGATTTCCGTGACCCGCCCGCTCATCACAATGCAGCAAGTCCTATCAGTCCCTTCTCCATACACTGCTAGCCAACCCTGTGACGATCGAGAATAACGTGGTGCGTAGCAAGCGATGTATTGGTTATTATAACTGTATGTTCAAATAGAACAATGGATAGAGCCTACGGCCACGATTGTTATGTTTCCAATATGTATTGTTTAGCGTGATTTTAGTTGTGGTTACCTCGCCCAACTAAATCGTTTACTTTTTGCAAATGAAAGGTATTAAGTGCATAACGAATTCTTTTGCTTCATCTTCAGTCATGATCATTGTATCATTTTTAACTTTGACTATGACCCTAATTAAGTGGAATCTTCCAAAGTTAATGAGTCGATTAGGAATAGTATACCTACTGACCTTGGTTGACATACCCTAAAATCTAGCCAAATAAAACTTCTTTTGGGCATCTCCGCCTAGGTCAATTTACAGATATGGCCTTTATTAGTCTTAAGGTCTTTCAGCTAAACCACAACTATCAGATTACCAGCCTCTTCTAGTTACTTACCCTGTGTTAGACGTCGTTCGTTTAGTCAGGGTCTCTATTTTTCCTGCTTCTATATTATAGTATCCGTTATTTATTTATTATTTATTTATTTATTTAAATAGGTACAATAACATAATGTAGGCAAAAACAAGGTATAACGACATTACAATAAATCTTTACATTGCTCACACTACTATAATAATTGTACACAACATTTTTAGTACGCAAATCAAAGCTAAATTAATAATATATTTAATATATTTAATATATTTAATATATTTGATGATGTGTATTTAATGAATCTCTGTGGATGGTCTGATAGCTCTTATTTACTTGGCAATAAGAGCTAAAAATAGAGCCATGGAAGCCGCAAAGCCACAGGTTGCGTCCTTGGCAGGTTCGATCGATGCCGGAAGTGCGCGGCTGCCGACCGTAAATAGAACTCGTGTATGTCACTTAGGGGTGAGTTACTAAACTGTGACGTAAGATTTGGCCACGGTATTAGAGAAGTTTAGTGCGTGAGGAATATCGTTCGTAGGATAGACTTTTGAGGCTTTGTAGAAAAAAAAATTGATGCGTTAGGGCTGTTTTTGGAAAGTGATTACAAATTAACAAACAAATATATAAATATTGCTCGTAAGTATAATGTGACGGTAACTTATACATATAGGATATGTACCTAACTTGTGTATGATAAATGATAAAATGATAAATCTACATTAACTTTATCACTACATAGTATAACACAAAGTCGCTTCCCGCTGTCTGTCTCTGTCCCTATGTATGCTTAGATTTTTAAAACTACGCAACGGATTTTGATACGGTTTTTTTAAATAGATAGAGTGATTAGAGAGGAAGGTTTTATGTATAATAAACTCTGTGATATGTACGGGTATTACAGAAAACTCACATAAACCGAAGCGAAGCGAGGGCGGGTCGCTAATTCTATACACATGTTAACTATTCGCGGTTGTTGCATCTGACTTCATAAACTGGACGTTGATATTTTAAAAATTGTATTTAACATGACATCAACGTTAATTTTAATCATTTGGTAACAAAGCTGATAGGTTATCGCCATATTATTATAATTAGTTAGTACAAAATAAAATGCGGCGATAATTCGAAATGATCTATCAGCCTTTGGATAATTTGTGATGTTTGTGACTACGTGACCCATTGCAAAAAAAAGGCTGCTCAAACAAAATAACAGAGTAATGTTTTGTTAGTACGTTTTCCTATCGCTCATAGATTCTGAACGGAATGAAACTGGAAACGAAAAGATTGTAAGCTGAAAGATTCCATACATGCGATAAAGTTTGCCTCCCCTAGTACGATTTTTACGAATTTTGAAATTGTTGTACTTGTTGCAAAGAACGAGTGAAGAAGTGTTGTCATTTCCAAAAAAAAAATATCTTGGTTAAAGAAAGGATACTTACACACAAACCTTGTTTCTCATACTAACTACAATGTAGGTATTAAAATTCGTGGATGTCGGATTTCATTTAGGGGGTGAGAAATTTTATTACCCGGTGCTAAATTTGTATGGATTTTATTTGATATCTACGCGATTCTCTTGTCTTTAAAGTTTGTATATGTAGGTATAACTAATGCAAGTGGCGCAATGCAGAATATCCTTGAAGGAGCAGTGGCAGGATGGTATATTGTTATAGTTTTCGAGAACATTGCCACGCGCCGCACGTGCGCTGCAACGCCCACTCAATTGGATTACATCCAAGCCGCCGTATTACTAGAAAAAGTATTAAAACCCTTTTAAACTGTAGTTATAACTTATAAAGTAATAACAAGTCTAAAAAGCAAGTTTTTAAAACATCGAAATTACTCCTGGAGTAAAGAAAAATTCAACGACACCCCGCACTTCGAAATCCTATAAGCCGTAAAGCTAGTACGGTAAATAATGCACTTTTAATAGGCAGCCAATTTTTTTGCGCTTTCTACAAGCGTCTAAAATAATGGAGATTGAATATCATTGATTCAATTTGCAAGTTACGAAATAAAGTAACTGAATTACACGCACATCAACGAGATTATTAACACCTCAAACAAATTGAAATATCCCGCGGAATACCCATAAAATTACTTCTGTGCATGCCGAACGAAAGCCCCACAGTCATGTCGATCGAGAAAGTCGAAGTTTTCTATTAAAAGAGGACACGAATGAGTTTACATTATATTCTCATTTACTGATCTCACTTGTTCGCTACTTATGAATTTTAAGACAAAAATAAATGAGCGGTCGGCAAGATACGACGGAATTAATGGATTTCGAGAAAGTATTGCCTTAGTTTTATCATCACCTATAAAGCTTTTTTTTTACTTTCGAGATGAGTCATGTGTTGATGACATACAAATTTCCATTTTGTTCGGGTTACCCAATAAATATTGGTTGTTTATTGACCAACAATACTTTAAGTTTATCATTTGTAGCCATCCGAAGATACCTGCCGGCTAGAGTTATGTTATCATTAATAATGTTACCGATATTTTATTCAACATTATAAATAATATTTATTTCTTTAGGAGACATCTAATAAAAATAATCCAGGAGAAGTCTGCTTCATTTCGCTTCAGAGACTTAAATTCCACCTTTTCATGCTCTTCACAACATTTTATAGCATCGCGTCGAATTGCGAACATTTCTTTCGCCACTTAAGACACGTGCCAGAGCAATTACCACAGTATCTATTTGAATTCCTGCCCCATCGCAAACCTGATATATATCGATGAGGTCTTTGCCACCACAATCTCCCTGGTAGAAAACTATTAACCATCGCCTTAAAGTATTTGTAATTAGGCATGTTATTTACATCCCATTACTTTACTATCCTGTATACTAATGCTTTCATTAATACAAATTTTCCCCGCTAGTGAACGCAACACGATGTGTTTATATGATCTACGTCAAATGCGCTTTTTATTAGGCTTTTGTTCTCAGTTAGCAGACCATGAAAAGTGTCGGTCCTATAACACGATCCCGCAGGAGAAGTTTGAAATGTAAAGACAAGTGCTGCAATATTCTGCCTCATGTTTAAAAAATGCAATGCCCTTTATTTCCACGTGTCTCCGAGCGACATTTCCCATGTTACGAGTCTACAACTGCCCGCAAACACGCCTCACGACCGCGGTGCGTACATAGTTCCAACTCGTACGGCAATTATCCCATCGATTAGAGTTCCTTCCTCACTCGCCCAGGTAGTCTAGACATTTTTCTAGGCTCAGCTGACGCGGTAATAGCGGGGAAAGCGGTGATTGATTAGACATTGATGCGTCCCCGTTTTTGTCTTGGAAAATTGTGGCATAATGTGATGGGGGGTTTATTTTATTAGTTTTTTAGGTTGGCAATTAAATTTCTATTACACTGTCTCTCTGAAGAGGTTATGGCAATACTGAAATGAGTTCCTTGATCAGAAGTGGTCATCTTTTGATTGTCATGACGATGACACTGTTTCGGATGACACTTATACCTTTGAAAAGGTTTTTACTTACTTTCAAGGTTTAGTTCCATCCGAACTTGGACTTAGAAATTTGACTGTCAATGAAACGAGAGAAATTCACCATCTTTTTGTTTTAATACCTATCCTCAAACGATTTGCGAAGAATAGTATAATCGTTTGTAGATCACTACATAGTATAAAACAAAGTCGCTTGCCGCTGTCTGTTTGTCTGTCCCTATGTATGCTTAGATCTTTAAAACTACGCAACGGGTTTTGATGTGGTTTTTTTAATAGATAGAGTGATTCAAGAGGAAGGTTTTTAAGTATAATAAACTCTACTTTATGTACGGGTGTTATAGAAAACTCACATAAACCGAAGCGAAGCGAGGGCGGGTCGCTAGTAAGTTCATATACTCACAGTTCCTCAATAATGATGCTAAACTTAGTTCCAATTTCCAACGCATGAAAGCGTTATCAATCATTATCTGGTTTCCACTGTCACGTTGTTTTTGCGTAACACTGGTTGTTATCTATTTGCGACCTTTTATGTTCCTTGATTAAATTGTATTTATATTGCAATAATCATGGTCAATGTAAGAGATAGTGGCTCTTATATATTCTCCTTCGACTGTTCTTTAACTTGCTTTTGTATCTTATTCGAGTTGTGTTAATATTGGTATCAAACCAAGAACTGTTATTATTATTACATCGGCAGTAAAATGTTTTGCTCAGAGTCCTTTGAATCTATTACAATACTTACTTTTTATTACGACTGCTTGGATAAAACGATCATTTTGAAAACTAGCTACTACAATATGCAATATTTTTTACTTTATTTGCTATCAAATGTTTCAATTTGTTCTAATTTAAGTACAATAGGCATTTCGTCCACATCATCCGATTAGTCATCAATTCATCATCCATGTTTTGTTCGAATGTCCCATCAGTGCCAACTTTTGTTTGATCTTTATATTATACTTATAAATTTACTCTTAATACATATTTAAACCCGTAAATAAAATGGCGAACCCATCTTTCAAAGCTGATATCTCTTGAACGGTTTCACCATTTTTTATGAAATCTAACTAAGAGCAATCCTGATGAAAAAAAGCTCACTTTAAAAAACAAAAGCTATCAAATGGGTCCATCCGTTTGGGAGCTACGATGAAACAGACACCTTTTTTTCACTGGTTAAAATCCTCATGAAGAAGAAATTTCGGCAATTGCTATAGCAGAAGCATCCTTCTATCACGCTTATCAACTTGTATGTTTTCGGTGTAAGAAATAAAACAATTAGCCTCTACTATCTTATCGGTCACTCGATGGATAGTAAATTTAAATTATAATATGCTATTCACATTTGAATAATGTAACAATACATTGTTTGTAGATAAATAAAATGCCTATTGTTCTAAAATGTATTGTCAGTATAGTAAATAAGGTTCGTTATTTCTCTAGAAATGAGTTGATCTTTCTTGCTCTAGATTTAGAAAAAAAAAGAAAAACATTCGTGCAAACAACAACGACGAACATACGCACAAGAAGAATGTAGTCACGAAATGGTTCCAACTCAGCGTAATGCTGGCATTAAAGTCAGCGCTGGTCTTCCGTTGGCACCATCAAGACCAGCGTTGGCTTCACAGCCAGCACATGCTGAGTTGGAACCTTTTCGCAACATTAGTATAATTATGTCGTCTCATTTTCTTAATTTTTTTTGTTACTTTTTTTTTTGTTGAGTTATTGTTGTGAATTTATATTTTAATTACTTACTTACATCAGGTGAAACCACAGAAGGCACACACCTAATTAACTATTTGAAAACAAAAAAAAATACTTTTACGTCATCAGTATATTCTTTAGTAGGTAGGTATCTTTTAACTGACAGATGTTTAATACATCTGCTGGGCGTAGACCTCCTTTTTTTGTTACTCTACACATACTATTCATAGTATCCATCCAAACATTAATTAATAAAAATTCTCATAAAATATTCCTAAGACCAAAGACATCAACACACATCATCATTATTAAGACGTCAACAGAAACTGCATCACTAGTAATCTTGTTAATGAAATGTTTGTTCGTGATTCGTGACACGAGATCAATCAAACATCACACGCAACTCAAGCACGTGTATATTCCCGCTTGACTTATTTCGTCATCACCCGTCATCTTACGACTTATCCCGTAATGACAACTTAACGTCACACTGACTCCGAACCCTTTAGCGTTGAGAAAGAAAATTGTACTAAGCTGAATAACACATCCAAACTTGATATTATAAATGCGAAAGGAAGTGTTTGTTGCGCTTTTAATTATATAAACGGTTTGATTAAATTTGATACCTTAAGTGTCCCCCAGCAAAACACAGGGTAGGTAACTTTAAATTTCAAATAATTAATAATAATGAATGTTTACTGTTACACCTCACTAACTGTCCCGCGTGCCCGACCACCTGCTCGCGTGAGGACTTACCTACTTGCCAGTAACCAGAGGGCTACCACGGTAGCCGCATTCTGGGCAAGTAAGATTTAGCCCGAGTTCTTGCCGACACGAAAGAAGAAGAGAAGAGAATTCAATAACTTGTTACTACATCAATAAGAGCTCCGAGTAAGTAGGCAAAAAACCGCTTAATTTATATTAACTGCCGTGAAAATATAGTTGCGCTAGCATGGAATGCTATGCTCGTCGGTTTGCCCTAGGGCAAATGTTTTGCTTCGTCAGCTTGTTAGCTTTTAATAATTTCTCGGTAGCTGCGTGCCGTCTGCCGCGGACCTAAGGCCGCGTTTACGTATGGTATCCCTATGACAATCTTTGACGCACAGGAGAAGGTGGACTTTATTACGGTCACGAGCGTTAATTTGGGACCCATTTCAAGAAAAATATGCGTGAAGTCGTCAATGTCATTAGAGATGTCAAGTCATTGGTAACTTTTAGGAAACTCAACCTTATTGTTGTAGAATGTCAGACTGACTTTGGACCTAAGGTGGGTACGAAATTTAATCTCGTGACTGTACCATCGTACTTTTTATCTACGGCACTTGAAATAGATCATTATTCCTCATCATTTTCGTCATCATCATCATCATCATCATCCTCGTCATCATCATTTCAGCCAAAAGTCGTCCTGTGCTGGAAATCTCCAGGGTTTGCCACAATCTTACCTTTTCTTGTACTAATTGGTCCTTTTGGATACAAGTCAACCCGTGGTGTATTTTGTGCAAATACCCCTCTTACACACTCAACTGTTCGAATGTAAAGGATGTGAGGCATCCTAGAAGATATACAACCCTACCCTATTAGCTTCTAATTACAAAGCTATTTTCAGCACATTTTCGTTCAAAATTCAGTTGTTGCGTGTGCTTGCAAGGGTGTTTACGCGCGAGATTTAATTTGGTACCTAACTTAGGTCCAAAGTCAATCTGATATTCTACAACAATAAGGTTGAGTTTCCTAAAAGTTACAAATGACTTGACATCTGTAATGACTAATGAGATTGACGACTTTAAGCATATTTTTCTTGAAATGGGTCCCAAATTAACACTCGTTACCGTATATCTATTTAAATATGTATTACTCTAAATAAGTATGTTTACCGTTGTCTAGTATCTATAAGAGCTATATTAAGGGATTGTTTTTTCCACCCTGTAAGTATATAAAAGATGTTCTCAGAAGAAATACCAACGCGGTGTACGCGCAGCCTTAAACAAACGTTTCACTTTCGACCACAGACAAGGTTAAGCGAGGAGAGGTTAATCGGTGACAGATCGGATAAACAATTATGTAACTCTTGGCATTTTATAATTTCGGAAAAATCCGTTTCGTAATCAAATAAAATGTACTCGATAAAAGTACGGATTTGTCAACGAGTTAATTCCTTAATAAAGTAATTGGATTTATCGTGAATGAAATCCTCTTAGCGACATGTCCGAGTCTCCTATGGCGGCGCCTTGCGTTGCGCAAGCGCAGATGCATAATAATAATTATTTGATCGTGATGCACCGCACTTGCTTCGGATTTAAAAAAATACACCCTGCACTTGATTTTGAGATTGAGAAACACGGCGCGTCGAGACGGAACTCGCTTGCATAACACTTTGTGTTTACCGAGTAATGAGCCATTTATATAAATTGATGAGCCACGACGGTGCGCCGGCGCAAACCGAATTAAAATGAGTGATGTTCCGAATAACAATGACATTTTTATGAACGGTCGGGCGCCCTTTTAAAAATCGAAGCGCTTATAATGAGTGCATTTCGTGCTATCGTTACGTAATCCACGGGTGAAATAATGATGTTTCCACCGTGAGTTATAGATCTTATTGTACGTGCGGTTATTTTTGTATCTTAATCATTGGGATAATCGATACCCTTAGGTGTTCCATGGGCTCTCGGTTAACCAATAATTATTTATGAAAGGGGAACCAGTCCGGAGATGATTTAATGAAATGGTAAGTTTCGTAACAACGGTCTAGGTGCGTCGGCGCCTGGGAACCGACAGGGGGGTACGCTTTCCGCGGCTCGAACCTTTCTTTTTTACTCTAGACTCTAGATAGGATGTAACAAGCAAATTCACGTCCGTGGGAAAGATTGTTCTCTCGAATTTGCGCCGCAGCGAATCGGTGGGCGATCGCGGATAGATAACTATACCTGTTACGTTTTACAAATGGTCTTCACTTGTTGTTTTTTCGATAGGAATCACCGTGATCATCCTTTTACGTAAATTGTAAGTCCATTCAGATTCATATAATCACCAAAAACGTGCGAGGTGGCGACCGTGACAAGAATTGCCGGTTTTATGGTGTTCTTCCCGTTTTATTATTGTTTTATTGCTGTGCTGTATTGTGCCTTGTTTTTGTAAACTGTAGGCCTATTAGACAAATGAATTCTTGACAATAGCGCCCTCTAGTCGCACGGTGCTAAATGTCAGGTGGATTTATTATGTTATTATTATTACGCTCGTTAAGCTCTTTGAATGCAGATAGTATTTGACACTCGTTGATTTGATGTTTTGACGTTTGGTTCGAACTGTTGGGAACAGTTTTGCTTACAAAATAAATATGATTAGTACCTAGGTAATCGATAAACCGTATAAAATCGGTTGATTTTTCAAAAAATATTTTTATCTCCGCACATTTCTTTATTTTTTGATCGTGATAAGGTGACCTTGATATCTACTGTATGAGTATATTGTACATTGAACTCTGAGTCATGTGATGTTTTGCATAATTATCCACTGAAAAGTATACGGAAGAAACCACACAAAAACTTCACTTTCGGTGCAGAGTCATCGTGATTGATAACATTATCATGCATTTCTTATCGGCGCTGGTGTAAGTACCTATCTGATTTCTGAGATCTTAGCAACACTGTAGAGTACGTTTTTACATCCATGTCTTGATGGTTCTTTGTATGTTATATTATCTCATAGATGCATAAGAATGTTATCTATTTTCGAGTGATTATAGTATGATAGTGTTATTTAAAAAAAAGGCTGATTTCAATTTGTTTCGGTGACTTTATTTTCTCAAGGTCATGCTGTGCCCAGTTTGCTAGATAATAGTACATTGTGCATCAAGGGTAGTAAGAAGGGAATTACTAACGAGAGTGTTAGAAGCCCGACGCCGAAGGCGGAGGGCTTTTAATGACTCGAGTTAGTAATCCCCTTACTGCCTGTGATACACACAATGGTTTTCATCACATTTGCGAGGAAAAAACACTTTAACTCTGAAAAATATAAAGAAATAACTTTTGACGAACGGGAACGTAAATGGAAACGATATTTTTTTTGTGACCTCTACCACAGATAATAACTGCGTTTAGTTTCGACCTGGATTCGAGCCAGATTTAGCCAATTGGATAAAAATGTATAATTACTAAAATTAATGATAAATGTTGATATAAACTTGAAATAGGTATAAAAATAATGAAGTTTAATGAAGCGTTTAGGTTTTGTGTAATGCAAGTTAGTATATAGCAAATTTTTAATGATGAAATTAGAAACCGATTTAATTTTTGGCTGAAAATTAAACCTCCTTAGTCAGAAATGATGTACGAAAGAGTTGCAAATTTTAAAAAGAAAGTCATTACTCCCTAGGGATGACAAACTCGCCATAATTCCCACGGGAACAATTTAGGCCATTGTCCTTCTGTATACAGGCATGTAATAACACCATTTACGAGCAAGTGTGATGAAAATAATATTTTTATATTCTGCGGATGTTTCGCCATTTTGACACCCAAAATTGGCTAAGTAAAGTTTTTGGAAGATATGTATATTATATTTTTTATCGATAGTCGTCATCCTAAAGATCAAGAAATTGCGGCTCTTTTATTTTTATTTCCTCTAATATTTTAGAAATATTTTTTTTACTTATGAAGTTGACATTTGTACACTTCAATGACTGACTAGCTTGTTGCCTTCGTACTTAATGAAAAAGAAAAAAAACACTTCTATATCTGTCATTGTCAAATCAAATCAAAGTAAACAAACAATTCAATACAACGGCTATTTTCTGTTTGCTTGTGTTTCATGTGATCAGTGTTTTTAGAAATATTTTTAACGATCTCAGAACGAACTCTGGACTTTCGTTTTGCCGCTTTGCTTTAAGAGCTTTGCACGATATTTGGTCTAAGATTTATTTTCGAACCCTTTGGCACTTCTTCTTGGACACCGATTTCTTCCTTTTTCGACGACTCTTGCTCTGCTTTTTGATAGCCACGAGAGCACTTTTGAATTGTACAATCCACGCAATGAATTCAGGCAATCCCACACGGACTGTGGAAATGGAGTATTACAAAGATTTACTTGAATTTACTTATTTGAATTAAACCGTTTGTTTACTTTGATTTGATTTGACGTTGACAGATATAGAAGTGACAGTTTTTTTTTCTATTTCATTAAATACGAAGGCAACAAGCTTGTCGGTCATTGAAGTGTACAAATGTCAACTTCATAACTAAAAAAAAGATTTCTAAAATATTAGAGGAAATAAAAGTAAAAGAGCCGCAGTTCTATGATCTTAAGGATGACGACTATCGAAAAAAAATATAATTTACATCTCTTCCAAAAACTTTACTTACCCAATTGCATATCTTAACGAGCCAACATGTTTTTCTAATGTTACTGCTCAGACAACAATACCTCGGAGCGTAATGCAATCTTCTTTACGGACGACCTAGCCCAGGCGCATTCATTTCTCGTTATTCTAATAAGGATTGAAATAGAAGTGGGCTCCAGATTTCGTAAGCATACACATACACACACACACACACCAAATCACGCCTGTTTCCCAGAGGGGTAGGCAGAGACCACTTCTTTCCACTTGCTACGATCTTGACAAATTTATTTCGCTTCTTCCACATTCATACATCGAGTCATGCACGCACGTCGGTTTCGGGTACTTAAGATTCGGCCCTTTTCTAGTATTTCTCCGATTTGACTCGAAAAAGTACGCCTAGGGCGGCCCCTTCCGACCCGTCCACTCACTTTCGATCTGTATATCTCTTTCGTCAATCGTAAGCATGATAGGTAATAATTATGATGATAGTATTGAATGAAAGTAAACGATTAATATTCGACGTAGAGATCCTTAGGGAAGGTCTTTGTCCAGCATTGGAAATCCATTGGGTGATTTGACGATGATGATGATGAATAGATTGAGAGGATTGTGAAGTTAAAAATTACGCTAATCTACATACGGCCAAACGACCACGATAATTTTATCTAAGTTCTAGTATCATGCAGTGTATGCCCGTTTTGCGATCAAAAACAGTCGCTAAAGTGGCGCCCGCGCATGGCGCGCGAAGGCCAGCTGTCAGATGTCATTGAATACGATACGCGCAGGCAATGTGCGCAGGATTTGGATCAGGGACGCCGGCTGGAGGTGTCACGACGCTGTCAAATTATATTTGACTAGCTTTGTGAAGTGTTTGTTCAAGTATCAAGAGGTGCCAACAATGGCGAGTGATTGGGTTTTGATAGTTTTATTAGGAGGTTTTAGTAGTGGTGTTTGGGTGAGAACAAACTGCGGTTAAATTTAGACAATGTTCCTGGCCCTCTGGGTGAATAATAGTTTTGACGTGTGGTTTTCAAATCGGCCTCTTTGATCACATCAAAGTTCGGTTCTGCGTGGCCAATATTCAACAAAAAAAATACAGTTACCCCAAAAATCAAACCGCACATAATCCCCGCGTAGACGCATCACAAAACATTCTAGTGGACAATGCAAACGACGTGCACTAATGGCGAACTTATCTAAGCCCACGAACACACAATGCCACCTTTCTCCAGGCAGGCGTGGGTGTGGACGCGGCCTTGCGCGGTGGGCGATAATGCGGCGTTATTTGCCGCGCGAATTGCGTCATTTCAGAAGGGTGGATTCCTAGCAATTAGGCAGAAAGGTTTATATAGACGCTTCTGTGACGCACGTACTCAACCGTACTCTTTTTGTGGTTGTGTGAGTACTGTTACTCACTCTACAAAACTTTGAAGTGTTTTATTGGATTTTGATTCATGTGATAATGGCGCGTATATTTCTTGCTAATCATATTGATGCATGCGTTTTAACTGGACTGCGGGTCGGATTTGTGAGAATTGAACCGAATATTTGAAAATTTTAAAGTTCGGGGTTCGTTGTGGACCTCGATCGCATGCGATTTATTCCATCATCATTTGGGCGTCCGATTTCTGAAAAATCGACACTGTTCATAAGTAGTTTGAGTTATTTATTTATCTATTTAGCTCACAATTTTAAACTATTTAAATAGGTATAAAGTTTACTAAGGTTTTTAATTATTTTTTACGATTATCTATGGCAATGTTAATCTTGTATTTCCTTTAAAAACCTATAAATAAAGCGGGGATTAATGAAAGACACTGGTTATTACCGTTAATTCGATGGATTTGCACTTTTATCTAATTACAGCGGTTTTATCGTTTCATTCATTCTTTGATGGATTGTATCCGCTATAAGTACGAGTATAATGTAATATAGTGAACTATTCCGTTGGCGTCATCCGTCGCGTTAACGTCGCTATGTCAATTTGTTGATGAAGTTGACAGATGTTATCTGTGGACCGGTCGGGCAATGTCACGGGCATGTGGATTACGTTGGGATTTGCATGTATTTAGTGGTTTTTTAGATTTAAATATTCATTAGATAATTTAACAGAGTTGTCATACAGTTATTGCTTAATAGGTATAACGACATTAGCTGTGTTTTCTACAGCAGACATGACTAGAATTCTCTCATTTGCCTAGTTGGTGAATTTTCAGCACTATTAATATATAAATAATGTTACATAATTTAGTCTAAGCTTCTGCATGCCACTGATGTTAATGTAAACATATATTATTAAGTAAAATCAACGACTTTAAAGGTTTAGTAACCTAATGTTTTAGAAACAAAGTACTAAATTATGGTTCGATAAAGTTTTTTATCATATTTTCTGATGTTATTTATTATTTACTTCTCAACAAATATCAAAACATTACCCTATAGGTAAATAACGGTTAAAGTTTGATGTTAATTAAAGATTGTCTCATTACCTCATTATAAAATACCTTCACGACGACGACGTCTCTAATCTTCGGCGCGGGCGCAACATTCCCGATAAAGAACCTACAAGTTATAGGAGCCTCACTAATTGCTTAACTAAAAGTAATTATATTTTGATTATATTTATAGTAGGTTGGTGTTATTTTTGGTTATCTTTAATTACGATCTCAGGCGAGGTATTTTTTAAACGTATTGTTTTTTTTATTGGCAAAGGCATTTAAGAAAAAAACAGCTTAGTACTTAACTTTTTTCGACGACGTACGTAGCATATCTCATTCCGCATATATGAAGACGTTAAATCATCTTCGATGATTACTTGCCAGGTTCCCATAAGATACCTAACACGTATGCTCGTTTAGACTATGTATATTTCACAGAGGTCAGAGTAACTTGTATATCGAGGGTTGAGTGGTCAAACCCGATAAGTCGATATAACTTGTTGTGTCAAAAATAACATTAATGAATACATCAAAACAATTGAAATTTGAATAAACAATTATTTTGATTTATCGGGTTTGACCACTCAACCCTCGATATAATCTGTGGTAGAAGTAAGATCTTGTGCACGGTCCGTTTGTAGGTATCTCTACATCATCTTACCCACTAACTGCCGAAGTTAGGCGGTTCCAATGTGAGGGTGAAATAGCCGATGAAGTAACAAGCAAAGAGGTATCCCGTTATAGTCCTCAGGGTATGCAACGCATTAGCAGCTTTTCTTTACATTTCAAATGTCTATTGGCTTCCTAACCTACTTATCATCAGGGGTGTTATTCTCTCAAAAACAACGGACGGGCGGACGAACGAGCGAAATCGCAGCAGCGAGTTTAGGTAGTCCCGTCAGAGCGAACAAAACACATTTTAGTGCGTGCATTTTCAATTAAGAAGAAACCATGCTGCTAATTTAAAAATGCACGCGCTAAAATATGTTTTGTTTGCACTGACGGGACTACTTAAACTCGCCGCTTGGACATTCACTCGACCGACCGTCCGACCGTCGTTGTTCAGAGAATCACTACCCAGGTAGTCGTGAGACCTCCTGTCTTCCCTTTAAGAAAACAATGGTCCGCCGTAAGCCTTCGAAGTGTTGCTAAAAACGGCGTCTAGTCGATCAATCGGAGCTTATTCAAGCGATTCAGCTACCTGAGGGGTTACCATGACACACCCTGCCTGTAACCCCCCCTGATTGAGAATAAACGCCCTAACATTTTTGTACGGTCTGACGCGATAATTAACTAGATAACTAAACTCACCGATTAATTCGTCCGTCGAGTTCAAGAGTGAGTTCCTTAAGAGTAACATAGGAGAATAAGCTCTCCTTAACCCAACCACAATCTTACGTGATCCTCTTTACGCATAACGTCACGCGGCCCGACGTGATGCGGTCGGACGACACGTGACCGACCGCCGACACTCGACCCCACCGCAACGTCGGAAAATATATCGATACCTTAGTGCACAATCGTACTAAATGTTTTTATTTTGCCAGTCAAGTAACGAACTTATTATTTGTGCACAAACATACTATTTACAATAACTTTTCAAATGTAATTAGTACAATTGTGAACTAAGGTATCGATATTTGAAACGCATTTTATTCAGATCATAAACATTCCTAGATCAGTGGTATCTGTTTTTAAAATATTTTATTTAACTTGCAATGTATGTTGTATGTAAGGGTCAAATCTTGCACGTTAAATTTGACCCCCTTCCCAGTTTCCGATGAAGCTGAAAATTTGCATACGCCTTTAGTTCTGATGACAATACAATAATATAGTACCATAGAGCTGGTCTGATGATGGAGACTCAGGGTGGCCATAAGAACTCCTACATTACACATGATAAACCCGTCGTGCTAGGGCTTGTTAGAATTGTCTTGACACTTAGATGACGACTGTGCAAAAAAGTACAGTCGGCAATAAAAGCTTGTCCCAAAAATGAAATTTTTAACAGAAACTTATTGACAATTACAAAATTGAAGCAGTAATTCATAGTAATATTATAAATGCGAAATAAGTTTCTTTCCTATGCAAATTTTAACTTAATTTATACGATACAAAGTCTCTTTTAATCTTGGACTTGTGACGGCTGTAGCCGTCGTGGTGGCACGACTTTCAGATGACGGCCACAGCCGTCTGTAACGTTCAAAAGGTTAACTACCTAGAACAAGGCTTTAATCAAGTTCTCGCGCTCATCAAACAAATACCAGATCGGGAATCAAATCTGGGACCGCTAACTTACGGAATTGCTGAAGTAACTAGACTAGCCGCATTGTCAACGGTATAAAGTATCGTGCTTTAGCTGTTATGTATTGTTATTTTATTAAAATAAATGACCAAACCATTTTAAATATTTTTTGTAAAGACTTCCCTAACTTTACGAGTACCATCTCAGGCCCTTCAGTCAATCGGTTGATTCTTGAAAAGGTCGATGATTGTAACAAACAAACGGATATCGTCGGTCTTTGTGGGCGGCAATTAGGCGCACGACGACATTAACTCGACGTTTGACAAATTTGTGTTTCCATCAACATTAGAATTGGGTCATTTCATAATGAGAAAGGTTAAGGGTCCCCTTAATGTATCTGATGACTTGTTACTTTGAGCTCTTAATATAAAAATCAATAAGTTGTTAAGAACTAGCAAAGTCTACTTATTTTCCTGAAATGGCAAGTGAGTATACGATAGCAGTTCACGACCGTGAAACGTCTTAAATCACAATTTGTTTTGGTTGTCAACTTGTAAATGTATCTATACAGTTTTTATAAAACCTCTGAGCTAGTTATTCAAATTTTAATGATAATCGGGATAATTATAAAGGAGGCGAGTGCTCCATTCAATAATCCCAGCATGTTAAGGTTTAATTAAATTGGTCACGCCAAACGAAATCATCAAATTCCTCTTCACAGCTGGTTATAGTTTTTTTTTTTTATATTCCAAACAAAAAATAACAAGCTATTTCTTTGAGTGTATTCGTTTCGTCCATTTAAAATTACAAGCGTTAAATTATAAGCTTTACTCAATTATTTGACCCTCAAAAGAGAGGCGAGGAGAGTTTGAAAACATACTTTTCTTGGTTCTCAAGTAGTTAAGTAAGTTAAGACCTCTTTGCGAATTTCGACAGGCTTATTTCTCTCTTTAAGAATGTTGCCTGTTTCAATTGACTCTTTGCGAATTTTGTTTGCCTTCCCCCGCTGGCCGCTGATCGTTCCAATTTCAAGTTCGGAAACCATTATCAATGTCATCTGTTGTTCTTTTTTCGAATCGACACCGTTACGTCACGGAAGCCGTAACCGTGGCGCCTCTAGCGTGACGTTTTAGACGATTATTTAGCTCCCCTACACCGGTTACAGAAACTCGCTGGCCTCAGGAAGGTCAAGGCTTAGCTAAGTATTTGTAAACAACTGTGACATAAGGGTGAACAATAGGCTTTGGTGCGGGGAAGATAGTAAATAAATTTCACGCTCAAATTCGACTACGGATAATATGCCTTTCCTTATTGGTTTTATCTGTCAAGTCAGTTTGTCTCCTATCTTGTTGGATCGAAATAAATCGTTTAACTATTGTAGTGTACTCATAGAATATTGATTAATTACATTGATGTTACTCGTCAGCTGGAGTTCTGCTTGCTGTTGCGCACCGGAAGACGTATTAAAATCATCCCTCCTTTTTCTTTAGGTTGTGGTTAACGGCATCCTGTCACAAGCGTCTCTGCGACGCGGCCGCCGACATCGGTTCGAGAATCTCTGGTTGCACCCACATCAGTCGCCACCGCCTTTTTGTCGCATCTCAAATCGCCCGTGAAATCTCGCCGGCGTCGTTTGGCGTGCGCTCACGCAGCGTAGGGTACCATTGTTTAGTAATAACAAGAACCGAAGCGCATCAAAGTACACAAAATAGTAAACCAACAAATTGACATCAAGGGCAGGTTAACGACCTACCGATTGAAGGACAAAAACAAAAGCTAACCAGTTTTTGATATTGCAATTCGCGTTCGTTAAAGTTGCATTTCGAAAATCGATATTGTGGACACATTTCTTTAATTCGAATGTCGTTATTTTTATCTCGGTATGGCGAATAGCCTCAATTAAGCGGGCGCATTAATTTCTCGTTCCACTTGTGTTACTTTCCACCGGCTCGGGTAACGGTGTCTCGCTTTGTCTCGAGATGGTCGCTGCGAGCCCTTGGGTTCGGTTCTCGGCTCTACTAGAGCAAAACTCGTTAACTTTATGCTTATTCGATTTACTGTTTTGCCACCACACCTGATTGAAACTTGTTCTCGCCAAGTAAATATCTAGCTAAAATTCTTTATCATGGTTCTTCTGAAAACTGTCAGCTTTTCTAAAACTTACACCTGTCAATTGTTTCGTTTCGACCTAAAAAACGAGCAAACCTGCACAACACATATTTGCAATTTTAATCATTATTTCTCACTATTAATTTAATTTCCATATTTATAGTTTCTGCAATCAATGTTGTGCGTTATATCTAATTAATTAGTTTATAAATACGATGCGCAGATAACTTGTGCCCTTATTGATGTGACTCGGTGCACTTAATGTTATTAGACATGCTGGGTACTATGACGTGATATGAATGCAACAAAGATACGGTTGATCGTCCAAAGTCCGACTAAGTTAAAATGTATATGTCAGAGTTTTGTTACTTATTGCGCCGATTAAAATTTGATCAATGACAAGAGCTGGAACAAAATCAAATGTACATATTTCAATCTTTTTAAATTCTACGTTACCTACATTGAAATCTGATTTGCAAAATTGGGCAGAGGAATATTTATGTATCTAATTTCATGTAATTAAATTAAGATAATTTATTAAGTAATTTTAGATTATATGTAAAGCATGCCATTAGATAAAAATAGCTCCAACATTATTAAGTATGAAGTCAATTCTCATTCATTCGTCATTCTCATTAAATATTTCAACTCCCAAGGACACATTCATGTTGTCTCATGTAAATACTTAAAACAATTTAATTATCTACGTATTTCTTTATATCAACTTTATTTAATGGACCCCATTTCAAGTTGTCACCTGGCACTGAATGGGTTAACTAAGCAAACTCAGCAAAACATCCATTTACCTGCTAACAGCGACAAAGCTGTCAAATTCCTCGTAAGTCACTCTCCGACCGGCGACAGCTCGTAATTACGGTGAGGTAACTCAGTTTCATTGCCAGTGTCGAGCCGATAACGGTCGACGTTGTTTTGTTCGCCATTTTACGGCTAGAATATTCCGTTCGTTGTGTCAGTCTAACTTGCTAATAAGTCCAAGTGAATGCAAGAGTACATTATCAATACATTGAAAAGCGTGAAAATTGCAAAGGAAAAAATAAAACATCATCATGAGGATAAATACGTTGAGTTGTAATAACTGGCAGAAATGTACTCTCATTGTAAAAGAAAGTAAAAGTTAAGTTATCGAAAAAAGTGAATGAATTTGCACCGATTGTAGACGCAAAAACGATTTATCAACTTGCTCTCTATCTGCGATGAATGAAATACAGCACATCAAAAACTATGAATCGTTGAACGTCCATAACAAATCAGCACTGCTACATAAATACTGAGAAAGTATCGCTATCTCAGAACGAATGGCGACATGATATCTTGACCCATTAAGAGGTACGCATCAAGTTTCATTTCTAGCCACTCCATCTTCATGTTCATGATTATAATTGAATTTTGAAAGAAACCCACCGTCTGTATGGTTCAGATGTTTGGGTAGTCACCCACATAGGTCGGAGACGCTCTCACGCGCCTCTCCGATTGCACTTGACACTGTTCCGAGGAATGCCATTAAGAAGTAAGTCGACCAAATCCGAATCATCATCCATTCGTTGCCATACCATTTGGGTTATTGTCAATTTCACGTCGGTGTCATAACTGCCGATCAACACGTCGCGTGCGTCCAAAGCGCCGTTCCAAATACCACTTGTGAGGTTTTCGACTTATCGAGCTTCAGAATGGCCGGTGAGCACGGCAACTTTTGATATATTGCGGTGAGATTTTACTTTTGTTAGTAATTATGGTTTGCGTGGAGTTTTGTACGGTCCAAACTATATTAGACTTCCTATTAGGAAGTTGTTTAGTTGTAATAAAGGTAAACGATTTCTTTCAATCATGACTACAACCGCAACACAAGCGTAGAAAGTCGTCCATGTATATGTCTTGAACCGTGGAGAATAGCTCAATCTTTTTTATGCAGATTAAAAAGGTGTACTTATCTAATCACTCTCTTGACCCCGAGACCTTGCACCTTGGACGTCACGGCCGACGGGCCGGTCGCAGGGCTCCCAGCCCGCGGCCCGTGACGCCCTCGCCGGTCCCATGCCCCATGCAGGTGCTTTGTGCTCATCCCATGAATTATTTATGGGTCATTGTTGCCCCTTTCACGGTCAGGTGGTCTTGGATGAATTCCGCTTTTAGACTATCCTATAATAGCAAGAAACTCATCCAAAATCAAGCGAAAGAGATATTTCTATGTTAGAGAAAAAATAATAATCATGCATGCAGGGTTCATGTTGGACTTAATAATATTTACTTAAGACCTTTTGTATTCAACATGAACGCAATAAACGTTTTGATTTGATTTGATTTGATAATTCTGTTGTAAGCCGGAACTACCAGTGTTGAGAACAAGCATTGCAAGAATCTCAACAAACGCCTGGCGAAATTAAAACGGAAGCTGGCAAAGTGACATCTTAACAACGTTATTCATACACATTACAATTTTACATTAACGATGTATGTACGTAATGTTTTATGTCACAATCTCACAATTATGACCGACGACCTGTGGTCATATAAAAGCTCGTGAAACTGAAATGACTTGAAGTCATGATGCGTTTTATTAAAACTACTTACTGAAATGGTCGTATATACAGCTTCTTTAGAAATTGTTTGACTCTGCGCTGCTGACGGGACCATCATTATGCTCTCTTTAATCTGTAGAACTAAGAGACATTGCTCTTCATAGATAAATTGTTCTCACAAACATACCAACTTAGCATTTACTGACTTTTCAATGTTATTGCGCGCTTTATTCCCTTCGTAATAAGCTTCAAATTAGATATAATTTCACGTTTCTAATTATGAATATACTTCGGTGTCTCGAGCTACACGTTTTGCGCATTACCATATATTTGCGCTCGCACTCTTTACACGCGTTGTGCAGGTCATGTAGTCTTTGTCCACAACTTTACAACTCAACATGAATGTAAAGAGACTTCCAAAAGTCATTCGTTATTTAGTATTAATTTTCACTTAGCTAATAGTGTTAAGGTTAATAACAATATGAGAAATGCAAACATTGTAAGACGTCGGCGTGAATTTGATTGACATTGTACAAGCGTTAATAGAATGTCTTAATTTCTCTTTTCACTAGAGATATTTTGATTGAGCGTGGTAATGCGTTTGTGTAAAGACTCTCACTTGCGGGATAGCGGAGGGTTTGGTATTAGCTGCATTAACATAACATATAATATGGTATGCGGCAGGCAATGTTTTTCCCTTATTAATTTAAGTAGGAATAGCGAGATGTGCATATTTAGAGTTTCTAGAGCGCCTTTCAATTACGTTAACTGACTCGTCGCTCCTCGACAGCTTCGCGTTTCTTGGTTTCACAGTTTCACTTCGCGCTTTTAAGTATTTAAGGTATGTTATATTTTCACGAGTTAACATGTTGTAAATATTTTTGCCGGCTTCGTGTTTCTAAAGCAATTAGTCAGTAAATTTCATCTGATTTAAATATGCTATATGCTCATTCTAAATTAATTGGTGAATTTGGTTACCCAGATTTATTTTGACAGACCGGAATTGGGTACTTATACCATATTTTGATGTAAGATTTTGAATAATTTTGGAAACATTTTACTCGTAAGTACATTTAATTCTTCCAACAAAAGTAGGATAGCTCGTCACCGGCTAGCCGACACTTTCTGCACACAGTCGGAACGAGTCTATTTGTTTTCCTCACTGCTAATCCTTCACAAACAGCCGTGTGCCAGTTCCTTATCTGTCATGCATTTAATTGATAGTTTCCCTAATTTGTATCGGTTTACCAACTTAAATTTTACCTGAATATAGAAGCACTTTTGTTTATTTAGCGGAAAATAGTTTAATATTGTAATTAAAGTGAAAATAAATTGACTGTTATCGTAGCAAATTGCATCAAGCCTGCACAACATAACAGTAATTGTATGAATTAGTATTCGCGTAGATGGATACTTACTGACCGAGTAAAAGCTAGCTAAAACAGACTACATTAAAGTGATGGCGTGCATTATGTGAAATCTAATCTAATCCCGTAATTCTATGTCCACATACCATGGCCTCCCAAGAAATAGAAATGTCAAGATGACAGGTCTCTTTTCGACGCGGTATTATTTCTTTTCTATCACACATTTATTATATTCATTACGCTGTCACTTTCGTTTCTGATAGACTTCTCAATCCGCTGAGTTCAGTTTCTCCACAAAATTATACTCCTTATTGTCTTCGAAACGTGTATGGAAAACACTTTTCTAAGCTTCATTGTTATGTGCAATTTCATTGTTATTCAAAGTTTCAGACAATGTCCCTAACACTGTTAGAGCATAAGAGTGGACGTCGGCGTTACCGCACGCTTCTTCACGCCTCTCGCCGTGTTTACATCTTTTACCTTTATTGTATTCTCATCTACTTAGAAAACATTAGCTGAACAATTACCAACAACTCCAACGATTGTTAAGTTTGGCTCTGGGAACGCTGTTGCGGTGGTTGCTACGTTTTTGCTTTCTACCTTTCTATTATTATCTCTATCAGTGTTCAGCTCGCCTCCCATTGTGACTTCTGTGATTTATTTCTTTTTACCAATTTAATATTTCGTTACGACGATAAGCGACCGGCCATTTGTGCTCGCACCTCGCCATTGAAAGCAATCTCCATGCGAACGAGTCAGTGTGGCGAATGGTGCATGCCTCCGTCTTCTACAAAATTATACATCATTTTTCCCGTTCACGAGCCATTGTTCGAGTGCGCTCCGTCGGAATGTTTGGACTTATCGCGTCTTAAATTATGACCTTCGAATGAGAGTATTTCGGCCTAATAGGTGAAACCGTTCGCGTAGCCTGTCAGTCCGTGTGATTAACCATAATAATCAGCGATCTTACTTTCTAAGATAGCGTTTCTTTGGCGAAGTTATGGTTCGGCGTGCGCGCAGCCGGAGTGCGATACGGTTTGCTCTGTCACTAATGGGTGCCGACCACGGAAACGGGAGATTTCTCGTAATTGTGAACTTTTCACCTCGCCTGCGAAAATTGACGGGCATAATAATGTAAAAATTACAACTTTCTAAATGGTTATTAAGAGTCACTTAGCTCGTTTTGGACGACCACAACAATGTGCGTCCGCGGCGGTCGTCGTGACGCGACTTTTTGCGCGGGCGATCTCACTTTCACGACATGTCCTTATCCGCGGTCCGATATTGTTCAAATTTCGATTTCGTTACAGCGCCGCCGGCCGCCGCTGATTATGGCCCATGAACGTTTATCTTTTTCATTGTTTCTGCAACTTTGAATTGCGATGCAATAAACCGTTCTTTTCCTAATAGGAGTTAGCTTGAGATTTCCAACACGCTTGACCCCGGCCATTTTCTGTTCATCACCACGTTACTTTGAATCTGGGATCTGCTAGAAATCCTACCATACCATTATTTATTTATCTATGTATTATGTAAATGTAACGCTCACCTTGAAATATAGCTTACATTTTTGAGCAAGTCATCTTCGTTTGCCAGGTAAAATAAATTATGCAAATGTACTTTTCAATTCGATGCGACCAATTTGCGTGTAAACAAAATAATTAAGTGCAAATTTATGTCGAGTAATGCCGACATACATAGTAAAATGGTGAAATTTTGTTGATAAGCTTTATCTGCGTAACTGTAGGTAGTGTATAAAACTGCGTTATCAATTATTAGGTAAAATTAATTTATAAAGTACACTCAACTTCTTACTTGCTATGTGAAGCTTAGCACTAAATAATTACAAACGTCTAATATTGATTTGTTATTCATTGAATTCATCCAGCATACCTTATCCAGCATGAGAACATAAGAGACAAAAATCAAAGCCTCTTTACCGCCTCATAACTTCATACTCTGTGGCGGCACCGCTACTTCGTTATCTAACTTATCTGTGCGATAACCCACAACGAGCACGCGGCGTCGGACCGAAAGGGACCTATTTAACTCCCTGCAACTTGAATGGCCATAGACTAATTAAAATAATCTTAATTTCTTTTTTCATGTGTTTCGCACATTATTAACAGCATTGTTGAGTGGCCGTGGGAAGAAATCGGTTTTATTTATTCCGTAAACAAAACAATAATAACAATTATAGTATTAAGATCGTATTTTATAGTGGCAAGCACCCTTGATGAGGCTTATGCTAGTATTTATGGCTCCCACCAACTATATTCACATGTTTCTTTGTTATTGTTGTGCACTTATTATTCAGTTCTCTTTTATTAATGACTGTAGATAAACGTTTGCCTACATAGTGTGTATGTTTAGCTTTCGTTGAGCTAGAGATCTGAGAAAGCCCGCGCCCCGGGCGGCCTATATTCTACTATCTGTCCCACTCAGCATCAATTAACTTTCGAAGCTTAGAGCTTCCACAACTGAACTATAACAGTTTTTATAGTTTCCTTACATAGATGCGGTTTCCACGTTTTCTCTAGAGTTTTTTGTTGTAAATATCCATAGATACAGGTGAGTAATAGTTTTTTGTTTGTAATAAGTATGTTGCATTATGAAGGTTTACAAAAATGTACTGCTTTATTTCTATCAAATATATACACACATATTTCTGAATACGCCTGAGAACTTACCGCTATCTAGGAGTCGAGTGCACACTACACACGACACGTATGTCCGCGTCATCCCTATGCGCACACGGGTCAAGTGATAGGTAAGTAATTATTTTCTTCGTTCGCTCGAACACTATGTGTACCTACATAAAGAGTCTCGATATGGAACCCCGTCGCGCGCGCGCGTTCGAATATGCGTATATCTGGGATCGCCGTAACTATCCTTAATTAACTGATAGCAGTATATCGACGTCGATAACGACACGTTATTAGGTATTGCAAAATAGCGGGAAAGCGAGTTACGCCAATATGGCCGCCAATATTAACTGAAGCAGTATGGAGATAATGGATTTAGATATGTTCAGCCGGATATGCCTTTATGTTGCGTTACGCGAACACGTCATTTTATTTGCATTTTCGATATTGTTTGAGCAATACGGAAAGAACTAACCTATTTAAGTTTCTCTTACTTCAATATTAAATCTTTAAACACTCGTACTATCAATATACCTATAACTACATCACTTTAAATAAATAAATAAATAAATGTATAAATATCATGGGACAATGTCACCAATTGACCTAGTCCCAAACTAAGCTCAAGGCTTGTATTATGGGTACTAGACAACGATATAAATACTTATATAGAGAAATATACTTAAATATATATAGAAAACATCCATGACTCAGGAACAAAATTATTCGCGCTCATCAAACAAATATCTGCCCTTACCGGGATTTGAACCCAGGACCGCTATATTATTGTAATTAAATTCACCGGCCGCGTCTATTTGTGCATTTGTTCGCTCTCATTTCAGAAACTACTTATAAACACTTCGATCATGCTTTTGGGTAGATTTAGAGCGAATTATAATAAAATTAATAATTTCCCTAGTGATAAATAGGTCGTCTCTGTAACAATAAAGCAGAATATGCTTTCCCGAATTTTTTGTCTTTTTTTTTTGGTGTCTACGGATGAAACTTGCACTATTTTTTTTATTAATTATTTTTACTTATGTACACACTACATGCACTGATAAAATTATCCAATCAGATCAAATTGATTGATTAATGATAAATCAGTGTTTTTTTTTTATTAAAGTTCCAAATATTATATTATTATGTATCGCAGAGTTTTTAAATGAAGAAAGACTACAAAAGTCACAGAGGCTTATGAGTAGTCAGTGAGTTTGGTATAAAGGCTACTATTGAAGTTGGGTTCTATAAAGAAACCGTTAGATCAAATTTCAATCATGTGTCAAAAGTTTGACGCTGTTTTTCGTCAGTTTTTCCCAAATGGTTTTCCAATATCGGTCGGGTGGCCTGCGGCCTTGCGCCCGCGTCGGTATCAGCGACAAACAAACCTTTGTCTTATCGCAATCTGCATCTGGGCCAGTGTCGAAACACTCCCGAATAGATGACCCGGACTCGACTGATACTGCTGATTCTTCTAACATACGGTTGACAAATACATTTAAGTGAGACGACGCACTACATACGTCATAAGAAATGTCAAGTTACGAGTATATACATAATATCAAATCTTCGTGCAATCCTGACTCAAAATGTGATGCTAACCCTGACAGGTAAGATGGAATGCCTTTGCTAGTAATTTCACTGGTTATCTTATCCCCATACCGGAACACAAAAATGTGATCACTGCTACTTGGTTGTTGTCACGGGGTATACTCATATTTGTTTATAACTTATAACACGGTGCAAGATGACCACATAAGTAAAAAGTAGATTGTTATTTCGTCGTCTTGCTTTGATAACCTAACTATACTGTTGACGTTGTGAACAATATTTCTCACTTGACAGCAGTTTTACACCCTTGCAACGTCAACAGTGTGATTAACGATATCGAAAAAAGATTAGCTAAACGAAAGTAGAATAAAGGCCCTGTTTCATCGTGGGTCCTAGTGAAAAAGGGTGTGTCTCCTGAAGATCAAGTGAAAAAGGGTGTATGTCTAGTATACCCCGTTTATGTAATAGCTGTTCCCGTGTCCACTTCGTTGGGCAAAAATTTTTTTTTGAGTTAATAATTTTCCCGCTAATTCCCGTTCCCGTGGGAATTTCGGGAGTTCCTTTCTTAGTGCACCTCTACGGTACCTAAGCTACGTCCCTTCCAAAATTTCAAGTGCCTACGTTTAGCCGTTTAGGCTGTGCGTTGATATGTCAGTCAGTCAGTCAGTTTCTCCTTTTATATATTTAGATACCCTTTCCTAGTACGAATTATCGGCCGAGCCAAAAAACTTGCGAAGTAAGCGAAATCCATACAAAGTCCCCTTTAACAACTCAGGAGAAACTATTCACGTGTGATGGCTACCTAACAAAAGCTGTGGTGTTTCGCTACAAAGTTACAGTAATCCTACACCCGTATTGGTAGATTTATTGTTAGATTAATTTCCTGTTGTTACTTACTTTCAGAAATAGTAGTTAAGTAGTAGTAAGTTTTGTTGAGGGCTGAGATTCTACATATATCTTGTTGTTTTTCACGTGTCTGTATTGTCAACGTTTTGATAGCTCTTATTTCCGGCTGATTGTGAGTTAAAAGCAATACAAAATGGTTATAACACATACAGCCTTGGCCAAAGCTGTTGAGCACCCCACGTTTTGCTTTGAAAGTTATAAATGTAGAATTATATTTCAATTAAAAAAAAAAGAATTTGGAAGAGCGAGACCTTCTGCTACAGTTAAACTTATTTTCTCCTTCCAAAATTTGTTAAACGAATTATTGATTTTGTCTTTTTTTGTTTTTTTTTAACGAATTATAAAGAAAGTGATTGGACATGGGCAAATCATTAGTAGAGATCGTTTCGAAGTAGCTACTTTCGTGCACAAACTAAAGCTATAAAAAGCGGGGTTTTACTATTAAGTTATATTTTTCACGGAATTTCCCTTAACGTTAATAAATATGACTAACGTTTCCGATAGATATACTTTTTAAAAGATATATGTGCAGGACGATGCAAACACACCGGCACAGCAAGACAAAGATGATTATAGAACTCTGTTAATTAAGTTAGTTGTAAGTTTAAATAAATAGAAATGCCAGTAGGGACACGGGAAATAGGTAGGTATAGGAGATAGGTACAGGATAGTAAATAGTAAACATCGCATCCCCTCCTAAAAAGGCTTAGGAAATAGTATCCCCACTCAGACTCTCTTTCGTAGACTTCCTTGTCTCTCCCTTTAATATCACTCCTCGTTCCTTCACTGTCTTAATCAATCCCCCCTCTTACACGACCCTTCCGGTCAGCGAGTTTGGTCGCCTCGGACCTCTCGCTCACTCCGACCTCTCTGTCCAGCGCTTGGGCGCACACCTCGTCGCTACCAGGACCAAGTCCGCCCCACTCCTTGCACGACTCCCTCCATTTTTGTATAGCTGTCTCCCTCTCGTATTTTACCTTCTCTCTCACGCATATTCGCCGTCTCCCTTTCCAAGTCCCTGTCTCTCCTACCAAACTATAGCCTCGTTCGTTTACCAACTAGGTCCGTTCCCCAAAACTGGAATATTAATAGGCCCCCGATCGATAGAAATTGTGACAAATCGTGGAAGCAAATCAAGAAAAGGGAAGCAAACCAGTAGCAAGCAAGAAGCCTTCGGAACCTACCGCATAGAAGGGACCCTCGGCACCCCCCCCCCATAGAAGCTTGCTACAACCGTCACCGAATAGTTCCCGCTCCCTACTGGCAGATCGCACGCATATAGAAGCATCTTCGGTTTTATTTCTTCGAAACGAAATCAGCCCCCCACCTCCGAACATACAGTCCACTGCTCTGCGCCTTGTGCGGGGCAATAGCAATTCGACGTCCCGCACATTGGTCCTTCTCCACGGATAGAAAAAAGAAAATCGAAGATGCCCGTCACCAGAAGCAAGAGCGGAAAGAAGCTTCCGCCGGCAACAGAAGCTGCCACAACGACGACAGAAGCTACCTCGACGATCGAGCCTCTGTCAATAGCCACAGGATCAAGACCGGCTGCGTCAGTCCCGCAGCCGGCAACCACTGCGTCAGTCCCGCAGTCACAGGCCGCTGCGTCAGTCCCGCAGTCGGCACCCGTCGCGTCAGTCCCGCGACAACAGGCCGCTGCGTCAGTCCCGCAGCCGGCACCAGCTGCGTCAGTCCCGCAGCCAAGGATCATCCCGTCGACAAAGATAGTTCATCCGGATCCTCCAGCGTCACCAGACGTGACAATACCGGCGCCACCGTCGACACAACAGGGCGCCGGCTTCGGCGTGCTCCATCAACGAGCACGCACATCGTCATCGAAGACGGGGCGAGCATCCAGGCTCGCCGCCGCCAAAGAAGAACTTGCGAGGAAGCAAGTACAGTTAGCCGCTGCCCAAATAGCAAGAATAGAAGCGGAACCATCCGACGACGAAGATGAAGAAACCATAGCGTCGGACGGGGAAGCAGCACGAAGAGTCGGTGACTGGCTGGAAACCTCCCAGCCACACCCAATAGCCGTCACCGACACACCACAGTGGACGCTGATGCAAGATCGGCCCTACTCCGCGTCGATACAACCGAGCTCGGCGGCGCCCCTCCAGGCGCCATCCCCACCACCACCGATGGCGGCGCCCCACCAGGCGCCATCCCCACCACCGATGGCGGCGCCCCACCAGGCGCCATCCCCACCACAGCAATGGCAGCCGCTACCCCCACCAGCGGGTACCCAAGCCGTATCCCCACCAATGGCGGCTCTCCCCACTCCAGTCAACAATGAAGCAACGGGAGCCAGCGCTACAGTACCGGGGGAATACTTCAACCACTTGACGTCTGCCATCACTCAAGCCATCAATGCTGGGTCATCACGTCGACACCATATCGAGCTACCAACCTTCACCGGCGCACATCAACAATGGCTGTCATTCATAGCGGCCTACAAAGAAGCATCAGCGCAACATAGCGACATAGAAAAAATAGCAAACCTCAGAAGAGCGCTTAAAGGGAAAGCGCGCGAAGCCGTCGAAGATTTATTCATCTGCGGCGCTACATCCGAAGACATCGTCGCTGCATTAGCGAACCGCTTCGGACGTCCCAACTCCATCGCTCTGTCAGAAATAGAGCGGCTCCGGGCACTACCACGCTTGACCGACGTGCCTCGAGACATCTGCGTGTTTGCCAACCGCATAGCCAACATAGTGGCCACGCTGCGCGTACTCAACCGCGCGCACTACATGTTCAACCCGGAGCTGACGAAGAACATTATAGAAAAATTTACACTGACGTTGCGCTACAGATGGTTCGACTTCGCGGCCACACAGAACGAAGAAGAAGCTGATCTCGTCAAGATATCAAGATTTCTAACGAGAGAAGCGGAGCTGTGCGCCCCATATGCACAGCCCGAAAACATAGCCACAAACGTCACGATCGAACCGCCGCGGCGATACCCCATCAAGACACAGCATCGAACATTCGCCGCTGCGGAAACACATAGAAGAAAATGCGCTGTATGCAACAGCGAAGCCCACAGTGCAGCAACCAGCTGCAACAAGTTCAAGGAAAGCGATAGTCTGGCGAGGTGGGAACTCGCTAAGAACCACAACTTGTGCTACCGATGCCTACGATACAGATCGAAGACGCACACCTGCACGAAGAAAACCTGCAATGTCGGCGGGTGCGGGCGGACACATCACAGCCTCCTACACTTCAGGAGGGACGAAAAGCAAGTAAACGAAGACCAAGAGCCCGCCATAGTCGCAAGCGTGCAATCGAGCCACCAGATGCGATCCTACTTGAAGCTCGTTCCAGTACAAGTCTCGGGGCCTGCCGGCACAGTACACGCCTGGGCCCTACTGGACGACGGATCCACTGTAACCCTGGTGGATGAAGAAATAGCTGAACAAGTCGGCGCCGAGGGCCCAGTAGAAGCCCTACAAATAGAAGCGATCGCCGACATCACAATAGAAGCCCCCAAGTCGCGCCGCGTCTCTCTTACGCTGCGCGGCACGGGCGAAACACAGCAAGTTTATGCGCGAACGGTGAACAAACTCCACCTATCGCCGCAGACCATACAGCAGTACGACATCGAAGCGTGCAGCCACTTAGAAGACATCAAGAGTCATCTAACCTATAGCCAAGCAGAGCCAAGAATCCTCATAGGTCAAGACAACTGGCACCTCCTACTAGCCACGATGACGAGAAGGGGACGGAAACATCAGCCCGTCGCCTCTCTCACACCGCTCGGCTGGGTTCTACACGGCGCAAACACGAGAGCAATGGGACACCGAGTGAACTTCCTGCAACACGAAGAGGACGAGAGCATGAACGAACAGCTGCGCCGCTACTTCGCCATCGAATCACTCGCCATCGAACCCAAACAACCCGCCTCGAACCCAGATCAACGCGCATTGAAAATACTAGAGGCCACCACAGTCCAATTAGAAGAGGGCCCCTACCAAACCGGCCTGCTATGGAGCGAGGATGACGTCAGGATGCCGAACAATTATGAAAACGCTTTGAAAAGGCTAGCAACTACAGAAAGAAAAATCGATAAGAATCCACAGCTCAAAGAAAAGTACAGCGAGCAGATGGAAGCACTCATAGAAAAGGGGTACGCAGAAATCGCCCCTATTAACAAGCACGAGGGCCGCACCTGGTACCTGCCGCACTTCGCGGTGGTTAACCCCATGAAGCCAGGGAAGGTCCGCATCGTTCACGACGCAGCCGCCAAGACAAGAGGAGTCTCACTCAACAGTCACCTGCTCGCAGGGCCGGGGCTCCTACAACCACTGCCCGGAGTCATGATGAGGTTCCGGCAACACAAAGTGGCGGTGACTGCTGACATAGCCGAGATGTTCATGAGAGTGAAGATGCGACCGGAGGACCGCGACGCGCTGCGCTACCTGTGGCGCGGGGACCGGCGAGATGGAGCACCCGATGAGTACCGAATGACCTCTTTAATATTCGGCTCAAGCTGCTCGCCTACGTCGGCAATCTACGTCAAGAACCTCAACGCACAGAAGTACGTGAACTCTCAACCCGAGGCCGTAAGGGCTATAATAGAAAACCATTATGTGGACGACTACCTGGCCTCCTATCAGACAGAAGAGGAGGCCATAAGAACATCGCAAGAAGTACTCAGAATCCATGAAAAAGGGAACTTTCACCTACGTGGATGGGCGTCTAACTCGCCGCAAGTTCGTCAGCAAATGACCAAGAGTGACGTCACGCCGCCGCCATCGACACACATCGCGATTGACGACGGAACAAAAACAGAACGAGTCCTAGGCCTTATCTGGATGCCGGCCACCGACACCATCGCATTCAACCTGGACATGGCCCGCATACCGCAGCAAGTACTCGCCAGTGACGCACCAACGAAGAGAGAAGCGCTGAGAATAGTCATGTCGCTATATGACCCGCTCGGACTAGCCTCGCCTGTTACAACGAGGGCTAAACAAATACTACAAGAGGTCTGGCGCCAGGGCACAGACTGGGACGAACCACTAACGCCAGAACTGGCGCAAGAGTGGAGGAAGTGGATGACGCACCTGACCAGCCTAAGAGACATAAAGGTACCACGGTGCTACCCACACTACAGCGAAGCAGTGAACCTCCAACTGCACATACTGGTCGACGCAAGCGAAGCCGCCTACGCCGCCGCCCTGTACTGGCGCGCCGTGACACCCGACGGCAACATACACCTGTCGTTAATAGTAGCGAAGTCACGCGTCGCGCCGCTGCAGTGCACCTCGATACCGCGGCTGGAGCTACAAGCCGCGGTGATGGGCGCAAGGATGGCCGCGGTCGTCACTGAAGAGCACGAGCGACGACCCGACTCAAGAACCTTCTGGTCTGACAGCCGGACGGTACTGGCGTGGATACGGAACGGCTCCCGTACCTACCGCCCGTTCGTGGCGCACAGAATCGCCGCTATAGAAGAGCACACCACCGTGAACGAGTGGCGGTGGGTGCCAACCAAGATGAACACAGCCGACAGCACGCTGCCACGAAACACTTGGCCCCGGGGGGTCGTAATTGCTACTTACCCGGGCGCCGACGGCATAGTGCGGACGGCGGACATCCGAACCAAGGGCGGCGTGCTCAGGAGACCGACTAAGAAGCTCGTCGTGCTCCCGACGGCACCATCGCCTGCACCGAATCAAGAGTAACGCCTGCAGCGATACACGGCGGGAGAAATGTGCAGGACGATGCAAACACACCGGCACAGCAAGACAAAGATGATTATAGAACTCTGTTAATTAAGTTAGTTGTAAGTTTAAATAAATAGAAATGCCAGTAGGGACACGGGAAATAGGTAGGTATAGGAGATAGGTACAGGATAGTAAATAGTAAACATCGCATCCCCTCCTAAAAAGGCTTAGGAAATAGTATCCCCACTCAGACTCTCTTTCGTAGACTTCCTTGTCTCTCCCTTTAATATCACTCCTCGTTCCTTCACTGTCTTAATCAATCCCCCCTCTTACACGACCCTTCCGGTCAGCGAGTTTGGTCGCCTCGGACCTCTCGCTCACTCCGACCTCTCTGTCCAGCGCTTGGGCGCACACCTCGTCGCTACCAGGACCAAGTCCGCCCCACTCCTTGCACGACTCCCTCCATTTTTGTATAGCTGTCTCCCTCTCGTATTTTACCTTCTCTCTCACGCATATTCGCCGTCTCCCTTTCCAAGTCCCTGTCTCTCCTACCAAACTATAGCCTCGTTCGTTTACCAACTAGGTCCGTTCCCCAAAACTGGAATATTAATAGGCCCCCGATCGATAGAAATTGTGACAAATCGTGGAAGCAAATCAAGAAAAGGGAAGCAAACCAGTAGCAAGCAAGAAGCCTTCGGAACCTACCGCATAGAAGGGACCCTCGGCACCCCCCCCCCATAGAAGCTTGCTACAACCGTCACCGAATAGTTCCCGCTCCCTACTGGCAGATCGCACGCATATAGAAGCATCTTCGGTTTTATTTCTTCGAAACGAAATCAGCCCCCCACCTCCGAACATACAGTCCACTGCTCTGCGCCTTGTGCGGGGCAATAGCAATTCGACGTCCCGCACAATATAAATGCACCTTTTAAAGTTTGATTTTTATATGAAAAACACAAGGGTGCTCAACACCTTTGGCCAAGGCTATGTAAAACCGCAATGCATCAAAAATTCAAAAGTTTTTATTATAAATTAATTCAACAATATTACTGCTAATAATACTCTCACGGGAAAGAAATACAGTAAAAATAATAGATTGCACAACAAGGGCATAAAACAAGCCATTTTATTTCAAACAATTATCTACACAAGCCAAAAGCAAGGGACCATATTTAAGTCGAGGATAAAAATGGTTTTATAACCGAGTTACTCTCAGGTTTTCACTTCGATTGCGAAGAAACACAATTAAATATTGCAAAGACAAGACAAGCGCCACTGCATTTTATTAGAACCTTAGTTTAATATATGTGTTTGGCTGGGAGACAATTACTGTAGTGCATCAACACCGTTTAAATCCTCTTACGTTTAGCATAGGTACTTAAACAAGAAGTTTATGAGCATGAGAAGTAATCAAATATAGTTTTATTTGAAAAAGTTGTATAATATAAATCAAGCTCATGTTAAAAAAAACAGAGAAAATAAATATTCTAATTTCTGCTATTGGCTTAAGAGCTTGGACGCGACATTGTCTTTTTCGACATTATCTACGTCACAGCTAGTGATTAGATCTACAATTTAAAAAAAGGCGGTTACAAAACAGTTACGTCATTCCGACCACTAGTCCAAAGCGTAGAAAACACTGATAATATTTAAAAAAAAAGTAAAACATATTTCTTTCATTATCAGAACACCTTTAAAAAAATCCTATTGTCAAGTGAATACAATATTTCCGAATGTAATATACGAAGTTGGTGCTGAAGTGGTCTCTGCCTACCCAGGAAACAGGCGTGATTTAATGTATGTAAATTATATGTAAGTTGGAACTGCACATATTAACAATTTGACTCATTTTATATCCGCGTAGTTAACCACCCATTTGCGGTGTCGGCGTGGGACGCGGCAAACACTTCCCCGAACAGATAAAGCCATCGCCAGAGCTCGCCTGATAAACCAAATCCATTCGATCACCTAATTACATTCGCAATCGCGATAGATCTACGTTACTTTCAGTCACCTTTAGCAAACAAATGTCCAACCATTGCAATTGCGTCTGCGATCTGAATACGTAATGAGGAACCATTGAGTGTTATTGAGATATCGATTGGTAACATAGAAAACCTTTTTATTTATCACTGATAGTGTTTATTATCTTGAGTTAATTAGAATAAGGACGTTTGTCACCGTGTTTTTTTTAGTTATTTTTATAATAAATCTGTGAGGAAAATTGTGTACCTAGTCATCCCAACTGTTTTTTTGTTGAGTTATCGTATTGCTTACCTTTGCCGACGCGTTGACCTAGTTGGTAGTGTCCCTGCCTACGAAGGTAGTGGTCCTGGGTTCATCCCGGTAAGGGCAGATATTTGTGTGATGAGCGCGAATGTTTGTTCCTGAGTCTTGGATGTTTTCTATCTATTTAAGTGTGTGTGTGTAGTGTGTTTCTCTATATAAGTATTTATATCGTTGTCTAGTACCCATATTACAAGCCTAGAGCTAAGTTTGGGACTAGGTCAATTGTTGTGACCTTGTCCCCTGGTATTTAATTTAATTTAATTAAGTCAAACTCAAACTCATAAGTTATAACATTTTATTGAAAAATACACACTGCAACACAACATAATACAAAAAGTAAGATTCGAAACGAATAAATAAATTAAACTTACATTTAAATTCGCGTATAAAATTGTATAATACAAAACAAAAAGTAATGGAATACTTAATCCAGACAGAGTAGTGTGCAGAATTTTTTAACTCAAATCAATGCACAACGTCCGCCATTTGTACGTATCATTATTGATAGGTAGGTATTTAGTGCGCAGATAGCGGGTTCGCCCCATTCTGACACACGCATCACGGGTTTCATAATAATATAAAATAGGTATCACAATTATTGACGCATAAAGAAACCGTCTAAACATGACGGTCAAATTGATTACGTCCACCGCGTGCCCAAGGAATCCGTTTACGTGAGTCCATTACGTTTTTGTGGACCGCCGCCGCCGCCGCCCTGGCATTTGTCGTGGACGTTCCGGAACGTTCCGGGGAAATTGTTACAATTTAGATATAAATGGTTATTGACGTGGCGATGGACGTGGCCGTCGAGCGATATGATTTTAATATGCTCGTATTGCGAGTAGAGATTTTAGACCTTACAGCAAGATTTTAGAAATGTTCGCAAGTTTCACATTGAGATTTTTTACTGCACCAGATGTGCGTACAAATTGCTGGAGTGCAGTGTTTATCTGAAATGAAATGCAATGTGCATTGGGCCTACATTCGTCATGGCCAAAAATTATTACTCCGAACGTTTTGTTATATTGGTACGTTTTGAGTTACTTACATTGGGGATTATAGAGACAAACAGATTGGAAACTAAAGACTGTACACGATAAAATCTGGCCATGCATGATCTGGTGTATTTTTTTAATGAATGCTAATTTTCAAGCAGCACTTTTTTGTAATAGTCAGTGGTTATGAAACTACATAATAAAAATACAATCATAATAAAATGTAAGAGCGTCTGTATCTTAGACCCTTATATAATCCACAGTACCTTTATTTTTTTGTCCACGATCTTCTGACAGTCTTTACCAAATTCTCCGTTTTAAAACATTTTATTATTTTTAATTATACAAGCCAAATTATACGTTATCAAATTATCTTACCACAATAGTTAAAACTTTCCTAATTATATTCAGATTAAGATAGTTCTGAGGTTTTTTAACTTTGGCGAATTTGACTTTTTGACAAATAAATGCCTCCCATACAAAAACAACTTTCAGTGCTTGGAGTAAAAAGTCTTCCTGACTACTACAAATAGAAATGAGTTTCAAAAAGTATTTTTTTCGTAAGACGACATTCTATTGTGGGTAAAACTGCTTGTAACAATATAAATACAGTTGTGGCGTAGAAGCAGGAAGCGAGTGAAGATTGTCAAAAAACGCTGTACAGGGGATGAAAGGTATGATAGAATATATTTGGCGAAAACTCACACATACCCATACATTATGATACGATTTTATTTCATTATATAGTATTATAATTATACAACATATTGAAAAAAAAACTGCTTGAAAATATGCATTCATCGCAAAAATACACCAGATCATGCATGGCCAGATTTTATCGTGTACAGTCTTTATATTTAGCCTAGTTGGTAGTGACCCTGCCTACGAAGCTATCAGCCCCGGGTTTTTGTCCCGGTATGGGCCAATATTTGACGAGCGTGAGTGTTTTCTCTGTATTAAACGTATTTATTTCTCTACACGTGTTTATATCGTTGTCTATTACCCATAGTACAAGCCTAGAGCTTAGTTTGACACTGGTGCAATTTGTGTGAGATTGTCCTCGGATATTTATTTATTTAACCCAGCCCTCTTCTAACAGATATGTATGAGTGTAACCTTATGGCGTTTCGTTACCGTTCGTAACTTACACGTTCAGAATTCAAAAGTCATGATAATATAACTCCTTCCTCACTTGCTCGCTAAGTATGGTAACCGGGTGCTTTGAACTATAAATTAGTAAAACAGTAAACGTTTTCGCGAGACCGTACGTCAGGTTAACTCTTTTTGCGGCAATCTGTGGGATCACATCGCGGAACGTTTCCTATTTAGGTTTCGCTAAAAAACTCATGTTTGTCGTTAATGGTGGTTAGTAAATTAGGCTTAATGTGGTTGGTGTAAGGGTGTGTGTTGAGTTTACCTGCTCATATATTATAAGTACCTAGTATATTATGTGTGTGTGTGTGTAGTAATGATATGCCAGGATGGGTTTGTCACGCGTGAGGGTGAATGTACTGAGCAAATGTGTTAAGATCTCTGAATAAATCTTTGCATATTCATGTTATCCTAGTGTTATACACATTAATGTACCTCTTGTATAATCTCTGGAAGCTTGGGGACAAACGTATACTTACTTTAATTGCACTACTAATGAAGATGAGTCGGAGTGATGATAATCAGTACCTCGGGAGCCAAAGGTTTATGAAACTCGTTTATGGTTGTCATTTTCTTTAAGATAAAGTTAACCTATACTTGTTTTTGTTTTACTAGCATCTGCTGATTAATTTATCAATACGACCCTTAATTTGAGGTTATTACTGTAACATATTTTAATTTAGTGTAGCCTGAAGTTTTGAGTGTTATCCTGTTTACCGACGTTGTTAACTGTTTACTAACATTGGTTATCATTCTATCCTTGGCCAAGATTGTAAGATTAGGCAGAATTGTGTCGAAATGTTGATTAATTTAGATGTGATAACGTTTAACGGACCGCGGCTTGGCGCGTGCCATTCTTGTGTATCGATGACATGATACAATCTCTTAGCTACTTGAATTGCAATGAATTGATATCTTTATACTTAGGCCAGGCCCGGATCTAGGATTTCATTAAGGAGAGGCGGCTCTTTGATCCCCAAATCAGCCCTCGTTTCTTTTATTTAGAGTTAGCCTAGGTCTAAAGGCGATTGGGGGCCTACATTTTGGCGCTATAGGGGTCCCGTAGCCTCCTCCTAAAGCGATTGGCGCAACGCCCCAGGGTTTTTGTCCGTGCAAGTTGCAAATGACCCGTCCTGGCCCCCCCAAAACAAAGGTCTAAAGTCGACGCACCCGCCCTTCATGCTCTGAGATTTGTGGCATTACAGATAGATAACTATAAAATAAAGATTTCAATTATATCCCATGTAATGGCTGAAATTTCTCAAGTTTACCCGTGACATTTATCTGTGAAAATACTTAACATCCATTTTTATTATAAAATTAGTTTTTTTGTGTATCTTTTCGATAGATAATTGTTTTAAACAGCGCTTAAACTGTGTAATTATAGTGTACAAGGTTAAATTACCCCATTACAAAGTCTCTGACACAAGTTTTTTAGTTTTAAGCAAAACGAGCTCGTAAAACAGAGGTTAATCGTTCGGCTCTCGTGGAAAATTCACCAAATTAGTGAGCTTTTATGTCATGTTTACTGCCGAGTGACGTAAGCTCGCAAGGTCGAAAGCTACGCTATGATTTATAATTACGCCCCGTAGGAGCCGACCCTTTTCAACCTTTAATAATTAAGGCTTTTGGTTGTAACATTTCACTAGATGTTGGATTTGTGGTATAAAATAAAGAGGTTGTTTACGTTGTTTCGGCGAATTTCATAAAATAAACCCTTACTCAATTTCATGCCTTTAACCTTCTCCACAAAATCTTCATACGGTTGTTTAAATGTTTTCCTACTCCTATACTTTTATCTGTCATTTATATAGTCACGAACATACATAATATGTACGCAGAATAATCCAGAGAAAAGTCTATCTAGTCTATGCCCCAAAACAGCACTTGTGCGTTTTTGAGATAAAACGATACGGCTAGCTGCCAAAGCTTAGCGTTGCACAATCGATTTAATCATATTTTAACGATTGTGAAATAAGGACTAAAAACACCTAATGTTTTGAGAAATGAATTCTGTGACCTGATTGGTCGATTTTAAAATAGCTGTATTCTGGTTGGTTGATACCAAATACAAAGTTTTTTTTTAAACATTTAAATTAGTTAGAGGGTAACACGTACCTAAAAGAACCTCGGGCTCATATGTACAATATGTGTCACCGAGTTCGAGGCTCAAATTTTTTTGGAGAGAGATTTGATGATTAGGAACATTTCCACAAAGTTTCAAGTTGCGGAAACGCATAGTTACCGAGAAAAAAAATGATAAAGTTTAGTCTAAATTAATACAACTATGCAATCGGAATGACATTTGTCGGCAATAGAAACGATGCGTTCCATTATTCACAGTGAACCTCACTTTTAATAAAAAGTGAGGATTTTATTTCAAGGTGTATTCTGCTGATACATCTGTTCTATACTCAAACTTGTTGCTTTTGTTTCCGTACTCCTGTTGATAACTCAGTGACTACAATGGTGTTCCCGAAGCCCCAGGCCTCGTCTTCCACACGGCTTGTACACGGAGTCCCGTCTTCGTCGAGCGTCCATGCATGACGCTTGCGTAGCGCCCGAGGCTACAGTCTCCCCAACCTACACCGAGTCGTCGGTGGCATTTACGATGCCACCATCCCCTGTGCCTGGCTGTTCTACTGCTACGCAGGATGATGCTGATGTAAGTACTTAATTAATTTTCATCGATATTGTTTATGAAGTTAGGTTAAATAAGGTTAGGTTTGAAAAAGTTAGGTTTGAAATAGATAGGTTTGAAAAAGTTAGGTTCGAAAAGGTTAGGTTAGGTTTTCTTGATTTTCCTTAAATCCACATCATATGGGGCTCGAAAGCAACAGGTTTGTGCTTAATTAGTTAGGTTTGAAATAGTTAGGTTTGAAATAGTTAGGTTTGAAAAAGTTAGGTTTGAAAAGGTTAGGTTCGAAAAGGTTAGTTTAGGTTTTCTTCATTTTCCTTAAATCCACATCATTATGGGGCTCGAAAGCAACAGGTTTGTGCTTAATTAGCTGTAGTTATTTTCTGAAATACAAAATTTTGTAAATACTAGTTTAAAACACTAAAACCCAACAATGAAAATGTTGATGTGTTGGGAATCTATAAATAATATAATAATTAGAAATTGCAGGTATTAGCTTGTTCTGGCTGTCTATTTTGTGTATTTGTATATCATGGGTAATATCTTAATTTGATAAGTTGTTATAGTCATATTAAAGTAACAGAACAGAATCTGTCAACCCGAATCTTTGTGGTACTTGTCTGCCCTACCCCTAGAGTGTATATAAAAGCTCGGAGGCACGAAGGTAGAGCAGCCCCCGCCTGCTGTAACACATCAGGTATGTATGTGAGCCGAAGCGGCTGAGGCTGGTCGCCATAGGCGACCAAAAAGCCGAAGCTGTGTAGGTGAGCATTAAGTGCCTGATGGGTTACGCAAGGGCGGAGGGGCTGGTCTTACCGAAGGGCCGGAGCAGTTGCAAACCACTTCCTGTCCCAGAGGCACTGTCTGTCCCGGAGTCACTTTCTGTTCCGGAGTCACTTTCTCTCCCGGAGTCTGACACTGAGGTCGAAGGTTTGCGGAGTAGGCGGAGGGCCGACGAAGCAAGCCTTCGGGCGAAGCCCGCGCCCCCCCCCCCCCTCCCCCCTCCCCCTACCCGCACCTCACCCCCTTTCATCCCCTTCTCCCCCTTTCCCTCCTCTATTCCCAATCAGGTGAAAAAGTAATTATTTCCTTCTTATTTCAGTTGGGACACACACACAGCGGATTGAGAGTCACTGGAGAGGGTTAAAAAGGGCCTTCCACAAAGACAATTATAAAGGTGATTTCACAAATTGGCTCATCGAATTTTCATGGAGGAGACGAATTAGATTTAACCATTTAGACCCGTTTGAGGAATTAATTAAATGTATAAAATATGTCTATAATGTAAATACAACACAAACATAATAGGTTTATTTAGGTTAATATATATATATATATATATATATATATTAACCTAACTTATTATGTTTGTGTTGTATATTAGGTATATGTATATAATAAAGTGTTAAAAAGTATATTCTGTTGTTTCATTTCTCTCTTTCTTTAGTGTATGTATACACAATATCTATTTTTAAATCAATAAAATGAGTATTTATATAATACAGCTTATTAATACCTTTAAATTTCCATTATTCGCGATTGGAAAATTAGCCTGTAATAGGCTATCGGCTTATAAATAATTAAAAAATAAATTAGGGCCAAAAACATTTTTTATTTCGAAATACCGTTTTTTTTACCATATTTTAACTTTTCAATAACCTTGACAAGCAATTTTTTACGACCTTGACCATTTTTTTTGACATTTTACGTCCTTGACACATTTTTTTTGACATTTTTTGACCTTGACCAGAACTTTTTGACCTTGACCACCAATTTATGTCCTTGACCCTCACTTTTTGACATTTTTATGACCTTGACTACCCTTTTCCGCGTTCATTTTTCCCCACCCTAATACTCCCACATCCCACCGGGTCCCGAATGTTTGTAATGGCGTAGCTTTTTTTGTATGCTTTTCCGCATTTTCTCGTTTTCAAAATTACACTATAGACACTATTCTACATCCAAAAAAAAATACTAGGTACTTATAATCAATGACATATATTGTACATTCCTTCCAATTAAAATATTTTGGAAATGTAAATAATTGTATTTTCCATTCCGTCAATTTAAAAACAAAGTAAACCATAGACACATATTTTGTCATTTTCTTGCTACTCGTATCCGCGCGTTTGTTGATCTGTGCTTCGTTCGTTCGTTTGTACGTTTTTTCGCTTAATTTTGTATTTCATTTGAAACCTAGTCGTACAAAAAGTATTGTATGCAACGGTGTATAACTAAGTCAAACAACACAAACATTTAATTCGTACTCCACGTTGGACTATGTCAAATTGACACTGTAAATAAAATCATAAGATGTCTCTTACGTTTTGATTGATTACGTCACTTTGACATAGTCCAAAGTGCACTAGGAATTAAATTCCTTGACTCTACTAGAAACCCTAAGTACCAGTTTCCTCGTCACTTTTAAATATTTCCGCAACACGTAAACTATTAAATGTCAATGTCATCCGTTAAGGTGACAAATCATTTAGCACCTGGGAGCGCCATTAGACACGCCACACGAAATTCCACGATTTGGCGAATCAGGCGCAGCGTCGTCGCCGTGAAATAGGGGTGGGTCGACGACCTCGAACCCTGCTAAGATCGCAGTCACGTGGTTGTGGTTAGTAGACTGTGGCGTAACCTGTGCCGCAGCACACAGATACTCAGGCAGTAGGCCTTTCTTAACTATACCAGTTATGAAGAAGTCATGATGTGTCACACACTGTGTCATATTTTAAATTTATTATGAATACTAAACAGAACATGAATTTAGAGTAACATAAGGAACAACAATCCGTATTCCTCCTATTATATTTTCGTAATAGTGTTAATCTTTGTTTATCAAGCTTACGAAACAACCCGCAAAACTTGTGATATTCTTTACCTAACTGATTTTTTTTTTAATTTTGCTGTGGTGTGTGTTTTTGGAGTGACGGCTATTATTTTATGATATATGTCAGTTTCTTGATATTTGACTAGATTCATAAATAGTAAGTTTGTTCTTCACTGTATAACTGTCCTCAATCACTTCATAAAGCATGTCTCAAAGTACCATTACAAATTAGGGAATGCAATTTAACCGGGTTTAAGATGTTTTTGTATGAAAATAATCGAAAATAAATGGCATTCCCTACTAGAAATACTTCGAATACTGTTCGCTATGCTACCCATCTGCGGCAATGCGCACTCTAATGTAGATGGAGCGCAGCTCGAAGCCCACGGATGGGCACGGTCTAGTTGCGGGCACCTGTTCAGTTCCGATCGGTCTAACGTAACGATGCGCCTTGTTTCAGATGACAGCGGCAGGGAGGAGGTCACGTCGGAGCAACAGGTGAGTTGGAACATTCTTAACTACCTTTTTTAGATGTAAAGAGGTTACAAGGACGAAATGTGTAGCTGGAACGTAGTACAGAAAATACCATTGGTACAAGTATAGTTGAAATTACTAGACTTTAATACAGCCAATGTTCCTTAAACCTGGAAGCTCACGCGCAGATTCTGAAATTTAATTTCAAATAAAGAATGAAAACACACCCACAACAACGCACCTGTAAGTACAAAACAGGAAAAACAAAAAAATATTTTAAGTTGAAGAGTTTTCTGTAACGGCTGTCAGTCAAGCCAGCGCTGGTGTTCCGTGTTGGGACCGCTCGGTGATACCAAGATTGAAATCGTAGCCGAGGATATGTAAAGGACTCGTGCCCAAGCACCTCTGCTGAGGCACTCATTTATAGGGTCACTGGTGTCATTGAATACGTCGCCATCACATTTCCTACAGGACTCTTAAATTTTCTTCTATAATTGGTCAGTAAATTTTACCCGTCTTTATTTCCACGATTCTGAGTTTAAACTTCTTTAAACGGACACTAAATAAAGAAATTCTAGATAATAAGTGTCAGACACTGTAAAATGTTCAAGACCCTATTGGGGATGCCCTTGAATCACTGACACTCATTTGATCGAATGATTAATTTCATTGCATTTCATTTCACATCGAAAGCTAATTTCTGCTGAGACTAGGCTCATTTGTTTTTAAGCTATCTTAAGCATGTGTTACGTTTATGTAGGTTGGGTTAGACCTGTAATCACCAAAAGATTATAACTATTGTAAATAAATGCCTGTCGATAAAATATTCTATGAAATGAGTGTCGGTGGTTCAATGGTTAAACCCCTGTCGGGCTACCATTGTAGACCCTTAATTAAACAAATAATACAATTGACCCTTAATCTGATATAGTGTTATTTTATAATGCCAACTAGAATTCGGTTGATTATCGCTATACCGGAGCATGGTCAAACCATTGTGCTGCCACGCTAATGTCGGTAATGACTCTAATTGGGGTCTCTTACGACACGGCACGCATGAATGGGAAACACACCTTCAGCATACTTGAACTATTTGCGAGTGTGAAGATACTTAGGTACCTACCTACTATATGTAGACGATTTGCTAAGTTTGTGTGAAAATTAAAATAATCGTGTATCTATGTGCAATTGTGCAGGTTATATTTCTATTGGGTAAATTGGTTATAGGTACAGCATTAGAAGGTACTTATTAACTAGTTACCTATGAAAAAATATATATTAGAACATTGTCAGCTGTGATCTAGTATATCCTTAAATTCGAAACCCTTCGACTATGAATTCATGCTATTGTTATAAATACTTAAAGCGTCTATGACCAAGTGATTTGGTTACGGATAAATGCCAAGAAAATCCGTAACTTACGAATGTTAAAGTTTCCTTTAATTAACAAATTTTACCGTTTTTTCTGTAAAATAACCAAGTAAATAGGTCAAGGATCTTAAGGTCTAAATACGTAAAAGAGTAAGAATATAACAACAAAAGCAATAAAAAAAATGGTGACAATTGAAGAGATGTTTGCAAACATAAGATACCAACTTTTTCCCTATAAAAGAAGACTGAAAAATACCAGTTCTAGAGCAGGTGATTGCAAAAATGCACGTAGTGCAAAAATGAGTGTGGCACTGCAACTAGTTGCACTTATGGCTAATTCGACCGCAGTCCTGGCGCGCAGGAATGCAATTCATTTGTCCGATTATAATTGCATAATTATGCGTGTTGCACCTTACTCTGCCGTAACATGATACTGCGGGGATGTTATGCACGGCTCGTCGCGCGACTAATGAATGAAAGATGTATGTTTGTAGAATATTAATACTTACACCTTGTTGGAATTGTTAAAACATGGTGTTGTCAGGATGCGGTTTAACATGATGGTTTGAGATGAAATGTCAACTGCATTTTTGACATAATAAAATTGTGAACGTACAACTTTATTTTCGAATAGGACTCTTCCTGATGTTTTAGAAGGGTCCGGTCTCCGGTTATAATGGGTAACTTCGATATTATATGTATAGTAAATTTAATGTTATTTATTTTTGTAGATGTAATAAAGTTTTTTATATAGAAAAATAATCTCGCCCCGAACCCTTGGGGATTCTTCTACCGAATTATTCCGGCTAGAACTCATTTTCTTGAGCTATATGGTACTCTTATTTTCTTAGTTTCATTTTCTGCATTGGTGGTCGGTATCCTGAACCCGCCATTCTACTTTAACTTGCAGACAGGTGCTGCGGCTAGTGTTATTATTTACCACAGCAAGTTCGTCGACGATCTCTACGCCCTACCAGCCACACTTAGTTCATGACAATCATGACCAAACTGCTCCCTATTTCACCATCATGGCAATGATAGGTGACAATTTGGTATACATTGCAACCACTTTGATACATCACTGGGTTTCATATAAGCTGCGATGTACACTAAAATGTCACCTGACACCTGTCATTGTCAGGATGGAGAAAAAGGGGGTAGGTGCCAGGTGACAGGTGACAATTTTAAAAATTCAGGAAATTTGTTAGGAATCAATTTCCTTTACTGTACATACATTGCGTAGCTTATATAGAACTCAGTGCCCTAGAAACAGCTCGACTTTACAATGTGTATCAAATTGTCACCTGTCCTGGCACCTACCCCCTTTTTCTCCGTTTCTACGTCACTATGACACCATTTTGGACTATGTCATAGTGACGTAATCAATCAAAACGTATGAGACTTCTTATGATTTTATTTACAGTGTCATTTTGACATAGTTCAAAACGGTCTAGGAATCAATTTCTTTGACTGTACGCTTAATAATCGCTTGTCAACTGTTATTGTCAGGTTGGTGTAATAAACTTCTAGAGGCCATTCATCATGAATTTAAGTGTTTATTTTTTTCTATTTTTGTGTCTTCTTGATACGAGATGCATAACTCGTTCGAGGAGTTCAAGTTATCCTGGTATGTAGTAAACTTCTCTGCGGTTAACTTGAAGATTAACATGGCGGATTTACGGCGACCACACACGCGCGACACGTCTGTGAACACTTTTATTACACGGACCCTTACCTCTGCCGCAATAAACTCGATGCTTCAACACGTTGGGACTTGTTACATAAATAAGCCACCCAAAACGTTTTAGGGCAAACACTAAAACGAACAATTTCACGTCAAAATGGAGCAAGAGATCCGTGATTTTCGCCTATTTTCGAGGAATAAAAGCTTTAAATATATTCGCAGACATTATAGCAGCAAACCAGGGCAAGCAACATTTGATTTTGAAAAAACAATCCCTTTCTTAAGACAAATACATATCAATAAAGCCTTACCAATATAGGCTCTAAAAAGTTCAGCTCCGCTACCGACCTCTTTCTCGAAGTTTAAGACGGTGACCATTCTTGACAGCCGTCCTCCACCGTTGTGGGACAAAACGGTACCGTTCGTGAGTTACCGTCGCCGCTGGTGATGGATGGGCGACTCCCGCAAACTAGGCTTGGGGACCGAGGAGCCCTAGTTACTGCCGACAGCTGAATGGGGCATTTGGTATTCGTATAGCCTCCAACTAGATGGTAAATAATGATTTGGGGGCGTTCCTTGTGGATATTGAGGGTACGGGGCATGTTAGATGGTACAGGTGTTAGGTTTTATCCTAGGTCAATTCGAAATCTATCATTTGGTTCAGTCAATCTTACATCGTGTGTGATAAAAGTGTTATAAACAGCTGTCGCATTCCGATCAGTTTGTAAGTGCGAAAGTGACGAATGCTTTATCGACATGTAAACATCAGAATAAAGGCGACCATAATACAGAGGTGCATCAAAAATCACGATAATGTCCTCTTCTCTCTTGAATGTTAACGGAAAAAGCGTTTCCTTATTGCGTCCTAAGCGGATCCAATAAAACTGGTCAGTATCTTTTGGTATGGATAAAGCAAACGAATACGCAGACTACAGAGTACATCTTAGGCCCATGTACAGTCACGTCTAATAATATGGACACAGTTAAACCTTCAAAAATATGCGTACACTTGCAATCTTAACATTCGCGTACCTATGTGTACTACAGAGAAATCACCTAGGCTTGCAGCATGTAAAAATGCAGAGCTACAAAATTCCTTGAACTTTTTTTTAATGATGCGCAGAAAAAAAACCGCGAAAAAGAATTGAATTAAAAAAGTTCACACTGACATAGTCGCAGGAAAATGCTAGTACAGCCATAAACGTGCAAGGATGTGCAACATATGGTTATTACCCTTTAATAGTCGAGATTCATATCTGCGTAGATGCAGCGGCCGCCGGCGCAGCAATAGAACATTTTTGTTTTGTTTTATGTAAGACTATTCATTCGCAACCAGTTCTCAAGGATATTAGCAATCTGGGTTCAATCACATCGTTCGCGGTGAATGAAATACTAACCGGCTGAAGTGGGAAGGCTGTTTCCTTAGTTGGCGTTCTTTCAAGATGGTGCTTCGTTAATTGTCCAGGTTGTTAGAGAACAGGAACCATGCGAAGGAAGCAGAGGTTGCTGCGGCGAGTTTTTGTGATAAGAATCGATCGGGCGAAAGTGAATCGATCGATCGCTATTTATCTCGAATTATAGACGTGCTTGCTTATTTGCCCCTGCGCCGTATCGCTGTGCTAAAAGCTCACGCGCATATTGAAGTCGTCGTTAAATTATAAATTAATTTTGATTTTACGCGTGTTTTCTAAATAGCAAAATTACTGTTAATTTATAATAATTTGTTAATTGAAATTAATTGTGAATTAGCTATAAATTATTAATGAGCTGTTGAACCAGTGTTAAACAGTGAATTTCTATTAATGTACCTGTACGGCTACACATGGGAATTTAATCAGTTAACGCTTGTAAAAGGTAACGGCATATTTAAACTCAATTCTAAATTTTAACTGTTAATTGCAACTGACAGATACAAATGGGTTTACTAAAGCCGTGGAAAGTTGAAAATCTTTGAGTGAAAATTCCACGATTTTAATGCATGTAATAATGCCAACAATGTGCCGTTATTAATCATTAAGTGGGCTTTTAGTGTGGAAATAATCGAAGGCAACAAACAAGCCGCCGATTACAGGTAACCTGTTTGGTCCGCTGACTGCTCAGTAGCTCGACGTGGAGAGATCAAATGTCTTGGTTCGGAGCTAGAACATGCTTGGTACAATTTGTCGTATGATGCGGCTGGTAGGACCGTGTACAGTGTCTAGATCAGTGCCACTTTTTTAACCATTGCAGGGAGGTATACCAGTGGAGGGTATTTCCCAGTTATTTAGCACGATTATTAGCACTAATGCCCCATTAGGACACTTTTTGTCTCTTTCTAGTTCACGCAGGTAGAAAGTGATACCACCCGACTTAAAGCTACGTTTTAAACTATGTTTCTGCTACTGGACAGACCACAGCCAAACGTATCATATAGCATAGAATAGAATAAAAATAATTCCATATGGAAACATTCCTTCTTTACCCATCAATCGTCGCCATTATTATACACTAGCGACCCGCCCTCGCTTCGCTTCGGTTTATGAGAGTGTTCTTTAACACCCGTACATGAAACAGAGTTTATTATACATAAAAACTTTCCTATTGAATCACTCTTTCTATTAAAAAAAAACATCAAAATCCGTTGCGTAGTTTTAAAAATCAAAGCATATATAGGGACAGACAGACAGACAGCGGGAAGCGACAGCGGAACATCCGTCACTTTCTAACACTTAAATATATAAATACGACAGTGGCAAATTGTCTGAATTTCTTATTGATTTATTTCATACTAGCTGTTGCGCGCGACTTCGTCCACGCAGAAAAAAAAAACATAGCCTATGTCACCCAGGGTGAATGTAGCTTTCCAATGGTGAAAGAATTTTTGAAATCGGCACAGAAGTTTTTGAGTTTATTCATTACAAACACACAAAAATACAAAAATACAAATCTTTCCTCTTTATTAAATTAGTGTAGATTTACCAAACATACCTATATTTTTCAGTTGACAGTTTTTCCTTCTTATTTTTATATAGAACCAATATCGACACAATATTTTAGAAAAAAAAACTCAAACTTTTAATGCCTTCCAAGATTTTTTATATGTTAATCAAAATACGTAACGTTTTATTTTTCCTTGAAATTCAGTGATGTTTTTTTTAATACTTTCCGTGCGGTCCTCTATAGAACCAATAGGCATTACCCGATAAACAAGATTATGTTTCGCTAGAGTTTAGATAATATTGCCAATAGTTCGCGTGACAAAGGTTAGAAGTCCACGGTCAGTACAGAAGCTTGCCATTGTACGTATTGTTCGAGAATCTGTGATGAATACACCTAAACAATAACATAAGCAATCGCATTTAGTAAATATACTATTCTGCCGTGATATATCTATAATGCCGTTATCTGACATCTTTTTTTTTTTTACTTATAATGCTATATTAATGAGAAAAAAATCTCTATCAATCTGTGTTTGCGATTTTTAAAACAAGAATTTGTTAGATAACGGCATTATAGATATATCACGGCAGTATTATCATTAAATTTAACAAGAAAACAATTGTATATTCAACCTGCTCATATTTAAATTCAATATGTACCTTTACTGGAGACAACGAGACTCATATGGAGACTCACTGGGTATCCCAAAAACCTATGTCAACCCGCATAGGGCTGATAGAGCAGCTAAAAAGTTATCGATTTTACGACTATGTATGTTTAGCGATTTTACTAGTTTTGGAGATAATGTTCATTTTAATCTGTTTTTTTATAATTTTCCCTTAGGACCTGACATGGGGTCATGAAAAATCCATCATTTCATGTTTTATTTTAAAAGTTTTTCAATGGTTTCTCACATAAAACATGAAATTAATGATTTTTCGTGGACATAAGGGAAAATTACAAAAAATCATCAAAATCTCCAAATCTAGTAAAAATCGCTGAACATAGGGTTAAATCGATAGCTTTTAAGTTGCTCTACAGCCTAGGTGGGTTGACGATGGTTTTTGGGTCGCCCTGTATATTCTTTATGAACTTTTTTTTTCATGGCATGGAGAAGGCAAATGAGCACACAGGCCATCTGATGGTAAGTGGGATCTGAGACCCATACATACACTTTTGCATTCTCAGGACTTCAATCTGAAGACTACAATCGTAAGTCCAAAAATGTGTCCACAAAGATGGAAGTGAGATGTGGAATCAAATTAAATGAACGAGGGTAATAGTTTATTTTTTAATGTCGTTATCAATGAAAGACTTTAAATAATTTTAAATTGGCCATTAAAGCCAAGCTTTAACGATCTTAATGGTATAATTATGACCATAAACATGACATTAATGCCAGATGAGGTAACATCACATTCAACATGGCTTGACACTTCCTGATCCGAATTACTTCCGGTCAAAACAATGTTTTGAAAAATCCATTTGGATTCTCGTTCCGACGTTCTGTAAATCTGATTGTTCATGGTTCACCGGCTTCGACCTTCTGCCGGTTAATTGATATAAACCGTTAGCCAGACTCATATCAATTAGTGAATGTAAAATTGACGCTTCAACAACTTTTATATTATTTGAAATTTGACTAATGGTCTTTATGTGTTGTAACCGCTCCCACAGACTACAAAATAAATGGTCGGGTGATTGCGTTGTCCTTGACCTGTTTTCAAAATTTGTAATGTCTGTAGTGAAACGTAACATCCACACACATTTTCTTTACATAGAATATAATAAAGTCACTTTCCGCGTCTTTCTGTCTGTGCGAACTCCTCCTTAACTACGCTACGGATGTTGATGCGATTTTCACTTCTGATTTATATTCGAGGATTACAAAAACCTCACGCGGCGCAAGAATTTTTATTTGTAACTAGCGACCCGCCCTCGCTTCGCTTCGGTTTAGATTTTTCATACAAAAGGATTTTCCCGCTAATTCCCGTTTCCGTGGGAGTTTCGGGAATTCCTTTCTTAGTGCACCTCTACGGTACCTAAGCTACGTCCCTTCCAAATTTCAAGTGCCTACGTTTAGCCGTTTAGGCTGTGCGTTGATATGTTAGTCAGTCAGTCAGTCAGTTTCTCCTTTTGTATATTTAGATTAAAAAACCATTTCCACCGAAGAAGCGTTAGGAAGGATTTTTTTTTAAAATAAATTCTAGGTCTCGCCTCGCCTTGCCAATGGAAAAGCAGCATTAGTGTCCTTCTGCAGGGCAAAAGCCTCCCCTCTTGGCCATACTCTCCTAATGATTACCCTTTTTTTTTTTTTTTTAAATGTGACATGTATTGGAATGCGCATTCTAAAACACTTGTGTATGTCCCCAGTAGTTCACACCCATCATCTATATGTAAATACATTTGGGGTTTCTCATTAGCGTTGGATCCCAAGCAAACACGGCAACAATGGCCGATAACTGGACGGCCGCATTGTTTTGAGCCGCGATTACCATGCGTTTATTCGTGGGGAGGGTCCCATTAGTTCGTCTCTTCCGGTTCATATTGAGCACAAGCTTTCTTCTCCGGTATTTAAAGAAGTGACACTTTTAAAATGGGACTGACTATTAGGACTACATTTTAATTCTAGACTTACGGCACTATGCCCGGATAAGTTTGATGACAAAGCTGAGCGAATCTGCTGATTTTTGCGGGTGGTTAAAAACCCTTGTGCAGGGTCCGTCCGTATCGCTACCACCATCTTATCCATTAACCTACAGCCAAACAGCAGTGTTCGCATTGTTGTGTTTCGGTTTGGGGTCTTATCCCGGTGAAATTACTAGCATAGAGGCATTCCATCTTAGTCCTCAGGGTTGGCAACGCATTTGCAGTCTTAGGATTGCATTGCAGTCTTGTGAATGCGAATGTCTATGGGTCACAATTTCCACTTACCATTAGGTGGCCTGTGTGCTCGATTGTCTTCTCTATACCATAAAAAAAAAGTTAGAGCTCAAAAATCATTTAGAGCCAGAACATTGGCTCAGCTGAGAATAATCTAGTGCTTAACGTGGTATAGTTAAGGAAATACAATAATTTGCACCGATTCAACGGCATAGTGCTTCTACTACATAAAGTAAAGGAAATTGATACTTCTTATGATTTTATTTACAGTGTCACTTTGATAATAGTCCAAAATAGTCTAGGAATCAATTTCCTTGACTAAACAAGGGAACATGCCTATTTTTTTACAAGTTTAAAAGCTTCATTAAGGTACTTGATTGGATTGGTAGATGCTACTAATATTTTACTACACACTTTACATTGTGATCTAGTTTCCCCACTCAGAAACTGGAGTGTTTTCTTCATGTACATAATCACCCGTTGGCCACCTTTTCTCCATACATTATAATCATGACATATTCGAAACCAATGTAACGGTTGGGCTGATTTTATTGCTTTTTTCCTCTTGGACTTGTTTCTTCATCTACCTATTTCTGCTTATAACCAAAGAAGGCATCTACCTAGTAATAGTATGAAATTTAATGTGGTAACTAATAGAGTTTAAAATCCTTCGACTGATACATTGCGTTAGCCCCCCCCTTTTTTGGTAACGGCAGTTTTGGTTTGTCCCACGCCGCTGATTGTTGTCCTCAATGATTATTTAAATGGTTTAGGGATTTGTTTCTTTAATTTCAGTTGCATGTTGAATGTTACGTTGTGAGAAATAGCGTAATAGCTGTTGCTTCTTGTAGTCATTCAGTAAGCGCTGAACTCGTGGTTTCTGGGCTCTACCTTGGACTCTTTTATACTTGGTAACATCATATTGATTTTGACACTTGTTTTTTTGAAAATGTGTTGGCTCTTGACTAATTCTTGCCCCTGGAGGGCAAAGATTTTGTCGACGATGAAGCGAGTTCACCCGGACGATGTCGTATCGTATCGTGTTAACTCGGCCGTCAAGTAAATAAAATCTATCGTAACGTTGACAATACGTCAATAAATCAAAAGCAATATAGTATTATCTTGTAAAATAAAGGCCCTAGGTCATTCCGGTATATACAGGGTGTTTGGCAGTGGGGTGTAGGGGTTTTAAGGGATGTTCAACCTCACAAAATTGGTTTCTCCATACTAAGAGAACCCCGCGTTTGTTTTTCACCAAGTATGGAAAAACCAATTTTGTGAGGTTACTCAAAAAGTTGTAAGGAAAATTAAATGGAATGTAGCTTTAAAACTTCCTTATTTCATAGTGATTCAAGTCATGCAAGAAAACAGTTTTTTTTTTTAATTATTACTTGAATTAAGGGGTTTTTCGTATCACGGACATAAGGAAAAATGACAAAAAATCCTATTAATATGATCAATATCTCGGAAACCGTGAAACTTAGCATAATAGTAAATGTGGTCAAAAATGATCCGAATGACCCTTACTATCATCCCTTAAAACCCCTACACCCACTGCCAAACACCCTGTATATCTATCATTATTTTGATCACATACCTCACCATACTAAAAAATAGTGACTGCTTAAAACAGGATACTTTTTAAGAGACTCGTAGGAGCGTCTTAAAAAGTCGCGGGAGCATTCGTCGATAGGTGTGCTAGATAGATGACTACCACAAAGTGATTTGCATTTATTGCATTCTTTTTTGCAAATCTTAACTGCCCTAGTGTCGTTAACTTTTTATTGTCGAGTGATAAAGTATAACGATCGCCGGGGTGATTGCAACTTGCAACTATGGTTATTGGATCACCCAGGGCGACTCGCTTGATCCTAACACCCATTATGTTTTTAATGTGACGTTTGACTCGTAAAGGCAGTTTCCCAAATATGATATTTTTTCAAAAAATGAGGTTTCGAAATAGTGACAGTTATATTCTTAAATATGAAAGATGAAAGACGCTCGCGACTTCGTAGAATAAGTTTCCCTCTCTTTCCCCTATTTGTACCCCTTAGAGGATGAATTTCCAAAAACACGAAAGGACATCTTGAAAGGAACCTCTGTACCAAATGTCAAGTTTCTAGGTATACGAGTAGTATAGGTAGTTTTGGCTGTGCGTTGATATACAAGTCAGTGAGTCAGGTTTGCCTTTTATACATACATAGATTATCCTGTTGACACTTACAGACATTTGCTTCGTTTAAAAGTGGTTGCCGACAAAACGTTTCTAGAGTAGTTAGTCCCTAGTTTTAAAGTTGATGTAAATGCTAATAGTTGTTGTAACGCTTTATAACCAGATAACTCTTGCCGTCTAAGGCCCTAAGAATGCATTAGACTGTTTCTTCAGTAATGATACGGCTCTGTGGGAGCGATAGGCGATCTCATTCCCGGCACTCGTGAGATTACCGTCTTTATTATTTATCTAGAACCTTCGGTAGCCTCCAATGGGTTGGATTATAGCAAAACGTAATAGCAAAGCCCCGTTATGAGTTGATAGGGAGATACTAATAGACCTTCCGAGTACTCGCGCCAACAGTTAGACTGTTTTATGAAGAAGCCTGATTGCCGAGTAATAAATTAACGTATTAAGGTGAATAATAATCTATTAAAATTATTTATATGTGCATAATAAACAGTTGTATAATAGCGGTAGTTGGACATTAGTTGCATGTAGCTTCTACCGTTTTCATTAGCATGTCAAATATTATTTATTGTACGTAAACTTGCCTTGAAAGTATGAAAATACGTCCGAATCTGGGTTAAGACGTAGTTTATTTACTTACATTACAAAAAGCCTTCAAAGCGCTTTCGGGTTCTGCAACCGCTTGATTAATCTGCCGCAGCCACGCGACCAGTCCGCATGAATCACTCTAAGACTTGACTAATTACTCTCCAAATTCGCTCGCACGATTGTCTGTCCAATCGTTGCGTTGGTCACGGCGAGTCAATCCGTCTAATTGATGAGTGTCCACATTGACTACCATATCCGGAATATGCGAATTCGGGACTACAATCTCCCCACTCCAATCTATTGTCAACTAAATTGTCTACTTAGTTCGCCAAACACAGGGTCTCAAATCGAAAGTTATCTTCGACCACGCAGTTCGCCATTGTTGTATTTTGACTTTTGTCTATGGTTCTCAAAGATCACTCCCACGTTTCTGGTTGTAAATGGTGTTTCATTGTCCGCTGTGCAGTCCCATGAGACAATTCTTGACCTTGTTCCAAATTTTGCTGTCGTTCGTAGGTTTGCGATGAACACTGATAGTCACACTTTGAGAGTCTCATGGGGTACTTAAGTTGCAACTTACAGCGTTTCTCTTAATTTCTCTTTTAATTTGAATGGGCGAGATGTACTGGTTAATTGGCTCGACTTCCGTTTCCTCGCTATAGGTGCACCGATGCCCTCCAAAGATTAAGCAACGAGTGCCATGCAAGTCAGTTGTATAGCTAACGATGGTCATTTTTTACTTGCATGGTCGCTAAAGACGCTAAGTGACTTTCTATTTGCGGTTGTTGAAATAAGCACTATCTCTTCACATTCCTTGAAGTATTCAGGAATTTGAAGAGCAAATTTCCATATATTGCAGGTATTCTCCAATTATCGGTTGCGCCGGCGCTGATTGGGCCGCATATCGGCGCGCGCGCACGGTCAAGGCTAGCGCTCGTTATTGGCGCGAAAGTTCAGCGCTCCCGCAACTTGACGCCGCTTGCCGCTCAAGTTTCGGTTGTTAGCTTCGGCAATTTCTGTTCGATACGGCTGGCAATCTACTATAGGTGCCTATGATTTGCTATTTCTTCTTATGGTTTGTCTACGGCCAAACTATTGTCATCTATATATTTATTAATTTAAAGTCCTTTCACAATCAGAGGATTAAAAAAAAAAGGTTTTTGGATTTAACTAAAGGTAAGCAGACTTTTCTTTCATCTCCTGTGAGTTGCTAGTTTTTATGTCTCCGTGACCCTCGTGCCCCGTATCGACAGTTAAGTTGACACGAACTACACGACGTGCATAACTCTCCTAATGGATAATATCATAATTTATTGTTTTCATTTCCAAAAATATATCTTACTAGCTTCTGCCCGCGGCGCCGTCCGCGTGGAACTCGTTTATATCGTAGCTCCATACAAATCTTCACCCTCTATTTCACCCCCTTAGGGGATGAATTTCGGGAAAAAAACTATCCTATGTCCTTTCCTAGGATTCAAACTATCTTTGGACCAAATTTCACCTAAATCGGTTCAGCGGTTTAAGCGTGGAGAGGTAACAGACAGACAGACAGACACACTTTCGCATTTATAATATTAGTATGGATTTATCTCCCTAAACAATATCAAATTGAATTTAAGTATTATCATCAACATCAGTATGAACTCGTCACAAATTAACTGTGAAAATTTTGCATCAGTAGAAAATTGGTTGGTAAATATTATTGGTCATCGTCATGTCATGCAAAGCAATGAATGATCAGTGATGTTTAGATAAGTATTCGCAATTAGCTCTGTTTACGTTGGATTTTGATATCGCGCATCAGCTCGCGTGACATTTACGCAATCAAGGTTGCGGTTGCGTTCTCGATTTCAGAACATCATCCAATATCGTGTATGCTTTGGTTTTTAGATACAAAGTCTGTTGTTTTGCTCATTCAGTAGGGCGAAGATAAAACTGAAAAAGGATAGGATATTTGTTGGATGAACTTACTTGACTCTAGTTTTTGAAATTGAGGTACTAAAGGAGAGGTTTTTGAAAACGAGGTATAAAATGTTGAATAACAAAATGAATGAATGAATGAATGTCAGAAAGCAACCATGGACAAATTGACCTAGTCCCAAATTGACTTAGGCTACTAGACAACGAGAGAGAACTAAATATTTAAGACCTAGGAACAAATGCTTATTCTCATCTCATCATATATATTTGCTCTTGTCAAGAATCGAACTATTAGACCGCTACCACCTAGGCTAACCGCGTCCACGATGAAGTACTTAATCTTTAACCATGCCACACAACTTCTAATATACGGACGTTATGGTGTTCTAGCATTTCACGGTCAAACCGCTATTGCCGATGGTCCTTCAACAACCGTGCTTTATCGTTCTTTACTTCGAATTCCTAGATTAAGTCAGTCAAAAACCGTCCTTATTTCGTAGAGTTCGGGTTTATGTGTACTGTATAAGTGTGGTGCCTGGCTCTGGCCGTAGATTAGCGATTACACGGGGCGTGCGCGTGCGACGGTCGCGTTTGCGCGCGATTTGCACGCTCGCCGCGACCGTTGGGCTCGCTGTGATGTTATCCGACAAATGCTGCTCCGAGATTAACTGAGATGTCCAGAGGTTCAGGAATTGATTGAATGTATGTTGATTATTGTAAAACTATATAATGAAGTTGAAATAGTTTACTGTGACGCATAATTATAAAAACATTTAAGAAGAATATTATTTTGAAAATAATGTGACCAGTTATTAAGTTAAATAATGTAACCAGTAGACGCATTCAACATTTCAATGGTATCCACACTAGCAGTCTCGTGGGAACTAAACAAGGTCAATGTGGCCTAAATAGATACAAAAAAAAAACTTTGAAATCATGGATTGCTTACGGGCGCAGTCATACTCATATCAATGACGAATAAGTCGATCTTAGTGATGATTTTTCATGCACCAGTTTGAAAAAGGAACGCGTTAATGAATTGTCTCTAAAAGGTTTCGGAGTCGGTTCAAGCTTGTTTGATGTTTTACATCAATTTGAGTAAGATATTCTTGATTTTACCTACAGAAAGGTAAAATCAAGAACGTAGCAATGCCAAATACCATCTTGCTGTGTGGGCTAAAGCTGAACAAGCGAAATTACCAATCGTACAAACATATTGCAAGATTAATTTAGAAATTCAAGTGAGTGGACGGGTCGGAAGGGGCCGCCCCAGGCGTACTTTTTCGAGTCAAATCGGAGAAATACTGGAAAAGGGTCGAATCTTAAGTACCCGAAACCGACGTGCGAGCATGACTCGATGTATGAATATGGAAGAAGCGAAAGAAATTTGTCAAGATCTAGCAAATGGAAAGAAATGGTTTCTGCATACCCCTCTGGGAAGCAGGCGTGGTTTAATGTATGTATGTACGTATAAAAGAAAATGTTGAAAGAATGCAAATACATGTACTTACATGTCAAAACGAATGACAATAACAATGAGAACATAACAACAAACAATAATGCTCAAGGTCACAAGAACAATGTCACACCACAAATCAGACCTCTAATTGTACGACATAGTACAATTCCAGTATAGTTTGCCCAGTAAATATTGACAACAATGGTGATATTAACATTGGCAGGTGGGAGCGACTAACGCGTAACTGGTCGTTATCGTGTCCGCAGGGACCGTATTTATCCTGTCGGTTCGAGACGTGTGCGGACTTCGCAAGCAGCCTGATTGATTGGACGCAAAAGTTTGTTGAGATTATGCAGTTTATGTTATGGAACTTGGAAGGTATTGACGTGATTTGATGTGACAGTTGTGGTCAAAAATTATTTGGTACAGTTGAGCGTGTCTTTTACTTAATATGGATATAAGATTAGTATTGCTACCAAATTTGAACTATAAGTCGTTAAAAGGTTGACGTAGCTTTAAGTATAGTCACTAGTAGTAGCGGGTGTATTTCTGTGCAATTTATCTTGGTCTGATGAATAATGCTTTTGTTTTGATCCTGTTCCAAAGTTTTCTTAGTTTGCTCATCAGTTTTAACATCTGCAAGTAGTTTTACATTCTCCACCTCTTCCAGCAAGTTTAGGTATGCGAGCCACTTGAAACCCGTTGGACTTGGGAGCTAAATAATTTATCTGTGATAAAATCCTCGCTATACAAAAAAAAAGTTGGGATCAATTTGTTCAATTCAATTGCTAGATCAATTACTGCGCTCTAACCTAGATTGATCAAAGACACATTAGATGTTCAATCTGAATGCGTATTTCAATCTGCATGCTCGTTGGTGGGCGCACGTTCCCGCGTCCCACTAACACTGTGAACTGTAGCCCTTTAGTTCTAGGGCCAGATTAACCAGCTCTATACTTAGCTCTGAGGTCGTCCATCTTGATTGTTCTCAATACCCGACGTCCGCTTAGATAGCCAGAGCCCCGGTAATAACTTTAGCTTTGTACAAAGTAATGAGAATTATGGAAGCTTCAAGGGTTTGGACAGCAGTTGGAAGGACAGTTACGTTGTAAATGCTACTTAAATGGTCAAACAAGTACTTAATGGTAAATATGTCTTTCTTCGTTATATTTAAGTTCAATTTATACGGCTCTTAAGTAACAGGTTGGTCCATGATTTTATACATGTAAGAGATAATAAATAAGATGGTAAAGGCAGCCACTGTATCGGGGACACGTATCGAAAGACGCCAGTAACGGGCCTGCCTCGCCTTGTCCTCACAATCGAAGCTGCTTTATTTATTACCAATAGATAATAAGTAATCGAGAAGTAGCAGCTTTAATATAAAAGTTAATTCAACTAGGAAAACCGCAAGGATCAATGATGGCGGTTGCAACCGTTGTGTAGCTGAAGATGTGTACGAGATAGTCAAGATAATAGCAATAATAAATGTTGTGGTTGAATGGTAAACGAATGAAATTTATGTCATATTATAAGTAAAACTTTGGTTTCACTGGCATAAAAGAGAAGTTACTTACGCAGTAATACAATATTAATATGAATCACGCAAATCTGAAAGCTGATTCTACTTACTGCGGTTAAAAACTCCAGTAATTCAATAGCGCGATGATACCAATAACACCTAGAGCCACTCGAGACACTCGACCGCAAACTAGCATCTGGTACTTCCTCCTCTATCACTCAAGTTTTTTTCGCTAACTAATTAGAACCAAAACATTCATAACCCTTTCCATTTCAATTCGGGTCGCGGAAAGTAAGACGGACTTAATCAAATGAGAGTACAATTATGTTTTTTCCGTAGCGTTCCTGTCATGTGAAATTAAATTTTGAATTGTGTCGATATCATAGAAAGAGATCCCGTTGTTATTTTCCCACTTTCGATATTGAGGTTGTGGAGCCCAATTTTGTAGCCCATAATTACAATGTTTCATTCGCAGCTGTCAATTGAATCAATGCCATTGAAATATTCTAACTGACTTTTTCTACATCATCACGTTGACCAATTTACAATTCTTGTGTTCTACAAAGCTTCACAAAACCTGTTCCTACAAGCCAAGTAACCTTATTAAGCTCAGTAGAAGCTCCCAAACGTGTTGAATCTATGATTTGTGTTAGCAGTTTTAAATTGAAATCGTTTCCGTTAAAAACGAACCGATGGAACCGGTTCCGGTCATTGATACGTCGATATATCAGCGTGATTTAGCGTACGACCGGTTGCGCACTGACCGTTAAACCGCTTTGTAGCGTCTCAGCGATAATGTAAAGTGTTTGATCGGCTTTTGCATCTTTCTGTTAATGAGCTAACATTGATATTGAGTCATTGCCTCTTGTTCGTTTGTTTGCGGAGCCATTTCTCATTGCAAACGAGGTTGATAATGGTGCCGTGTTTGTTTCTAACCGTTGTTTGAAAAAGTAACGTGCAATTGATTTCCATTTCGAGCGCGGGCTGGTAACGTTCAGCTTTCAATTATTTTGTATTCTCTAAGTAAATAGGCAGGAGACTTTCCATGGAAATGCGGCGTTGTCGCCACGCCGATACCATCGCTTCGTTATCCCATTAGACAACTATTTTCGCTCCTTAGTACATGTTTATCGCGTATTTGATGTGAGAAAGGTTTATAAGGGATCAAAGGCCTACAAATTGGCTAGTGTTTATCTCAATTCGATAGATTTACCGTCAATAATATTATCTACCTCAAAAATATTAATTGTATAAGCTTTGATAATATCTATTGCAACGTGTTCCGTCAATAAATTTTATCGTTTATCATCATTGCCCTACTAAACTACTGTTACGCAGGTTCTTAGCTAGTAGTAACGGGTTGCTATAAATTTCTTTATCTTTATGGAGTTTATAATCTATGAGAGATTACATTTCGGCATCAGTATCACCCAACACCCAAGTGAATTATACGACGTGTATAATTGGTTAGTGTTACAAGTTAATTCAAATTTAACTTCAGTCAAGCTTTTTGGACAAGGGCGATTTCTGTCAGTTGGCAGACCACCTGACCGGTGGTCAAAATGATCTCGTGAGGACGTAAGGGAAGAGCTGGATGAGGCAAGCGCAGGAGCAGACTGCTGGGCGCAAGAGAGGAGGCCTAAAGCCCTGCAGTGGGTTAATATAAGCTGATTGGATGGAAGAAGAAGGAAGAAGACTAATTTCTAATTCCCCTGCAATTCATGAAATGATTTGTTATTTACGTAGATGACATCCTTTTACATCGAACTATAGACTGTTGTCCCTAAATAGGTTATCTTTATTTATCGCTGCATTTACTGCGTCTAACTTAAGTGCACTTTAGGGATTAGGTACAATGCGTGCTCGAAATCTGATAATAGCAGGGTTTAGCCGTGATAAGTGGTCGGGGTTGGTTCGTAGCTAGGTTACATTGTTTAAGAGAAAATGAGCTGTTAAAGTATGGGTACGCCATTATATCGAACTCAAAATTTCCAGTTCTTTCTGACTTCCCTTCAATTTTACTGGAAATGGGCATATTCGTTCGCTTGCTTAAATGTGACCTAGTACTTCACTTCGTTTATTCTGTGTTTTTACCCGACTGCAGCAAAGCCCAAAAGGAGGATTATTACCTACATAAAAAAATCGATGTTACCATGACCACATAAGAGCTTAGCAATTCCTCTTGAAAAATGCCACTATCTTAATTAATTACCGAGTAAATAACGATGACTAAAATTACCATCAGCGTGGTCTATTGCAGTTGACATCTAAGCATCTGCTACAAATACTCGTAAGTTAAAACCTTCGCATAACTAGTATCTCTTTAATAAACCGCCATTGCTTGCATTTGTTGCCTAACTCAATACATTTAGAGCCTATACTCAAGTGACGAGACAAGTCTTCTTACGTGGCGCGAGGTATCAGCTGTAGCATTACCATGATTAGTGTTTTTGCGCGTGCGCTTGCGGCGGCAGGTGCTCTTGGAATGCGCCGGCGCTTCCGAACGAAACAGTTGCCAGTACACCTGCCCCTGTATTAAGGTCGCTCTTATTCTCCTGGATAGATGTGGTCTGTGGATAAAGCATTCGTCACTCTCGCGCTTACATACTGGTCAGAAGGTGACAACCACGCTTATCCGCATCGATCAACATGGCCATACCTAATAACCGCTGCCATCAAATTTTTGCGGAAGGTTTTTATTTTTAATGTGTGTTATTGTACTGTTGACGCTTATGAGTTAGGTCATATAGGTTTGGCATTCGTAGTAATTGGTTGGTCGTTTTCGTTAAACATTGTTATTTAGATGCAGGTGAACTTGAGCTACTTTACTTTCTTAATGTCAAAGCTGATGTTATGATGTCCTATAAGAACCACTTTTAGACCACGCTTAGTATCTAATTATCAAATAACTGCTATTGAAAGTGTGTAATTAATAAAATTTCATGGTTTATTTTCATGTTTTTAATAGATAAAAAAACAATTATCAAGGTAAGTATACAGGATACAGAGACTATTCTAAAAGTAACGTTATGTTTTACCTCTTTTTCTCGATTCTATCGTGAATGGTCGCTAGTAACTAACTAATAACTGTTATTGACTCTTTTGATTGACATCTCATGATCGTAATATGATGAAGATGATAATAAATTTGCGGGTGGTAGGACCTTGTGCAGGGTGCGTCCGGATCGCTACCACCATCTTATCCATTAACCTACTACCAAACAGCAGTGTTCGCATTGTCGTGTTCCGGTTTGGGGATAAGACAGCCGGTGAAATGCCTAGCATAGAGGCATTCCATATTAGTCCTCAGGGTTGGCAACGCATTTGCAGTCTTAGGATTGCATTGCAGTCTTGTGAATGCGAATGTCTAAGGGTCACAGTTTCCACTTACCATCAGGTAGCCTGTGTGCTCGTTTGTCTTCTCTAAGCCATAAAAAAAAAAAAAAAAAAATAGATGTCTAAGTAGAGTACATACTTTACAACAAGACGACATTATTGGCCTAGGTTGTAGTAGACTCTGCTTACGAAGCTAGTGATCCTGGTTTCAAATCCCGGACTCCGATAAATTAGATATTTGTCTGCGAGTATTTGTTCCCGAGTTGGAGGTTTTCTATGTATTTAAGTACGTATTTCTCTGTACAAGTAAGTGTATCGTTGTCTAGTACCCGTATTACAACTATTACAAGCCTAGAGCTTAGTTTGGGACTAGGTCAATTTGTTTGACTGTCCCCTGATATATCGCACTGCTAGATCAAGACAGACACAAAATCCTTGCTGGTTTTGTTTCAAGTTCATAGAAGTTGTATTAAAGTTGATTTTAAAATACAGTTGTATTTCGAGTTACTACTGTTTTGATCTAGCAGTGCAGTATTTATATATAGGTACATAAAATCACCCCTTCATTCCCGTAGTGGGGATGGCAGAGTTAAAGAATAACCAACAACTCTGATATATTTATTTATTGATTTATAAAGATCTCCTATTGGGGAATTAGTACGCTTTTGAAACTAATACCCATTGGATTTTGCATATTTTAACGCAATTTAATTCGTTTTCTTTGGAATTAACGTTTCCTTTTACGTACGGTCCTGCTGTGGCGTGTCTGAGAATGTTCATTACCAATTACAAACAGAACTAAGCAGATCACATCGACGCCCGCGCATACGATTAGCATTGCTTTATTGCTTAACACAATTACCAACTTTATTTCTAATGCAATAAAGACTAAAATTAATTTACAGGGTATGTAAATCCTTGTAATTATCTGCATCCTATTTTAATTCTAATGGGGATAAGATAAGGACTATAGTGGCGTGTACGGAGATTATTAGGTGCAATTAACCATGAGGTGTTATCGAGTGTGCAATGAGGTTCCAATGTCTCTGCATTTGCAATTGTAACTGCAGTTAGGAAATTAATTTATATATTTGACTATTTTTGAAATGTTGCACTATAATCAGTTGTTATTTCAAATATACATTCACAGTCAACATCGTCTCCTTATCGAGATACTTTTTAGGGTTGGTAGAAAGTTGTATAGTGTCCCTCCGGATCGCTACCACCATCTTACCTATCCACGCAGCAATGTTCGCATTGTTGTGTTTCAGTGTGGGGATAAGACAACCGGCCAGTGAACATCATCTTATCGAGATCCTTTTTAGGGTTGGTAGAAACTTGTTTAGTGTCCCTCCGGATAGTTACCACCATCTGTCCTATCGCCACGCAGCAATGTTCGCATTGTTGTGTTTCGGTGTAGGGATAAGACAATCGGTGAAATTACTAGCTTAGACGCGTTCTAACCTAGTTCTAAATGTTGGCGACGCATGAGCAGTCTTAGGCCCGTATTAATAAACTAATCTCAACTCTAATGCTCGTCTCGAGATGTGTCAAAAATGACAGTGTTCTATGGTTTGACGTTTACTTTGACGTATCTTGTGACGCGCTTCTCAGTCAAGATGAGTTTATTAATACGGGCCTTACACAACAACACAAGATACGTCAAAATAAACGTCAAACCATAGAACACTGTCATTTTTAACGCATCTCGAGACGAGGATTAGAGTTGAGATTAGTTTATTAATACGACCCTTAGGGTTACAGTCTTAAGATTGTAGTCTTAAGAACGCAAATGTAATGGGTTTCAGAGCACTGTTCGTTCGTCTGGAAGGTGGCCTATTCATTTGTCTTCTCCTGCAGGCCTGGTATGGCTGCGTCTATATCCCGTGTCAAATGTGGATAAAGCATCCGTCACTCACGTGTCAGAAGGTGACGGATGCCTTATCCAATCTTTGTCACGGGATAAACGTAACCATATTAGGGCTCCTGATCATTAAAAAAAACGAATGAGCTGTTACCACCTTTATTAGCACGAAGACTTCTTTGTTCCTAAGCTTTGACCTTACCCTTCCTGACTTAGCAATTTTCTTCTCTGATGCCCAGCAATTATAAAAATTAACAGAAACGAAGCAACAAGTAGGCCACAGCAAGACTAGTTATTAAAAGCGAAGGCAAGCAGCGTGGATACAGAATTCCTATTAAATCACCCATATCAGCCTTAATGACCCCTCTTCCGTATTAATTGTGGCGTGGGAACATTTCTTTGAGCGAATTGTTTCTGACCATGAATATTCAAAGAATGGGTGAGGTCGTTCAGTGCCGAGTACTCAGTTGTGGGTCTATTTTATATGGAAACATGACACCTGGCAATTTGCATAAAGATAGCAATCACGATCTCATTGCGTTATGATTCTGGATCTAGGTTTATTACTGAAGTTAATTTAGAATTCCAAGCAAGGTTACTCTTTTAATGATATTCGAATGAGGTTGTGCAGAACCCGATGCGAGATTAAAGTCTCAATTCATTGGAAAACACGTCGTTGTTAACCCAAGAAAAAATACTGCAGCTCGAACACTTTTACTGACTGGAGCTCGACAGGTTTTAACAGCCCATAATACGCCGGTCTCTATTGACTGCCATAATTATTTTTAGTCATAATGTGTTTTAAGTCATAATTTTCGCAAGTCATAATGCATTTTTCTCAGGACACGGTTATTTTTTCAGGGTTTTTATAAAACTAACGTAACGTAACTAATCTACACGATAAATGTTTATTAAAAACTGTAACTTCAGCCTGAAAAAAGTCATGACAAAAAAAAGTATGACTAACAATACATTATGACCAACGATATGTATGACAGTCAAAGGGTTCCGCACAATATGCATCCAAAACGACGCGGGCAACTCAACTAGCCAAGTCAAGCCATCGATGTGGATAACGTTGGGTAAAACATCTGTCACTTTCTGACTACTATATAAGTGCGAGAGTGACGGATGCTTTATCCACTTCGATAAAGGTGACTATAATACGGGCCCTGATGTGTTTTTTAAAGTCCGCTGTCGCCCGTGGCTCGAGCTCGACCCACTGACCGGCTGCCCAAATATCGGACAGGTTCCGCGAGCCACTTGTGAGGACCCGTCCAGCCACTTGCGCTCGCTAGTCTATGCAGTTCGCGTGGGCTTTTGTGCGCCTGCGCTGGACCGTGGGAGAAGCTGTAAGGGCTTTAAAGGAGAGTTTAGGATCTAAAGTGTCCTTGGATATCATAGTTTCCAAAATGGTACATACATACATACATAAACTCACGCCTTTATTCCCAGTAGACAGAGCTACAGAATTACCAACAACTATAAAAACTTTTTGATAATTCTGTAACCACATTTTGCACACTTAGGCGAAAATGTTTACCAATGTATTAGTGACAGGTTGCAAGCCCATCGCCTAACAATACTACACGCCTTTATTACCTTAATCGGCTTTTACGACATCCACGGAAAGATACGGAGTGGCACTATTCTAATCCGGCTACCACACGGGGAAATCCGGCTACCACACTATCCAAAATGGCTTAGTATCTTAAAATGGGGAAAGTTTGATTATCAAACAAATATTGTATTAGACACTGCTTTTTATTCATAAACGCGCCATGACTAATTCTAATTTAGATTAAAGGCTTTCGCTCCTATTAAGGTGTATTTCGCCAATGTCGAGTTATTTATAGACACTCCCATAATTCCATGGATATCACACGCGAAGACAATTGTTTGGTCAAAGAGTATTTTCTCTAATGGACTAAACAGAAGCACATGGGGCTAGCTCCACGCGCTTCTGTCAAGTACGCAATAACTAAAGTGCTTGAAATATGCTCTATCGTTATATGGCATTATGACATTTGAATTTGACAGAAACGGATAAAGAATGCTTACACACAGATAGGTACGTTACACTTATGAGTTATGAATGACTTTTCCTTTTTGCGACGAGGGTTAATACATAGAAGACTGTGAGGAAGGCTCGTCATCATCGCACGATTCGCACGAAACTATTTACGTACGTTTTTAAAAGGTTGAATATTCTTGAATAGCTTTTTTGTATTGTCATTGTGAGTCATGTGTGTGCTTTTTTACGATTGGCTAGCGGTCAGTGGGTCAGAATTATGTTCGATTATATATGGAATGTAGAAAATATAATACTCATACGACGTTTGGGCTACTTTGGACTTGGGCAAGACTTAAGAAAAACATTGCGCTAAATATTAAAGCAGCGTGTTATGGCTAGAAGAAGGCAAAAGAGCTCCCATGCTAGGAGGATTGCAATCTTACGATGATAATATCAAGACTGCAAATGCGTTGCCAATCCTGAGGACTTAGATAGATTGTCTCTATGCTAGTTATTTCACCCGTCGTGTATTCGATTCCACGTGTCTACCGCAAATATTTCATTAACATGTTACTCGCACACGTCAATCAATCAATATATTTACGCACGAAAGAGAAAGTACCAACACGAGACCACTCGCTACACTCGTTCAAGGACGCCAGCACAGGGTCGTGGGCAGCCTGAACCACATGCGAGGGTGGGCACGAGACAAACAAGGGTATGCAGAAATTGCATTTCCTCGAAACATTGTACAGATTTCTCAAGCCGACCCACTGTCTTATTAAAATACAATTACTTTCCATATTTATTGTCGTTTTCCGAACCTCTCTCCGATCGCGGATCGCGGTCATCGGGCCGCGTGCGCATGATTTCGCTAATAGCCTCTTCTTTTGAGGGCTCCTTGGCAGTTCGCGCATTCTTTAGGTGACATTCGATCTTTGAATTATAATAAGCGTATTAAAAAACCATTATAATACAATGTATTTGTCGTGTATAGTTGATACAGTAGTTTGTTGGATTTTAACATATCTGTTGATTGAGAGGATGAAGGTATGTATGTCACCCATATATCCCACAAAGGCTTGCTTATTAGTTTTAGTGCTTTACAAACCATATTGATCGAAAAATGTAAAAAGCAACAAAGGATGTATTTCACGTAAAAAATAATTAAGTATTTATGCCAAAATAAAAATAAAAGACATCAAAATAAATAAAACATATCGCGTGAGACTGAAAAGGTCAGACAAATCAGAGGTCTTTGGCACAAAACTTTGTAGAAAAATAATAATTTATTAATAAGTTTTAAAACGCTAACATGCCTTTTTTAGGGTTCCGTAGTCAAACTAGGAACCCTTATAGTTTCGCCATGTCCGTCCGTCCGTCCGTCCGTCCGTCCGTCCGTCCGTCCGTCCGTCCGTCCCCAGTCTAGCTCAGAGACTCATAGTACGAGAAAGCTGTAATTTGGCATGAATATACATATTAGTCACGCCAACAAAGTAATAAAATAAAATTTTGAAAATTTTTTTTTTGAATGCACCTCCCCTACACGTAACGTGGGGATGCCTTTTTTTTTTTCTTGCCTACCCCATAGTGTGGGGTGTCGTTGGATAGGTCTTTCAAAAATATTGCGGGTTTATGAAAACGATTTTTCAATTAAGGGATCCGTTTATGAAATATTAAGCTTTAAAGCGCTATTTTTTGTTAGAGTCAAGTGTCCCCCTTTTAAAGGAAAACTATCACGGCTAAGTAGACAAGATTAGTTCCTGAGATACAGGCGACTAAAGAGTTTATACCTATCAAAATCGCCTATGATAACTTTGATACAATAATTTGTTAACGGGGCGTGCAGGACGCGCGGGAGGAGTCTGTCCAAGTAACAAATCGAGCGACAGCCGCACTCATATAAGCGCGAGCGCCTAGATGCTGTTCGGACGTGCCCCGGAATGCTACCTACAAGTTTGCGATTTGCGATCTGAAAGTTTACAAATAATCGATTAGATTATTGATTTGAGTCGAGTATCGTTTGGAAAACTTAAAATTCTATTTATTGGCCCTTGTTTTTTTTTCAAAGATACCTACAGGCGACTAACGGGTTTATACCTACTAAAAATCATCTAAGACAGCGCCAAATAACTAAATAGAAAATTGGTTCATACATGTTGATTTTTGAGATAGTTTTTTGTGTTTGTCGTTACGGCTTCGGAACCCTACACTGAGCATGGTCCGACATGCTCTTGCCCGGTTTTATGTTCTTATCTTTTCTATTTCACAATTTTAGTATTTTCCAAATCATGTTACTTAGTTATCATTGGCTTGCAAACTTTAAAATGGTGATTTAAAGAGAAAAACAAAAGAAAACAAAGCTTACCATCGACTAATATCATGACGCAAAAAAAACAATCTTAATAAAGTGGTATACCTACAATGTTTACCTCGACGTTGCTTCAGTTACCATTCAAAAGCGGAACAGAGTAGTCTATGGTCATCCCAGCTCGCCGTGTTACAGCACCGCTAACTGTGTCACGGCGTGTCAACAGCCCTGCGCGCGCGTGCGCTTCCGGCGCGTCACGCATGCGCGCCGGCGCGTCTGCCCAGCCGCGCACTGCCATTTGCATACGTGACTCATTCGGTGACGCTCCAACCCTTTGTCGATCGATATCAGAAGTTAATTTGAATGAATTGATAAGAGAAATAATTTTGAGTGTTAGTTTTTTTTTTTCAATAGCAGTTTTCGTCGTATTCCTAATTGGACATATTTCCGTTTTCGGCATAAATCATACGACAAATGAAATCAATCCTAGATATCGTTATTTTCTACGAAACAATGTGTCCAATCAGGAATACGACGAAAAAGGAATCAATCCAATTATTTGGTTATCATGTACATATAAACACCATGAATCAATCGCGTGTCATGCATGTATACTTTAACATTATATTGAGTAATAAATCTGAATCTGGATCTGAAAAAGGGAACTGTTTGTTTGCTTTTGTTACGCAATTTTTGTTTCAATCTCCTGTAAAAAACCATTAGTAGGAAGCAACTTTGAACTATGCAGTACTTAATGACACCTTACTTATCAATATTACTAGGTACTTATCTACATACTCGTATTATATTTAAAACATAGTCCCCCGCCGGACTGTCCGTCTGTATGTTCTTGATAATCTCAATAACTAAGTACATGACGGTTTTTTTTTGCGATTTTAAATAAATCTGGTTTATGTACGTGTATTACAGAAAACTCACATAAACCGAAGCGAAGCGAAGGCGGGTCGCTAGTTTAAAATATAAACGATAGAAAGTAAAAGCATTACAAAGTTTCATAGACACCCTTTCTAGTCTTTCAAATTCAAAGTCATCGACCTGTGAACATGAAAAAATCTATCGGAGCAATCGATAAAAGATTCCAATCGATCGGACCTTCTCTCACCTCAGTTTGACGGCCGAAAGAAAGTACCGATTGATTCTACATATCAGTACCGAATCAGCGGAACATCAATACAAACAATGCCAAGTGAAATTCGTCAATGAAAAAAAACATAAATAGACCTCGGTATACACGAGTTTGGAGTTCCGTTCACGAAAGCGACCAATCACTTTCATCTCTCTTTTGTGACGTGTAAAGAACACAATGAGATATTTGCATCTATGTGGAACATCGATGTTTTTTTGCGTTCTCTCTATAAACTCTGGACACCTTGAAAATACTGTGGAAAGTTTGGTGCACAATACAAGCTAGTTATAGCAGAGCCTAGAGTTTTAAACAATGTATTAATTAAAGTCGTGAATTGGTTTGATTGGCAAATAACTAAATCATTGATCTTATTATTCAGTCCATATCTAACTGTTAATTTATTAATATTTTATGACGATTAAGTCGTTCCTTACTGACGATTTTTTAAACACAAGTTTGAAAAGGGACAAGTTATTTGTCTTTAAAATGTCTGAGTACGACGCAAATTATCCAGTTCGTTTGAAAACACACAACTGAAAGACGCGGAGTGTGCTCTTAGCCTTTTATTCCACACGGTCTTTACCCCCATTGTTAACGTTATAATACCTCTTATTAACTTGCCAGTAAAGGCTGCCGAGTCGTAAACAATAAGATTGCAATAGGGGTAAAATCAAATAAGGTAGTATATTATTTTAAGGTGTCCCTCAGAAAACCTCTTCTCAGAAAATCTATTTCCCAAATCGTCATCATCATCAATACAGGTGTCATTCTTCTTATATTTAGAAAATATTATATACTTATGTATAATTACATGCGAATGATCGATAATTTTGTCATAGTATACCTACATTTTCCTTCCTCTACCCTCTTAAATAATTCCTATTTTTTGTCCCCGTCAATCACGGCCTCGAAAATGCTATAAATTATAGCTGTTGTCGACGTCTCGGCTTCCATCGGCCATTATATTTTTATATTTCAAGCTAATTATCGGTTTTTGCTCGCTTTCAGTGGAAACCCGGCCTGTAATGAAACCTGTTCTGTACCTGTTCCATCAATCAGCCGGAATAAAAAGTTAACGATCAGTTAATACGTCATTAAGCTTTAATTTTACACGTTCGAATTATACCATCAAGCTCTGGATGATAGCGGCAACCTAGATTCATTTAAACGAAGTTTTATTCTTTTTTCCCTTGGTTGTATTTCATAATACAAGTCAATAGGTTATTTAATCAAGTTATAATTTGAATGTTGTCGGATTCACTTTTTACGTTTTAATAATCAGACAAGTAATGATGCCTGTGTTAATACACGGAAGTTATTAAATTGGTGAATTCTTTGTGAAAATAATTTATCTTGTTACATCATGTTACGTTATGTATTATTAAAAATATAACAAAACTTATGGTACGATCACCATGCATAAATCAAACATTTTTTTTTCCTTATTCTCTTGTTTAAACTTGATGCCTTTTCTCTGTGTTTACCTAATATCTAAACAAAGTTCAACATGAGCTCTGGCTTTACTAGAAACTAGAAATCCGTTAAACTTTATGATTAATTTTCTTGTATCAGCTTCAAATTTGTTTGTCCTTTTTGAGAAAGAATATTCACATCAGGCGAAAGACGTCAGTAATGGACGTCAAGTAATGGACATTGTAGACCGCCATCAAGGAATAAGGATTATACCTAACAACAGGTAGGGTTGGGATTAATCAACTGATAACAGATATTTTTTGAAAAAATATTTTGGTAATAATCATGTTTGTTTAGAGGTTTGTTTCAAAAGCACTTCCTTTAAAAAAATTGTTCATCATGTTCATCATTTACCGAGATATTCCTTGGTGGACTAAAAGTCAAAGGTCTGATGGGAGAGTAACAAAGTTCAACAAGGTAAAGCAATCAGCTGTTGTAAATAAAAGTAAAGTCCATGCCGTGTCCAAGTTATATACCAAAGAAACAAATGAAAAAGAAATAAGGCCTCGGATCGATGAAGAAATGAATAATGGAGGTGACTTGCGATTCTTGGGAAAAACACTCGCAAGAAAGCGGGGTCGAAACAACCATTCAGTGAAACGTACGGCGAACAAACAAAAACATTCCTCGTGCAATACTACAAAATAATGTGTAGAAAACTCATACGAGTGAGTTTTCTACACAGAGATGAAAGCTGCGGAGTAAAACACAAAACGTCGTAATTATTCTTAAATAGTTATTGAATTTGAAACGTTGCTTTTTATTTGTCGAAAGTACATGTCACTAATGTTTTGGCGGACAATTAGACTTTAACCACGTCTGGTCGATGTGGCCCTTTGGTCATTCGATATTCGACCTAATGCCGAGGAGTTAGGTTTCTCGTGGGAAGCCTTGTGTCGCGCATTGTATTTACTTTCAATAGTTCGTTGATCGGAGTGTTATTGTCAAATTTGGCTCATAATGGTGCGCCCACGCCGCCTGAGATGTAATGTACGTCCGCTAACAAATGGTGCCGTTTTTTTGTTTTGTTGGTTATACGATTAAATTGATTCACGTAACATGTTATGATGAGTGATAATTTCTTAGGAAGTGCAGTTGTTTTTTATCTGTGGAACTATGTCAAAGTAACGAACTAGGTCTTCTTCAGATTTTATTTACTTTAGTACTACAAGTGAAGCTCCCGTTAACGAAATAAAAAAATCCCTATACAAGTCAGAGATAACATAGCGTCCTCTATTTATTTTTTAAATCGGTTTAATACTTTTGGATATTTTACTCAAACATACACAAACAAAGTCAATCTGATCACCCTGAAGTAGTTCCGCGGTGGTCTTTTCGGTGGGCAAAACATTGTCACTTTCTGACCAGTATGTAAGTGCGAAAGTGACGGATGTTTTATCCACCGCTGTATAAAGGCGACCATAATAAGGATCCTGGGTTCACCGACTCATAGAGCCTATTAATTATTTGTAAATATGTATACTCGTATCGTATCGTAGATTGAAAAGGGCATGCTTCGATGGCTCGGTCATTTGGAAAGGATGGATGAAAGAAGATTGACGAAATAGATATCGAAACAGATCGAAAGTGAGTGGACGGGTCGGAAGGGGCCGCCCTAGGCGTACTTTTTCGAGTCAAATCGGAGAAATACTGGAAAAGGGCCGAATCTTAAGTACCCGAAACCGACGTGCGTGCATGACTCGATTTATGAATGTGGAAGAAGCGAAAGAAATTTGTCAAGATCGTAGCAAATGGAAAGAAGTGGTCTCCGCCTACCCCTCTGGGAAACAGGCGTGATTTAATGTATGTATGTCGTATCTATGATATATTTTTAGGAAATAGGTACATATAAATGAATTCCTCTCTAGCAGTTCACGTTAGATAATATTGGAACCTTTTGGTATTTCAACGGTACCTACTCCTTTCGCCTGAACCTCCGATGATAGAAAGGTGATGGCAGGTGGGTGTGTCCAACGATACGATAACTTCTATTGTACACCGATTCCTATTGCGCATTCGCAACTTAATCATCAACCAATCTACCAATACCTACCAAGTTTAATTTGCACGCTACCAAATCACCGATCAAAACTACAGTGTACAAATTAAGGTTGAAATTTGGTTGCTATACTTGTTCTAAAACTTTTAATTTGGTGATTACTTCATTATCAGCGAAGAAAGCATGATACGTAACATTGGCATTGTGCGCGAACTTTCTTCGGCTCAATTGTGTTTTAATCATGAGATAATTAATAAAGCCCGCGGCTGCGCCTGCGACGGGAAAAGGTGAAATTGTACTAGTTGAGTTACGTGCGTGTTGCGTAAGTGTGTATTTAGTTTTCCTTTTCCTTGGTGTGGCGGGCTGGTTTGATCCTGTTAGAGTGTCTAGAAGGTCTGGGTGTTATGTCATTGCGGTCTCTTCAGCGGTTTACGTCGCGAACGTTGCACGGTATCATACGTTTTCCTTGTCAGCAAAATTAACTAGGACTACATCCATACATTAAATCACGCCTGTTTCCCAGAGCGGTAGGCAGAGATCATTTCTTTCCACCTGCTACGATCCTGACAAATCTCTTTCGCTTCTCCCAAATTCATACATCGAGTCGTGCTTGCACGTCGGTTTCGGGTACCTAAGATTCCAGTATTTCTCCGATTTGATTCTAAAAAGTACGATTAGGGCGGCCCCTTCCGACCCTTCCACTCACGTTCGCTCTGTATTATGCATTTCATCAATCTTCTTTCATCCATCCTTTCCAAAAGACCGAACCATCGAAGCATGCCCTTTTCAATCTTTATCTTCTTTTAGATCAAAGTCTTAGCCTAATTGTGCAAAATCTGGTTACAGAATCATAAACAAATTTTTAAGAGTGTTTGGTAATTCATCATCACTATCTTCGGTGAATTTGAAGGACCTATTAGCCAAACTAGCCCAGATGCAAATTTTGCAAACGTTTCTGTGTTCTATAGACTCGAAATGTATGGAGTTGATATTAGCGGTCGAGCGATCCTATACATATTGTCGATTTTCGAAAATGGCTATCTTATCGTTATGCATCTTGCTTGACTAGGCTCCCAGATTCGGTTGGGCCCTTAGCATTATGCATATAAATACATCTTAAGGCCCGGTGTGCAATTGGATGTCCATAATCAAGGTAATATCATTTAAACCATATTGTCATGGAAATAAGTAACTAAGTATTTTTTTTACGTAAAAACATTTAAATATGGCATTGTCGAGCAAAATTCATAGAACTCTATGTCCTTACTGGTAGATACAAAGTTCAACTTAAAAATCTCCCTTTTTGTTGTATGGTAGGTCTTACGAGTAGGTATAACTAGAGATCTATAGTAAAAAATTATTTGGGATTTATAAGGTTTACAATCATCGTGCTTGAATTAGTTAATTTTCTCGGTCTATATTTTCCAATTGGAACTATTCAATGAAATATAAAGTCGTCTGTATCAATATTTAGTTATTCTAATAGCTCTGTGCAAAATAATATAAGACATACAAATACAAATTCACAAAAACCAAAAATATTCCACAGCCCTAATGGTCACCGTAATGCAGCAATCTACACACAGGACACTTTATATCTCTAATATATCCATAAATAAACAATTTTACCATTACAACTCAATAACGTCGTTTTATTAGCTTAATAAACCAAGCTCGTAATAATAATAACTGAGGAGCAGGAGACTTCCGTACTCCATTCCAGTTGCTTCTATTAACACTGTACCGTCAAGTTACTCGCCTAATCCGTTACTTGCCACTTGCTATTTTATACGAGAGGTGATTAAAAATTTATGATTGGTTATATGGGCTCCGTACGCTGAGAAATAACTAGTTTGAGTTGACGTGTTATATTTTTACAGTAAATAAAATGTAAATATTAGATACCTCACATTAACCTACACGAATTGACCTTGAGCCCAGTACCAAATCAAGCTCTAAGTAGGGATTGCAAATAACCGGTTATAACCGGATTTAACCGGTTATTTTCACACAAAGCCGGTTAATAACCGGTAAAATTGCATTCCCTAACACTAAGCTTGTACTATGAGTATGGGTATATTTAGACAGATCATAAACATACACACATCAAAAAAGTCTAGGCATCAAAGATATTTTGATATTTTGCAACGTTCTCAACCATTTACAATATTCAAACAATGTAAGTAAATAATAAAAATAACTATTTGATGCGTGTAAGTACTTAATACTTACATGAAGAAATTAACACACGTATTTTTAACAAATAAAACATCAAGACTCAAGAATAAATAATCTACCCTTAGGTATCAGTTATCAGTGTTAGGCACTACCAACAAAACTCGGCTCCAAACTTAGTGCCGAACTTAGGGCCTGTTGTTTGATCAGTAGTTAAACTAACTACTTAATCGTTAATATTCGAAAAAGGAATTGAAAATTTGACACATTTCCTTGAGATTCCTTCAAATTTTCGATTCCTTTTTCAAATTTTAACAATTAGTTAGTTTAACTACTGATCAAACAACAGGCCCTTAGCCCTAGGCTTGGGATAATGGCTACTAGATGATATACCTACTCGTAGGTACATAGGTAGGTACTAAAGAAGATAAATATTTTTAACTAGCTGTTGCGCCCGACTCCGTCCATGCAGAAAATTTAAACATAACCTATGTCAGTCAGGCTGAATGTAGCTTTCCACTAGCCACTAACTTACCTATTTATAATCGCCTCGTCAAAGTAGGTATTAGTTTTGTATTGATTTCGCCATTTTATTTGTATAAATAGCTCAGTTTTATTTGCACAGATCCCAGGATAACGGGAAACTGGGTTGAACGGTCGCTTTGTTAGCTCTGATCACGAGAAATTACATAATATTAAGTTACTTTGCTCACATTATTATAATAAACATATAAATGACGGCTCATAGCCTTTTACGTTACGTTATGCCGCAAATCGCCTCTAGGAATGTCTTTTTGCTACCGGAATTCATATTTATAGCTTCAATTTCATATTACAGAACCGCAAGCGCACTTACGTGTAATATTCTAGATAACCTTATAGATCTAGTTAGTGTGGGAAGGGTAATTTGTGAATAAGTGCTTTTAATAAAATATAATCGATTTACTAACTTGCCCTCCTTCAGCGGTTTTGGCAATCGATAATCGGTTAATCGATTATGATTTAGACTTGTTTCCTGCACAACCTGTCTTGCCTTCCGCGTGGATTTAATGACACGGGCAGTACCTAATACGGGCCAAGTTAGTGGGCATTCTTTGACAAAAGCTCCGTATTTTTATAATCTGCGAGTACGGGTACTTTAAACCCAGTATTTTACGAGTTATTGATCGATTTTTGGTTTTTCAAGTGAATATCAATTTAAATCGCCTTTGTTAATACTGTCATAAATGTACCTATTAGTCGAATTTATGATTTGTTTAAACTCAAAGAACAATACAGACAGCTCATCCTTGACGCTTGGTATTATTTTACTAATTATTTTGTGTTTTAAAGTATGATATAGATCTTGGCGGTCGCTTCCGTGCAGCTGTTTAATCGATTGCTACTTACTATTCGAGCCGTGGGCGGCGGCTTGTCCCGATCGATTCGCAGCACACCGCGTCCGCCCACCACAAGCTCACATTCATATTAATTTGCAAATACAGAAGTCAACATTTCAGGCTAGAAAGCGATAGTTCACTTTCGCTTAAAATTGGCGAATTGGTGTGGTGTGTAGGATGTCGTGTGGCCGATGGAGCGAGCGTGAGTCGATTATTCGATAATCGGTATGACCCAAAACATGACTAAAACGAACTTGGCGGTCAGCGAAAGTTTACTACAATGACGGTCTTTCATTATTTGGAAAATCATTTAAATTATTAAATTTGCTAACTAAATTTATATATTGTATGTCAATTTAAGTGTGTTACGACAAGTTTTTGTCGTAATGCAGTAGCGACAGTCAGGTAAAAAACTTGAAAATTTTGCATAATTAATTATTTTTGCACAATATTTTTTATACGCGTTTTATGGCCAATTTTATGTGATTTCGACACTTATGTATTGGTTATGTTCTATTGTGTAATAGTGAAAGCTCATATGAATATAGATAAGTTGTTATTTCATTGTTCGCTGGCCAGATTTGATCTAAATCTATTCTCGATTTTTTAATTATTTTTTGAATAAATTATACCTAAAGATTACATAACTCGCCAAATAAAACAAATACGTACGTACGTACGTGGGTACGTACGTGTTTTTCGCATGAATTACGTACTCGGCCGGAATATTAATTAGTATTACGGTTTATCTTAATCAAATAATCAACGTATACATAGAATATTCATTTCAAAATAATTTTATTGGATGCGTTACTGTTTGGATAGCGTTGAATTTGATTTTGATCAAATATCGTGTATATAGTACCTATATTCGACTTCTTCATTATATTATTCCGTTTCAGTACAGTTGTTTCATCCCACGAAAGCGGGTTTGCCATACTTGTAGTTGTAACACGTATAGACACGCACACTACGACGACGCTTAGCGACGACAGCTACGCACTCAGAGACAAAGTGCTCGTGCATTTACACACACAAGTATGGCACCCGAGCGATAAAACCACTGTATCTATTTTATTACTTATGAAAGAATATTGAGCATGAACAACTGAGCATGTAGAACTGTAAAGTAAAACAATTTCAAGCCTGCAAAATTGAACCGCCCTCTGGGAGTCCCACTTTTTTAATAGTGGCTATTTCTATCCCACTTGATGCACTCGCAACTGACGGTATATTTGGTCACACGTGTTTCATATAACAACGTAGATTGCCGACTATTACCTGTACAATATTTATTTACCACACAGTATTTGTCACAAACCTAGCTAGCCTGGTTGGTAGTGACCTTACACCTACGAAGCTAGCAGCGGTCCTGAGGCCATTGCCAAGATGCGTTACGCTGACTTTTCGTATCACGTGATCTACCAGTGACGCGATTGGTTTAAAAACGAAACTAATACAAACGCTATTTAGCGTAGTGCATCTTAGAATGGGCAAAAGTTTGCGTGATGAGCGTGGGAATTGTAGTCTGAGCTTTTACTGACAATTTAATCTCAGTGTGTTTACTATGTATATATAAGTATGTATTTCTCTATGTAAGTATGAATAAAGCTGTCTAATACCTCAGTCTACACCTTAGTTTGGGATTAGGACAATTTGTGTAAGATGGGTCCATATTGGCTGACATAAAATTCTTATTCCTATTTTTTGTTTTACTACCGATTTGTATTCATAATAATCACTCTTCATAATTTTTTTCCTCATACTTTATTGTTCATATTTTTTAAGTCATAATTATCGCAACTCATATTGCATTTTTTTAAGAAACTGTTTCTTTTTGAGTATGTTTATAAATCTAACCTAACCTAACCTAACCTTTTCTACACGTAAGATATTTAATACATTTTGAAAAGTGTACTGTTCCCTGAATATTGGCGTTATGAATTCAGATAATTATGAGTTCCGATCATTAGTATTAAATAAAAAAATGAAGAGTATGAAGAGTGATCATTATGATGTAAAATAGTATGAGAAACATTTTCGGACTTCCGATAATAGGACTTAAAAAGTTATGTGAGTAGATACGCACCCGTGTAAGATTGTCCTCAGATATTTTGTTTATTTATTGATGTTCTCTTTAAAGGTAACGTCTTCAATCGTTCGCCTTGCGTCACTGATACGTATCGTATTTGCATAACGATCATTGTCCCGCCGCGTTACCCAACGTTACAACGTTACCGTAATGGCCGCGTTACAGATGAGCCGATATGTCGCAGTCATTTGTTTCGAGTCCGAATCAGCTGATCGTTTTCTCAACGCAGGCCTACCAGGTAGCTGAGCAAAGTTATGTTTGTTACCACACATTAATCGATTTGGGTTTGCAAAACAATCGATAATAATCGGAAAAGAAATACAGGAGTTGATGTGACCAAGATAGATGGGTATTCTATGCCAAATGGGTTGAGTAGCTTTCGGCCGGCCAATGAAGTGTACTTGAACTAACCACTGTTGACATGGATTATTCGTACTTAGGTAGAACACGGTTAGGTGGAGTCCGTAGTACATGAAGGTTTCTATCTCGTCTATTAAGAAGAAAAACTCACTAAGTTATTGTAAGTATTTGTGAGTTCCTCTTCTTCCATGAACGCTGTTTGGACTGGCTTACAATCAGTTATCTGGGTAGGTAGTTAATTAGTGTCTTTTAGTGGTTCAACAATTCAGTTGTTGACCGTACAATCTATAATAAGTAAGGAAATATTAAGCTATGTATGCAAAACCTACTAGGCAAATAATAAGCCTATCCTGACACATTGCATAACCATTAATTTTCTGAATATTGATAATTTTGTAAGCAGTAAAACAATGCTAAACTTATTTGTTGCGTGCGAAGGAATAGTAATAACAGAATTGTTTAAACCTCTCAACATTATCAATATTCAGAAACTTCATGGTTGTGCAATGTGTCAGGATTGAATTATTATCTGCTTAGTTTTGTAGAGGCAATGAAACGTGTCAAATAATTTTGAACTCAATGCTGCGTAAGATATTGATGCTAGTGACTCCGCTTACATTTAATGCTAATAGTTATATTATACATGAAAAGGTGGCTCACTATTGTGGTCAAAACTTTAACCTAACCTTATTTAATAAGCCCATGTAACCTTTGTAACATGTACCTAACACGAACATGGTTTAAGCACGAACACGATTTTGCGAAATGAAAGTTTGTAAAATTATATAGGTAGTTTGTCAAATGATGATTTGGTCAAATGTCAGGGTACTGAAAAGATAGACGCTGTAAGTAACGTTAGACGACTACAATAAGATGTACCGTATAACTACACAACTATGTGCCTGGCCTAGAACAATAATCCAATTTTACTTATCACATTATTCACATTATTCTAAAAATATGATAGCTTTAGTTATAGCTAGAGTTTAGAGCAATTGATTTTAGGCCAAACAGTACATAATATATCCAGCAATAATTTTAGAATAATATAATGAGGAAAATTGGACTATTATTGCAGTCTAGGAGACGTTGTGTAGTTTTACGGTAGGTATCCACTTTTTCACCTCATTGTAACAATGTCCAAAGGTGGATACATCTCTTTGTACTCGACTGTACATTATTTTGCGTCTATGATATCATTTAAAGACGTCTAATTTCAATGTTATCTAACTTTAACGTGTTATGATGTGTTATAAAATACTAACAAGTGCGAAAGATCATCAAAATATTTAACGTAACGACCACTTTGCGGGTATTCCATTGCATGTAACCGGATGGGAACATTTAGATGAATGGCGTCGTGATTGCGATTTTAATTCTTTATAGCTTGTACAGGTGGAACACATGATCTTGATAAATAGTCGTGTAAATGAGGAATGAACATTAATCTCGTTCGCCTTTCCCTAAAACCATTGTTGCACAACGCCGTGGGAAGTTCAATAGGCCAGAGAAATAAGACGTTGTGAGTGCTTTTTACTTTAATTTGACGTCGGTTGCTACACGGTGAATCGGACTATAATTACAAAGCCCTTTGACAATGACGTATTTATGATGAAAATTTATGGGAGTTCGCACGTAGTATCTATACAAGTGTTTTATAAGGAATTATAGTCCGATTTACATTGTAGCGCGTGCAATTTCAATTAAGCAGCCTTATACGTTCGACCCATCGTGCTGCTAAATTGATAATGCACGCGCTACAATGTGTTTTGTTCGCACTGACGGGACTACTTAATCTCGCCGCTTGGTATCACTCGACAGTCCGCACGACCGGCGTTGTTTACAGAATCACTACCCTGGACTTCTTACACTAAATGTGCACAGTGTACTTACATCATGCGCACCAGATGGGTCACATCGCGACAGATCGTCGTAACATGACAAATACCGTCCTCATTGTACTGGCACGGTCTCGGAACCATGTTACGATGAAAGGTCACAAATGTGGACACACCTTAGCTCAGATCAAGAATGCGTACATCACCCTAGGCCTATACTTAGCGCCCCAATCAATCATAGACAAATTATCACCCGCCTGGTTATGGAAATGTAACGCTGCAGCGCTTTCCTGCTGAGACGGGAAGCGATCCTAACATAATTACAGCTACGCGCTTGATTGCTATTAATAGCAGCGGGTATCGCTGCTATCGCTCAATCAAAAGTCATTTGACACTTTGATTAAGAGCTGCCAGTGAAAATAATCATAATGCCGCGTTGCTTGAAGTTTATCCGATTCGTCAACTGGTTTTAGTTAATACGGGTAAAGTTAACTTGCTCTAATGGCGGCGGCGGTATTATGTTTTATTACTGTTGAGGTATTACTTGGTTTATGTACAGTCAAGGAAATTTATTCCTAGACTTCTTTGGAATATGTAAAAGTGACGTAATCAATCAAAACGTATGAGACATCTTATGATTTTATTTACAGTGTCAATCTGACATAGTCCAAAGTGGACTAGGACTTAATTTCCGTGACTGTAACTGGCCACCTGTTTCCAACAGCATTATTAAGCTGTTTGCCGATATCCTATATCTGTAGAATAAAAAAGTTTATTTAGTAAAATAAAAAGGCTTTTCACAGTCATCACATCAATCAATGCCTTCTACACTAACCGCAACCCGTAAATCAATTATTTAAAAACGAATACAGGTGAGTTATTTTCACTTTACAGAACCAATTTTATTGAGATATAACCAATTTATGTTAATTGACAGCTCATTTGATTAAAAAGACTTTTAGGTGACACAAACCATCTTATTAGAAATAAACTATAGTAGGTACTTAAGTTAACAACCGCGTTAATATTTTACCAATAATATACTTATAACTAGAGATGGGATTTTTGGTGGCAATTTTGAACAGAGTGCAGTGGAGTCGTTATTATAGATACTTTTATGATTGAATGAATGAATGAATGATAATGAATGACACAAAAATAGTAAGTAACATTACTTTTTATAAACAAACAAATTGATTATCCTATACTGGAAGTGAGGTATTAGAGTAAACCAATAGGTTTTTGAACACAACTATCTATCTATGATGTTGAATAATTAGCAATTGGAATTAGTTTCAAAATCTTGCATGTTATCCTCATCTGATGTTAAATTATTGTTAAGATTATGAAATGCATATACTGTGGCAATCTGTTCCATATTTTCTGGAGTAAAGCGATTTCTTAACTTGTTAAAAATCCATTTATGTGTCGAGAATGATCGCTCAACATCCACCGATGTTAATGTAGCATGCTTTAGAATCTGAGTATGATTTCCAAAATCTACCATATCTCTCACTTCGTAAAAGTCTGGACTTCTATTCAGTACATATTCCAGCTTATTTCGCACAGTCTCAGTTCCGTGCGAGTTCAGTGTACTTGTTACAATGTCAATTATTAGGAGACTTTCATCTATTGAAATATTTGTACATTCTAATTGTTTTATTGAATCTGGTATAATTTCGTAGCAATCTTGTATAAATTTTAACTTATTTTTCAAATGTTCATTTCCAAATAAAGCTTGAACTTTTCTGATAGCAATTGCATCTCTACTATTTAACTGCATCACAACGTTTTTTATATCTTCAAAGTAGGTAGCGTAATAGAAACTAGCCTGTAACCAGGTGCCCCATCTAGTGATTACCGGTTCTGGTGGCAATGGTATATTTGGAGCATATTCTTTAAAAAGTCGAACGCGGTGGGGCGATTTCAAAAATATCTTTTTTACATTTGATATTAAAGTATTTACCAAACTATGTTCAGATCGAATTTGCTCCGCGACTCTATGTAGACCATGAGCTAAACAAGTAACGTGTTTAACATTGGTGTATGTCTTCTTTAAGATCTTACCAGCGGCAAGCAAGTACGCAGCACTGTCTGTGCAGAATATCAAAAATTTATTTATATTTTCTGTGTAGTTCTCTTCCCATAAAAACCTTAAGCTGTCGTCAACCACAGAAGCAATTGTATTAGCATTTACTAGAGTCACAACTTTACAGGCTAACAAATACGGTCTTTGCAAATTATCTTCCAAAGACTTAACGATAACGTTTACGACACAATTGCCAACAGTGTCAACTGTTTCGTCTAGTTACAGTGAGCCATAGATTACTGTCGGAAACTGCAAGTCTTATTTTATCAATTATTGCCACGTACATTTTTGACAGATAGTTTTTTTTCAAAACACTTTGCTCCGGCAGCTTTTTATAATTTGTACATTTACAACAAAGGTATTTTTCAAAAAAACTTTCGAAATTCCGGATGATTTACCCTGTTCCAAGGAATATTACACGCAATGAGAAATATGCACAAGTCATAAACAAAGTCATGTTGGTCGCCACATTTCATTCGGTGTTGAGCACTATTGATGTGTTTCAGCACGTTATATTTTTTCATCTGCGTCAGACTTACTGCACAAGCTGAACAATATATAGTTTTGCTTTCTTCGCTATATACAAGTTCTTCATATGGTTCTATCCATCCCAAAATTCTTCTAACTTGACGAAAATTCATTTTATTTATTATTTAAGGTCACGTCGACAACGTTTCGTAAATTATGTGTTGCTTCCGAAAATTAATGAGACTACGATTTGTGTGAATTGTCAAGATTGACAATATAAAAATGTCATAGTGATTGACTTTATTTGAAAATAATTTTTAGTCAACCAAAAAGGTATAATATTTGATGAAATGATCAGGCGATTGGTAGCTTGAGTAAGTGGAAAATTTAATTCGAGTCGTAAAATAATTTAATGGAAATCGTTTACGTATAATTTTACATAAGTTAAGATTTGTACCATTCAGTCATTCATTCAATTATAAAAAGTAAATAATGACGACTCCACTGCATTTCTTGTCCAAAAATGCCACGAGAATCCTAACCCTACTTATAACGATGCACTAACAACTAACTTCTTGCTAAATATTATTACTTAGAACCCCATTCATCCTTACTTAGTTAACTTAAATATTAAGATTAAATATCACTTACACAGTTCCAAAGCGTACTCTCACCACCCAACTTAGTTGGGTCCCTATCTCGGTCGCCTCTCGCCAATTCTGTTCTCTAGATTCAATTTCGCGGCTGTCAACTAGATGCGGTCGTCCCTCGCGGCGCGTGTCATAGGTTAGTTCGCGAGTTTCATTTGCTTGCACGTCGGCTTATAATATCACTAGATGAGCATTTCTAAAAAAGTTTGTACATTTCATTTACGACTCCGATTTGCGAAAAAATTTGCAGTTAGGTAGGGTAAATGATACTGAGCCTAAATAACATAGTCTCCCAAAATGTCCCAATTAATTTGTATGGAAACTTCCTTTTTTGTTACCACGAACGGAAGAATTTTGGTAACAAAAAAGGAAGTTTCCATACAAATTAATTGGGACATTTTGGGAGACTATGTTATTTAGGCTCAGTATCATTTACCCTACCTACCTGCAATTTTTTTCGCAAATCGGAGTCGTAAATGAAATGTACAAACTTTTTTAGAAATGCTCAGATAGTCATATTTTTTTATAATATCACTAGACAGGCGATGGATGACAGTGTTATTGGCAATTAAAAAGTGTACTTAGTTGTTATGACATGTCATTCTGCTTTTGAGTCTAGATGTTAAACTTTATAAAGGCTGTAATTTTCTTTTTAAATAAATAAATAATACTGACTCACTCGAATGTTGAATATTATCTTTATCATCAAAAAGATTATATATTTTGATTAGTAATGTCAGCCTTAAAGAGTCTCTAAGCTGAGGTTAGAATCGTAAGATTCGTAAGACTATAATCTTAAAGAAAAGAAAAGTAAAAGGGGTTAAGTATACTCCTTTTTAGTTGAGATTTCAACAGAGATTTTGTATGTTATATAACCTTCTATTATTCATGCTAAGATGCTAACTCAAACTAAAACCTTGCATTTAAAGCTTGTGTTCCCCGTCGATACAAAACGCAGTGCTTATGTTGTTTCGCGTAACTGTTAAGCCTCCCCGACCGGATCGGGTCCCGACTAATTGGCCCGACCCCGTTGCCGCGATCATTCTTGACCCGCCAATTTTGCTAATAACTCAATTACGTACAAATGGCGGGCGCGGATACTTGTTTAGTGCATCGCTAAGAGTTTATTTCAACTACTAACATTGGATATCTTATTATAGAATATTGGAGCATGTGGAATTTCTTACGGGCCTTTTATGTAAGTGTTTGTCTGTACATATAAAATTGTTTAGTTGTTGACAGACTGATATACAACGCGCAGCGTAAACTTATGAACGTAACTCAAAAATATAATCTCACGTACCTACTTGGTGTCGAAGAGGATCACTAAATCAAAGTTGTCACCAAAGGAGTTACAAAATAGGTCTCTTTATATCACTGGTAATATCGACAAACGCTCGAGAAACTTGTGGGAAAGTTCTTACTACTCCTTTGTTACCCGAAACAAACGATGCCAATCAATGTTACCTTCCTTCCTCCGAATACCACACACTTATTATCAGATGCAGACTATTATGCATTTACCTGCCACTCGCTTCCTACAGCCACTTCACTGTCCAACATTGTTCGGCGAACAATAACGCACCTAACAAGTTACGCAATATAGGAGCAGCGCCATCTAGCGGGAATAGAAAGCTATGCAAATCCGACAGACGTCGCCAGCGCTTCCTGATGCTAATAATGGAAAACTATACTGGTTGGCTGTTGTTCTCGGGTTTATAGAGGATTTATCAATGGAAACTAATCCTCTGGTGTTATTAAGTGACAGGTGATAGTAGTGTTCTTGACAGTTGCATAATGACAGGTATTGTAATACGAGTGTGGTTTAATATAAGGTCACACGAGTGTTATAATGCTTATAATGCCAATTACGCACAGACGCGAACGATACTAATCTAGAGTCCGACCATCGAGTGGTGACACAATCATTTATCTCAAATTCTTCATATGGCAACATTTTACCTATGAAACAAACTATCACATTATGAATACCTATTCAGTCGCTATACATTTTGTGTTACCAGCTAGTTGTATTTTGAATTTGGCGCCTTTTTTTGTGTCACTACTCGCTGGTCAAACTCTACACTTTTTTTTTTATGGCATAGCGATGACAAACGAGCACACAGGCCACCTGATGGTAAGTGGAAACTGTGACCCATAGACATTCGCATTCACAAGACTACAGAGCAATCCTAAGACTGCAAATGCGTTGCCAACCCTGAGGACTAAGATGGAATGCCTCTATGCTAGTCATTTCACCGGCTGTCTTACCCCCAAACCGGAACACAACAATGCGAACACTGCTGTTTGGCGGTAGGTTAATGGATAAGACGGTGGTAGCGATCCGGACGGACCCTGCACAAGTTCCTACCACCCGCAAAACTTATACACTTAGGTATATAGTAAATTCTCTCCAATTTTCTGACATAACACTTCCTTCTTTAAAAATCCATTGGGACCTTTATTACCTTTTCGAATAGTAACGCTGTCCTCCTAAGCCAATAAGCAGTATTTCAGATTCCATTGCCAAAGTAAGTAGATTCAATCCTCTCTTGTTAGTGATGGGGTTGTGATTGCTACAGGAGTTTTATCTGACTTCCTTCTATTTGGATTAGCAAGGCAGAAAGAACGGTGGTAGGCAAATATATTATGACTACAACACTAGAAATAAGATAGGATTCGTTATGATATGACAACACTGGGTGCGCCAAAGTTGAACTAATTTTTCTATGTCGATTATCGGAACTCCGAAAATGTTGTTCCTAAAAATTTACATCCTAATAATCACTTCTCATAACTACTCTGATCCTAAAGTTCTGAATTCCTAATGATCACTGTTCCTAAAATTTTGTTTCCTAAAGTTTCCATTCCTACCGTTTATTTTACTATAAACGTAGTCCATAACACTCAGTTTTCCGAAAATTGATTTTCCTACTCCTAATTCGTACTCCTAATTTTCACTGTTCCTGATAATCGACATTGAAAAATTAGTGTTCATAACGGTGTCCCCTTGTTTTACAGACTGAAAAATTACAGAATTTTGTTTCACAGAAAATGTTTCATATACTATTTGGTCCTTGTATTTTTGCTTCGTATATTTTTTTTTTTTAACTATTTACTTGAAAGAAACAAATTCGACAGAAAATCAATTCAATGAATTTTGTAATTTTATTTTTTCATTACACATACTTATCAAACAATATAATTATTTTTCAACGAATATTGTTTGGTCAGTGCATTTTTTAGAAGGTTGGGTTATAAGATAAATACTATATTATGATATAAATATGAGTGAGCGAGCGAGCGAAGCGAGCGAGCAAGACCTCTCTGGGCAGAACCGACTTGAATAGGTTAGGTTAGAAGGCTATGGCGGGAGCGAAGCGAAGCAAGCTCCCGCCTTAGCCTTCGAGGTTATTTTTTTTATATCCCTTGAATAAGCTATGCGATACCATTTGACTGCAAATTAAAATCGTATGCTTTTTTTCAAACGTTTCATTTCACACACCTTCACAAACTGCACCCTACTCTAAATTTTAGGAACAGTGATCATTAGGAGTAAAATTTTTAGGAAAATCAATTTTCGGAAAACTGAGTGTTATGGACTACGTTAATAGTATAATAAAATGTAGGAACGGAAACTTTAGGAAACAAAATTTTAGGAACAGTGATCATTAGGAGTACAAATCGTTAGGAAAATCAATTTCGGGTGATGAACTTTAGCGAAGCCAATATGGACCCGACAACACTGTTGTTGTTAAGGTGATTGTGTTGTGTGTAGTTAAACGATGTTACGATTATTTTGTTTAGGTTTCGCTTGGATGCATTATGATGATGATATGATACCTCTCATATTATTATATTAATAGGGCAACTGTAGAGTAAATAGTTTTAAGCAAAAAAATTAACGCTGTTATGATGATTAAAAAAAACACCGCACACAAAGGCAGATCTCACGATTTACAATTTAACTAACGACTGGCCCTCGATTCGCTCAGGTGTATAGGAATAAAACATAGCTATGTCCATCTGGAATAATGTACCTGTCAATTATTTTTTTCAAATGAGTGCAGTGGTTCCGAGTATTACCCTCCACATACAAACTTACAAAATCCGCTCTTCTTCTTTAACAACCTTCGTTTCGCTATTATGTAGTACTTGTATTTGTACGGTATGTGCGGTAAGGCAGTGTGACAGCCAAGTTAAGCTTAAAATAAATAGTGAATTGTGAATTCTGCCGCTGTATCACGTGAATTGCGCCACAACCCATCCCATTGAATAAGTGTACAAGTCATAAGTAAATCACTTGAGAGGGAGACAACCTCGTAGTCAAGTGCGGAACCAGTAAACAGTGCAGTAACTTATGTAGACATCACACATAACGTGACTCAAGGTAGGTAAATAAATCAGTACACATTTTTTAGAAGAGCTTCGTATGGGTGATAGTGGTGATAGCGCTTGATAGGCCAGACCGATGTCATGAAACTAACTAATACGATCCCTTAACCGAGTTCTCTCGTTAGAGCTGTAGGCGATGTATTATAGACGAACATGCATCCAAGGGGGTCTGTGCCACCCGGTACTCCCAGCAGTGATCAACTGAGCACCTTTCATCAGCTGACACGCTGGCGTTTTTGACTTCTCCAGCATAAAAAAGACACAGATACCCCATCAAATACCCCCCTCTTTTGGTGTTAGGGTTTCAAAATATAAATGTAGTATAGTGGTCATGTCATTGAAACATCTGCGAGCTAACCAAATAGCTGTATTTGGTTAGCTCGCAGATGAATACCGCCGGTCTGGAGGAATCCTACAAATGCCTGTGTTTGAATTGAGCTATGAAAATATGGGGGACTCGACAGTGGTACCGCCAAGTTCTAGATTTTTGCATAGTTTGGTTAATTTCGGTATGTTAATCCCATATTTGTTTGGTACAAAGTGCATGGGTGGAGATAAATTAGTAGGTTCGCCTGAGAGATTGATGTGTATTATATTTATGAAAATTGTTTTTCGAATGTGATAACATGTGCTGGGGTTGACATATTCAGGAACTGGAGCTCTATTCTACTTGTTGAAACTAGAGTTGCCGCGAATAGGGTTATAGAGAATAGTCGAATACCGATTAATCGCCATTCACTTTGGCGAATAGTCGAATAACTCGACATTACTATTCGACATAAAAAAAAAATGAAACACATTAAAAATATTTGTAATTTCTTCTAAGGTTGTGAGCAAAAGAAAACAATAAAGTTAAAGAAATCTGTTTCATGTTATACATACCTACATATATGTAGTAAATTTAATTTTCAATTTTTAAATGCTGGCAAGTGGCAACCCTTTTCTTGTACATAGTTTACGGGGAATACCTCGTTTTGTTTTTAAATATTAATTAAAAAACCTAACTAATTTAATTTCATGAATATGATAGGCACAGGCACATATTACAGATAATAATTGATATTGTGTATTGTTTTATTAGGGAAAATAATTGAAAAAATGATTATTTTTAACACATTAGTTTTTTTGTTCGATAAAAGTTTATTTTAGACGACTATTCGCCGAATGCCATGTAATGACAGTAAGGTGGCCGAGTTAATAACAGTAAGTACCCACGATAACATGTCAAAAGCAATATTGTTTTAACCAGTGGAATAGAGCCACTGGTTTGTTGAAATCTAAGTTCTACTAAATATGTTTGCCAATGCTTGTATTAGGGCCAATTGAAAACAACGGAGCATCATTGTTAATAAACCAATTAAATCGTTTATGTTATAATAATCTAAATCGACGTCAATTGCTCCCAAGTGTTTCTGATCACAAATTATGTTCGTACAGTCGCTTGCAATAATGTAGGCTCCAAAATATCAGACACATTCTTATACCTCTATTCAGGCAGTGATTCGTATGAAATAGTGTAAGTAAGTATATTTTTAATGATACAGGTTAAGGATGATCGATTTTTACTTGGCCGTCATGTTAACTATCGAAAATGGAATTATAAATGATTGTGACTAATAGTTTATGAAAATATCTAGAGTTTACGATTTCTGTTTACGTTACTCGCATTTTGACTATCGACGGAGATATTTTTGCACAGGTTTTTTAGCGGGGACGTTAATTGATACTACGCGTGACGATATTATTGTCGGTGACTGTACTGAAACACGTGTTGCGTCCCGCTTCTAAACCATATCAATGGCCTTGTCCCCTTTCCGCAGCCCACAGACTAGTGTTTTAAACATCTCTCCCTTGTACGGCGGCTGTTGACGGGTTGATTTACTACCGTTGAATATTTACCAGGCAAGCTTCCCTAGCTGAATACATTCGACTGTTAACAGCCTTAATGCCATATGTAACATTATTAGATACTTGCAAAAACAACCTTGATCGTAAAAAATACAACACAAATTAGAAGCACCAAAGTGTTCTTCCTTGAAGGTTGGCGCTTAAGCTCTTTTAAATTGTATTCGCATGGAAAATAAGAGCAGCGTATCCGCCATATGTCAGTCCGCTTTTGGTTTGACCAGCCTCTGTTGAATTCATGGGTTTAGTCGCGTTATTGAAAAACATGAAAGCATCAAACGAAGAATTGCCTTATATGGGATTCTAGCACTAGTCAGGGGCGTTATTCTCTCAAAAACAACGGACGGTCGGACGAACGAGCGAAATCGCTGCGGCGAATTTAAGTAGTCCCGTCAGAGCGAACAAAACACATTTTAGCGAGTGCATTTTCAATTAAGCAGCCTTATACGTTCGATCCATTGGCAGAAACCATGCTGCTAAATTTAAAATGCACGCGCTAAAATATGTTTTGTTCGCACTGACGGGACTACTTAAACTCGCCACTTACACATTTACTCGTTCGTCCGTCCGACCGTCGTTGTTCAGAGAATCACTACCCATGACCTTTGTTCGGCTCTAGTAGTTTATCTAGTCTTTACATATTTAACTTTATGTATTTCTACTACAAACATACACATACATAAACTCACGCCTTTATTCCCAGAGTGGGGTAGGCAGAGCTACAGAATTTCCAACAACTATAAAAACTTTTTGTTAATTCTGTAACCACATTTTGCACACTTAGGCGAAGATGTTTGTGTGTAGTGTCTTTCTACTAAGTTACCTATTTATTTTTACTGCTCTAATATTTTGCCCTTGACTCCAGTTTCTTAACGACAAGATTTATATTTGCTTATGGTAATAGAAAATTAAAAGCAGTCAAAGACTTAATAATTCACAAATTCTTCTCGAGTGTCACATCACACGACGTCCACACTTACCTCAGCCAACTAAGAGAAATGACTTCCGTTCTTTCAAACTATGTAAAATCACGCATTAACATAACAAAGAAGAACAATTGGGAGCGCGTGCGCCGCCCGGCAACAGGCGGACGTCCTCCGCGAAAAACAAAAATTACGGTGACATTATACAGTGTTGTGTCATTGTAGACTATTTGTCTATACGTAATGACGTTTAAGACAAAGTGGCTTTTCCTTGGACGGTTTACAAGGTGACGCTTTTAGTTTCTGCTGTGCTGGTAGTTTGTCTTGTATGAAATATGACAGATGTCAAAGGTTTTGCTTAAATGTAGAAATTGTAGAGGTCATTTAAACTATTTTTCTCCGACTCAGGTATTAAGTTAAGGAGGTACGGGTTTTTAAAAGCTTTTATTTAACTTGCAGTGTATGTATGTATGTAATGGTTAAATCTTGCAAGTTGAATTTGACCCACTTCCCGGCTTCCGATGAAGCTGAAAATTTGCATACGCCTTTAGTTCTGATGACAATACAATAATACTAGGTGACACCTAAGACGTAATACAAAATGTTATTTTCCGAATCTACTCATGATTACGATCAACTATTAATAATAAAAGGTAAACAGAAAATCGACGTCTCCTTACAAATTGTGAAACCAGCTGATTGCTTTTAGTATGGGAGATTAATTAGTTTCTACCGATTTCGACGTTAATCCCATAGTAAAAGTTGATCATACCTACTCGTGAGTTGCTCCAGAAAATAAAATTTTGTATTACGTCTTAGGTGTTACCCTGTATAGTACCATCAAGCTGGTCTGATGATGGAGACTCAGGGTGGCCATACTCATCGTGCTAGGGCTTGTTAGAATCGTCTTGACGAGTAGGTGACGACTGTGCAAAAAAGTACAGTCGGCAATAAAAGCTTGTCCCAAAAATGAAAATTTTGACAGAAACTTATTTATCGATACTAATATTACAAACAGGTAGGTAAAGTTGGTGACGTTGTAATCTCCGGATCTGCTGAACCGATTTTGAAAATTCTTTTACCAATAGAAAGCCACGTTATTAGTGAGTGTCATAGGCTAAATATTAACAAAAAAATGTTGCCTAACTAAGTGGGCACGGGAACAGCAAGTTACTAAATAATATGATTGGGATTTATATTGATTTATACTGGTTGCGGAGTTCAAATCGCGAATTGCTTTCAACACATGCAATGTAGTAAAGTTTAGGAACATTAACAGGAACTTGTTATCACATATTTTTTTACTGTAAGCGACATGCGCTAAAGCTGTATACGAATTCAGTACCTATAGTGTGTTCATAAAATAAAGCAGTATTTTAATTCCCACCCCACGCTTATTACCAAAACAAACAACGCATTACATTTTGTACGGGTCAACTCGATTGAATTGATTCACGCCCATTCGCTGCGCGTGCGCGGGTACAGGATGTATGTGGATAATATTTACGATAGTCAGAAATATTTGCTTTATCGTCTGTTTATTAATAACAATACTATCATATTTATTGTTTTATCAACGGGATTCCCGGTGACAACTATGTTTTTTTGTCTGCGTAATTAATGTTTGCGTAATTTGTTGGTATTCAATTACTGTTTTTTGTAACTAAACGTGAGTCTGACGTAGGTTTTTTTTAACTAATATTATTCTTGGATTTATAATCTTAAGCACAAAAAAGTCATCGCAGGGAGTAACTATACCAACTGAGGCCACTCAGGTTAAAAATACTAAAATCGCAATATGTTTGTCTACAACATTTGAGGAGTTCCCTCAATTCCTCTGATCCCCTCATCAGATTCAGATTTAGTGAAATTTGGACCACCTCGAATAATCGGATTTTTTTTAAATCGGTCCACAATTGACGGGGAAATCGGTGAAAATACACAAAAAAAATATACATACAGTGGAACGTATAAACGCAGGGCCATAGGTACTTTGGTCTTGCTCAGACAGCAACATTATTGTTATGAGATAATGAAAGTCTCCATATGACTAGTCTGTGAATACTTACTAAGGTAACAAAATATTTTTTTTACAAAATGTACCTCCTAGTAATGTAGAAAAAAAACTAAAACAATACTGATTAGGAAATGTCAAAACGATAGCAGCTCGTTATAAATGTATTCATTCATCAATAAAATATTACAATATCCATCCAACTAACTAAGCAACTTTAAAATTAACAAACATGATTCATCCTGTATTGCTGTATTGTGTATGTTGTAAAGGCGACAAATCAAATTAATTAGTCGAATGCCGCGGTTAAATATTCCCATCGTTATTGCGTTAGCGCAATTGGGCCGGTGGCCTACATGCCACGACCGATGGACCCGCCTGCTTCGAAAACTGGATCAAGGGGCTCAAATCTATTGCTTGTAACACTATTGTAGAGTTACATGCAGTTTTGCCAGGCCGTTTTTTTACCAAACTCTGATATAGTTTTCAGTAACAAACATGTTTTCAAGGACATACTTATAGGGATTTTTCAATTAAGAGCGAGGGTGGAGAACACCCTATATTTCATAATATTAATTTGAAAAATAATATGAAAATAAGCAGCAGACTTTACTACAGTTTCCGTTGACTCCACCTAAGTGTCCAAAGAGTGTTTAAAAATTGACCAAATTAGGCTTAATCTCACTCTTCAATTATCTTATCATACTATATTATTTCGCTGCTCCTTAAATTTTCGCACTGATACCGAACTATGTCGAATAGTTTCTACTATCCTGATTCATTAAACATAATACTTTATATCTTATCTATCCTACATAATCTGATAGACATTAGCAAGGCAATTTATCTATGATTCCATGAATTTAAATGAGCAAACAGCTACATTAAAACATAGGTACTGTTATTAGCTTGATATCCTTTTGAAAAGCAAACATGTACATAGATAAGCAACCATAATGCCTTCCCATTTTCCTTGTTCCCAAATAATAATTCTATCAGCTAACGAATATAGAAATAGCAAATCAATAACATATCGACATTGCTTCAGTATCGCCTCGCGTGGCTTCCTTCCGCCGCACGCGGAAATGCGACGCACCGACATTGCCAGCAACCTTCTCTTGAAAATATATTACTTACTCAGACAGTATATCTGTTTCACTTGCTGTTAGATATCGGCTGTGTTTCCTGTTCGGAAATGTCTTATCTTTAGGAGCGGCTTCTCGAAGGCATGTTAGTTTATTTGTTGCTTTGGGAAGGTTAGTTTCAAGGGTATGTAACTGATTTTGCTGAAAGTATTTCAATATTTAATTTCAATTACTATCGGTTTGACTGTAAGGCCAGCCAGTTCGGAGCAGACCCCTGACAGGTTCTGAACTCCTGGTAATAGGATGACTAAACACCCTCATCTGAATGAAGTAATCTCCATAATTATTTTGTTTTCCTGGACGTCATCTTCCTTGAGCTTGAAGATGGTTAGGTCTTTAATATATTTATTAATAGTGAGCCATCCCATTTTTGGCCTACCTAACATACTACAATCGTCAACGCACATGGGACGTTTCTTTTTATCCGAGAGTGCGAAACCATTTTTACTGCTATACTATAGCCACTTTTAACCAATACTTTATTTAATTTGATGTATTAATAAAAGTTAACAGTCTAATAAAAGCAAGTGTTGCAAGAGTGTTAAGTGTTTAACGATGTTAAATTGACTACTAGTATACCTACTAGTCCGTTCCAGTTTAAAAAAAGAAGCCTACTATTAAAGTAAAGAATTCTAAAGAAGTTTCCCAGATCCAAATATTTACCCCAACAAACAAACAGGCAAACCTATAATTTTACATCTTTATAATATTAGTATAGATTGCTAAATAATAACTGGCTAGAACTGCTATTAATTTTATTGCTTCATACCACCCAACTAACTTTCCCCGGTCCTTGTCGGGCGCTGCTGGCCCCTAATTTCCTTGTAAGACAATGCCCCACTGAACCCACTTAACGGAGGGGTTATCAGCCCACGGGTCAACGGGACTGATATAGGTTATAAAGCCTAGGAAAGTGCAAATCGAGACTCGGCTATTAATAAGCTGAAAGTGAGGTTAATAGCGATACAGAAAGGAGTGCTTTTAACTTTAAGCGGGTTATTTAGCGGTGATAGAATGATAGAGAGTGACTTAGCGTTGATTTTGCGTAAAGGTTTTTAGCTTCGAATGTCACGTTCACACGTCGTGACTTTGCAAATCTTACTCTTCACTACATAGTATAAAACAAAGTCGCTTCCCGCTGTCTGTCCCTATGTATGCTTAGATCTTTGAAACTACGCAACGGATTTTGATGCGGTTTTTTTAAATAAATAGAGTGATTCAAGAGGAAGGTTTTTGTGTATAATAAACTCTGTTTTATGTTACGGGTGTTACAGAAAACTCACATAAACCGAAGCGAAGCGAGGGCGGGTCGCTAGTCTAATATAAAACGTTGTTGTTTCTGGTTCTAGCATTTATCAAACACTAGTTGTATTTTGTTAATTAGGGAGAAACATGAGTTAAATAGTTGAAAGTGGTAGTAGTAGTAGTTTGACGACGCATTGAGCCTGGTTGGTAGTGACGAGCGTACGAAGCTAGCGGTCCTGGTTTCAATTCCCGGTATGGGCTAGTATTTGTGTGATGAGCACGAGCATTTTTTTTCTAAGCACTGGATGTTTTCTATGTAACTATCTTGTTTGATGGTGCGACCACACCGCTGCTTAACGGTGCGTATGTTACGGTGCATCAAAAACGGCGCCATGTTGTTACTGTGGCCCCGTCTTTTGTTTACGCAACGACACCGTAATATACGCACAGTTAAGCTCCGGTGTGGGCGCAGTTTAAGTTTGTATTTCTCGATATAATTATGTGTATCGTTGTCTAGAAGCCATTGTACAGGACTAAATCTTAGTTAAAGACTACTTTGAAATGGTATCTGTGTATCGTGAGAATCGTGACGTTTTCAATATAGATTCTTACCTATTTGAAATAGAAAATCCAAGAGGGTCACTTGCATGACCTGCATCATTATTAACATTATTAACATAACGAGTATTAACATGTCGTACATACTGAAACAGCGATTGTTAATTAATTTACTAGCTTTTATTAATATACTTCCCGTGACTACATCTTCTTGTAGAAGTCATTTATGTCCATCCCCGCGGCTAAACTCCATAAGTCCATATCAAATTTAGCGGTATATAGCTGTGAAAGCATAACAATCAGAGTTAGGCTGCGCCCACACCGCTGCTTAACGGTGCGTATATTACGGTGCGTCAAAAACGGCGCCATGTTGTTACTATGGGCCCGTCTTTTGTTTACGCAACGACACCGTTAAGCTCCGGTGTGTGCACACCTTTACTTTGTAAAGCAGCTTTAGACATGCAGTAGCTGCACATTTCCTCACGCATTGGTCATATCGCTCGCAGAATATCAGCAACATTGCCGTTCGTATATCAGGAGTTTCCCACGGCTCGTGGATTTATGCGCAGCCATTTAAATAACAAATATTTCCCCGGCCCACGCCTAGCTGACTAGCTGACCAGTCGGGAGCATTTCGACAACTTACTCCCTGAGATGTATAGCTATATCCTATTGGCTTTGTTTGCGTGTGTGTTGCATGAAGCATGTACAGTCACCAGAAATATAGGTATCCAACGATGCGAACATCGGGAAAAAAATATCTAACACGTCTCTATTACTAAGGCCCGTATTAATAAACTAATCTCAACTCTAAAGCTCGTCTCGAGATGTGTCAAAAATGACAGTGTTCTATGGTTTGACGTGTCTTGTGACGCGCATCCCAGCCAAGATGAGTTTATTGTCAGGCTTGAGAGCAATCTATCTATACTGATATTATAAAGCTGAAGAGTTTGTTTGTTTGCTTGAACGCGCTAATCTCAGGAAGTACTGGTCCGATTTGAAAAATTAGTTCATTGTTAGATAGCCCATTTATCGAGGAAGGCCATAGATTATATATCATACTCACATAACCCGAAGCGAAGCGAGGGCGGGTCGCTATTGTTGGATAAAAGTTTAGTTTATTGCTTTTGCTGGTAAAGGTAAAAAGAGATGACAATCACTACTGTCTCGGCGAGTTTTTGCTTCATCTGCGTAGAATCAGTTTGGCGCTACTCTTCCATTTTTAATTTTCCAAAAATCCCTTCTTGGAGCCCCCCTAGGATATCCAACGAATATTCCCTCCAACTAATGCCCACGTGATACGTGCATCAATTTTGTTTCAAACTGTGTTGTCTCCCAATTACACTCAAAGAACGCGACTCTAAAGTGATTTATCTAATAGTATGCTATTTTAGAACTAGTCTAAGTGCATCTTTTATTCAATTGTTTTTGCATATTCACGCTCGAACCAGATAATTACTTAGGTAAGATAGTAGCATTGTTTAGCTGAGTGTTTCTAGCAGTAATAAATGACAGAAGCGCCGTGAAATACCCATCTACTTACGTATTTACACTCGCTAGAAATTAAATCAGGTCACTTTGGTTACAAATGTTCGTACACTTTGGCCCGTTTTCATTGCTTCTAAGTGTATTCTTGTTAGCAATTTTGATGCATTTATTCATGTAAAATAAAAATGTAGACAAACAAGTTTGTAAGATACGTGTCCAGACTTTTAATGAAAAAAGTGAAGTGGTTAATGGTTTTAAATTGAAAATGCAGTCTTCAAACAGCTAGTTAACTAGCAGGTTATTCTCATACCCAACTCGTTCTACAATTTACAAATCGACGGGTGAATTATTAACCGGAGAGTTTAAGTTGTCCCGTCAGAGCGTACAAATAGCATTTTAGGGTGAGCATTTTCAATATGCAGCTTAAAGCCATTTAAAGCTTGCTTGTATAATTTCCCTCGCTTGATCGTCCGTTAAACAAGAACCTACCGCCAAAAAGCAGTGCTCGCATTGTTGTGCTACGGCGTGGGGTTAAGACAATCGGTGAAATTACTAGCATAGAGGCATTCCATCTTAGTTCCTAGGATTGGAAATGCATTTACGGTTTTAGGATTGCAGTCTCAAAACTGTAGTCTTTAGAATACAAATCATCACAAAACGATTAAAAAAATCCTCCACGGATCTATTATGGTCGTGTTAATTGATATGGATAAAACATTTTGTCACCTTTTGACCAGTACGTAGGTGCGACAGTGAAGGCCTCTTCCATCTACAGAAAGAATGGTAATATTCGACGCATCACCGACGGCGGCGCTTCAGTTTGATGACTTGTTTGTTAGTTGGCGTATCACAGGACGTGCATTAACTGCACGTTAACCAATAAAATGAGAATAAAGAATAATTGCGTTGAAGCGGCGTATGCGCATATTATCCTTTATAGTTCCAACTGCGATTACTTCATAAAATGGAAATTGCGCACTATGTAATTGGCTTGTATCGTGCAGAGAGCTTTGAAGGCATAATAGTCATAACAAAATGCGTTTATTTGAAATTAGATATTTTCTTGAGAATTTATTAATAAAACATTTCCGGTTTCCCGCTAACTAAAGAGTTTAGGTGAAGTGAGATTGATTACCCTGTTGAATTAGCGTTGTTTAACTTTCACTACTTCCCAAAGTCTACGTTGAACTCGGAAGTACTCTTAAAACTGCTTCTTAATGGATCTGTTGATCGAGTGAGTCAGTTCATTGGTACTAGCAACGGTTAAGCCACCCAATTCAGAATGCACTCCCTTGCCTCTCGGATTAACCTTCCTTTCAAGCTTTACCACCAGTGCGAAGGTTACACGATCTCATATAAGATATAGGCGCTTTCTTAACACTTCGACTCATGTATGGTCTTTTGCACTATGTTTTTCCTTCACCGTAAGGGCATCGGTTAATGTACCTACGTTAGAAAAACTCATTGAAGATTTCCCTTAATTACGGCTTCTATTTAACACGATAAAAACTATATTGTTTTTTACCTGTTATCGTATTGTCAACGTTTTGATAGCTCTTATTTACTTGATAGTAAGCCTAGAATAGCGGCGCTGGAGTACCCTTCCGGCTGATGCAAAGATCTCATTTCATTTCATTTCAATATAGTTCGTCCGTTGAGTTGAAAAGTGACTTTCTTAAGACAATTGCACTAACTTACTCATCTACATTGAATTCTGAACCTTGTACAGTGATGTTATCTGTTCCCTTTGCGAAACGCCTAACATCCTGGCCGGGTCCAAGACTTAGGACTCTCATTGTGCGCGTGCGGCTAGCGCCGTAAATCGGACCTTGTTATTGTTTTCGTGTTGCGTGTGCTTGCGCAACACAATGCAATCGAAGCACGTGATTTGAATACAATGCCCCCGATAACAGATGTGCAGTATTCGGCTATTGACGGATTAAACGGTAAAGGGGTTTGTTTTCTTGGCTAATATGATTCTACGTACAATATTATGTAATAATAGACGCTGAAGAATGATTGTTTTTAGAGTTCCGTACCGAAGGGTGTTCAGTTGTGTACCGAATATGTATTAAGTAGATTATAACTTCGGATGTCCCACAAATGCAACGTTATATTCATCGTTTTTTTCTTTTGATCTGTTGTAAAATCGGTAATTGACACATACAAGCGTCAATTAGGTTATATTGTTGCGCTAACGGAAAACGACAAAGAATAAAAACGGGCCAAGTGTGTCGCTACAATAAAGGTTATGAGTTGACCTATGCAATCATTATCACTAGCACTACATAGTATAAAACAAAGTCGCTTCCCGCTGTCTGTCCCTATGTATGCTTAGATCTTTAAAACTACGCAACGGATTTCGATGCGGTTTTTTTTAGTAGATAGAGTGATTCAAGAGGAAGGTTTTTATGTATAATAAATTTTGTTTTATGTACGTGTGTTATAGAAAACTCAAATAAACCGAAGCGAAGCGAGGGCGGGTCGCTAGCTCGCTAGTACTTATATAAGCACTAGCAACCCGCCCTCGCTTCGCTTCTGTTTATGTGAGTTTTCTGTAACACCCGTGTATAAAACAGAATGTATTAGACATAAAAACCTGCCTCTTGAATCACTCTATCTATTTAAAAAAACCGCATCACAATCCATTGCGTAGTTTTAAAGATCTAAGCATACATAGGGAAGCAACTTTGATTTATACTATGTAGTGATAGTACGGCATTTCAGAGCGCGGCTATACCGCTACGCGTCTTTAAAATTACTATAGCATCATACTCGTAACAAAGATCACGATGAAATAATTAAGCCTCACGGAACGAATCGAGATGTATGATCTTGCATTATTCCATGGCTCCCATTAATCTTGTTGCCAAACCTGGCTTAATGGAGTGTGTAGCGTGACGTTGCAGGAGCGGTTGCATTCAAAGCAGTTGGGCAATGACAGATTCCACCTATGCACCATATGTACTGGTAACAAAGCATGTATTGGAAGCGGCGAGGCCACAATAGCTCGGGAGCAGTTCCACTGGCTGGGTCTGATAGTCACGCCTGCTGACGCTGGGTGCTGTAAGAGGCGATTTACTGAACGGGCCGCGATTACCTATAATTGCTGTGTAAACTGTATGATTATCTTCGTTAGGTGTTATGACACGTCTAATCAATGTCTATACAGCCAGGAGCAGAAGTAGCTACGCAACCGGAGAGGTCAAAATGATCTACACTCAACTCTATTGTCAAGAGAATACGTAATGTTTAGTTATATCATTTTGAGCATGTGATGCTGCTTAGCTACTTAAGATGCTGTACTACAAGCTTCCAATCCGTCGTAGGATATCATATATATTCGCAAAACATGACATTCGCAAATCATCATAGTAGCAAAACCTAACTATTATTAAGACATGAATTAGACAGTGTCGACGGAGCTCCGCTACTGCGGAGCTCCTATTTCTGTGTAGTTTGGCCCTCCGGGCCTGCTATAAATCTAACATAACCTAAACCTACCTACGATTTTATAACAAAACCCGACTATTTGTAAGTATTATGTTTTGCGAATATCGTGTTTTGCTAGTATCTATGATGTTATGCGTATATGATGTTTTGCTAGTATGATCTTTTGCGAATGTGATATTCTGTAGAGTAACTGCAAGCTTCATAGCGCTCGGCTGCCTGTTACTGAGCTACTCGCAAAAACGAAGATGGTCATATGTATTAAGGCATTGGTAGTCTTTTCTTATCTTATCTTACTATAGAACCTTTTATGCAATTACCCTCTTACACACTCAGCTGATGTTTTTCCTTCACCGTAGGAGCATCGCGCATCAGTGCTCGGGGTTCGAACTCGGTACTTTACGATCACGAAAGGCATTGGAAGTACTGTAATGGCTTTTTTTTTTTAGAAACCCATAGATGTTTCCTTTCTTAAGACTACAATATTAAGGGCCGTATTAATAAACTAATCTCAACTCTAATGCTCGTCTCGAGATGCGTCAAATATGACAGCTTTTTATGGCTTGACGTTTACTTTGACGTATCTTGTGACGCGCATCCCAGCCAAGATGAGTTTATTAATACGGGCCTCATCCGAAGATTGCAAATGCGTGGCATAATCTGAGTTGACTAAGATGGAGTGCGAACACTGCTGCTTGCGGACCCTGCAAAAGGTCCATTACCACCTCTGTTATTTCGAAGTTTTATAGTTGTTGTTCTCAATTCAAATTTAGCTTATACAACCGTATTCTTGTTTTAAGGAGTGTAATTTAGTAGCGAAATCGAGACTAGTTTCAGTTGAGAGTTTTGCCGATTTTGGTAAAATCGAATAAACCAGTAGTGTAGAAAGCGTCTCGAATGCTAATCCTGCCCGGGCGTATAACCAATTAATGTTTAACTTTTAATGCTTCTAGTTTTCTATATTCAATAATATTTTATCTTAACGCCTCTATTAATGTTCTATTAATTTCAATTACATTTCGTGCTGTTTCTGCTTCATAAGCTTATTTATTTGTATTCGATAATTGACTAAAATCATTACTTCTAAGTGTACCTACTTAAGTAGTTTGACAACACCATGACAATAGCAGCATGCATTTAAACAGGAAAGAATCGTATTTTATGTTCGTTGAGTTTACAAATTTAGCCGCAAAATCTTGTGAAATCTATACTTAAATATATATAAAACTTTTCTGTGACTATCTGACTGAGTGATAGGCAACGTACAGCCTAAACCACGAAACCTAGGGACTTGAAAAGAATATTATTGCAATTGGATTTGGATGGAATATTCCTTCCGAATTTCAATTAAGTAATAATTTTTCAAACCCCAAAGGAAAAAATACGAGGAGACTAAAAATTCTACCTATCTATACAAAATGGTGAGCGTCCTCTTATCACTACATATTAGGTATAAATCCCGATTTACATTGGTCAAAGACAGTGGCAAGGACATTGGAGTGAAAAATAGAAAGCGATTCTATTTGGATCCACTTGCAAGGCAACTTGACTCGCTACTGTCCGACCGGTTTACACTACTGTACTGTCCATTGTCACTGTCCACTGTCCTTTACCAATGTAAATCAGGCTTCAAACACAGTCCCCCGACGCGTCTGTGTGTGCGTATGTTCGCGATGACCACAAAAACAAATGAACGTTTACGTATATTAAATTCTGGTTTATGTAGGTACGGTACTGTTACAGAAAACTATCATAAATCAAAGTGTTACGGGGGCGGGCTGGTGTATCATAAAGAAATTGAGCGAATTTTCCTTGTTGCACGATAAGCTGGTTTTATCCGCTGTCGGTTGTGAGTTGCGCCCGCGCAGGCGTGGCCGGTCACGCTGGAGTACTCCCGGTAATGGGCTGATGGCTTCATTCGTCAAAACGATCGCGTTGCACTTGTGACAGCTGATGACGGGGATGCTTCGCAATAGCTTGGAGCAGACTGGGAGTAACTTCTTTAGTTACTAGAGAGTTGAATGTCATTTTGTAACTTATTGTAAATTAATAAGAAATCAGAATAAATATCTTTTGTGATAGAAAAGTGCCGTTAGGTACCATTTTTTTAGCCAGAGACGGGGAAAAGTTAAAGTATTTATATAGCAATGTAATGGATACTAAACAAAACATTAATCAGTTACGGATTCTTGGGCATTGGCAAAGTGGTCATAATAGTTGGAAATACACTATGTAGATGTTGTTATTTAATAAAATCTAGATACTATCAATTTCAGATCAACCTTGTTTGATTGATTGACCGTAATCAATCATTTATTCAGTGTAAGCCGTGAGTACCATCAGGAACACAGTTAACAAACCAAGTGTCAATCTTATTACCTTACAATAAGGCTCACTAGTAGTCAGTTAGCAGAGATGCTGTTTGTACATAAAAGATCCCACAGGGTCGAAGTGTGTCCGGAAATACCCCACCAATGTGATATAAGCTGTGAGCATTTTCAGTTTTTTTAACTCTATACTTTGTTCTAGTTGGTGGTGAACCTCGCCCTGGTGATCTACCATGCGCTGGACTACACCCACTCCGAGGACGAGGAGAGGCTCATCTCCCCGGACCTGGAGGGGCTCATCACGGAGATGACGGCGAGCGAAGAACCAGGTAAACTAATATAACTAGACATCGCTGGGAGTTGCTGTTTCTTGTTAGAGAGGTCAGGTTATTTCGGTTGTTTTTTTTTTTTTTTTTTTTCGTTTATTATTCAATATATAAACTTAATCTAAAACATCACATTAAATGCTTACAGAAGCCTGTGTGGCTTAATCGTAAGCAATGAGTCGTTTGACACTTTATTTGCAACATTGAATAGGTATGTATAACTAATTAATCAATTTATGTAACTAGATATGTAGTGACTTTTTAGTACATTTTTACCCTGTCTACTATTTTTTGCATTTAACAAATTTATTAAAATATCTTTTGGTAGCTGATTTAGAACATTTGGCAACATGTAATCTGTGGTACACTTCCCATAGTTATTCTTAAAATTAGGTAATAAATAAGGGGGTAAGTTAGCTATTTGTCTTAAACTATTTGGTCTTGTTCTGTTTTTCAAATCCTTTAAACTGTTGAACCCCTCGCTTACGATCTGTATATTTATTTTATCATATACTTTTAACACCTTACAGTAGTTAAATAATTGATCATGGCAATTTGTAAATTGGCGTTTTATTTTGGCTGGCACTATGGTTTTTAACAATGATAGTTGCAGTCTATATACTTTATCTAAATACGTTTTATATGTACGTCCAAATGTTGTTGTTTTTAAAAGGGCGTTAAAATTTCTTCCACACTGGCAACGCGTAAGAAGCACCCCTGGTGTCGTTATATGTGGTGGTAACCACTTTTCATTATAGCGGCCGTCTACCTGTTTGCTATATCTATGGCCATAAAAAATAGGACCTGGAAATTTGGACCCGTAGTCTCCCGGAAAAACAGAAATAACCTCTAAGTAGAAACTTTGCAATGATAGATGGCTATAGCGTGATGAGCAAAATAACGTTTCTTTTATTTTGACGCTCTTATCTCATTCATCATAATGAAAGAAACTCACGCAAAATACAACACGATTATGTTTGTGTTAAATGGCTTCTTTTTTACAATAGTAAGTAGATTTACAAAGCAGCTAACCTAAACTAATGGCTTTATATCTATCCATTACAAAACCCTATAGTTTTTATACTTACACAATAATCGTTTAACCTAACCTATTGCTAAGCAACCTGAAACTATACAATCGCGGCCTAAATAACCTTTTTATAGAACATTATATAACCTACGAACTCCATTAGGTTACTGTTCTTTCCAATTACCCCACTGTGCAATTTTATTGGATAACCAACAAATAAAACGGCCCGTTGTTGCATAATCTGATAGAGCTGTAACAGGGTATAAGTGCACAATTTCGTTTTCTCTGGCTGAACTTTCGCCCCGCGACCTTTGGCGTCTGGCTGGCTGTCGCGCCTGGACAATCAAAAAGAGTTCAGTTGATTCAACTCGGTGGCGTGACTGGAAATCTGTATCTGAAAAGCATTACAATCTAACTGCGGCTTGAAGACTGTAAAAGTGCATCTTTATGCCCTGATACATAATGTTGTAAGTGACGTATCTTTCAGTATGGATATACAGTTCTGGAAATAAAAGTGTTTTTCTGGAGGTTGTTCCTAACTTTTTTTTTTTTTTTTTTTCAAGGGCACAATCTCACACCAATTGACCTAGCCCCAAACTAAGCTCTAAGCTTGTACTATGGGTACTAGACAACGATATAAATACTTATATAGAGAAATATATACTTAAATACATTAGAAAACATCCATGACTCAGGAACAAATATTCGCGCTCATCACACAAATATCTGCCCTTACCGGGATTCGAACCCAGGACTGTTAGCTTCGTAGGCAGGGTCACTACCCACTAGGCCAGCGCATCGTCAAACCTATAACCTAATCATCATATTAATCGAAAGACAGCCACTTCTAAGGTGACATTTTCTTAAAAACAGCTCTCTGCGAAGTGGTCAATCGATCGAGTGCCCGAAGTCATATAGTCTCCTAATGGTTGTTTTTACGCTCTGCCAGGACAACTTTAACTAGTCGATTATTAGGGAGTCCTTTAAGTTCAAGAATGAGTTGTCAAAGAGAATCATTAACTTACATGGAAAATGTCGAGGATCTCCACGACACGGATTCTTGAAACTTCAAGTTCTTGCTTGTGAATTTTGTGTTTTCTTTCTATAAGTATAGAAGAAGTGTTGTTAAAAACTTCATCAATCCAGTAGTTTTCTGCAGATTTATCTTAAAGTAGCCGTCGTGCTGTGGTAAAGTCGATAACCGCAAGACACGTGGCGATTTGGTGAATACCGTTTCTTGGACTTCCCATTTATTTTTTCCCCGCGTTTTTGCTAAAAACCTATTTACGACTCCGCACGATCCTGCCAAAAACTGATTGCGTTTTGCAAAAACCTTCGTACTTGTGAGAAAGGTACCTACTTTTTTATATTGTATAATTTGTGGTTAATCCATGTCATGGTACTAAGTACGGTAATGGCTTTACCAATACGACTTCATTTGACATTAAGTAAGTATTTTTTTTATGGACAATACAAGTAGAAACAGAAAAGTCCCGTCCAATTAGATGGCACATGGCTAACATTTTAATGAAAATTCGAGTATATACGGTTAAACAATTCATACACCACTAAAAGAGAAGTTACTAGACATACAGCAAGGGTTCCTAGGCAACTTTAATTCCTTGTCATCTCTCTCTCTTATTATTTTGCCTCTTAAGATGCATTTTCACCGGTGAGGCGACACGAGAATTAAAATTTGAATTAAAAATCCAATTCCTTCCTCGAGATACTTTCGTGAAAATGGCTTTTTAATTCTCTCATTACCTCATCTCGCATCCCCTTGCCGGTGGGAAAACACCTTTAAACGCATAAATAAGCTATGTACATTTTTCGATTTATCTCCTAAGAGATCTAATTATCGCTAAGGTTGACACTTGTCACTATCATAATATTATTGCAAGGACCAAATCGAACTTGTTGTATCATGACCACATTTTTAGCCGACCCACCGTGCAACGACTTTAATTCCAACTATACGACGGATGAGCGGTCTTGTACAAAATGGCATGTAACTAAATTAACTCAGATGTAGTCGGATAAGTTTGGACAGGGCTTATGCGGCGTGAATATTCGTTTTAAACAATTGGTCTTGGATAACTGTCCGTCCATCTCGATCGATGGATATTTTTTCCGGTCGGCCTACAGCTCATGCGTCGAAATCGAGGCGCCTGCCTTATTTGTCCCATGCTGGGAGTTTGATGGGACGACGAGCGTGCAAACACGAGTGGTCAGGTTGCCGTTAGGTTGCGATAGGGAATCATTGGTTCACTGGTCAATAGCAACAATAGGAATGCTGTGCGGTGCTTCGGGTACAGTATTTGGAACTGGTAACAGTGATATATTATTATCTGACCGTTTGCGTAGAATGTTATAATGCGGATGAAGTAGAATAGGACACAGTACGCTTAGTAAATATTACATAACCAGGTAAACGGAGAAGTCTGCACTATTATAAAGAGATAAAGTTTGTCACGTTGTAAGGGGTGATAGGTTCAGTAGATCCAAATCTACTGAACCTATTTTGAAAGTTCTTTGATCAATAGAAGGCTACGTTATTTGTGAGTGTCATAGGCTATATATATTAACCCAAAACAAAAATTGTCCAACGAAGCGGGCACGGGAATATAGCAGTTGATAAACAGCTATTGTTTTTTTTAATGATAAAAAAAGTGCTTCGATCATCCCACATTATATAAACTTTTAATCTAAATAACAATCCTTATGAAATGGCTAAGTGTATTGTTTATGGTTTTTGACAAATGAGCTATCTCTCTATGTCAGTATGCTTAAAAGTTTTAGGTCATTTTAGTAGGATTAGGTCAATTTGTGTGAGACTCCCTCTTTTAATGTTAGCGTGCGGCGTCACATATGCCGCGGCGAAATGGTACAAGTAACTAATCTCGTGCGCGCGCATCTCTGATTTATAAATGTACAATAAGCTTCTGTTCGGGCTTGTAAATTCTAGATGAGATAGTCTAGACTTTGTGGATCGTGAAATTCGAAAAGGTCATAATTTGCGGGTTGTATGTTGATAATGAATAGATAGTTTCAAATGTTTATATCAAATATCTAATGTCATACATAACGTAACACTTAAGTGAATGAGTGGTGGTAGGACCTTGTGCAGGGTCCGTCCGGATCTCTACCACCATCTTATACTTTAACCTACCACCAAACAGCATTGTTCACATAGTTGTATTTCGGTGTGGGGATAAGATAACATGTGTTATTATTATTACTAGAATAAAGGTATTCCATCTCAGTCTTCAGGGTTGGCAACGCATTTGTAGTTTGAGAGTCGTAAATATTAATAAACTGATCTCGACTGTAATGACAGTATTTACGCTTGACGTTTATTTTGACCTATCTTGTAGCGGGCATCTCAGCCAAGATCTATTTATTAACGGTCCTGAGGATTGCAGTCTTGAGATGGTCGTCTTGAGAATGTAAATATATATGGGTCACAGGTCCCACTTACAATTAGGTGCCCTGTGTTCTCGTTTGCCTTCTGTATAGGTACAGTGGCGTTCAGAATTGCATGGACAGTTTATGAATGAATTCATTCATAAACTGTCCATGCAATTCTGAACGCCACTGTACCATAAAATAACACATTTAATGCATACATACATACATACATACCTTCACGCCTGTCTCCCAATGGGGTAGGCAGAGATTATGGAACGCCAGGTGCACCGATCTAAACACACAATTTTCGCTTCCTCTACATTCATCAACCAAACCAACCAACAACCAACCAACCAACTAGTCCTTGTTCGATTTGATTGTATGTTGTAACCAGATTGAACTTTTAAAATTGCATTACAACGCTAAAACATAACGATATTTTAATTAATGATCGCATGATCAGGTGGTCGTCGGTGGCGTGCGTGGGATCCCCCGTGGGAACCCGCCCACCGTTGCACTTGACTCTTACTGTTCTGCTCAGTATGCGGGTCACGCTAATTGTATTTCTTGTATTGAATTGTTTGCAATTAAAGGTGTAACGGAGAGCTCTTGCTTGATTTTTGTTGCTTCTGTTGTTAGTTCTAGCGGGTCTGACGATACCGCTTGGCGTGTAACATGTGTTTTTTACAAGCTTTTATTTAACTTGCAATGTACCTGTACCCATGTATGTATGTAAGGGTCAAATCTTGTAGGTTAAATTTGACCCTCTTCACGATTTCGGATGAAGCTGAAAATCTGCATACGCCTTTAGTTCTGATGACAATACAAATAATATACCTCTAGTACCATGGAGTTTGTCTGACGATGAATACTCAGGATGGTCATAGGAACTCCTAAATTACACATGATAAACCCGTCGTGTTAGGGCTTGTTAGAAACGTCTTGACGAGTAGGTGACGACTGAGCAAAAAAATTACAGTCGGGAACAAAAGCTTGTTCCAAAAATTTCAATTTTGACAGTTTTTTATTTATTTATTGATTCACAGACAGTTTGAAAGTGATATAATATCTCTCTACAGACATAAACATACAGTGCAATAGTTCTTAAAACAACCTTCGGGTTTACATTTTTATTTAGCTCTTATGCAAATGCAAGTTTTCAATCTTTACCCGAACATAAAGGCTTTTAAAGAGCAATAGAGAAAATACATGGAAAACATCCAAGACGCTAAAATCAAATCAATCCATTTATCTAGAACTAGCGACCCGCCCTCGCTTCGCTTCGGTTTATTTGAGTTTTCTATAACACACGTACATAAAAAAAAGTTTATTATACATAAAAACCTTCCTCTTGAATCACTCTATCTACTAAAAAAAACCGCATCAAAATCCGTTGCGTAGTTTTAAAGATCTAAGCATACATAGGGACAGACAGCGGGAAGCGACTTTGTTTTATACTATGTAGTGATTTGCACTGTTTTTAGTGTAAGTCTAGAGTGTGGACTCAAGGAAATATCTTGTATTACAAGGTGGTCATTACATTTGAATACGTATGAGAATAGTCAATTATGCGTATGAAACGCATAAAAGATATAAGATACGTTGAACTAGAAAATGCAGACATCTCGACAGTTAATTAAGTGCTTCCCTTGATTACAATTGCTTATTTGCATTTCAGATAATGTGGTGCCTTTTCCATAAGACAATGGTGGGACGTTTCCATCTTGTTCCCATTGCATTCCTAACGCCTGAGATTTCCGCATGGCTTTTAAAATGTATACTAATTAACTAGTGGTCATATATCGAAACGTCATATCCATATTAACATTATTAACTTGACACACTTTTCCCACAATCAGTAAGATTGCTTAATTTTTAATTATTAAAAGCCTCAAGTCGCTTTTTTTCATTGCCAATCGAACTTTCAATTGCAGTTTCAAAACACTGCAATATCATGTTTGCGTGTATTGTAAAATCAATTTCACTTTCTGTTGTCATGTCCGCTGTCAGGCTCGTATGCACGCGACGCGGTGGTCCTCCTCCCGCGTCATATTGCTCTGTCTATCGGTGACCTGTGCTCTCGTCGCCTGCGCAGCCTCCCTACGACGAACACGATCCGTTTCGCTTCCATCTCTCCCAGAAAACTCTCACGAGCGAACTCAATCTAAATTAACTTGTCATATTTGCAACGTTTTCCCTCCGCTCGCCAGTTTTTGCACCGATGTCTCGATTCATAATCGAGTTGTAATTTCTCCGACTACCATGTTTATGGTTAGATCTGGAGAAGAAATCACAGGTACCGACGCCGTGATGAATTTATTGCGTTTTAATAGTTCGTGCCGGAAAGCGTACCGTTTTATATCGCTAGTAATTGTACGCCTATCAATTACTTATGCACTTTGCTTTACCTGACAGCATTACTATTATGTCGGCAAATTACATCAACTTTGCAGCGATGGCTGGTACTGGTATTGCCCGTTAACTTAATTAACCCGAACGTCTTTCTACTTAACATCAGTGGAATTGGTACACGATAGTAAATATCTAAACTTAAATGAACCAGGAACTCTGTTCAGTAAAAGGAGTACATACTGTGCTAGTAGGCGTTCAATTTGCCCTTTGCCATCGCGGCAATAAAGCTTAACGAACGATTTCGATCAACAAGTTCACGGCCATTCGTTGGCGGCGAATAACTGTTTACGAACACGGCTAGTGCATGAAAGGTTCGAGTGTGCAATCGAAACGAATCGAAAGTATCGATTCGATCAGATACTCGCATGACACGGATGCGGGTCAGTCGGCCGCAGCACGCCGCTGAGTTGCTGACCGACGCATCTGAATCTATTCTTTTCTTTTTCCCATACCATTGTTATGAATTTTGAAGTGATAAGTATATTTTAACATCCCGTTTAGGCGACGACGTTATCGTGCAACATCTGACAGGTTGTGATCGATGAAAATTTGGTTACAAACGGGCTCTGGTTTCTGATTGGATTTAGATACTCGAGATATCGGATTTATCTCGTGTTTTTGTAACTACAGACTATGACAACACGCTTGCTTTGAAGAATGATCGGTGTTTTAGTTCTTTTTAATTGGATTATGGTGTTTTTTTTACACTAACAACTTAAATTTTAGGGTTCCCTACCAAATTGGTATCTGTCTATCTGTAGGTATGTTTTTCGATGACTTGATAAGCCTATAGTTGGTAGTGACCCTGGCAACGAAGATGGCAGTCGGGGTTCGATTGACGGTGAATATTTGTGTGATAAGCGAGTATTTGATCCCGATTCTTGTAATACTTACTTATAACGGTAAAACGATGCACGTTTATTGTGTCTGTTTAACACAATGAATACGATAAAGACGCGTTAATCGACTCTGATTCTCTACCAAACTACTATACTGGAACGGTCATTCCGAATGATGGTGCACACCGTTTTAATCTGTAATTTACTGAGAACCGGAGCAGTGCTTAAGCTCCTAATGTCTGGCTTACTTCGACAATGGGATGAGAGAAAATATTTTCGTGTATGTGTGTAGTTTTCTGGTACGATAAACTACTTTACTAACGGGCTCCAAGTGTCATCACTGTTTCGTCTACGACAATAACTATGACAAAAGCCCCGCAAGGCCGCAACATAGAAGAAAGTCCATTCATCTGCTTTATGCAGATCTAAGAAACAGTCTCCACGAATTTCCCACGACTTGATTTTGTTAAACTCTTGATAACGTCTGCGGAAACAAAGCGGATCCAAAAATTCTATTTGTAACATTATAAAGATCAAAATGCTTTGGCGGTGTTTTCTGCAATTTGTGAGATGATATGAATATTCGGATATCAGATCGTTGGTAGTAACGGTCGGTTCACTTACGGAGAATGTTTTTGTACATCTTGCGGATATGGGTTTTTACCTCATTTGTTACGTTTTTTCGCACGCTTTGTTCATTTAAACACCAAGTTTAAATTAAGTGGGCGTTTTTCTATTCATAATTAACATTTAAGCTTCCGTGATACCTTTCTCTGTAACATGACTAGCAATGTTACGTTCTTGATCGTTGAATCTATTCAGTTTTGTATTTGGGTCAGTCTTATAAGTAAAATAACTGGTAAAGGCCGGGTAACCTTCGCCGCATTTAAATTCTATAATTATGTCACAGGTACACTTGTGTATCTTAACGACACCATATAATTTGAGATTAGTATCAGCGGAGAAAGCTGATCGGGCGGACGGTGCAGGGGGTCTTTATGGCATACACTTAAAAATTAAACAGGGAATATGAGATCAATTTTGATGATATGAAATTGTTAGTTCACTCGAGGCTTTCCCCTGAGTCCATGTGGCGTTCTGTATTATTTCTGCAACGTTAATCATTAAGGCATTAACAACATTTACGAAGTTTGATGTGTTTATTCATCCCAAAAAATACTCTTTTAATGTCCACCATTCTCATAAACAACGCAGTAAATAAACCATTAACTCTTATTTGGAATGAGTTATTTCATCGTATACATTTTGTTGACCCATAAGGATGCCTTAAGCAGATGTTGATTGACTTATCAAAAGAAATTGTTTATTGACGCTAAAATTGTTTTCGAAAGCGACACTCGTATTGATGAGATCATAAAATGATTTTTTAAAATAGATACTTATAATAGTTTTACTGAGTGAACCTGAGATTTCTGATACATGTCTAGGATTGGATCATTAATGATAATGAGATATTTAATGTTTGATTGGTAATCATAGTATTATAAATAAATAAATGTCAGGGCACAATCTCGCACAAATGTCGCAATTATAGTATTAAATATGGTTAAAAAACGACTGACTGCTGAGTTTCTTGCAGCGTTTCTTCTCGGCAGTGGTCTCCTCTTGGGAAGCGCTGGTAGATTCTTGACGTGTAAAAGTGCCCGTGCGGCCTACTTACTGAATAAATATCTTTTATCTTTTTTTTTATTGATTTTGTCCCAAACTAATCTCTACGTTTCTACTATGGGTACTAGACAACGATTAACTTACTTATATAGAGAAATACTAGAAAACATTCAAGACTTAGGAACAAATATCTTCTACCTTTACACAACAGACATTCTTCAAGGAATACTCCGCGTTTTCATTTCATCTTTCTCAATGTTGATGTTCTGAAGTAGGTATTCCTGCATTTATTGTCTACGGTCAACGATGTGCGGAACCGTTGGATGTGCGTCACCGCCCATCCTGTGTCTTGTTTACATTAAGCACGTTATCACTTGCTAATCTTACAGACACTTTGTAACTAAGTCCTCTCTACAATATGAATATATTGTAGGTAGATTGGAACATGGAATGAACAAAAGTACTGTCACCTTTCACCGTGTGAGTGCCGTCCTTTGAACCGATGTTCGAATTTCAAACCGAAACCCAGTTATTATTTTACACACTTGTATACTTTCGATTACTCATTCAATCCATTATTAGTGCCAGCTCTTGTGAATCAACCTATAGGTAGACGTAAAAATGTGTACAGTACATAGGTACTGGCCTAAACGCGTTTTAAGTCATTAACTCTTTAGTGTTTTGGCACTTACATGGTTGCTATTTTCCCCAAGTTTCTTAGAAAAAAAAAACACTAACCACTATTTTTTTAATTCACTTGACACTAAAAGATTTCAACCCAGCTCGGTTTGCAGAGTTTCTGCTAAAACCAAATGACCTACAAATTATTAACATTAAAATTACAAAGTAATGGCTTGTGCTGTTCTATTAATAATTACTTTTGGTCATATGACTCACACAGCGTCACGCACGACTATTACTAAAAAAAAATGTGTATCATGCATCGTAGGAAGAGAATTGAATTATTAAAAACCTTTTTTCTAATCTCGAATTTTCAATTTTCATCCCGTGAGTCATGATTTATTTAAACCTAAGTTGCATCTACTTATACAAACCGTTATAAGACTAACACCCGTATTTATAGTCAAGAAAAGTAATTACTTACTTGAGTATTAGTAGTGTCAAAAGTCATATAAAAATCGTTGCTTAAGTCATTACTTTTACTCAAGTAATTACTTTTCTTGACTATAAATACGGGTGTTAGTACTTAGGACGTGATAGGGACACCGTAGGACTCGCATATCTTCTGCTAAAGGCGTGCGATTCGTTGCGCGGTCACATATTTCCTGCATTATGGCCTCTACGGCGCCTAACTCGGAGGTGTTCGGGTCCAACACTTCCATTACCGTTCGATAATCTATTGTTGGATATTTCATCCCTTCTCTACAAAAGTGTTTAAGTTCCAACAATGGGAAGGATCAATTTGTACCCTAAATTAAGTTGACTATAGTTGCAACTGCGTTGAAAATATTTTGACACTTAGTATGTTTTTTGTAGAATGGAGACAATTTATGCGGTCCACATAAGGCTCTTTAGCCGAATGGGTTTTAATTTATTATTAACTTACCTTCTGCATGCTTTGTGTACATTATTCTGGAATTATATTCTACATTGTTTATATAGATGATATTGTTACCGATCAGTTTCTACACTTATACGTTATACGTCTTGTATTAGGTACTCTTTCTTGCAAAATATACCGCTTGTTTATAATAATATTAGGTCAAGTTTGTGGTTTGTAGACCATTTATGGACCTATAAGTAAGTATGAAATTATGGCAATTATTGGTCCATTAGTTTCTGAACTTTGATGCCACGTTATTATACATACATACCATAAATTTAATAGTAGTTTTATAAAGGTCACCTATTCATCTGCTGTCTCAAAATGTGCATCATCACATTAAGTTCATACAAACTTTTTATACTTAAGCAATGTGTTAATCAAGATGCGATAAAGTACAAAAGTGTTCCCTTACTTTTGACGCTGACTAAACTAGCATAATACTATTTTTAATTCCCAAGGATGTATTAAGACTAATAAGTTCATCGTGTGTATCTGTGTATGTGTATCTATCTATGGCTCCCAAACATGGACCGCTTTGAACGCGTTTTTTTTTTAAATCAGCTATGACAGCTATAGTTTAATCGGAATGGTTCTTAGCTAGGTTTCTTAAAAATCGTATGGGCCGTTAAAAAGGTTTTATCTATTAAATAACTAGAACGGCATACTGTATCTTCATATTAGTTATTTACACACATTCCTTCAGTACTGCGCGTATGGGCGTCTTCAGATATCATCGATAAATCTTTCGCGATGCACCGACTGGTTCGGTACGAGTCGTGTCATGTACCACATTAACCTCTGGGACACGGCAATTATTCATACACGAACATCCATACTTCCGCTTGAAAATATATCCATGGTCGCTGTGCAGGCATTGCCTTCGTTATTTTGTAGCTCCATGGTTGTTCTGACAATTCAGGAATTTTAAGGCTCTGGAAATGCATTTGATACAGTCGAAGTGATATTACAACAAATTGATTTCTCTGTCGCTATTCTGTAATCTTGCTTTGCTGATAAGACAGAAGGAGACGTTACTTTACGAGCGTCCTGTAAAAGGGTTTCCTAGCTCAGGATGCAGGCAGGGTCATGCTATATCCACTGAAATGTTTCATCTTTATATACGAACTTTTTTCTTTTTTCATTTTCATAGACAATATTGAATGTACCTATTCTTCTTCCACAGTGTGTTATCAGCACCCTGGCTATTTTTTAAAGAAGGTTTAAATAACGTGAGTCTATCTGTAACGTAACTACGACATTAATTTAATTAATAAACAAATTTTCAGGCTTTGTTAACTTTCTAACATAATTTTAACTGCCAGCAATGTAAAGCACAGCGATTTGACAAGTGTAAATGACGGTACTTTGATTATTATGATTTGCCCCCGTACCACGACATGCCTTGTACTGAGCAACAGCGATACTGATAACGATGAACACGCAGCACATGCACTACATTAAAAATGGACAGTATAATATCTAACAAAATTAATGGTGCAGTTATTTTAATGATTTTTTAATTGATAATACTTGCAAACAATTGCTAAAGCAAGATATTATCGGCAGTTTTAATAAATGCCCGCATGCCGGTAACACACTGTATAAATTCATCAATGTGTCTGAGAAATGTGAGTGAATTTGTATTCTTACAACTACGACCTCTGGATTTATTCTGACCTAATTTCCGCGTGTAGCAACTAGTAACCCTGGTGACTGACCTAATTTCCGCGTGTAAGTACGTAGCAACTGGTAACGCTGTTAACCTACTTCGGTCGACTCTTCCATTTCTCGAAGTGTCTGCCCCTTGTACGGGACGTAGAAAGTCCAGGCGCCGAGCTGGTGCACCAACAATGTTGTAAATTGTTATTAATAGCCGGCTCGCGATGGGCGTGTCCCGACGCCTCTTTGTCTAGAAGCTTGATCGATGACAGAACGTTTATGTAGTGTTGTCGTGTAATTTCTACTTTATTGTTCATTGAATTGAGTAGGACGATTGTCTTTTCTTTTGAAATAGTGGGTGCTAATTTTTTAAAGATGGTCTGTCTGTGGTTTTTTTTAACGAAGTTGCGCTTTTACTATATGAACTAATTTCTGGTGCGGCGCTTGGGGTAATTACGACGTACGTACGTAGTCCAATTTAATGTCATTTAAAAATTACGTCAATAGGTACATTATTTTGTGACGTAGACATCGAAAAAATGAACCAGCTTATGTGTGTATAGGTACTGTGATGGGAGTGCTGGGGTGATCTTCAAATAAATTTTGAAATATGTTATTTATTTAAAATATATTAGAAGTTGTTTATTTTATACATTTCACTTCCAAATCTTGATATGTTCTGTTCTGCAAGTCCATGAAATTTATACGTTAGTTTCAGTCGTTTCTATTTTAAAATATCGGGCCATAGAGGCGACGTTAAGGTCTTCAAGTCTTCAACCTTCACCGTACTAAAAACATCACTTAGCTTGAATTTACCTTGTATTGCGATATATTGTTCCTTCGTCTTTAAAAATTACATGACAATACGACTCTTAAAACTTTAAAGGAAGCTTACTCAATGAAATTCAAATTTGAGCACACATTGAATAATGCACAATCTCAAAACTGCATCGTGGCTGGGCACCAGTCTGCGATGCATCAGCGTTTCTGAACGGTACGTGCTGAAACTCCGAATTATCGGGGCTGCATCACCGTTACCTAACGTGTTCAAATTGCGCCCCCCGGCGTTGGTTGGAAGCAGAATCCTCGCCACAAGGCCGGTCTCCCGTTATCAACCACCTCTGGGAAGCTATCTTATCTAAGACAACGCGCAACGGTTAACAGTTATTTTGTTCTCTCCCACGTGAGAAATATTGCCGTTCTGTCGACTCGCAGACTTATTAACTATCGTTTATTTCCCCAGACTAACTGCTCCTTACATTCGCTATCGGTCAAATCATGTCGTCAACGAAACAACAGCTACAATTTCTGGTTCTTTCCCATATTACTACTGCTTTAGCTACAATACCACCGTGTAATGGCTCGTTTGGTCGCGTGTCAGTCCTCAATGTCGCATAATCACACATGTGTCGAACATAAAGGTTGTAGTTTACGACCACCGCAGTTAGTTCCACTCGGACAATTATATGCAATGACCATCAATCTTGATGAATGGAACAGTGTGGCTGTTTCAGGCTGTGATGTAAAAACGAGACGCAATGATAGGATATTCGTGATGATATATTCTGCAACCTGTTCTCGTGTTGGGAAATATTCTAAGTTAATTGTCGATTGTAAGTGAAGTCCGTAGTTTTCTGGATTATTGTCGGGGGCAAAATTTACCACTGCTAGAGATTAATTAAATTGACATCGATAAAAAGCAATTTTTAATCATCATTATCATAATTAATGGGCATTATATGCAAACCTCTTTTATTTATACTTATCGCAATAAACAACCATTGAAATTACATTGAATAACAAATTAATTCAGTTCAACAATATTCTTTAGCATTCCGACGAATTGAGAACCTTTTTGTTTTTTAAGTCGGTTTAAAATGCCTCGAAAGAAAAAATATCGTTTATCTGGAAAACTGATCATTCACATTTATAGAAGATAAAGGTACGACTTACTTTTGCAAGAAATGTGAGATCCATGTCACGAAAAAAGTTACACAAGCACTGGTACATTTTTGCCCCCGACAATTCGGTGTATGTTTATTTATTATACATATCCAAACATATATATATTTATTGTACATAGTTACCAACTTTGTTTACAAATTATCAAACATTCTTCAATAAACATTGGCAATACACATTGTAGGCTGGAAATTAATATTAAGAAACATTTGTTTTCCTTTGTGAGAGTAAGATTTGTTTTGGCCAATTTCTCGTGCCGGAGTACTAAAGGTATTTTACTGGTCTGTCGAATCGTTGCCGTTATTGGCAATTTCATAACCTATTCCATGTCGTCTGACGTCTGCCGCAACAGAGGATTTAATACCAGGGAGTCATAGCTGAGTCACAGTGGGCTATCGAATGAATATACATAAATCTGTTTCGCAAGCCTTGGCAATTTCTGCCGATTTATTCATTGGGGAGAGCGCCTGCCGCCGCCAGGACACAAATACTTGTGGTTGCTATAATTGGTTATTGTTTCTGTTTCCTTAGTACTTAGACTATATTACAACAGTGTAATCTAGATTCAATTAGTTCAGGCTCATAAACCTTTGTTACCCCGTCAAGACATAACGTGTCATGATTAATTCATGCAAAGTACCAGGGCGTTATAACCTCTAAGAATGCGTTTGATAGACGTATTACAACGACACCATGCGTTCAAATGCCAAACACGACAGCTAATAGAAATTCAAATCTGTTCGTATAATCACATTTCGTCGAAGTAATTACGTACCCATTACTTGATTTGATGCATCTACATACACAATGCTCGGATGAAGTCACTGCTGGAGAATTGGGTTGTCTTTATAAGGTTGCTTTATACGGTCAAGGATTATAATTGTTACGTTAGCATTAAAACTGTGTCGCAGAAAGCTAATGATTAATTTTAAAGTAATCATCTTTCTTTTTTTATGTGCGGTTATCGCTATCTGGTACATCAATAGGCTATTCATCATTCATCTCTAGATAAATATATGTCCGATAAATTTTAGCTCTATTATTTTCTCCCATATAACAAAGTAAAGGAAAGCGATAGCTTCAACATTCAGATAATTTAACTCCATAGGGATTGGTGAAATCGGACCTGAGATCACCCCATAATTTCTATCTGGAGTAGATTTTTGAAAAATCTTAAATAAGTACAGCGGAATGCACGCTAAAGAGAAGAAAATACGCTTGTCTATCTTTGTCATATAAAGCCGTATTGTGTCGCCAAAAGTAACGAAATTGTGATTTTCAGCCAATTTAGTACGTGAGCGTGACAATAGTAAATGCTAGTGCTATTATGTACCGCTGATACAAAATTATCTTCAAAAGGTGCTGGAAAGGCGTCATATAAACACTTTATAGACGCTACAGCTATCTTCGATTCGAGATGGATTCATTCATGCTAGATCTCTTTATGGCTCCGACTACTGCCAACTGACGGCATAATAGCGTAGAAAGCGTCTTTAGTAACGGCCATTGTGGTTATATTGATGTCTTAAGTAATCCTTTTGGGATTCCTGTTGGTATTCACGCGTTCACACTTCAGTGCGTCAGGTGTTGGCGTGGGATTAATTTTAACACCTACCTTTCTTGCAAGTTGATCTTAAGTGAGTGTGAATTTTTTTTATAGCTTTTACTATTTTTTGTCCGTCAACTTTATTATATTGCTATGTACACTAAAATATTTAAAATCTTTTTACGTCATAGTACATAATTATTACAAAATCTTCACTTTCTACAAAGTCTTCCGTTCACCACGTCTGTCTCAGTATAAGTAAATTTCAAAAACTGCTCTATGGATCTTGATGTAGTTTTCAGCATATTTTTTAAACAACAATCGAAAAAGATTTTAAATCGTAAGTAATAATAATAAAGTAATATAGCGAAGTCTAACGAGCTTTCAACTCCTCAATTCTGACACCTATCCATCAGCGAACCTAATCTATAAATCAGATAAGCACTTATACCTTTTTAATATACCACTATTATTATTTATGTGTGTTTAATGACAGCCGATCTATGTCCAATGTCAAGAGTGCCGCTGCCGGCGCCGGCGCCGCGCGAATGCGCTTGCGCAACGCGCCGGTGTCGATAAGTGTAACGTGTCGTGCGCATGGCGCATGGACCACACGTGCGCGTGAGTTGACGCGGATTGTCACACGGCGTTTCGAGAATGGAATTAATTTGGCAAATGTAGTTGAATCCGTTTCCATAATCTTTTATATATCTACATAATAACACTTTTTCGTTACTGACGGACTTATTCTTAACTCTGAACCTATGAACTTGATATCTGAAGGGAATATTCCTTGGGTGCACTAAAAAGGATTTTTGGAAAATTGGCCCCGATCGGGAAGAAATAGGCGGAGTAGTGGTAATTAAATCTGGTAATTAAAACTCACTGGTATTGTTCGCGTACGAAGTCGTGAAACATTATTTATTTATTTGAGTTTATGGATGGATGGATAATACATGTAGGCTTTGTAAATGTTCGAGGAAAAAAAGATACATTACTAGCTGGTATTTACGTACAGTCACCCAATTAAAATGTCGAGCATAGCTTAGAACCTTGTCATTGTGAATGTCATTATCATTTTCATGTGTGTCATTTGATGTTCTGTTCGAAGTTTACTATGACAACGCACTAAAGTATTTTTCGTTGGGTTACTGTACAATTCAAACACCGTTTGCTACTTTGATCTCTCTGCAAATTTAAGGCAAACTCAAATTAGTATCGTCTCTAACAAGTTAACAGTTCGGTTTTGTTGGGTAACTCGCTAAACACAAATTTTGCGTCGGAATTTTGCGGCTTGAAGCAAATTATTAACGCTCGACGGCTCGAGTTCCGCGAGAAATTGAGTCTTTGACGGTATTGAGTTATGACTATACGTAATGATGGCATCTAACAATTTATAATTTTTCCTGCTTAAGGTTGTTTTTGAAAAAAATTATATGGATATTTAAGTCTTCATCCAAGTTTTCGAGTGGAATCCCTAATCGCCATTTGTCCTAAGTTCTAATGCATCGTTTGTCCGAATTTTCGTTTATCCTAAAGCCATCTCTGCTTAAATTTTAAAACTTTTTAGTGTTGTTTTAATACAAACCCAAACATAACCAAACCGCAGATATAATTGAAAATCTTAAAAAGTTGCCTGACTCAGATGAAAGCCAGTTTAGGGTAAATGAAAATTCGGACAAACGATGTGTTAGGATAAATTTATGTTGTTCGGGATTCTGTGGGACACCCTTTATAGAAGAACTTATAAGTCGAAACTAAAAAAATATCGGGGGATAATCTCACACAAACTGATCTAGGTCCCAAACGGTGGTGACTACTTCCCACTAGGTACCTAGCCTACTTACATGCTTGTTTGACTCCTTCTCTTGTATGAAAACTACAGTCAGTATCATAAATATGAATACATTAACAAGGTTTCAGAAATATATATATATAACCTTATTCCCTTGAAGTAGAGTGGTGTTTACATATTTTTGAAAGTTTAACTGTGTCCATATTATTAGACGTGACTGTACTTTATTATTTATTGTAGACTCTGATTGATTCACAGTTTAATCTTAAAGAGGTTATAATTGGGTAGCTTTATGACAGAAGCATATAGGTCTTAATTTGATTTTCTGAGATGAGTTTGTTGAGCGCTCAGCGGATATTTTCAAAATCTTCAATTTATACGTTTATTTGAATCACGCATGTTTGTTCGTAGATGACGAGGAGGAATGCGGCATCCTCTCGGAGGGCTCGGAGACGTCAGAGGGAGGCCGCGCCGACACCGACGACGAGGGGATCGAGCGCGACGCGGAGCCGGCGCCGCGGCGCAGGCGCGGGCGCAGGCGATTCATGCTGCGCGACGTCGTCGAGGTAAGCGTAACTGTCAATATGAGAGCCATGACTATCACCATCATAGCCATGGGTATCACCACCAGAGCCATGACTATCACCATCAGAGCCATGACTATCACCATCTGAGCCATGGGTATCACCACCAGAGCCATGACAATCACCATCAGAGCCATGACAATCACCATCAGAGACATGACAATCAGCATCAGAGCCATGGGTATCACCACCAGAGCCATGACTGTCACCATCAGAGCCATGACTATCACCACCAGAGCTATAACTATCACCATCAGAGCCAAGGGTATCACCACCAGAGCCATGACTATCACCATCAGAGCCATGGGTATCACTATTTATGTAGCGGGATAGGGTGTACGAGGTTAATGCTGCGTAACTGATGCTATTACCAAGACTATCACCATTAGGCACCCTAGCTAAGATTCAAACGCTACTAACGTTTTTCTTTTCTAATGCTCACAATGTAGGGGGTGACATTCTCGTAATAAACCACGTGGTTAGCTGTCATCCGCGTTGAACTGTTATCCGCATAGTAGCGTTTGCATTGGTTCTTGGCTAAGGCCAGAGAGCTATGACCGTGTCGTCTTAGGGAAGACCGCGACGCGATCTGTTTTTGGTCACTTTATCTGCAATAGAATCAATGTCACAACAAGTTTCATCTCTGGAATTGTTGACTTTATATCTATATATGTAAAAGGCAAACCTGACTCACTGACTTATATATCAACGCACACCCCAAACCGCTGGCAGTAGAGATTCCAAATTTGGCACGTAGGTTCCTTATGAGGTCTGAAGGTGCACTGAGAAATTATTTTGCGAAAATCGGGAAGGAATCCGAAATCGCGGGCGTCCTTTACTAATGTTCATGATACTCGTAAGTATACATATTGTAATCGTGGACACGATTAAAATTAGATTTCGCAACTGAGTTGCATTCTTGGTCGCGCGGTACCTCATAAGAGCTCGGCATCTGGATCGTGACCGACAGAGCCCGTTCAATACACTCGTTATTGATCTGATCACTATCACTTATAGACGCTTACGAGGACTAAGTTGATGTGTGCTTTAAATAAAATAAATAAAAATAAAATGCATTTATTTCAGACGTAGTGAAGTCCATATATTGTTAGTATAACACAAAACTTAAAGAACTTTGCAAAATCTTTGTTATTAATAGCGTAACGAAACGGCACTCTTTCGGTGAGTCGAAAGATTGCAGTTTAAATCTCGCAAGTAAATGAACTAAGGTTGAACTTTTAATTCTGTGTACTAAGTTTACACCCAGTGATAGTGCATATTTAATATTTATACAAAGCAGGTACCATTGGTGAACTTAAGGCATTCTCTAACAGACCTAACAGTCAACCAATGGCGCAAAGAGAATCTAATTTAAGTCGGTGCTGAGAAGGATGTAATAAAAAAAGATATTCAGTCACAGTTAAAGTAATATTAAATAAAAATGAAAAAAATACTCTAAGTTATATCAGCTAGTTTATTAGTTTTATATTTTATGTTATCTGATAATATACTTCGAAAGGCAGCAACATAATTATAGTATAACCATACCGAGTTTAAACTCATAATATGGATGTCACTAGATACCCGTAAAAATACAGCTATCGAAAAAAAAACGTCACATACTGAACTGAAACTTACTATTTCAAATCCCCCAACCTCTAATTTGCAAAGGGCTTTTCGATCAAAATCATTGCCTCAGAAATAATCGTATCATCGTTTATGTTATAGTTTTAACAAGCATATCTTATACATCCAAGGCATTTTAAAAGATCTAATAAATTACATCCATAACTTTAGGTGGGATGCATTCGTATTTGGTAGAAAGGCGCTCTCCATTTTTACTCGACTTTCACTTACGAAGTGATCCTTATCCAAGTGCATAGCTACGTAAAGCCGGTCTCATCGCAGTTACATATAACCATTTTATTTGAATAACTTTACAAATAACGTACCTTCTAGGATGATTTGTATTTGGGGCCGACGACCACACAAGCGACTATAGATTTGAAACTAAGAATAATTATCATATTAGAATCTATTTTAGCCAGAATTCTACCCCCGGAACTTGGGCTTCGTAGTGAAACAAACCAACTCCTAGAGAATGTACGATACTTATCTGAAAGCTTTAAAATTGCGTTATAGAAAAGTCTCTATTCGGCATTGTTAAGGTTTTAGTTAGTACCGTATTTTGAACGAACCCTGCTATTTCTTTAAGAACTTAGTTTTAAATCTCCAGGGCTCGTAACGTAATAAAGGTGCACCAGACCGGTGCGAGGAAAAAATCCGCCAATAGGAGACCTGCGCTGAGCGACGCAAGAAAAATAAGTGATCCTATTGGTGGATTCTTTTCTCGCGCACCGCTCTGCTACCTGACACAGCTTTGGTGGATGCTCATCCTTATGGTCCCCTATGTCACGGTGGACAAACGTGGACACAGCATCCGTCACTCTCGCACTAACATACTGGTCAGAAAGTGAAAGATGCTTTATCCACATCGATACACAAGACCATAATAAGCCCCTTTCCCCCAGTTCTGTTCATTTCTCTGGTATAATAAAGAAAATAAAAGTAACTTTAACTGTCGTATAATTTATCTAGAGATGGGAAAAATCAGCCCTTACTAAATTACAGACCGCTTTCCACTGTTTCTTCTTTGATCATTTTAAAAACTTCTGCCACGACCTCTTTACTCGCATGCATCTAGTTTATGTAAGAACGTCACTGGTCTACATTGTGTCACAGGTCGGTGGGAGGTGACATCTGCTTTCACTGCATGATTTATCAGTAGACCCCGGATTTTTGTGGCAATGACGTCACAATAGGGTAGTTTGGGGCGTAAATGGAACGGTGTTAATTAAAACAATTTGTTAATTAATACATTTTTAACTGAATATTTTTTTCTACCTAGGTATTCACAACAAAAAAAAAATATTATATTATTACTACCGCAAGTACCGCAAGTTATTTAGAACCACTTTTGATCTGTTACGGAGGGTCAGCTAACTAAAGAACAACGTCGACAAATTAATCAATTGACAATTGGCTTATAGGTAATTTATTGTGGATTGTGGATGCCTGATACTAAAATTTTAATTCCGTAGAATACCAATAGACTAGGTTGCCGTATTAATTAACACCGTTCCATTTACTCCCCAAATTACCCTATTGTGACGTCATTGCCACAAAGATCCGGTGTCTATTTATCAGTTAGGCGCCACGCGTCCATTATCGATGTTCTTTTTACCCGAAAATGGAGGTTAATGTTGTTGATCTGTACGATATGGTAACTTATCATTGCAGTAATATTGTTTTACCGACTAGAATAGTCCCTGGAACATATCAAACGTATCGTAAAATACAAAACGCATTATAAATTAGATTAACTACACAACAAGCAATGAAATAGTACTCCAGGTAATAAATTCGAGTAGGGAATGAGTTCCCACTATTATTCACTTAATTATAACATGAAGAGCGTGGGAAAGCGTAGTTGTCAGAAATACGGAATGATTCACGTGTAATATCTTATTACTATTACGCATTTTAACCGTCTTCAAAAAAGGAAAGTTCTGTGATTATTTATTTATTTATTTTTATTTATTTAATAATTGACACACCAACAAAGTACTAGGCTATACATTGTGTAATTTAATGAATAGGGATCACATCTAACCTGTACCTCAATAACAGGCGTGCAACAACATCTTATAATATAAAAATCGGGCAAGAGCATGTCGGACCATGCTCAGTGTAGGGTTCTGAAGCCGTAACGACAAACACAAAAAACTATCTCAAAAATCAACATGTTCATGTATGAACCAATTTTCTATTTAAAGTTATTTGGCGCTGTCTTAGATGATTTTTAGTAGGTATAAACCCGTTAGTCGCCTGTATCTCAGGAACTAATTAAGTCTACTAAGTAATGATTCTTTTTCTTATAAATTCGTATATAATATCTCAAACAAGAGCCAAGCTTTTAAGTGTGAGATCAGTATACCTACCTATGTAGGTAGTTAGGTAGGTATCTAAACTGCTTCAAACCGACTTTAAATTACAATAAAAGTTTAATCTTTTATAAAGTAATTAATAGAAATTTAAAAAAAAAACAAGGGCCAGTAAATAGAATTTTAAGTTTAAACGATACTCGACTCAAATCAATAATCTAATCGATTATTTGTAAACTTTTAGATCGCAAATCGCAAACTTGTAGGTAGCATTTCGGGACACGTCCGAACAGCATCTAGGCGCTCGCGCTTATGAGCGCGGCTGTCGCTCGATTTGTTACTTGGACAGTTCGACTCCCCCCGCGCGTGCAGGCCCCCCCCGTTAACAATTTTTCTATCAAAGTTATCATAGGCGATTTTGATAGGTATAAACACTAGTCGTAGTCGCCTGTATCTCAGGAACTAATCATGTCTACTTAGCCGTGATAGTTTTCCTTTAAAATTCGTTATATGCGCTTTCGTTGAAGATATTTTTCAGATTTTTAGTATTTGTAGTTTTGGCTGTAGTGGGGGGGGGGGACACTTGACTCTAACAAAAAATAGCGCTTTAAAGCTTAATATTTCATAAACGGATCCCTTAATCGAAAAATTGTTTCCATAAACCCGCAATATTTTTGAAAGACCTATCCAACGACACCCCACACTATGGGGTAGGCAAGAAAAAAAAGGCTTCCCCACGTTACGTGTAGGGGAGGTGAAAAAAAATGAAAAATCCAACGGGAAGGTCGGAAATTTGCAGCGGGGCGAAGCCGCTGGCGGGCAGCTAGTTCATAATAAAATTAAACCGAATAGTAGATATAACAAATTTTACTAAAAATACTAGTAGAACTTCTATAAAAGTTACGATTTTTATTAAGTTCTACTAGTCATTTTAGTCAAATTTAAAAAACTTTTAAATTTAAATAGAGGTAATTTGTTTAAAAAAAGAACGAGGTAAAATAAAAAATAATTAAAGGAGTAAGTATGTCTAGCATAATTACAAGTTATTGCACCTTTAAGTTCAGCTGTATGTGTTTCTTTTTAGGGTTCTATACCCGAAGGAGGACCAACAGGACCTAATTAATATGGCTACGCTCTCCGTCCGTCCGTTTGTCCGTCCTAACTTTAAAGAGCTGTATCTTTTGAACCGTAATAGATAGCCGGAGGAAACGTACAGTCGAGGAAATGGATTTCTAGACTATTTTGGACTATGTCAAAGTCACACTAAAAAAAAACATGAGATGTCTCTTACGTTTTGATTGATTAAGTCACTATGACATTGTCCAAAATGGTCTAGGAATCAATTTCCTTTAGGTACTGTACGTATACGAATAGAATACCCACGTTAAATTTCTAACACCCTCTTCTTTTGTCGGTGGTTATAAATAGTACATCGGTCGTAATAGGATCAAAGTAAACGATTGCGCAATAGGATGAAAATTTAAAGTACAAGAAAAAGTGCTATCATTTTGCAGTTTTTCCACATTCCTAAAGAAACGCTTAGAGCTCTCGGGCGCTATTTCCTACATTTCTTTAATCTAAAATGCCTTTTACGAGGAGACTCGGGTAAAGTGGGTCACAGGGCCGGCCTCATCAATAATATAGCAGTTCTAGTTCCCCTCCCTGCAAGGAACACAAAACGTGTAACAAATGTAAAGAAATACATTATAGTCATCACGTGATAAAACTTTTTTTAGGGCAAAGAGGTGGTAAACGAGCATACACCCATAAATTTTTTAAAAGGAAAAACATTTATTCACAGCAATAACACACAGACAAAAAATAAAAGAGACGACATGTAATGTTAGTGTTGCGAAAACGGTCCCAATTCGGCATTTGTTGTTTTTTTTATGGCATAGAGAAGACAAACGAGCACACAGGCCACCTGATGGTAAGTGGAAACTGTGACCCATAGACATTCGCATTCACAAGACTGCAATGCAATCCTAAGACTGCAAATGCGTTGCCAACCCTGAGGACTAAGATGGAATGCCTCTGTTCTAGTCATTTCACCGGCTGTCTTATCCCCAAACCGGAACACAACAATGCGAACACTGCTGTTTGGCGGTAGGTTAATGGATAAGATGGTGGTAGCGATCCGGACGGACCCTGCACGAGGTCCTACCACCTAGGTGGTTGTGAAGCCAACGCTGGTCTTTCGCTGGAACCGCTCGATGAAAACACTGAAGGTGATACAGACATAACGGTACATACGGTACATCAATCATTAGCATATCTTAAGACTACAGTCTCAAAACTTGCAAATGCATTGCCAACCCTAAGGACTAAGATGGAACACCCTGTGCTAGTAAATTTCTCTACACCGGAACACAACAATGCGAACCCTGCTGCTGAACTACAGGACGAGATGGTGGTAGCGACCCGCGCGGACCATGCCGGAGCTCCACCACTAAGTACACTGATAAATGTAAGGAAAAACGTTTATCGTCACGTGACAAAACATAAATAATGTACGTGCGAAGTCGATTTCACGCGTTAAAATATAAATTACAATTAAACTTAGGCGCTGGCTGGTGTCGTAAATTACGTATTGATTTGCGATACCCTTACGATACCCCGCTATAAGATTATTCCGGCCGACAAACGCGCCGGCCACGCCAATCGCTGTTAAAATATTTCAAGTTTTGTTCATATAATTCACTGGTAAGCCATAAGTCACTGTTTATTTTAGATTTATCGACGGTAGAGGTACGGTAAATGTCGGTAATGACCAGCTGTAGTATTATGTTGAACAACTCGCTGGCGATGTCGTCGGCAAATTAGTGATTTTAAAATACCTAATGACATTGTCTATTTTAGCGTTTCGATAAAAACACATATTTCACTAAAGAAAACACAAATTACAGACGCCTTGGAGGTGTTGCGATCTATATTGTTCACAAAAAAGAACTCGGATTTCCGAAACGAAATAACTTGAACCAAACATTAAAAATAAAATGTTGGCAATTTCAAATGTCAACCAATGTAAAATAGGCAACATTTTAATTACGCTTACTTTACTTGTATGAGCGTGTCTCAATCTTAGTCATACTTAAATTTTTGACACAGCATGATCATGACGACACGCCTGAACATGTAAGGTTTAAATTAATTGACTCGGTGGCCTCGTGGCTTAGGGACTAGACTCGTGATCGTGAAGTGTCGAGTTCGAACCCCCGCGGTCACCATGATCCTTCGAGTTTTTCTAACTTAAGTAAGAAATGATCACATTCGAACAGCTGAGTGTGTAAGTAGATAATTGCACAAATTATCCTAAAGGGTCGAAGTGTATCCGAAAGGGCTCTGTAAGATAAGATAAGATACCCGACAGTTGGTGTCGGCTGTCTGTCATGTTGACTTGAGACGTCTCGCTTGCGAAAGTGATCGTATGCCCCCGTGCTCCCTCGCAGCCTTGACACGTTGGATCATAACGTATTGTTGTTATTTGGTTAACGTCAATTAGCGCTGATTCGCTTTGTTGGCTACAATTGGATTGGGCAACTGGTTATTAATTCGTCAGTCGACTTTCCGTACCCAAAATTACTAGGCCTCCGCTGTCTGTCTGTATTTCAGCGAGATGTAGGTATCTCATGAATCGTAGTAGGTAGACGGTTGAAAGTTTTGCAGAGTACTTATTTCTATTATTGCCGCTATAGGAACAAATCCATACCGATACTAATATTATAAATGCGAAAGTGTGTCTGTCTGTCTGTCTGTTACCTCTTCACGCTTAAACCACTGAACCGATTTAGGTGAAATTTGATGCAAAGATAGTTTGAATCCTGGGAAAAGACATAGGATAGTTTTTACCCCGAAATTCATCCCCAAGCAGGGGGGTGAAATAGAGGGTGAAAATTTGTGTGGCGCTACGATGTAAATGAGTTCCACGCGGACGGAGTCGCGGGCAAAAGCTAGTAATAAATAATACAATTAACGGGGGCTACTTGCCCCATACAAAACCCGTGATATTTTCGTTGGGTTTTGCTCATCCATTACAATTGCTGTATCGTTTGAACTGTACCAGAAACTATTTTTTTTACAGAGTATAAGTATATTACTGTGGCCACTACCTCTATAACAACAAGTAATGAAAATTAAATAAAGTTGAAAATTAAAGAAAAATGGTTTTTGCTCGATTGTTGTAAAGTAACGGAACCCTTCGTGTGCGAGACCAACTCGCTCTTCGCCGGTTTTAAAATGGTTATCTTGATCTTTAAGCTGCAAAAATTATTTTTGGGGCGATGAGTATTCTTTCGCGGACGGACCAATAGATTTTTATCGAATATAGTTAAGGACCATCCTGATTCTTAAAACAGTTTCTACAGACATACAGACTATAGATGACTATTCCTGCAGCTTCTTATGTCTACATATAAAACAGAAACGGCTACAAAATTTGTTCGACTGGTAAAGAGTACACAGAAGTAGTACAAAGCCAGAGATAATGATAAAAAAGTGTCATACTTATGACTTGCCGCTTCTTTGCCCCGGTGGTGGTTAAAATAAAGAATGTCGACATTTATCCACAGTTAATTTGTACTCCGCGTGCTATTCCGTTAACTGGCAATAAAATAATGTCGTAACCAACAATTAACACAAATCGAACGTTCCGTGACCAATTTGCTTAATGATACGAATTCAACAATTCCATTCGCGGTGCGACGGTGACAATAATCATGCATCAAATTCCAAAACGGGCGGATAAATTTTCAGTTAAGCACACCAATCGAAAACCACACAAACACCACGTCGTCATACACGATTCTAGACCTTGTTTCGACACGGTTGTGGCAACAATTCAATACAGTTGTTGAAGACTTGTAGTGTTTAAGATTTGGATGGTTTTCTTGCACCTTGCAGAAGCGGGGGCCAGTTATTTGACTGTGCAGTTGCGACATCAATGTGCTAAATGACGAATGCAACGTGTAGGTAGGCCCGTTAGCACACCAGTGCCAAGGGCTCAATGTCAGGCTGTTTGTGTAACGAGATCGGGAGTACGGGCACTGAAAGGGGTGCCTATTAGTCGTGACTGTCTGCAGTTAGGTACTAGGACAACTTTGACGAACCGTTCACCTGCTATGTATTGTATTTTCTGGAATACAATGGACTGAAGTTATTTTGGTTCATGTTGTTAGTTTATTTAAAGATACGAATAGGAGCCTCTGAATTTGAATCACATACAAATGTGCACGAAAAGGTTATTAATAAGGCAAAGGGGCAGCTTTTACAAAGGGAACAAATGACAAGTTTTAGATTTTTATACTTGTTCGATTTAACAAAGAATCTGATGAAATTTGGTATAGAAAAGGCTTCCAAGGACTAGACAATTTTCGAGGAAGTAGTGATTAAAAGTATTCTACGTACACTGTTCATTACCTAAAATTTAAGTTTTAAAAAGGGATCGATCCAGTCTCCCAGTCCAGTAATAAAGTATCAAAACGTATTTCGTAATATCATGGGAAAGCCCCAACCTTCACGATCACAAACTTTCACAGGATACAAGTCATAACCAAGAAAAAATATCACTAAGCTTATTTTATACGTTTAAGTGAAGTGATCCAGGCAGGACCCCCGTCGCGGTCGTTTCAGATGAAATACCGACGATTTCTCTCCCGTTCCCCCTTCGCTTTCCATGACCTCTACTTTGTTATATTTATTTATATGTTTCTCTCTTAATTGGGACTCGGATTTTCTGTATTCTGTCACATGTTTATCTTTGCAATTAAATCTTATTACAATAAATGGGAAAGTAGAGACTACATCCATTTTATTAATACGTAGTTTGTTACTACGTTCATTGCCAGACTATCCTATGGCTTAAGACTGCGCCGCCGAGCGTACGCCAGGTGTACAGTGGCGCCCTCGTTACTATTATTGTGTTTTCTAATAAACTAAAGTATTTTCTTGAAAACGGTCGTTAGGTTTTTGTACTATACTATATTGGTCGGTAGGTTATAGGGTATATCACATAGTTTAATAACAATTCACCTTCGAGTTAACAACTTAACGAAAAAAAGTGGCCATCTTTTCCCGTTAAGCTGACTACTCAAAGGGTAATTGTTATTAAAGTGTGTCACGTATCCCATAAATTGTGTTTTTACTGGCGCCACAAAATCGTATCGTCTGATTGCAATGAAATTCATTAGTTTAGTAGAAAACAAAAAAAAAAATAAGGGCGCCACTGGACGCTCGACGACGTTTGCTCGGTGCAGTCTTAATGTTCTTGATTTTGATTCTGAAAGTTTTAGCATGCCGGGCCTGTTGGTAACAAAATGTATTTGCCTTTTATTGCAATTTATCATGAACAAATTGTAATCTAAACCGAGGATATCTCTGACGTCATGGTGATCTGTCATCCTGACATCTGGCATGGAAATATCTAGATGGGCTAATACATTTTCAGATCGAGTTACATAAACAATGTCACTCACATATTCACCTATTTATTTATAACCAGCCGGCCTAGTATGGCTGCGTCTATATCGCGTGTTAAATGTGGATAAAGCATCCGTCACTCTCGTACTTATTTACGTGTCAGAAGGTGACGGATGCCTTATCCACACTTTGTCACGCGATAAACGCAGCCATGTTTGGGTACCAGAGCCTATATAGTCAGTAAAAACTATATATCGTCTTTGACCTGTTATCGTATTGTCAAAGTTTTGATAGCTCTTATTTACTTGAAAGTTATGGCGGCAGTAGTGTTACAAATGAGTTTACCGCTTAGAATAGAGGTCCAAGGGTGCTATTCTCTCAAAAACAACGGACGGGCGGACGAACGAGCGAAATCGCAGCGGCGAGTTTAGGTAGTCCCGTCAGAGCGAACAAAACACATTTTAGCGATCGATCCACAACGGAATCCTTATAAAACATTGAATATGTATATATTATTTACATAACATTGCTGTTTAGATCTTTATTTAACCGAGCCCTTGCCGAAGTTCCAGGCCTCCGCGGTACTCACTTTGAGCATATAGCTGGTCTAGATCAATCTATGATACCTACTACTTCGGAAAGTGTTCGTGATTGCGCCACACACAGCATTAAAATACTATAACAAATTAAGCTATTGCCCAGTAATTTTATCGTAATTGAGAAATGTCTAATGAAATACGCCACCCATTAAAAGGAACCCACTTACGTTATTAAACTCTTGTATTCGCGTTGTCTTAAAGTGAACTTTACTTTATACCTTACAGAGTTGCTTATTTAGTAACAGGTTTAAGTCGGATACGAGTTTCAGGGTACGCAGTCGATATGGTAATCAAACATGTAAATGCATTACGCGACTAATGAAAATGGAAAGGATAAGTTATTTCGAGCGAATTCTTGAGATCAGTACAGTCGGTAATGCAATATGTGTGTTATTAGTTGTTAGTTCCTGCATTACTTGGTAATCGAGAACGCGTAATAGGTGATGCATATGTGAGCAATGCAGAAATTATTTTACCAATAGGTACTTAATGCTAATGAGAATTTATGTTAGATAAAGATAAAGATAAAGATAAAGAGACATTTTATTCGCAACAATACAAAACAACATTAGGTACATAGATACAAAAAATAAGACACTGAAACAGTTGCGAAACGGTCCCAACTCAGCATTCGCTAGCCCTAAAGCCAGAACTTGTTGTAGTTGATGGGCGAGTACGATCGCCTTTTTTTTTTGGCTGGGGAAATTCATTTACGCATACCACTGAGGCCCGGGGGGACCCGTGGTTATGTGGGACTCACCAACCAAGAATGGAAGGATTACATGGCTGGGTTTTGGTGATTGAGAAAGATGCCGGCCGGCCATAGGATGATGGAGACGAAAAGTTACCATAGCACCATAGTTTGGCCTCGTTTGACTTGTTATACCTATTAGCCACTAAGTAAAAAAAAAATATCTTTGGGTAAGGCCTATGCCCTGCTGTGGACATGTTTTGCTTGACAGGATGATGATGTCGATGGTGTTATCCGTACGAATGGTAATAAGCTGTTGATGGTACCATTAGGAGACGGAGTGTAACCACATAAACTCCTCGATGTCGAAAACTTCTTCAAATTCGGAGTAATTTGACTTGTATTTTAATTGTTAGTAAATTGCATTGTTGCGCTGGCGACCTATATAGCGACATCAAGCGACAACTTGCAACAACCAACTCGACAACCCCACCAGTGTCAGATAGCGCAACTAAATCTGACAGTGCGCTACATCGCGCTAAAGAAGTTTCTCCTGTCGGTTAACTTATATACCACTTCCAACTTCATCCCAATGGACTTCGGTCCCCAGGCATCACACCCGAGACATCTCTACCTACAGCATTATCCTCTCTTCCTTCAGCATACTTTATTTTTCTTCTGAGAATTTGATATTTTGTCCCCAGCGTTGCGTATGGCACTGCGGTGGCGGGCACCGCGCACGCGACACCGCCGCCGCGCACTACCGCGCCGTGTGCCGCGCGCTGGTCGCGGAGGCGCTGGAGTTGGCGTCGTTCCTGGCGCGCATGCGCGTCGGCGGCGCCCGCGACCTCGGCGCCGCAGAGGAGTCCGTCACGCACCTCGACACGCTGCAGTTCTCGGATTGGGTCAGTATTCGATTGAGATGGGATACTACTTAATATAGCTTATATTATGATAGCTGTTATGATCCTATCAACGTTATCACCAGAGCTTGGCAGGGGTGAGCCATTTTTAGGTCATTAATGTCAAGTGTGGATATAAATATACATACAGCTTAAAAATAAATATTAAAAGAAAATTAAAAAATATAATGCATTACGTACAAAACGAGTACTAAGTACATACATAATCCCAGAGTGGGGTAGGCAGAATTACAGAATTACCTACAACTGCAAAAAAAATAATGTTGATAATTCTGCAACCACTACTAAGTGTTTTTATTTATTCTACATTTCCCATGTTATTGTAATAAATAACTATATTTTTTTCTATATTTTCAATTTTCAACGCATTTCCTCTTGATTATTTAGATGGCGATGGCGATGTAAAGATCGTAGCAGAAAGGGAGCCCAAATAAAATAATTTCATTAGTTACTAAATTATGTCCATGTTATGCAAAGCCTGAAAACAGCTCACCCCTGCCAAGCGCTGGATATCACAGTTATACTTAGGCCCGTATTAATAAACTCATCTTGTCTGAGAGGCCCGTCACAAGATAGGTCAAAGTAAACTTCAAACCATAGAACACTGTCAACTGTAATTTTTGACACATCTCCAGGCGAGCATTAGAGTTGAGATTAGTTTATTAATACGGGCCTTAGTCCAACATAAAGTTGTAAGGGTGACACACGTTGGGGTTTATCCTAGCTTCAGCTCGCCTTCGCTAACCATGCTCTGTTTCCCCAACGTCTGCCAGCCCACAGAATGGTTGTGGTTTTGCTAGAACTTGGTCTAGTTCGATTTCACAAAACATATAAAGGTCAAGGTCATGAGTTATCCTGCCTACCCTGACAGTTACCGATGATGCCGCCGGTACTGCTACAGCGGTACGTAGGATGAACGCATTAGACCACAAGCTAACAGTTTACCTGCAGTCCCGAGTTCGTCTGCCTGCCTGACAGTCCAAATTGTGTGAAAAAAAGTTAATAGGATTGAAAAGGGAGGCTTAAATCGCGAAGCTGTCACAAAAATATCCATTCAAATTTAGCTTTCTCACCCCTACTTGGTAAGGCCCACGTCAAATTTCGTTACTTCTAATAAGAATCTTGTGTCAGTCAACTAAACTCAATTGTTACTTTGACAAAATGTCCTAAATTTAGGACGTTGGGCCTTACGAGTTATGAAAACCGATTTCCACATGTTTGAATCTATTGTAGTTATTATGAATATAGGTTTATACGTTTCCGTTTTCTTTTTGTTTCATTTCAATATTTTCTTGGGAAGGAAATCGTACAGACCTAGTTTTTCATAATATCCAAGTAAAAATCGGGCTTGGTTTTTTCAGCTAACAAAATTTCAGATTCACAATCCTCTTAAGGGAAACAGGTAGTCTGAGTTCTCTCGATGAACTTACAGGCCATTATCGGCCGGCAGACTGTTAGTTTGTGTTGTCCTTTATATAGACAGATATGTCAAATTAAAACCCAGTCATATCATGTCGTTTCATTAGCCTATTCCTGATTTGTGATAACCCTTTAACGCTGTTCAAAATCTATGTTCTCACTTCATATACCTAACTTCTTAAAACCGTGGTGTCACAGTACGTGTGCCAAATAAGAAAGCTTAATTAAGGGAATACCGAAGTGCAGTGAAATTTTCCCGAGCGGCGGCATGTGCACCGCGTGCCGATCGCGGCTTTGTAGGTGTCCTATGCAATATTAATGGATGTGGTCCCGAGGTATTTGCTGGGATCTGATTATCTGATTTAAGATAGGGTTGAGTAAGTGTTTTATAGATAATTTAGTCCATAAACATACAACATCGTAGGCGCATAAGCTGTCGGAAAAGTTTGTCTTGCTTTCTCTATTAGGTTATCGACAGGTACACGGTCGAACTCACGGGTAGCACAAGTTGTATTTTTCTCGCTTGTCGCTCAGTGCGTCTCGACGCACTCGCGTAACGACTGACTAGATAGAAAGAGAGATCTGAGCGACAACCAAGTCGCTGGCAACTTGTGCTTGCACAGAGGTATAAGTTAAAAAAACTTGAGTACGTACTTAAAGCCCCTCTTCGATGTAACACATCTGTATAGACCGTTCGACATTCTATATCTTAAATTTGACCTAAATTCCATGCTAGTTTCGTATACTACATGCAAGGGGCTTTAATTAAGTATATCAATAACTGCGACAAGGTTATATAATGTAGAGCTACTTCTGAGTTCGACCGTACTAAAGCTGACTAAGAAAACAGAATATATACTAACTTTTCCGTCATTTTTTTATGGCATGTAGATTGCAAACGAGCTATCAGGCCATCTGACATCTGAGACGTTCTAACAACTACACTTACGAGACTACGACATATACGCACCTTCGGTAGGACAAGGGCACAATTACCCCTATAATCATATAGTACATTGTGCCCTTGTTCTATCGAAGGTGACATGTGAACCTTTGATGCGAACACTGTTAGCATAGCGGAAGGACGAAGCTTGCACAAGGTTCTACCACCTCTGGAAAACGATTTTGTATGAATTATAATCTACAGCTGTAAGCATTTGGATATTGTAGGTAGGTATACAGGGTGTCTTGAAATCAATCGAAGAAATTTTAACCGTAGATAGGGTGGATGATTTGGATCATCTCTACATTGGTAACTTTTTTTTAAGTTAATATTTGACTGAGTTACAGACTGATTTATCCTGACGATGCTCTCAGTGTGCTCCATCTTAACTAATTCATTCATAACCCATACACCGGATTGACGGGGGCAAATATGTACCAGTGCTAGTGATTCATTAAATTTAATATCGATTAAGTTTATCGACAATTTTTTTCGTGACATATGGATCTTCCATTACTTACAAAATAAAGTTGTAAATACCTCTATCTTCTATACTTATCTAAATGATCAGCTTTCCATGAAGATAAACGATCTTTTTCTTTCGAACCATTTTTAACCGATTTAAAAACTAAATGGTTCTCAATTCGTCGGAATACTAAAGAATATTGTCGTACTGAATTAATTTGTTATTCAATGTAATTTCAACGGTTGTCAAAAGTGACTCGAGTCCAGAGTCAATGTCAGATACCGGTTGTTTGTATTATAAGAGGTTTGCACATAATTAAAAGTCATTCAAACTAGGCCATTACTTATTTTAATGATGATCAAAAATTGCTTTATATCGTTGTCGATAAATTTTGTCGATATTGAATCACTAGCACTGCTACATTTTTGACCCCGTCATACCGGTGTATGACATAACATGTGTCACAACGTAATGTAAATAAACAAGTTGTTCCATATCAACAAACTTTCTAATCACGGTCAAAAGCTCCACGGTGTTTAGAAAACTGAAAATAGACTGAAACTGAACTATAATATGAATGAAAAGATGATCTCTGATAAGGGCTATTATGTGAAATAATTTAAAAATGAAACTTACGATTACGATGTTTACTCACACTCTTCCCACACTCGCACAGGTAAAATAGCACTTGTACTCGTAGGTACATTAAAGTTATTTTATTAGATCATGAATCATGGATTTATTTCATTGATTTCTACCACCATCAGGGATAAGTATGAATACAACACACAATAATTAAAACGAATCAATAAGTTGTTATTGTCCTTTGACAGTTCAGCATAGTATTTTTTTAAATCTTGTACCATTGAATACTTTTTATGAAAAGAGGTTTAGGTTTAGGTTTTGTAAAAATAAAATCGTCTCTACACGTAAGTTTATCCATTCCATGGCCTAGGAAAGGTTGGTATTTTTTGTTCTCTATGGTAAGCGTGACATCATAATAAATTATAATCAATTATGCGACGGCCTTTATATCCATGGACAAAATATTTTGCATTCGGGCTGTTGGCTACTGCCACAAATACCACGCAGATCAATACGGAGGGCAATAATCGGATCGTTCAATCCATGTCTATCTGAACTCTATGTCTGAGTCTATGAATTTATGGCAGTCATTATAATATTATGTCATTGTTATGTTATTTTGAGATATTCAAGTCGTAATTATTTTTGCTGTAAACCGGTTAAACGGGCCACTTTAGAACAGAAAAGAATGGTAAATGGTTAGATCTCGACAATAATATAAGAAGAACGATAATATTATGATCAGTCTTGGCGAAGCGTGAACAAGAGATCTAGTGAATTCACATTTAAAACCAGCTAGTGTTCAAATTGCAAAAATGAAAATACAGTAAGTTGCACTAATGAAAATACAGTAAGTTGCACTAAAATTTATAATTATTTTAAAATGTTAGTCAGATTTCTGCTTACATGGAACGAACTGTTTGTTTACATACCATGTAAACAACGTATGGTGTCAGGTCATTGACCTTTAGAATTTTGACGTTAGTTACTACGAACGTTTGTAGTAGTATAGTATCAGCGTCAAAATGTCAAGGTCGAGATATCGGCTGCGATACATCAAGTAACAAAATTAATATAATTAATCCTTCTTTTTTTTTTACATTAACAGAAACAAAAATGAACCATACCCCCGTGATCAGAATCGTGCGAACTATTACCCCGCCAAATATCTCTTATTCGATCCAAGACACCCTGTATCTATAAGCTGACGATATGACGTTGTTGATAGGTCGATTGGAATAAGATTAAAGGAGGCTCAGACTGAAAATATACGTATAGCAGGTACCTACAGGTGACATCCATGATAGTCAATATCTCGACAACATTAAGCAAGTTCCTCCTGTCATATTGTAAGCAGCTAATGTAAACGATCTTTTGTACCTTTTCATGATGACTGTGCCGGTTTCCCTTTACTTCTTAGTTTCAAACCGCATGTTCCAAAGTATCCTGGATTGTTGTTTTCTTAAGCATTGAAAGCGAGCTCGGTCTGTCATACAAGCTAACCTTGGTCCGTATTTACCCTAGAATCGCGCGGCTATCCACGGCTTTTATAGATGTAGGTATATAGTGAATAATGAAAATGTAATAAACAATTTAAGTTAAGGTTTTATATGTTTTACGCAAAACCACGATAGAGGTTGATATAGCACAATTCGGACCGCGTTTAGGAGTCAAATGAAGGTCATTCCTTTATTTAGTATCATTAATTCCTCGTAGCGTGTTTTTTTAATCTAACTACTGGGATCGATTCGAAAAGCTCGAAATGGTTTTTAAATTTTCATACATTGTCAAAAATTGATGTTCTATTCTATCCCAATTGGCGACTTTGTAAGATAACTTCGATGGATCGAGCTTGCTTTTCTTGCTTAACTAAAAAAAAATCCTCTGACCTACCTATTGTTTTGTACTGAAAACCCTAACAAATTTCATTCTTTATTTGTATGTTGCAAATTGAAGGCGAAATATGAGAAAATGATCGAAGCGAAAAGGAGAAAGAAATGCATAATCGATACTGTAAATAAAACTCTTTTTTAAAATTTACTATTTAGTTTAGTCACTAATATACAAACTTTTCGATTGTAGTCAAACCGAAGGATTTGGAGAGCCCTTCAAGTATGTAGAAGTGTCAAAATTGATGGAATGTCGTGTTGCATCTATTTTATTGGCTTTGATTTCCCTCTCACTTAATTAGTTAGAAATTGTGATATAAACAATCTGTTCGATATTTTAACGTAATGCATGTTTCTTTTAAGAATATTAATTTACATGTAGTCGGTCACTTATTCCCTAAAAGTAGACACAGTGAGTTGCATTATTTTTTTTTTGCTTTTCATTTGCCACTGCCACTTTATTCTGAGCAATGTGTTCGATCGAAAACTTAATGCCGACATTCTTTTCCAGGCGCGATTTTGGATGCAAGTGATAGGGGAACTGAGGATGGGAGTGAAGTTAAAGAAAGTTTGTTACTCACGGACACCCATTGAGTACGAGATGACCCCATACGAGATCCTGATGGATGATATAAGATCTAGAAGATATACTTTAAAAAAGGTTGACGGCGCGATTCCACCGAGGTACGTTGAATTTTGTTTATCGGGCACTTCGGGCAGTAAATTATATTGTTTATGTTTTCGTCACTCACGGATATTTTTCTTTTCACAGTGTGAAGAAAGACGCACACGCAATGATTCTCGAATTTATTAGAAGTAGGCCTCCGCTTAAAAAGGTAAGATTTTCCAAATTTGTTTTTAAAGAAAAACTGTCGTAATTTTCAGTAGTACTTCAGTAAAACATTAGGTACTTTCAGATTTATGCATTGTGCCTATCGGCCTGACAGTAAGTATACTATTAGGCTTCAGTCTGAATGAGAGTGTTTACTGACTGGTTAAAATATCCACTTTTTATGAAATTTCAGATAGATTAGGCTGCGCTCACACCGCTGCTTAATGGTGCGTACGGTGCGTCGAAAATGGCGCCATGTTGTTACTATGGCCCCGTCTTTTGGTTACGCAACGACACCGTAATATACGCACAGTTAAGCTCCGGTGTGGGCGCACCTTAACTTGTGTGGAGTTTTATATAAGATGTGGTGTTATTATCGATCAATTAACGTCCTCTTGCGTGTGCGCAGGCATCAGAACGCAAGCTGCCCCCGCGGCGGCGGGAGGTCACCCCCCGGGAGCAACTCCTTGCCTCCATCCAGGTGGGCCGGCAGCTCAGGCCCACGCCCTACTCCAGGAGGCTATGTGAGTACTGATTACTGACCCTTTCTTTTATTATCATTTTCGGGATAGATAACTTTACCCCTTAATAGGTACCTACAAACTGTGTGTTTGCCTGATTGAAACTGCAGGTCGCTGGATAGCTACTGCTTGAAGCTGTGCCCTGACTGCTTCGAGCAGTTCATTTGTGGAGGTGCACGTGACGCACCACTACCCTTTTACTAGGCACAGTCGGCCAAAAATGTGGTCTACCACTACGGTTGAAGTTCATTTGCACGTCATGATACAAGTTAAATTTTCCCTTGCAATAATATTATGACAGTGGCAAGTGTCAACCTTAGCTATAATTAGATCTCACAGAAACTTTTGTCAAAACCGGTAGACCACTTTCTTGGCCGACCGTATATATACTAACTCTGCGCGCGCGGGTCAAGATATATTTGTCCTCCAAAATTATAGATAAGTAAATGATTATTTCAATTAGCGAAGTTATTAAATACTTACAGTAAAACCAGAGACGTCAATCGCGTAACTGTAAATTGTTTTCATTCAAATTTAGCTCCGGAATGTTTCTTATCCCTAAATCAAGTCCGATTTTCATGATTTGAGACTGTTTATTAACATATTATAAAAAAGTAGGTTTTTACGTTTCCCTTATTTTATAATTCCCTCCGAGACAATATTTTCTTGATAAGGATGGACGACGTACTTACAGACTAGTTTTTCATAATAATTATCTAAGTACTTACAACATACTTATTCATAATTGATACAACAAGTTTTTAGAGTTGTTGGTAATCCTGTAGCTCTGCTTACCCCACTCTGGGAATAAAGGCGCGAGTGTATGTGTTTATGCATGTATAGGTACTTAATATTCGTAATAATCGGATTAGGTTTAAGAGGAGACAAACGTTATCGCATTTCGTATGAACATTTTCAGCTTCACAGTCCTCTTAATACCTAGTACTCTGCTGTCACTCTCTCTGGTATAGCAAATATAGTTTGTTAGTAAGAGAAAGCCGAGTAGTTCGGTTGTACTGTTTAGTGGTTTTTCCTTATTTTAATAGCAACCTTTCCTTACAGATGCCCAACCCCAATCCTACGTTCACTAACCACACTAAAAATTCCTCTCCTCACAACCATATGAAGACCTTTTACCCAAGACATTTGTTACAATTTTCAATTTTTGTACCAGACGACCCCTTGTCTCGTTTAATAGCAGCATGTAAGTGTAATCAATGTACATCTTTTAGTAAACTTACAAAATGCGTTGATATCTGATTTTTTATTTTTAACATGTCTACAAAAATTGTAGTAATTTACGGTCCACCAATTTTACTTCAAGACTTGTCAAGTTGACGTAATAAATAAAATAGTGCGTCAGTTTGACATGGTTCCGTAGTGGTGCGACAATGAAGTTTTCTAAATTACTATTATATTTCACCCTAATCTTATTTTACCTTATTTCATAAACCAATCTCCATACTAATATCTAGTTTTAAAGGCAGAAATGAAGATGAAACTCGACGATTCACAATTCACAAGTGACATTTTGCTTATAAAGTTACAGCGCCTGCAAGATTTTAACTGCAATGTTTTAGAGAGTTGTATTCATTTTCGAGTAGGCGCTTAAGGCGGTAACAACGTTTACAGCGTGATGATTATTTGATGTTGGATGGATAAGTAAACTTTACACTTTAAAAAGATGTTTTATTATGTATATAACAACCTAACTTACGTATGCTATCTCGTGCCTATAAGCGAGTAGTAATCTTACAATCCTATATAAATCTGTAGTGGTAGGCTCGGTTGATGAATCTAGTCGAGTAGATAAAAATCGTTTGTAACATTTGTTGATAATGATAACAATCGATACTAGTAGTAGTTCTCGGTCACTTTTTAGCTTTAATTTTTAACGGTGACCATCGCAAGAACGTTCTGAATGCGGGTAGCACGGGTCCGATCATTTGTGACGATGCTCAGGGAGCCTTATGCCCAGCAGAGGATGTATTTCGTCTAATTATGATGAATCAAGATAGTGAAATTAACAAGATTGCGTCTGGGACTTTTTTTTAAACTAGCTTTCCTGAGGTTACTAGTATAGAGGCACTCTATCACAGTTCGCCTTGAGGATGTAAATGTCTATTGATCACAGATCCTACTTTACCATCAAACCCTGTCTGTACTCCTTCGTCTTCCAAGCCATAAAAAATATGTTTATCGCTATATTCTCGGCAATTACCTACTTGGTTTTCCGGGATAAAAAGTAAGTGCGCTATGTAAATTTCCGGGTTATAAACTATCCTTGTACTACACTCGGTTGAGACGTTCTACAGTGAAAACAAACACTTCCGCGTAAGTTAAATAAGGAAGAATTCCAATCTGCAAATTAGTCCCAATGTTGCAAACGATTGTATCAACCTAGTTGCGTGATCTGGCTGCAATAAAACCGCATATTAAAGGACTGTAAGATGTCACGCACAATCGCGTAATGTTGGCCGTCTCGCGAAATGTATCACAGCATTGTGCGCTTGCGCATGCGTGGCGAAACTAGATCGCATCTGATACGAGGCTGGAGGCTCGTGCAAGTGAGCCGCGAGCGTAATATCAACTTTATAGGCTAGTGCGTAGTACATGGATATATTAGAGGCATGATGGATAGGGGTAATTGGGCCTCTATTTTAGGCGGTAAATTTCGTCTTTGGCCTGTTATGGTTTTAAACTCGGCCGCCATTACTGTCAATTAAATAAGAGCTATTCGTTGACAATTATGATAACAGGTCAAAGACGATATGGTTAATTAGGTTCGAAAACTGACAAATAAAAAATAAAATATCGAGATATAAAATAACACACCCCTTAATTTATTTTGTGTAGTATTGGTATTTTGAGATCTTTAATTTTAAATTAACCTACCGCCAAACAGCAGTGTTCGCATTGTTATGTTCCGGTTTGGGGATAAGACAGCCGGTGAAATGACTAGCATAGAGGCATTCCATCTTAGTCCTCAGGGTTGGCAACGCATTTGCAGTCTTAGGATGCGAATGTCTATGGGGCACAGTTTCCACTTACCATCAGGTGGGCTGTGTGCTCGTTTGTCTTCTCTAAGCCATAAAAAAAAACCATCTTTTTATAGTCCATGGGCTGCGGCTGTAAGATGTGTCCATGTGTACATCCAAATCCCAATATCATTATGTTTAAGCACAAACGTGCAATTTGGCAATGGTATTGTCACAAATAGGTCATTGAGAGTGAGGAAACTGGTGGACTCGTGCATCGCGTGATAATGGGATGACATTGAGGACATGTTTTACGAACCGAACAAAAACTGACATTGTATAAACATTTACGTAATTTGATTATTTATTTTGCGGGGAAAATATAACGGCGCGTCCTTTCGATATGGCCTAGTTAGAAGAAAACAATACTGCGCGAAAAAGAAGTCGCAGAGAAGCTACAGTTAGATACGTGCAAAACTGAGTCAATATTAGCACCTTAGTAGAATATTAATACGAGTAAGTTGATGATAATTAAAGGTATTTTTAAATGTTTAATACGGACAAGTACTCCTTGAAATTTGCTACAAATCCGCCTACCAAATGATTTACCTGTCGTTTACAGTTTTTTAGTAATTTTCACTTGAAAGCTGTTAGTTATTGGTGACATTAGTTCGGTGCACGATTCACTTTTTCACCGAGACAAATTAGCCATACAAACTCGTTCATTCAATACAAAACGGACACATTCCAAAATGAGTCAGTGTTGCATTTTAAAATTAGAATCTATTCGTATAAGATTTTTAATGCAAGAGCAAATTATTTTGGAATGTGTCTGTTTTGCATTCAATGAGCGAACTGGTTGTTAGGTTAGTTCACTTTTGTAGCGGATTAAAATTCTGCAGTAACTAGAAAACTATGTACCTGATTCCAGCAGTTGATACCTCATTTTAAAGAGGATGGAATTCCCTATATATAGTTTTCTTATTTGGGGTTGCCATAGAGAAAACTAAATTCCTAGTAAAAAAAATAATTGAAATTTTACCGTTTTTGGGATCTAAATTACTAAATAACTATAAATAACAAGTAAATCATTTGTTCAGCAGTTTTGTAGCGAATTTTAAGGAGTACTATTCTGTAATAAGCGTTTGAAAACGGCTTTCATTGTCATCGACTTATTAACATTCTAATAAGGTGCTAATATTTACTTAGTTTTGCACCTAACTGTATACTACCACCGGGTAAAATTAAGACCCTTATGCCAGGTTCCTATATTCAAGAAACGAATCGTTTTCCTTACGTCTCGTTAAAATTTGACACATTTTGTACGTAGCAAATGTCAAATTTTAACGAGACGTAAGGAAAACGATTCGTTTCTTGAATATAGGAACCGGGCGTTAATCTACACACAAGCTTTTCCCACGAATCTGTCCACGTAGTATGTCGTTGTACCTATTGTATGTCGCCCGGACATTGGGTGCCTAATTTCATATCGATTGAGGCGTAAAGCCGGAACAGATAAACAAACAAACTTTCGCATATAAAATATTAGTTAGATAGGGTTACAGCTCCTCATCTATTTGTCATCGGCTACCATTAACATTTACAGCGTTTCTCAAACTTTTTTAACTTGACTTATATCTATTTGACACAGTGTCTCATATTAACTTTATTTGACACAAACCTTACGTATTCAAGTCTATTTAGGGTGGCGACAGAAAGTGGGACAGCGGTCCAGGGGTTACGTAATCGACGCCGCGCGGTCTGCCGGCGGGATGAAGAGAGAAACAAACTGGTTGCGTAATTGAATGGGTGATTTCCTGATTGATCACTATTTTGTAGTAATATCTGTAGATATAGAGTAGATTATAAGTGGGGGGGGGGGCGACAATTATCAATTCTGATCAATTATTGATCTGTTTCTGTTTTATATTGTATGTGGATTGCATGCGACTTTACTATTTTTTACTGACTTCATTCATCATAAATACCTAAGTGATTTTGATGTTTAGACATTTTATAAGTTACCCGCAAATATTTGTAAAGGCTTTCCTAACTACGGTTGCAGTGCACAGTTCTGTTAGCACACGTATGTACTTACCTATTTATATGTATGTATCGCTTCGTCCAAGTTATGGCACTAATTATGACATAAAAATGCTTGTGTCAAATGTTATTATAAAGTTCGTGACTGAAAAAAAATCACAAAAACCGAAGCAAAACGAGGGCGGGTCGCTAAGTAAGTTAGAAGTCAGTGCTAGTCACCTCATTCGTGTTTTACGTCAATAGCCATTGAAATTCAATAGATTTAGAACTATCGCAAAAAGGTTAGAACTGGAAATAAAAATGGTATAACTACAATAGACGGAGAGCGACAAAACGAGCGAGCTAGTTGCATAAACTACTCAGGCCCGGCTCGGAAGGCTGCGGTTCGATAACTGTCAATGTATTTTGTCTGTCTTCGAGGCAATTGTTTATTTTTAACAACCCCCGCAGAAAGAGGGGTGCTATAAGTTTGACCGCCATGTGTTTGTGTGTGTTTCTGTCTGTCTGTGTGTCTGTCAATAGCATCGTAGCTCTTAAACGAGTGAACTGATTTGGATGTGTTTTTTATTATTTAAAAGCAGGTTTTCTAACCGTAGTTCTGAACTGGGTTTTATCAAAATCAGTTGGGCCGTATAAGAGATATCCGCTCTGAAAAGCTCTTGGGAAGCGATGGTAGATTCTTGACGTGTAAAAGTGCCCGTACGGCCTACTTACTGAATAAACATCTTTTATCTTATCTTTGAAAGAAGGGGTTACCATTATATCGGGTGTTTTTATTTATCTAATTTTGACATAATTTATATAAGGGGTCGCCCAAAAAATAATTTCAAGTTGCGCTTACGAAAAGTCATACAGACGTGCCGTGACATTATCTAATAATCAGTTTATAAGTAAGTAAACTCTTTATTGCACAAAGAACTTGTAACAATCAATCAATAATAATTAATAATATGTAGTAGGTATAGGTAGGTAGGTGTAGGTATAGGTATTTATAATAGTAGGTAGTAGGTACTATCAGACCATTGGAACCTTGACCCACCATAGAACTGTGTCACAGAGACGTTATGATTCAAGTCATAAGAAGTGTCAAACAAATTGTTTTATAATATCACTGTGACACCGTTCTATGGTGGGTCAGGGTTCCATTGGGCTGATAGTACAATCTCTGTACGTTAAGTGCAATAAAGATGATATAAATAAATAATGATAACTACTTAATTTTAGAAGGCGTTGATTGCATCATGATTTTTTTAAATAACTAAGATTTATAGATTAAATATATCTTATTCTTTCATTCAGGTGTGATGTGAAGTGATTGGTTTAACTTGTATTTTTATTACCTAGTTAAGAGTTAAGTATCCAACAGATTATTTCAAATTAATTAAATAGTCGATGAGAACTTATTTATTATTTACGTAATTTATTTCACATTAGTGTGTTTCTTTAATTAAAATACAGCAATTAATTTGGTGCCAAAATTAGAGAGGTAATAAAATGCTACCACTAGTTGAATTGAAACACACATTTATTAAGTTAATGGATCCAATTAGCGTTCGAGGTGTTTTAGATTTATTGTAATATTAAAGCCATATACCTACCTAGGTACTTATATATAATTATAATTCAGCCTAAGTTAGCGATATTTCCTATTTAAGCTTATTACCTAATCCTTATGTACATCGGACATTACATTACAACTAATTCTCAAGAAACATAGTTGAACAGTTTGAGAAACGCCGACAAGAGCTGGATACTCGCGTACTTCGCATGCCGCAGTCGGTACTCGCCTTCCGCTCGGTGCGGGTGTGTGCGTGTCAATAATTTAAAAAAACAACCAAGTGAAGTTAGTGTCGAAAATATTCGATTTTTTGTTTTTATTTTTAATAAAAGCGGAAACGTGGACCTTATACAAATATAATTGGATTGTGCTGTGCAGGGCTTCCAACCCTTAATAGAGGTTGCGCTAACAGGATTTGTCCTATCAATGTCCGGCGCAGTGCATGTGTGTGAATCCGTGCCATATGGGATGTACTGAAGAAAAACTAAACGCCAGTTCTACCTTGTAAAACTGGCCAGTGATTTTTTAAACAAGTGACAGTCTCATGCTCTTAATTTCTCAACGTCAGTTTTAATACGTTTTCTAACTGGCCAGTGTTATTTAACTAGTGACAGTTTTTTTTTATATTTTTATAATGGGCGTCTGTGTGACCAACATTTTGGCTATGGAAATAAGTCGTAAGTCTTGAGTTTGTTTTAGATTACGTTATTTACGTTATACCCGCAAACGTGTATTGATTTCTGCTTGATAAGGATTACTATAGGTACCTTACGAGTATCAATGAATTGCATCACCGCAACATGGGCTGTATTAACCTGAAATTAAAGTTTATTTTAACGTTTTGTTACATACTTATTTACTATTGGTAACGGTATGGTGAGAATGGTTTTTCCAAATAGGTTTTTGTTTTTAGTGCACTGGAGTGGAGTACCTAATTCGTGAGGTGGTAATTGGTTTGCGATTAGCGTCCTATTGATAATATATTACTGTTAAAGAGAAAAGCCGTGTGTAAGTCGCATGACTCTTCTTTGTTTTTGACTCAATGACCCAAAAAAGAGGTTATGTGTTTAATGTTTTTTCTTCTGTCTGGAATCGCTAGGGCCAGAGCAAGTTAAACGGTTAAAAAAAGTGGTTTTAGCTAAAGTTTAAAGAAAATTGGTAGTAGTAATCAAGAGTTATTTATTAATTTTGAATGTGGGCGGGTGCCAATCAAACCAATAACCATTATTTATCCGTAAACTACAGCATTACTAGAAAACTTCTGCAGGAAAATTATTCTATTATCAGTTTCCATTGTTCTACTATCTGGGAAATTTGATCTATTTCCAAACACTGAGATATGCTTTATGTGATAAGGATTCTACGATATTTGATTTTCTCCTGTGAGAAGCGATGATGGTAAGTCAGTATTTACATTGAAAGTTTATTGATTTAATATTTATATGGACAGATTGTATTATGCTGCGGAATACCATTATATGTTGGTTGGTTTCTGACAGAAAGTAAAGAGCTGCCCATCGCTTGGTTGATATTGTTTTTTACGAAACTGTCACATAATGAAGCATCTTAGGGTTCGAATGCCAGATTATTATAATGATATGGGTTGGTCAATAGATTTGTTACATAGTTTGTTACTGTAATTTTTCCCAAAAATTCAGTCGGTGAAAAAAACTAAAACTGACAAAAATAACGAAAAATAGCTGAATCAAGACCAAATCTAGCTTTTGTACTAGTACTTCATAAGTCTCGTAATTTAGCGTAAAGTTTACGATCAGCGCTTCAGTTGGTATTTCTGTCCAATTTAAGTAGACCTTTACCTACTCCATGATCGATTGGTTTTTGCTTAACTTAGCTTAGCTAGTATTACCTGTTTGCAAAGCATTTTATTCTGGTCCATCGGCGATTTCAAACGGTTTCGTCGCGGGTCATTACCAACTGCCGCTAATTCGATTTCATCCGTCGATTCGAAACCGAAAACGAATCGCAAAACCGCACTTTCCTCGACTGACGTCGATACCGGTTGGTGAAAACAATGGACGATATTCGTCATTTTTTAAATTTGTTTAGGCTTTAATTGGTTTTCTTTGCTTTTCTTTTTTGCCAAAGATCGATTACCTACGACAAGTCGAAGCGATATGCTGCGGGCCTATATTTGACATCGTTTGAATAATATCGTTTTCGACCTTTCAATAGTTTTTGTTCCACTTCTGCTTAGTAAGGAAAGGGAAGGGAAGAAAGTAACATACTTAGTAGTCTTAGGATTGCTATCTTGAGATTGCATATGCCTTTGGGTCTCAGATTCCATTCCTAACAGTGTGCTCGTTGGCCTTTCCATGACGTAAAAAATCGTAGGAAGATACTTAGGCCTGTGTTAATTTAATTTAAACAAAAACTCAAGGGCGTTTTTCAAAAAAATTGCTCATATAGTTAAGGATTAAAATTAACAACGGTAACTTTTCCATTACGTCACGACAATTAACTATACTGCTTTAAAATAAATAGTGGTATCTCAGACAAAACTCCTGTAGCAAATGCAACCATTATACTAAGGAGTGAGGGATTGAAACTGCTTGTTATTGAACGTGAGATAGCCTATTGGCGTATGAAGACAGTATACAAAAATGTAAGCCTTTTTTTTTTATGGCATAGAGAAGACAAACGAGCACACAGGCCACCTGATGGTAAGTGGAAACTGTGACCCATAGACATTCGCATTCACAAGACTGCAATGCAATCCTAAGACTGCAAATGCGTTGCCAACCCTGAGGACTAAGATGGAATGCCTCTATGCTAGTCATTTCACCGGCTGTCTTATCCCCAAACCGGAACACAACAATGCGAACACTGCTGTTTGGCGGTAGGTTAATGGATAAGATGGTGGTAGCGATCCGGACGGACCCTGCACAAGGTCCTACCACCCGCAAAACCATCTATCGATTTTACCAAATTGGAATAAGACCTACTCCTAGATTAGTCTATTCAAATTCGGCGTTTAACCTAGCTATAAGACCTTACTCTCGTTTGGTCGAATCCGCCCTAAGTACCTATCGTGACGTAATGAAAACGTTACCGTTGTTAACTTTTGGTCCTTACCTACGTGGACTTTTTTTGAAAAATGCCCCTGTACCTCAAACATAGTAAAAATACTGTCCTTAGACGTTTATGTAAGTTTATGTGGGTGGGTGATTAAAGCATTATGAGACAAAACAAAGGCGGACTTATAACTCTACTTGTCCAGTTTCACCATTATTTACATTTAGGCCAAACGATTATTACATCACCTGCGCCTGCGATTGTGACAATGGAAAACGTTTAACAACTAAACCCTATTAAATTATATGCAATATGCAATGTGATTTTGGATTGACTGCTTGAGCAACTGAGTCAAAGTGAATGTTTACTCAACGATCGATCGAATATCGATCGGAGGCCGGATCGATCAATACGTTGTTGTAACATCAAAATAATTCCCCCGTAAATGGGTAGTGCATATTTATTGATTCCGTCTAAGGTCAAAGGTGATCTAAAAAATCCTTTCACATCAATTTACTCGTATAACCATGTAAGTAAGTTCATAATTGTGTAAAAATGTATAAATGGATGTCTATTGCAACAGACATTTCTCACTCTCAACGTGAAGGACTGTATGGGTCAATCAAAATTTAATGATAAATCTCAGAAGACAAGTACAAGTGTCTCTGCCCTTAAACCTAGTCCTATTTTTTTTATATGTTGTAGAAATTATGAAATACTAGATCTACTTATTCCTTGAAAAGGAATAATTCTAGTTTTTCACAACGTTACGTTAGAGGACGTGACGAGGGGTTGAGAAAAATTCTCGTCCGGAGCTAAGTTTGAATTAAAAAAATTGACAGCGACACGATTTAAGCGTCGCTTTACTATCCTCTTAAGAAGATACAATCTAGGTAAGTAGTGCTTTGTTTGAAATAAGTCCGTGTTAAGGTTGGAAAATGTGTCAAAAGGATAAACAAAATGTACTCTCATAATCACAGCATCAGATCGTTCAGAGATTTTCTACTTATTCCCCAAACGGTGGTTATTATGAACGTCTGTGGTTACCCCAAGGACAAGTGACGATTGAACACACGATATTGCTCAACTTTGCAACTTTGCAGTCCTTTGCTGGATCGTATTGCATTCTCGACGCGCATTCTCTTGCATACTTCGAGTTGGACCGTGAGACACCTTGGCGAACGAGTCACGACTGCTGGGTAAAACTTTGTTGTTTCAAGGACATTTTGCTCCGATTCAATTTAAATAAATAAATAATAAATATAAGGGGGCAATCTCACACCAATTGACCTAGTCCCAAACTAAGCTCTACGCTTGTACTATGCGAACTAGACAACGATATAAATACTTATATAGAGAAATATAATACTTAAATACATAGAAAACATCTATGACTCAAGAACAAATATTCGCGCTCATCACACAAATATCTGCCCTTACCGGGATTTGAACCCAGGACCACTGGCTTCGTAGGCAGGGTCACTACCCACTAGGTCAGCGCGTCGTCGAAACGAAGTTAATTTTCAATTTAGTCAAAATAGCAGAGTTCAAAAGCATGGTTATAGGGAATTGAATTATGCGTCAAACTTTGCTCGATCAATATTATGTTACGGCATGTTCTGAAATTTAGGTATGTTAATCTTTATACAGTGCTTGTTAGCTATAACGCGCTAAAAGCAAACTTTGGATGCTATAAAAATGGAAGAATGATGATAATTGGTAAAATGCCATCTTAGTTTTATGTGAAGCAAGACACTTAGTTAAAACTTCTGCATATAATCTCGGTGTCGTTTTTTGAAATTATGGAATACAGTCGTTCCGATTAGCCGACCTACACCAAATTTTTGAAGAGACTTCAATATGTCACGAGTTTTGAGACATATAGTAACTCAATTATATGGTGTTTAATCGTCCATCCCGAAATGTATAGCGTTAGTAACTTCCCAAGTAGTTTGATTTATTAGATAGACCAGCGAGATATTTCCTCTTTATCCTGAAAATCGGTAACAGGTCATTTTGGTACTAATGTCTAAATGTATAATGGTTCAAAATGTCTCATTATCAAAATGTACAACGGTCAAAATGTATGTAAATGTAAACATGTTATAATGAACAAAAGACAAAACAATTAAATGTCACAAAAACTTATGAGCCTAATTGTATGAGAGACAAAACGTACAAAAAGATAAATGGTCAAGATCCCAAAATATTCAATGGGTTCGAAAATCCCTTTGTCAAATCGTACAAAAGTCAAAAAGTATATTAATGACAACATGTTTGTAAGTAACAACGACAAAATGGTAATGGGTAATGTTGGTACAAGTGCCGGAATGTTCAATGGGTTAAAATGTACAACGGTCAAAAAGTATATAAATGTAAACATGACATAATGAACAAATGACATAATGATTTGATGTCATGAAACCAAGGTGTCTAAAAAGTCCCGTTGTCAATATGTGCAAATGTCAAGCTGGATAATTTTAGTAACTTTTTTTTTAACTTACCTAATTTTTTTTTTCTAACTAGGTAGTATTTTTGTAGAGGTTGGAAAAGAGTAGGTTTATTTCGTTATGTTTTTAAGTCGTTAAATGAAAAGCAGGACCAGACGACCGATTTCTTCAGCCAACCGATAGGGACGTAACTATCTGTTAGAAGAGAGATAAACACGCTATCTCTTCTTGACCGAATAGCTGCGTCCTTGTCAGTAAGCTGACGAAATCGGCCATATGGACCGAACTTTACTCGAGTACGTGTTGATTTGATTGGTTAACATTCACACAGAAGAAGTTAACTACTGGAAGTTCTAATAATTCCTACGGGCAAAGAACCAACGCTTACCTAGTTCCTCGTCTTATAAACTCCCTAGGCTCAAAGTTACGAAACGAAATTAACGAAACGAACTTTAAATATAAACTTAAGAATCACTTTATGTCACAAGTAAATTAGTATAGTTTTAATTATAATATAATAATACAGCGTACTTTAACGTTATGTGATTAGGTTAACCAGCAGCTCTGCCCCCTCACAAACCCTGCGTGGTTTAAGGGGTCAAATTTATAACTGTATGCAACACTTTTTATATTAATAATAAATGAAAAAAAAAAAAAAGTTAATCGCGTTTTGTACATTTTGGCCACAGAGTATTCCGTCCTGAAAACTTCCAGTCAAATTGACACTGGAACCCTAATGAATTCTATCGAGAAAACATTTCAAGTAGAGCACATTTTAGTCAATTGCGTCTTGTACATTTTGGCCACAGAGTATTCTGCCCTGAAAACTTTCAGACAAACTGACACTTTAGCCGTAATTAATTCTATCGAGAAAACATTTCGACTAGATCACATTTAGTCAATCTCGTTTTGTACATTTTGGCCACAGAGTATTCTGTCCTGAAAACTTTCAGACAAATTGACAATTTAGCTGTAATGAATTCTATGCAGTGCACATTTTGACTAAAAGAAATGTTGTCCATAGCATATTTTGCCTTTAAAATATTTAGACAAAATGACCTGGTGGCACAAACATTTTGTACTTTTTGACAAAATTACATCTCAACCTTTTATGCATTTTGGCATTTGTACCAAAATGACCTGTTACCTGAAAATCGTGTTCACCGCCGAAACAATAAAAGTCTGTAGTTTATGGTCCTCTCCTGATTGGCTGGAGCTATGGCCGGTCGAGGGTGTATTGAATTTGGAACGCTTCCAACTTGAACGGGATTTAGCTCGTGTAAACCGTTTAAGTACATATTTTAAGCCAGAAATCGGATTTAAAAAACAGAAATATCTCATGAATTCGGTCGCAGAATACTTACCATTCAGTTTTCTCATCATGCGTGATTGCACTATTTTGCGAGCTGAATTCAGTCAGCAGGAAACATGAGGTCAAGTCAAACGCGAATATTTTATGGTAAAAAAACACGGGGCAGTAAGTCATAACATAAATCATAATAAAGGGATGGCAGTGGAATATGAATATCATCTATGAGAAACTGTAGTCAATTGAAATATAATCCAGTTCGCCTAGACGAACTACATTTGGTGAGCGTTACACACTCCAAAACAAATTTCTTTGTGAAATGCATGGTTAAGTACCTTATGTTTAAACTTTGCACCTACCTAGGTACTTATAAATTTGTTTATCTTATCAGCAAAACTGCGACCTCAATATTTTGTGACTGTCGTTATTTTTATTGATGCATTTTACATAGCTTTAGTAGAAGTAATCTAAAAACTAACATTTGCAATAGCGGAGTCAAAATAATTTATAATTTTTCAGCAAATTATAACCATGACAAGCATTTTGTCGTTCGTACAAGTTTTACCTGCTTGACATCAACAAAAAATAATAGACCATTTGAATCTCTATATATGTGTTATGGCACCATGTTTAGTGCTGTACTCATGCGCATGAATGCTACTAAACTGGTTTAGTTCTTAGAGCACTATAATAGGTCTTCTGCCGAGAACTAACGGTTTCTCCAAGGGAAGTGCATAGGTACTATTACTATACGACCTCATGAAAAGATGAGTCAGGGTATACTTTTCAATTATCTTACCGCCGTAAGCAGAGACATTTAAAATACGATTAACTACACTAATTACGTCAGTCTCTGTTATGGTTTTATGAGAAAATTGTAAACAAATATACCAAAAACAAAAGACGACTTTCGAACTATAAATATCCACTAAGATTTACATCACTTTGAACTTCTAAACTAAACGGATAGTTCGCAAAGGAGTGATGTCAATTAGGTATAATAGTAATCGAAAAACAATTAGTAGTGTTCCAGTGATCGATTATTTGTTTTTAAACATTAGGTGGTTTCTTAACAATACGTACTCGTATTTCTTATCTCACGATTATTTTAATAGACTTATCTACGTGCTCATGACCAGCGCTTATATCATCAGCCACTTCGAAAGGCTTGTTTATAATTCGTTTGATTATCTTCACAAGTTGTTTATTGATGAAAAAAGTATTTTTCAGAAATTTCTGATACTAATTTCTCGTAATTAAATCTTCCAAAAATAATTGATGTGCTTCAATTTAATTCTGAAAGATTTTATAATTGAAACACTAGATGAAGTTTACTCTAGGCACGCGGTAGATTGTACGCACAATTCGTTAGATTAAAATCACACGATTAATAAATAAAGTAATGTTTTACGAGTTCTAAACAAATGATTTATGTCATGAGCTGTGCTATAAAACGACTGTGTATAGGCACGAGTAGTTACGGTACCGCTGATATGCGAATGACACGATCTACATCATAATAGACCTTGGTTTTGTGTACCAACTTTTGTTCTTACATTCCATCAACAATACAGCGTATGATACGCCTTTAAAACTTGTTTAGCCACAGTTCTCTTTTCGCTATGAGTGATAGCCGTAATATTCGTTTCGTGATTCATCTCACCAGTACCAGAGTCTTCGACCTCCTTACCGTTATGCTTTAAGAGCTGAGGTACTTAGATTGATATATTTTTTGCTCGGGTGGCGTCATCTGCAATCAAAATGTTTATTTCTTTTTACGTGTTTGTGTTAGATGATAGATGGTTAAGAATTTTGTTGGGGAAATTTAGTATCAGTTAGTATCATTAGTTTTTACAGTGTTATCGTCGAAGACGGCAACTTCTACCATTCAAATTATATGGAAAATGAAAAAGTGGAGCTGGAATGAAAACACAATACTTATTACTTTTCGAGATTAAAGAAGAGTAACAACAAAGACCAAAACGTTGCTAAATGTCACGAAAATGAGAAGGTATTGACATGTTTCATTTGATTTCCTGTGTCGCTTTGTCATTTAAAGTTGAATTAGCGGTTTCTTGAGTTTCTTTAAGGTTAATTATAGGATATGAACTGGCGTAGATAAAAATCAGAGCTCTTTAAAAGGCGCCACAATACCAGTTTTAGTTGTAACTTGTTTTGCAACGTGGTCTATATTGAAAACATAAAGTGTAACACTGTACCGTAATATACTAATGCAAAACATACAGTCGATTGACAGCTAACGTGTATACTAAAGAACAAATATTTGATCATGTTATGATTGTGCTTAAAGCTACCTGAAGAACAAACATTGTTGCCGACTGTATGCATCTTGGACAAGGCTATCCGCTCTCACGGAACTTGCAAGCAGGAAACCATTAAAATTAAAATACAGACTCAGGCAATAACCTATTCGTCTTATTGGGTGTTGCCAATTGAAAAATAAACTTATCCAATTTGTCGATAAAAAATTAATACTTTCAAAGATTGATAACGCAAATTGAAAACAATTTGTCTTTAAGGTTGCCGTCAATAGAACTTGTGAACGATGTAAATTAGTACTTTTTGAGACATAACCTCAAATATTCACCAAGTGTATTTTTTTGAAAAATAACGTATAGTTATTTCATTTTAAACTTAATACAAAAATAATGATCTAGTCTATAAATCATTGCCGAGACCTCACTTGATCTTTAAAAGTACGTGATTATCGAGTAATTATGGTGAATTGGTTCGTTTGGTTTTAAACTTAACGCAGAGTGGGGGGGGGGGGGTTTCACTAATACTTAAGTTAGATACTTAAGACCTACTCAGTGTTCACTGGAGGTGATGGCCCATGTATTCTAATAATCGTTACGTGAGACTTTTTAAAAGTGATCAATGATTGCTATTAGAGCATGAATAGTTGCGCAATTTAAATTGATGTTACCATTACGTTTTTGTCATGTCATGTATGAAGTTTCTAAATATTTCTGTACATTCGACTTCCTCGTCATCAATAAATTTATCGTTGTTAACCTGTTTATGACTTTGTCTTTAAATTTGGTTCCGCCAATTATTGCAGAAAAGTGAACGTCTGCACTTTCCCTTGCATGCTGTTTCTCAGACAAAACGTTTTTTTCTAAGCAACTTCCGCGCGATTAGAGATCAAAGATTTTCCCAAGTGCTGTTGCTGCTACACCCATTATATTCATTATCATGTTGAAACAATCCACGATGTTTACCGACTTCTATACATTATTCAATAGACAATGAAAATTCGTAGTAATTTATAAATTGCATGCATTCGTTTCTTGGGATTGGAGTGTCGTGTTTCTTTTGTTTCTTTTGATAAGGTAGGTATTAATAGTTCTGTGTTTGGTTTTCCTTTGATGATTTCCGATCCTCAATTTGTCATTTAGTGTTGTTTATTGATCGAGTTTAACTTTTACATTTTCCAAATATAAATTATTGATGCCAGAACCAAAGTCTGAACGCGCCATCTTACTTTATGCGCTTAGCTACGAATTGTGAGAGCTCGTTAACCTTTTGTCATAAAATAACACCACAAGACTAATATCTGATCTTGTGAAACTGACAACACAATTTTCTGTACAAACACATTGGAGTAGCCTAACGAAAACGATATAATCGTAGAAAACGACGATGTTTTTTTCTTCTACTTCCTTTTGTCGTTTTATTCGCATGTTATTTTAGATAAATTCTCCGTCTTCCTCAATCATAACTTGTCTTCCACAATAATAGTCCATCAGCGCAAGATAAATCAATCATATTTAATGAGCCGACCTTCGTCGTAAAACTCTGACCAGTCTGACCACATGTGCACCTCTTGAATTGACCACCTCCACATTTGATTCAAATTTTGAAACCAATTGTTCGAAATCCGAATCAACTTAAAAAACGGACAAGGTCGTTTTAGAGCTGATTGCTTCGTGTCTTTTGTCATTGATTATGCATAAGATGGCCGGTAAAATAAAACGATCGTTTGTTTTTGTTTTAAATACGGTTTTAATTGCTTATTCAAAACTAGAACACGAAAATTATACCATTGTAGGGTAGGGGCACCAAAAGATGAACGCCCCCCAAAAGCTGAACAGTCGATCGAAATAATCACATAATTAAATCGTGACTTGTGTTAAAAAGTTCGGATTTTTTTTTTCTTAACCGTCAACTCTTTGTCTACGCCGTTACCCAAACTAACTGACAGTTAAGCCACAGCCGCGGCCGTAATCGGTTATCGTTCTGGAGCTTCCCGCCGAAAACGTCGCTAGTATGGGAGAATAGATAAGGTCAGTGCACTCCAAATTTAAGCTTTTAATTACGTATAAAATTAAATTATTGGCAGTTTTAGAAGGATTTGCTTGGTATGTATTCTTGATTAATCACTCTTTTAATGGAGTCATACGATATTTAATTTTTTTTGTTAGTTAGCGAGTAATATGCCGTTCAAGTAATGGTTTCAAAAATGTATACCCAAGCCAATACTTGAACGGTGTTCACCTACTAGGCACGGCGTACTTTTTTTAAAGCGTTTTAATAAATCGTCCCGAAATGACAGATGGAAACTTTATAACTTAAAGTGATCGTTAAATGCTCTTGTATTTTTAAACCAAAAGATGAACATAACTTTTGATGTCTAATCCAATGATTTCGGAGTTTCAATTACTATGAAAACTATCACTGTTCAATGATAAAATGTGTGCCTAATACCTGAACGAGTTAAATTTACTAGTTCATGTTTTGGATTCTATTCCAATAGGTGAACTCTTACTGGTTTTTGTTCGTTCATTTCACAAATTCTGTGACCTAAAGTTGAATCAAGTAAATTCAGTCGTTCAACTTTTAGGCATAGTTTTGTAATTATGAACACTAGTGTTTATAGAAACGTTTACTAATAGGTATTTTAAATAATATATGAAAGTAACTGTGTTACTCTGTTTATCAGTTTATTACGTTTTTACCGCTAGACACGAAACCCTGGCTAGAAACGGAACTGTATATGTGTACATGTTTATTTGTCTCATTGTAAGATATTATTTTTACCAAATATTAACCCTAAAATGCTTTTGGTTTTTGAGAAAATTAATTGGACTGTTTCTGAGGGAGCAGCGGTAGTAGGTAGATAAATCGAACAGTAGATAACCAGTGACTGGAATTACGTGAGCCAAAATACCTTTTCTTCGGAAGAGGATATAATATAGGGTAGTTAAAATCGGGTAGAAAAATATTATTTTTCTTTAATACCGGGTATTCGATATTTATCGGGGTATTAGTCGTAATGTTAAACATACATCATAATGTTATTTCTGAAACGTCCTTAAAATTATAATGTTTTAGGTTTTTTATTATGTTAGTTCAACTTTTGGGTCCAAACCGTTCAGAATTAGGGCACGCTGTTCATCTTTTGGGCAAATCGGCCTATTTTTGGTTTCAACGATTTTTAGAAAAATACTGTGTTATAATAACAGGCTTTATAATAGTCATCTTCAATCTAGACTATATACTGTACCATATAAAAAAAAAAATAGGGTGAAATTTGTTAATTTCACTGAGAATAAACGGTCTTAAGTTCGTGTAGTCGCTTAATCGTTCATCTTTTGGTGCCCCTACCCTACATTGAACTAATAGGATACTTCTTCCTTCATGCAGAAAATTACAACGTTTGTACTATGCGGTTAAATCCGCGGGTAAAAGCTTTAATGGTTACTCACAAACAATAATAATAAACCAAATTATATTGTGGTGTTATAATATTTTTATAACTAAGTGAAACAGTTGAGACCATGTCGAATGATATGTTTTTATTGGCCTTTGGAACAAGTCATATGAAATTATTTTACCAGGATAAAAGGAGACCAAGAACTCGCTTACATTGTCTCGCTCAATACTCAATTTTGTAAACATTTCTTAAATCAGCAAAAAACCTTATTACATCAAACAAAGACCTTTCAAAATATCCTCAGAAGCGGAATGTTCGCAAAAAATTCACTGTGTATCCAGATTACACAAAAAAGGTATCGCGAGGTTCTTGACAACTCTCATTCAGGAGTACAGCCTAACAATGCTTCTCAATTTGTTAAGCGTCGAATAAAAGAAAATAACTTTTTAAATAACGGGCTAAAGATCGTCTCACAACGAATGCTCGGATCGAGCGAGAAATCAAGACTTTACAGAAGTGTGATGGCTGCCTTATTCTGTATGCAGGTAGATCGCAGGTAGTCTATCTAGCTAGACAGAACCATAAACAATAGATATTAGATATAATGTACCTCTTAGTCAGTAAAAGTATCTACGTGGTTTTTTAATATCCGTATTTGTTTTGACGGGTGGAATTAATCATTCTGTGATGAATGAAGAACTATAGTAAAAGTGCTTAGTGGAAAAAACATTGAATATGAGTTACGCAACTGTGAGTCAGTAACGCAAACACAGTGACGTGTGTGTGCGTCAATTTAACCGAAAAATACGAATGTTCTAAATTATTATCTATACAATTATTATCTATGGTTTCCAAACTTATCAACTGATTTCAATGCAGTATTTTTATTGAAAGCTAATTTAATATGGAATATTGGGATGTTTGCTCCGGTTCATAAAATTACTTACTCGCCGTCTTGCTTTGGATCTTGGAATGCTTTTACTTTTAGCGTCATGTTATGCCATGGTCCGCTGGGCGATCTGGGTGAACGTGTTTCCCATAAGCCTCGTTTTGGAGTCAAGGTCTCGCGCCATTGTCCAGGCGGCCACTTATCGCGGATCTGTTCTCGGTGCTGTTGCTTAATATCAGATAAAGCTGTTCCAAAGGTAATTGGAACAATTTGTTAGTCGTGTGTAACGAGAAATAAAAAGGCGCCGTCAAAAGCACTAATATCTAAACGGTCGTTGCGCCGAATAGACGTATACATAGACCTTATTGTTAGTGGAATAGAAGCGTGTAGTTATTTTTGTCTTTGACAATTTGTTGACTGTACAAAATGTAGTGTCTTGTTTTCGCAATTACTGTAACGATGGTTACAGTCAAAGTTATAAATATATGAACGTTACCAAGACGCCAAACATAATATCTAAACGCCCCTATATTACTAACAATAAGGTGTAACGTATACATATATTTGACACGTTGGCTGAATAAATACAAATGATTTCGAATGTACCAAAGTTCTGCTTTCAAATCCAGCTAATTTTATTTAATTTTATGGTTTACACGGGTTTTATTTGGATTTTGGTTCAAATTAAATCATTAGTATCATTACAATCATTATAAAATATTTAGGGAGCTCAAACTGAATTATAAATGCGTATAATCGCGCGTGTTCACGCTAAATTACCACGCGCTACGAACAGATTTAATAATGTAATGCAAACTAAGTATTATTTAATCGACAGTTTATGAATAATAACTATTATTATCCTCCACTTTTCAAGGCGGGTTTACTTTCACATTATGCTAAAAGGTTGATTAATGTCTATTCAAGTTCCAAAATAAACAAATCTTCGGTTAGAAATATTACGGTCCACAACACCCTTCAGACTGTACCTTTACTAAAACCGTCATCACATTATGATAAATCTCCCACGCAGTTATTCAACACGTCTGCAACAAGCAGCCCCTTTATGTACCCACAAACTATCCAAGCAATGGACGCAGTGGATCACAATTCGCTACGTGGAAATTTAAATGAAGACTCGACCCTTGTTCTTTCAGCTAACATTTTCAAAGCGCATGCGTCAACTGGGGTAACCCTCCCGATCCAATATGGCGACAACCGCCATAAGTTAAGCACGCGTTTTCTATTTACAAAAATAGACTAAATAAGTAAAAACTCATTTATGTCAATTAAAATTAGAAAATTATTATTTTAAAAAGTTTTTGTCTTGATTTCGTTTAAGTTTTAGTCAATTTTATATGAATATTTTGGAGTTTAACAGTGTTAACGGTGGCGCAGTGCGATCAGATGTGTTTGGTTGTGTTGTAAGCTGTCGGGTCGTGTGTTATAGGTCAATGGCGTTTTGGTAATTGCGATTTACGGCTCGACACTAAATTTTCTTTACATTAAATAAGGCGTAGCTTAAATCTGCTATAAAAATAAACTAAACTCGTTCCTACATTGAGGTAGGTCGCGAACTGGACGCCTAAAAACAGCCATCAAATAATTAAAAAAACTCAATATTTAATAACCGCGAGTTCGCCGCTTCCATAGTGTTCCAAACTTGAAAGTTGAAGTTTTTGCCACTCATCAACTGTGTTCCAAATTCAAAATTGGAAGTTCGAACCCCGCTTGAGCGCGGTCAGTCAAGCTGCGGCGCTCGCGGGTGTCGCCGGCGGCACTGCTGCTCGGCACGCGGCCAGTATCGGGGCTGGTGGAGCCCCCGCGGAGCCCTGACGAGCCCCCTCTCGACGTCGCGCAGGACAAGGCCTACTGGGGCAACGTCGCTGCTATGACCAGTAATTTCTTTTGTTGATTCCCTAGTAGTTCTTTCAGTACGATCTGTACGTACACTTTAACGGTAATATTTTGTTTACTAATGAATGTTTTGATGCTTGACCGTTAATGGTTAATAAAACACCTACGTGAACCTACATAAAGTGCATACGTGATTCCTGGTACATAGCATATCGTCATCATCATCATCACAGTGCTGTGATGCAGAAGTAACCAGAACTTCCAAAACCAAATTCCAAATTTTACACAACTACAATACGCTGTCTCTCACAGAGTACCTAATTGATTGAAACGAATCGGGCTTGCGTTGGACAGAGCTTTTAGTTTAAACTGCACATTCCATAAAATAAAAGGATACAAAATAGTTAGACAAGATACCGCGAGTATTTCAACTTTTAGTAAAAACGTTAGAATTTATTAATATCTCGTTACTGATATGATAACAATCGTGTCCTGTTATTAAACAAGTGCGTATAATTGAGCTACTGCTAACCCTACCCAATGACTCATGCGTCCCTTAGTAACCACAATCAGAACAAAATATGTTCGCGCGCATCCAATTTGCTTTGTAGCGTGGTTTGATTACATTTACTATGCCTTATTATGACATAGTTTTTATTCTTAACAGAGAAATATATTAAGGGCTTAAACTGCTCAGAGGCAACTTGGTGGAATAGTGTTTTTTTATTAAAAATGAGCCAGACTAAATGCGTAAAATCACTACTGTAGATCATAAAATTAAAGCACTAAAAACACTTGGGTAGATTCCAACTAAAACAAGTCTTTTAATTGAAAAAAATCTCCTAAAATAGCTGGTTAATCGAATCAAAAATAACCTGCTAAATTGGTCGTCTAAAATGCAAGCGTTTCGCTGTTTCAGACGACCAATTTAGCTTTATACGAAATAAACGATGAATATTAATGAATTTTAGTCTCAGTCACGTCGCAGCTGAATTAGAAGCAAATGGATTAATCCGAGAGAAATGGCGACGCGATTTATACCTGAAGGTCACGTTTCGTTTACGGGTGGGGGTTGTGAACATTATGTTATGTATGACATTCCATTGCATTATAAAATTGATACAGGCGACTGTTGCAGATAAGGAGATTGTAGTACCTAAATTATGTTTATTAATAACTATGGGCCTAAATATAAATCTTTAAACATTACTCACTTAAAAAAGAGGACGTTATTAAGACAAAGAAAACAATGCCTACGAGTACTACAAGTTTGATAAACAACTCAAAAACTAGGCTAAAACTATACGCTAAAAATAAAAGGACACCTTCGTCGCTATTGCCTAACGCACTCGCAATCTCAATTGGCTTCAAAGCGGAACAGTTGTTTTCATTTTGTATGCAGACAAGCCTTCGATTTTCAAAATGAAAACCATTGGATAGCAACGTATTATTTTCTCAGGCACTTTGTCACCGTGCAACATAAAGTGAGAACTTATGTGTTTTTTTTGTACGAATATGTTTATCATTGCCAAACATACTACAAGTCTAGGGCTTAGTTTGGGAATTGGGACTAGGCCAATTTGTCTGAGCTGGTCGCCAGACAATTATTTAATACTAAAGGACGCCCGCGACCTTGCACGTAGTATTATAGAAGTAGTTTTACGGGGTCCAACAGTTCCAAAAATACCAGTTAAACCAGGTTCCAGGAAGCGAAATAGATTCGCGAGCGTTATCATATAGGTAACCATTATCCTGTTTTTCTTTTATTTTTTCTTCCTACAGTAGGATGGCGTGGCGACTATAGTATTTTAAAATGATAAGGCCTGCTTGACTACAAGCTGAGCAAGCGAAAATGAAGCTAAGGAGAAGACGAGAAAAGGGTGGTAGTGGTGAACGGTGCGGAGAAATTAGCGAGAGAAATTTACCGGTTTTTCGAGCAGGAACATTTTTCTTATCTGTGATCAAAACCGAAATAATACCAATTCTGTTTGAGTGGAATCAAAATGAAAATGCTCTATTTGTAGTATGGCGTTTCTGACAATCTGGTTAAAAAAAACTAGATTTCCGGGCCTTGGGTCTAACGGTTTCGGCTGTCGTTGATCGATCAGTCATTTCCTTTTATACTTACTTAATAATTTTAATTATACTTTTAGTATAGTGGTTTCTATTGTAATAATAATAAATGTAGAATTTTATACTTATATATTGATTAAATATTAAATACGAAAGAGATATACAGATCGAAAGCGAGTGGACGGGTCGGAAGGGGCCGCCCTAGGCGTACTTTTTCGAGTCAAATCGGAGAAATACTGGAAAAGGGCCGAATCTTAAGTACCCGAAACCGACGTGCGTGCATGACTCGATGTATGAATGTGGAAGAAGCGAAAGAAATTTGTCAAGATCGTAGCAAGTGGAAAGAAGTGGTCTCTGCCTACCCCTCTGGGAAACAGGGGTGATTTAACGTATGTATATATGTAAATATTAAGTCAGCATATTCTTTGAGGTTAGTAATATTCAACATTCGCGACCGCTCCCGGTCTAAATTCGCGTCGGAGCAAGCCCGGCGTGCAAAATGTCAGAGTTCAGTTTTATTTGCGTCAGAGTTACACAGGGTGATGGAAATAGACCAGGGCGGTTACTGGTTAGAACCTGAATACAACGTGTTTGGCATTTTGGAATTTTATGGAACCTAAGCAACTTAACTCTTTTTGAAATTACGTTAAAAATAAAGAATTTAATAAATTACGTAACATACAAAATAAGTGAAAACAATGTAAGTAGATAATTGGGTTAAAATCTTTTTCGATGCATTGTAATTGGTCCCTGGGAAATGTGACAGAGTAGTGGTTTTTGTAGGAAGTAATATTTTATTTTGTTTGACAATGTTTGACAATAATTCACTGATTCAAATAAAAAAAACATTTATTTAGATTAAAAAAACATTACTACTTAAAGAGAACAATTACGATTGTGACAGAGTGGAAAATTTCAGTGCATCGAAAAAGATTTTGACCCAATTACATTATAATTTGCATGTCTAACTGCAATTTAATCAATTAGCGTCAGTGATAGACATTGGCTTTATTGGACCGTGGTTAAATTACATTTTCACTGCATTTACAGGGTGCGCCCGACCAGCAAACGCAACTGAGCAATAAATAACTCTATTAAGGCTATAAAAGAGTGATATAATGAACCATTTGGAGCATTTACTGTAAATGATCTTCCGACGTTATTCCGATGAAACATTTAATGGGAAATATATCAATTTTCAGATTTTTTCCGCGTTTTGTGGTAATGGTTTTTTGGGAATGTTTTTTTTAACCTAACCTTATATTAGTTATTTGTAAGTACTCGAGGCTTTGGTGGCCAGCGTGCGACAGCTGTTTTATTTTGAAATAAGGAAGTATAGGAATACGTAACGTGCAAAAAATAACGTCCTCCTTGTCAGAAAGACGAATGTTAAACAACCTGGCCAAGTGGGAGTCGAAGTGCTAGTACACAAAGGGCTCCGTAAAATTCTTGCAGGTAACCGAGGTATTATTATTATTAGTATATTTAGGTATTATTTGTTGTTGAGTCTATCTATTACGGTTCCAGAGACAGCGATTGTTAAGATTGAGCAAAAACGCCAAAAATCACGATTTTTTATTTAATTTTTATTATTTGTCAATAGAAGTGCAGACTTTGAAAGTTTCAACTGTCTACTTTTTACACTTCATGAGATACAGCCCGCTAACAGACAGACAAACGGACGCAGGGGTTTAGTAATAGGGTCCCCTTGGCACCCTTTGGGTACGGATACCTATCAATCAGCACGAGCAAGGGCCTACGTTGTTTCCTTCGCTTCTCATATCCAGTTTCCTTTCTACAAACTGTTTGTTCCGTAAATTTTTGGCAATAGTCTCGTCCTTGGACTTTGTGTCCTTCGGATTATATGTTGTTTAAAAAAATGTTATTTTTTTACAAATGATTTTACTTATCTTAACAAGTTACTAAGAAGATACTCTTTAACGGTCCCAAGGTGAGGTTTAGTTGCATAATGGTTGTGTTAAGGCGTTATAATGAATGCAGCTGTAAATCTTTGTTAAGTACTGCTCTATCCGCAGTGCAGTGTTCAGCTGTATTAACCGGGCTTATACAGGTTGTTTACGGTTTTTGAGGGATTCAGTAAAAACCGAGCAAACATTTATCGTGTGAGCGCAAGAGGCTTTTGCTTTAGTTTTGACGGTAACATTAAGTAATGAAAACGTCGAAAATAGAGATGATATGGAATATTTCAAGATGTTTTTTAGGGAAACGAACGTAGGCGGATTTTTATACCTTTATTTCCGTGCTCGAGATTATTTTCAATAATGTTTTTGATGTTTTTGAAGTGTGCAAAATGTGGTTACAGAATTATCAAAAAGTTTTTAGAGTTGTTGGAAATTCTATAGCTCTGCCTACCCCAGTCTGGGAATAAAGGCGTGAGTTTATGTATGTATGTATATTTTTGATATTACGTTTTATACAGTTTAAATTGTGATTAGAAATCTGACATCAATCTAACTTTCTATATCGTAAAGCGAGGACATCACTATCACGATTCGGCAAGGTTACTGTTTCAGACGGCATGTCGAATATGACCCTACTTGGCCAGCTTTTGTTCAATATCCTTGAAGTACTGAACAAAAGAGCTAGAATCTAAAGACTGCTTCTGACAGAGATTAATAGGTACAAGCATCAATAATATCGATTGCTGAGCTATATGGTTCAGATTTCGGCAAACTCAGTATTTTCACACCACTGGGCAGCTGAATAATGAACGAGTAAAATTTACTCTATCATTAATAAATCAATCATACTCTAATAGGTATTAGGTAAATCAATTTCCCTAAATTATAATCCGAATACATAATTGATCAGGCTGTATATTAAACCCCAATTTGTGTTTACCTTTACCTTTTGCTTTAACATTATTTAAAGACGAATTCACTTGCCGCGCTCGGAAAGTTCTGAAACGTAGGTCGTAGGCGTTGGACTTAATCTCGTGGGTGTTACCGAGTAGAGATATGAATTTTCCAGAACAGAGATGCCACTTGATACTTGATCGTCATCTCAGCTGTAACATGTCACGTAGGCCGAGGTTCAAGGCGATAAAACCATGTAGTCTTTGACCTGTTTTGTCCTTTAATATCTCTTATTTACTTAACAGAAACCGGTCAAAGATGATGTAGTTTTTACCGTCTAGAAAGAGGTCGTGCTAAATGCCTTTCCCAAAGAACTCTAATATGACCAGTGTCATGCTCTTCGCATCCAGCGATCTTCTGATACCTTTACCACATCGTCAGTCTACCTTGTGGGAGGCTGGCCTACATTGTGCCTCCTGGTACGAAGTCGCCACTTCAATATAAAAATGCCCTTTGTATAAAACTACCGACCCGCCCTCGCTTCGCTTCGGTTTATGTGAGTTTTCTGTAACACCCGTACATAAAACAAAGTTTATTATATATAAAAACCTTCTTCTTGAATCACTCTATCTATTAAAAAAAACCGCATCAAAATCCGTTCCGTAGTTTTAAAGATCTAAGCATACATAGGGACAGACAGCGGGAAGCGACGTTTTATAATATGTAGTGATACACACTTCAATCTTTTGAAATCCTTCCAAGAATTCCTCGTTTACATAAATTCCATATGCACTTAAAAGTCAGGGCTTGATTTGGTCAAAAGCACTTTCAACTATGTCAATGACTTTGGGATGCACCGAGCAGTTTAGAGCGAAGTCTACTTGAACGTTATTCTAGGGTTGGCACACAGCCAAGTCCCGAGTCGTTATCTTCCCGGATCACAATCTATCATCCTGCGCCGAACGGCGAACGTGCCAATATCAGCCACCCCTGGATGATCCAGGGTGGATCACAAATTGTTTTCTTGTCCTTTCCCTCGCAACAAATAGGACTCGTACTTATGTTTATTTATCACACCAAAATTACCAAGGTTTGGTCACGTGTCTAATGCAATCGAGCAATGTCAAATTACTGTCAAATTACTGGTGAATTGAAAAGACTACAGTTCAATGGTGACAGTAAGTATTGTTGGCTAACAGGTCAATATGAGTTATTTTTATCAAATGTCAAATCGGTGGCTAGTGTGACATTTTTTTTGAATACTGGGGTTCTACTATACCCGGTAAAACCTAATTGCTTTTGTCATGTTATCGTATTGTCAACGTTATTATTAACGTAACAGTAATGGCGTCGGAGTTGAAAACAATCAGGTTTTACCGAGTAGAATAAATCCCCAGACCTGGCACGTCACAAGTCTTAGTTATAATATCAAAGTGTCTATATCGTTTTCAACATAAATTTAAAAAATAAAACCATCACGAAAATACGTGCTCTTGATATTTTCATAATACCACTGAACTTTAACGTCATTAAAACATTCTTGTCGCACTTATATGTACAACAGATTCTCTATATGTTTAAATATATACGAGATACTAGGAATATTCGCAGAGTACCTATCATACAAACAGCTGTACATACGTTGCCAAATATGTATTCACGTATGGAAACGACTCGAGTTGGTAAATACCGCAGTATTTATCTTAAATAGACCTATTAAGCCTTCGGCCTTTACCAACCCATTAGACTCGTATGACTTATTGACCACCCGAAGGACTGTGAAAGTAAATTGGCCTGCCATATGCATGCGCGTGAGTCGATGTAACGTTACGAAACGCTCGTGGAAACTGAGTCTATCGCTACATTAGCCTAGATAGATAACACATGGCTATACGGGGCGTAAAAAACAAACGCCACATGAAAGACAACCTGAAATATTTATGTGAGAGACTTACTTTGATTTGAGTACAATAAATACGGGTGACCCTCAGAATCCCTAACAACGCTTGTCCTAACACATCGTTTGTCCGAATTATCATTTCCCCTAAACTGGTTTTCAGATGAGTCGACCAAATTTTTAAGTTTTCCAATTACATTCCATCTGTTACTAAAAATTATTAAAATTTAAGCGGAAATCGCTTTAGGATAAACGAAAATTCGGACAAACGAGGCATTAGGACAAATGACGATTAGAGATTCCTTAGGGGAACATTCATGGATGGTCATGAAAAACAAATCATGCTTTAATAATAAAACAAGTAGGTAATTGTTAGGGTTCACGGTTTTTATTTCAATAAAGGTATAAATGTTATTCAGAGATAATTATGTTCTTTATCACCGTTTCGATCTGAATTGTAAAATAAGGCATGTTTTTCTCACTCGATCGTTTCGCTTCCCAATTAGGACAGAGTTTCCACTCAATAAAAGTAAGTCATCGGTGTGTAATTTGCTATATCCAATGTTTAAGTCAGACGTGGCGCAGCCTGTATGTGGCGTTCGATTTTTCCACCCTGTATACACCAGTATCTATCTACAGGACTAAGAGATATAGGATTACATCGTGGGCGTACTTTAATTAACTGACTATTTATTCGCGGTATTTGGTACGGAACTTTCAATTTAGATTGATTGGATGAGTTCCAGCGAATTGATTCTGACGCCCCCGTGCACGTATTAATGAAGTAACTTTCGTCTTTCTAAGGCCTAGTTTGATATTTAACCTTAGAAGTAGTTATTTAAGGTAAAGATAGCACGAATAATAATTCATAATTCATAATTCTTTATTCAGTAAGGATTATACATTGTCATTTAAATTCGGTACAAATTGCTTTCAAAACAAATCATAATAATAATAATATCAATAATTACAAAATAAATACAATCACTAAAGTTAAAGTAGATTTGTAGGTGGCTTTTACGGTTCTGTAATCAATGTGTTGTGCCAATATGATAATTGGTGAAAACCAGTTGGCATAGTATGAATCATCTTTTATTTAGACTTTTGTGATTGTTTAATTTGTAACACCCTGTGTTTTAGTTCTGTCGTAAAGGGTTTATAGCGTATTAAGTAACAGTAAGTACTTAACTTACTTCTTCATATTTTAACCCACTCACTGCCACCAACCAACGATTGTACGCAATCTTATCATGCCAGAGGAGCCACCAGCGCTAACGGCTCATCTAGCATGATATGAATGTGTCAATGTATGTTTTGCGCCAGCATATTAGAACAGATTTTTCGCAAGAAATTGCTCTGCTGATAAGATATTAATACCAGTAACTAATAAATGACTTAAACGACAGGACTACTGAAATACCTATGTCAAACGTGAGATGTAGCAAGGAAACCCATATTGTCATCGATGGTATAATTTCATCGAATTTCTGTTTTCTGCTGAAACCATGATGTTTTCAGGACATCTTAATCATTAATTAGTACCTACGTATATAGGCTCGGTTAGGTTAGACTTGTGACTACTTACCAAAATAAAAAACACAGAGAGAAATTCTCCAGCGGCAGAGAGAAGAACTGTTATGTACTATCAGCCCAATGGAACCCTGACCCACCATAGAACAGTGTCACAGTGACATTATAAAACAATTTGTTTGACACTTCTTATGACTTGAATCATAACGTCTCTGTGACACAGTTCTATGGTGGGTCAAGGTTCCAATGGTCTGATAGTAATATAACAATGATTTTTAGGGTTCCGTAGCCGAATGGCAAAAAACGGAACCCTTATGGATTCGTCATGTCTGTCCGTCCGTCCGTCCGACTGTCCGTCCGTATGTCACAGCCACTTTTTTCCGTAACTATAAGAGCTATACTGTGGAAACTTTGTAAGTAGATGTATTCGGTGGTGTTTTTGGGGTTCCCTATAATTAGAACTGAAACTCAAATATATTTTTTTTGATCAAACCCATACGTGTGGGGTATCTATGGATAGGTCTTCAAAAATGATATTGAGGTTTCTAATATAATTTTTTTCTAAACTGAATAATTTGCGCGAGAGACGCTTCCAAAGTGGAAAAATGTGTGTCCCCCCCCCCCCCCGTAACTTCTAAAATAAGGGAATGATAAATGTAAAAATAATATATGATTACCATGCAAACTTCCACCGAAAATTGGTTTGAACGAGATCTAATTTTTTTTTTTTTTTTAATTTAATTATTAAAACATTTATCAAAGTTACAACGAGCTACAAGAACTTTTAGATAATGTATTCTTAATATCTATGTTATAAATCGTAAACCGCATTTTACCTTTCATTCAATCCACTCCAATATAATAAAGAATAAAGAAATACATTTATTTAGATGTATAGTGGTACGGAACCCTACATGCGCGAGTCCGACTCGCACTTGGCCGCTTTTCCTATATATAAATGAAAAAGTGACATTAACTTAAAATAGTAGGTAAACGTCGGATTCTTACGAAAACTGTCTTTTTCAAACTGAGTTAGTGTCTTAACCCAGTTTTTTTGGTGCAAGTGGCCGTAAGTCACACACACACACACACACACACACACACACAACAGGTCAGATCACACGTTTGTACGTTGTCGCTTTAACTCCTTTGAGAGATTAGTGCAGCAGTGAGAAAGAACTAAAGTGTTCTGGGGTTACCATGCCATGGCTAAGCAACTCAGTTCAGGATGAGCATAAGAGACAACGCTATAGCAGTTACACGGCTCTGTCTCTTTCACTCACCGTATACTGAATTGTTTAGCCATCTAGGTTAGGTACTCATAAGGCCGACTTACTGAAATCTGTATCCTCAGTGCCATGAGTACCTAATGTTATCTGTGCCCTTAGCTTCTCTTAATCTCAGGTACTAGGCTTTCATAGTCTATGTAGATGTATAATGATTGTTTCCTTGTTACAGCAACGAGTGGGTCCGGCAGCGGGCCGGGCGGGGGTGAGGCGCGGCGCGGGGAAGTGACGCCGCATGCGCCTCCGCAGCGGAGGCTCATCAAAGTGGACTTTGACAATCTTGAGGTAAGTGCCTCATCACATCATCATTTATATCAGCTGATACATCTCCGTTCACCACAGAGATCAGTTCTGCCCGCATCCTACGACCATCACTTGCCGCTCTGACCATTTGGTATACACTGTAAAATTATCAAGTTTTATATTACTGGGATTCATGAAATTAAGTTAAAGGGCATTGAGTAAGTTTCTATGAAGAAAATTGACATATGACATATTAGTGGCCACGGATGATTTTACATAGTTATTTACAGGACCTCTAAATACACATAGATATACATATAATTTATGGCGTTAATAATATCGGTGCGGAGATATTAAAGATTTATGTATTCAGTTTTTGGTACTAAAGGTACGCCCAGGTATGAATATTTAAATATCTCGACTCCGATGCACTTTAGAGTATTACATTACAAAACAAAAATGATTATTTTGAATAATTCTATCATAATTTACCACATTTACGAATGGCTGCTCACCGAGAAAATGTACGTGTATTACTTACAAATGTCAACACATTTACACAAACCCCTTTGGGTAAGACAAACTTTCATACATAATGATTACTGTTTTCTATGACGACGACTCAAAAGAAACTCGAGGGGGTCCATTTACATACATACACATACATAAACTCACGCCTTTATTCCCAGAGTGGGGTAGGCAGAGCTACAGAATTTCCAACAAGTATAAAAACTTTTTGATAATTCTGTAACCACATTTTGCACACTTAGGCGAAGATCAAGCCCATCGCCTAACAGTACTACACGCCTTTATTACCTTACAATCAATCAATAGTCAATTTACAATGTTGTTGTAAATATTCTCGACGAAGGGTAGTATGCTCAACGCGTTCAGTCCAACCTTATTTAAACACAGTCAGTCAGTAAACAAGATTCTACCCTAAACATTGACCTTATAGTGTTAAAATTCTAAATAGCCAGCCATTTTGCAACGAGAGCATTGTTAACGTAGCACGTGACTCGTAACGTTGACGTGTGACGAATTCACTCGATCGTGAGATCGAATAAAAACGATTTCATATGGTGTACTTTTAATTGGCAATTTCAGCTGACGGTTTTTTTGGTGCGTTTTTCAGAATAAAATAAAAATCTATAGCTATACCTCTACTAATATAATACAGAGGTAAAATTTGTTTGTATGTTGATTGGATACTATATACTATATTACCTCTAATTATTAAAGGCTTTATTTTATTCCATTGAACGAACCAAGACTGAGGATTTTTTTTACAGGCAGGTATAGTAAAACAGAAGTTGCAGAAGTCGCCTACTGTCTTCTCCATCCATCTTTTAAGTTAGAAAATGCCAACAAAATTTCGCTTCTTGCTCTTGAACTCAAGTTAAAGTAAGACAGCAATCAACTTAAGCAATTTTTATTGCTAGTCTATTTGCCACTTTACAAGATACTATCGAAGCAAATAGGACAACCTTCTCCTGTAGCAATTTTGACTTGATTGAGTACCACTTTTAGCAAAAAAAAATTGTATGATGAGCGCAATTATTTTTTCCCGAGTCTTGGATGTTTTCTATATATTTAAGTATGTATTTCTCTGTTTAAGTAAGTTTATCGTTATCTAGTACCCATAGTAAAAGCCTAGAGCTTAGTTTGAGACTAGGTCAATTGCCATGTAAATTAATATATAATTAACATGGCGCTATAAATACTTCATCGATAATGATAACGTCTCCAAATGAATCTTGTCTACTGCTCCGTGAGAATTTATGAAGGCCGGAGGAAAACCTAGAATTTATTTCCCATTGTGTTCTATCCTATTTACATCTTGTGCTCACGGACCGCGAAACTAGTCGAGAAATTGCAAAAACTATTTCTATTCACGTCACGCAAAAAATAAATGAGATCCAACGATTTAACACCTACGCATAAAAAAATTGATCAGCGCCCACTTATTAGTTGCTTTCTTAAACCATCTTAAACTAACGAAGAGCTTTAAGAATGAACGTTATAATCTAATAAAAAGAGAGGATGCTCGTTAGTTCGAAGGAATAGTTTTCTTTTTCACCTCTTCCATTCTTAAAAGGCCTGTTTAAGGTACCTATATATATATACTACTTCAGAAGTATCAAGAATGACCACGTTTCTTCGTCAAATAGTTTAGGATGTGCATTGTCTTTCTGTCAATTGGTAAATTTTATAAGAAAACATGTTAGACGGTTAAAGTTTGGTGCAAATTAAAATTGAGTTCTTAATTAGCATTGAAACAGTTTATTTGCGATTTGTTTATTGTAGAGATAGTGATAGATACCACTAATGCCTAAACAAGTTCCGAAAGAAACCTAGTTTTACATTTTTCTTTTTGAACATGAAGTTTTTCGTGTCGATATCTAATATGTAACGTAGTCTGTAGTAGGCATCGGTAGTAGGTCAATTTCGAACTACTTTTGGTAGCTTCTGTGGGCGTTGGCTTCCGAGCGCTTATGAAGTTATTTGAGCCGGATTCATAAAATGTTCGCATGCCGTCGCAGTCGTAAGCCGAACTCGTAAGACTTTCGCCTCAACACTGCTGTGGTTTATGTGCCCCTGGTACATAAAACATGAGAATATTTATATTGCTCAGCAGGGCTTTATTCTAGACGTTTAAACACACCTATTTTTATTTAATTTATAGCTTTCATGTTAAGGTGTATTTCGCCAATGTCGAGATATTTTTAGACTATCCGCCATACTTATAAACGTGGGGTAACTAAACCATGCTTTGTCCTTATCTGACATTTGAATTTGACAGATAAGGACAAATCATGGTTTAGTTACCCCACGGTTATTCCACGTATATAAGTAAGGCGGTATCATTAGCGCGAGGACATTTTGCAGAAGCACATGCTTCTGTCAAGTCTTAACATCTATTGTTACTCGTATCGTATTGTGTTTAACCCAGCCACTATTACTGTAAGTTAATAAGAGCTATGAGAGCTAGAGCTACAATGTAGAATAAGCCAGGCCACAATGATGGTGAGATCCGAGAATCATAGACATAAATTTACATTCTCAAGACACATTCACAAGACGCGGGTTTGCGGGTGGTAGGACCTTGTGCAGGGCCCGTCCGGATCGCTACCACCATCTTATCCATTAACCTACCGCCAAACAGCAGTGTTCGCATTGTTGTGTTCCGGTTTGGGGATAAGACAGCCGGTGAAATGACTAGCATAGAGGCATTCCATCTTAGTCCTCAGGGTTGGCAACGCATTTGCAGTCTTAGGATTGCATTGCAGTCTTGTGAATGCGAATGTCTATGGCTCACAGTTTCCACTTACCATCAGGTGGCCTGTGTGCTCGTTTGTCTTCTCTATGCCATAAAAAAAAAATCGATAACAGAGCCGAGATTCTAGACGATGGAAACCAAATCGTCTTTACACACTAAGCACACTTTATCCACCCGCCAATCTCGTCCCAGGTTTACTTTTTCGCGTAAATCGTACCGATATTGCTTCTCCAATGGCATGTCAGGCGCTTTGTATCGGAAACCTCCCTCTCGTAAAGAAGAACATAAAATCCCTTTATTGATTTAGAATTTCTAGACGTCTGGACTCGAGAGAATTCTACTTTTAAGTTATATTGCGGTGGGATTTGGAATTCTGTTGCGCAAAACATGTTTGAAATAACAATAAATAAGTTGTTTTTTGTTAAATTGAGCAAGTAATGTTAGCAAAGGTTTTGCGATGGTTGCAATCGTTTTTGAAATGGAATTGTTAGTAAATGGAGTGCTCCTGCTTCGTCTTTGGATTTTGAAAGTACATAGGTTTATTTTACTTTGCTAATGTCCTCTAGTTATGTGGTAAATTTATCAATCTTAAGGCGGTATTTCATTAAGCAAGTGTCAAGTGCAAGTTGCATGAATGACGTCACTTGAATGTAAAATGTACGTGTATGTTTGTTAGGCAAGTTACCGTGCAACTTGGACGCAACTTGAATATTGGAAATTGTAAACCTGCAAACCTGTAAACTGTCAACTCACTCAACTGCCGGCATTTCCACTTGTACGCAAGTAAAACTTCCTGTCGAAAACGCGTTTCCAATGAAAATAACTTGTACGCGGCAAACCTTAGCAGAAAATAACTTTCAGTCAAATAAAAATCCAAGATATGAGACGTGATACATTCTAAGAAGTACTTGTTGATATTTAAGTGTTGTATGATTATTATATTTTTAATTGCAGAGTTTCTAACGCAAAAACAAAATTACTAACTCCAGTTCTAGAATCACAGTAACAATAATTATCGTCACTTAGTCGCTTATTAAGTCGCTTTTACCCAACTACACGAGCAAACGAGCATCCTGTACAGCTGTGTAAATACTCGTGGGCCTGACGCCAGCCGTGACACAGTTCGGGAAATAACGGGAGCTGAAGCCTTGGAAACGAAACGGTTATTTCCGTGGAAAATGTTTTTTTTGTCAGATGGTTTCAGCGCTATTAAGGTGGGCGCGTGGGTTCGTTTAAACACGGTCTAAAGGTTACAAATTGTGGCTTCAGGGAGGTAATTAACAATATACCTATAGGGGGATTGATTACTTGAAATATTCCGTTCAGAGATTATAGTTTTCATTTGCATTACAAAAAATAACGCCATTGTCCCAAAATCTATTTCAAATTAAATGTTTTTTTAAATACTTCTACGTTAAATGTTGATAAGTACTTACTTAATGTCAAAAACGTATAAACTTTGGGATGATTCCGTAATACTCTAATCCTTTCATGAAACCAACCGCAAATGTAATTCGCTTCAACAGCAAAGCGGCCAAGGATGACGTTAATTCTTACGAGTTATTAAACTTTTCGCGTTTACGTAAATATCCAACGAATCTGCCATAACTTAGACGTAGTGACACATCTGGCGGCGTTCCATTTCATTAGCTAATCCTAAAGTGCTTATAAGAAGTTAAAAGGCGGATATACGAGCTTGAGTCATGTAGGGAAAGTTTTGAAGTCATAAAGGGCACTGTCGTGTCAAAGATGACTAAGTTTGTACAAAATAACGGACACGGAATTTCGCAGTAAATTTCTTCGTTTACTTTTATGTATTTTGGTAGTTGGAGCGTATAACCTTGACATTAATGATATAATATTTACGATGAATGTATAATTAATGATTTTACTCGAACTGGTAATAACTTTTTGAAGAGACGTTTTAAGGATTTCTTTTATCTGGTTTTTCTTGTTGTCAATCAATTTGGAACAACTTTTTGGTCACTCTGTAGATTTTTGAGTTGTTTGTTGTTGAGGAAAGTTGGTAATATATAATAAAGTTTCTTTACTTAAATGGACTATTATAGAGGAAAGTTTTACAGCTTCTCTTAAATATAATGAACTTTTTCCAAAAACTCTTAAGCTTTAAAATTTATTTATAAATGCTGCTGCTTCATAAAACTTAGTTATATACCATATTTGGAATTTTGTTTTCTTTTTGCTATAAACTCTAAGGGTCTTATTTCGGTTTAATAAACTGACCACGTGAGTTGCCAGTTTCAAGACGCGACACAAATGTTTTTTTTCTATGACATGACATTTACTTAGACGTTTTATAAAATCGAAGTGACGGAGTTTTTCGGCGCCTCTTTTTTAAATTGGTGGACACCACCAAGAAGAGTTTAGGAAAGTGCTGGGAGACTCAGACATGTAAAAGTAGCCATCCTGTATACAGAACAGAATAAAGATTTCCATTTTCACTAATCTTGAATGCGATGCTTTAATTTTCATTTCGTTGGTTATCATAACGTAACTGCTGTTTTCGCGGTTTGAATACTTCCAATCAACGAACGCTGTACGGGTTCGACAGGGTGCACTTACATAACCAAAGCTTGCATAAAGTGGCCCTTTGCAGTGATGCAACGCTGCACTTTAGCCTCCGGCGAACTCTCTCTCGCCTGATCCTTACTCTCTCCAGCATGTGCCGTTACTCATTGTTTGATCAACCTTTCTGCAAACTATGTACGGTCGATGAGTTCAAATGCTTAGCCACTACAGAACCTGTGGTTTTGACGTAATCAATTTTTAAAAGCTTTTATTTAACTTGCAATTTATATATGTATGTATGTATGTATGTAAGGGTCAAATCCGATGAAGTTGAAAATTTGCATACGCCTTTAGTTCTGATGACAATAAAATAATATAATACCATCGAGCTGGACTGATGATGGAGACTCAGGGTGGCCATAGGAACTCCGTAATTACACACGATAAACTCGTCGTGTTAGGGCTTGTTAGAATCGCCTTGACAAGTAGATGACGACTGTGCAAAAAAAAGTTCAGTCGGCAATAAAAGCTTGTCCCAAAAATGAAATTTTTGACAGAAACTTATTCATGATTGATGAAGCTGTTACGTGTAGATATGAAAGAGTAGTATGGTGACAATAAGTTATGGTCAATCCTTCACAAGGTAACGTTCCGATTACTCCGAACTTTATCGTTAAAAAACTATGTTAATTCCTGAATGAAATCGTAAAGATATGGTGGATCAATCTGTTCGATCCACGATGTATTTACCGTTCTATTAACAGTTACAATTATTCCATTATTGTCTGTTATTATATCATAATAGTTGATGCAACTAGTTCGTGCTAAAAAAGGTATTTTTAATAGATAGCCTTGCAGATTCATCTTGCCTTTTCCGTTTGGTACATTCTTTTGTTGATGTTTAAGGTCACTGGTGGTAAGAGGTCAGCTTTTGAAGCTAGCCCAGTAATTAACGACTGTGACCCTGGGAGGAAACTCGTTGGCATACCTTTTATTGAGAAATTATCTTTTGACAAAATAGTAAGTTTTGTGACTCTAGGTTTGTGTTATGAACGTAGGTAAAGTGCGTGTCAGGTCAGGTGATTATGTAGCTAAGTTTTTTTAATTTGAAAAGTTTTTACAACGAAACGGTCTATGGAAGTTGAAATAAAAGAAACCCTTGGGTATTGTGAGCGATAAAATGATTTTAATATTATGGTGTTTACAGTAAGACTAATCAAAGAAACAGAGCTCTTTTTCATTATGTTTATACTTACATTCGTAACTTAAAAGGAATGTAGGCAGATCAAAGTAGATACTCATTTACTTATGTGTATAATTAAATATCATTCATTTCCGCTGTTTCTTAGAAAACATTTTACCAATGCCTTTGTATAGAATTTCAACAAATCCTTTGTGTACACATAATAGTACCTATCGTGTTTATTTAAATAATAAACTTGAAACTATCAATAGTTAAGCGCGTAGGTAGGTACTTACTTTTTTTTTCATACTTTAACGACTAATAAACGTCGACTAAATCCAGCCGGCTCCCGTTAAATCGCGTGTGAAACGCCATTATTTGCAAATTTCGGCAAATTTATAAGCCTTCGCGTGATCATCTTACCTTTTTAATCGCCATAAATTGAGAGCAATGACTTCTTACATAACCTCTAAATCAATATTTTTTAATGGCAACATTTTGCAATTACAATCAAGTTACGACATAACATTGTTAGCAATTTCATGTGAATGCGGAAAAAAAAACGCACAATGTATACTAACCTAGTTAATGAAAAATATACCTTGTTTCTTTCCATTAAGATTGTTTTATGTTGGTTTAAGTAACAAGGACGGATTCTGAATTCCTACGTAATTTATAATTATCGGGACCACCGCATCAAATGTATTTCGTCAACGTAATGGGCCAACGGAAGCATCGCGATCAACTTTTACTTGTAACTACCAAATAAAACAACTTTTACACACTTTAATCTTACGAAGTGACTTTAAAACTTGAAATAAAATATCTTAATTATGAATTACGTGAATCTGCTTGTGTTGAGAGGGAATTTAAGTAACAGGGCAATGCTCTGATTTTAAATACAAACAGGTAGGTACCTACGACAAACAACGAATAATCCGTTACAAAGATTGGAACTATCAATATTTAGGTATCTCTGGAAGTTAGTAAAAAAGTAGTTAGGCCATTTAAAAGTATTCCAAATTTAAACAAACAGATGCAAAAAATAACAAAAGGCGTTACTCGTAGTAATATTTTTTCTAGGTAGGTACCGTAAAACGGGGCTATTTGGGAATCACGGGGCTATTTGGAACTAAGTAATCAAAAGCTTTTAGTTGGTATATTTTTTGTCATTTCTATGATAGAACTGTAAAATTTGTTGTCAGGCTAAGTTTTTAGTTCCATTATTGCCATGACTTAGTTCCAAATAGCCTCGTGATTCCCAAATAGCCCCGTTTTACGGTACCTACCTATTATTTTTTACCCTCGTTCGTGGAAACGACTATATTCTCGTTTTACAGAAAAGTAATTGAAAAAGGCCCGGCCGCGGTGAGGCAGGTATTTAATTTAACAACGTTTATAATAATTTTCCTCGGCCATTTTGAACTAGGCCGTGTCGTTGCGGACGATCTGTCACGTTTCGCACGGAAAATTGGGAAAGTTTTATAATTTAAACAAGCTTTATTAAGTAATTAAAAGTCTGATGCGAAACACCGTGTTTTAGGATCTTTGAATGGTCACAGCAACTTTCAAATAAGTACCTACTTAAAACTATTTCGCTGTCTACAGGCTTTTTGATTCAGATTCAGATTCAGATTTTATTACTCATTATAACACAGTATAAATTACATTACATGTCAAATTATATGCAGTTACATTGAGATCGTCAGAAATAGAATTAAATTATAATAGTAAAAATAGTAAAAGTCAACACAAAAACAAAGTACATTACAAAATAGAATAAAATAGAATAAAATAGAATAAAATAAAATAATAATAATTAAAAATATTGTATTCATAACTTTGGTAGACAATACAGCTTACAGCTTGAGATAGGAAAATCTTATTAGCATTTGTATTTACAAAGCATACTGTCTTATAAATTCACAATGTCTGTCATTGTGACATTAACATTTACAGGTGACAAAGCATACTTTTATACTTTAACTAGAATAGATTTTAAACTGCACGTTCACCTATAGTGGGAGATCTTAGGTCCTGCACCTTGCATTTTTGAGACAAAGCAAATCCCTTGGACCAGGTGTTCCTGGGGGTGATCTGAGCTGATTTAGGCCGGGTGCCCAGTGGTACCCCCCCGCAGGTGGGCAGGGGAGGGGGGGGAAAAGTGCATCCGGCGCACCTCACTCTAAATTTAATATCTCCATACATCTAGCAAGTATATCAAGTTTGGTGTCTTTTTCTTATAATTCGAGGACGAGAAATTCATTTCTGGAACAAAAATTTTACCCACCCATACAAAAAAAAAGAGAAATTCAAAAATAAAAAAAAATCTTTACATATTTTTTTCCGAAAATTTTATTTTTTCTTAAAACTATGGTGATTTGCGTCACAAAAAAAATACTAGTAAATAGCCCAGTTATCTTACTATATAAAAAAAATACTTGTCATACATTATTTGTCTGAAAACTGTGTTAAAAAAAATATTTTGTGCCGCGCGGCGGACCACGCCCAAATAGGTACACGCTGTCAGATTTAGTATAAGGGACGCATTCAATTTTAAACTTTATTTATTCTACATACACAAGTAGGTAATAAAATAAATACGTCCTGTAATTATAAAAGAAAGGGTAAATAAATTAAAAATTACAATATAACTGAATATGGGATTATTTTATTAGAGATCTTAGGTCCCGATTTCTAAGGGAACCTTGCATTTTTGAGACAAAGCAAATCCCTTGGACCATGTGTTCCTGGGGGTGATCTGAGCTGATTTAGACCGGGTGCCCAGTGGTACCCCCCCGCAGGTAGTAAGGGGAGGGCGGGGGGGGAGTGCATCCGGCGCACCTCACTCTAAGCTTCATATCTGCATACACCTAGCACCTATGTCAAGTTGGGTGTCTTTTTCTTATAATTCGAGGACGAGGAATTCATTTCTGAAACTAAACTTTTACTATCCCACACAAAAAAAAAACTTCACTTTTTTTTCAAAAATCCTCTCCTTGCTTAAAATTATGGTGATTCTCCTAAGAAAAAAATATCCTACTACTTTTATAAAAAAATAAACTTGACGTAGGTACATTTTTTTTAATAATTGTGTTAAAAAAAAAAAAATGTATCGCGAGGCGGCCCACGGTACGGTCAGCCACACCATGTTGAGACAACTTTTCGTAGGCAGCCCCCTCTCGGCCATATTGCATAAGTATACAGGTGATAAATTGAAATGTCACAGTACGGGGAGTTCGGAAACTAAAAGTAAGATAATGTTTTAAGGAACCAAAGCCTTGATTTTGGATAGGACGTAATACTTACTGCAATTAAAGGTTTCGCCTTGGTATTGGAAAGGGAATCGAACCAAGTACTTTTCCGGAATAAGTATACCTACTTACATCGTTTTATTGCTGTATTTGATGCGTAAAGTGGTAAGCAATGATTAACATTGGAGCAGCTGTTTCCAAAATGAACAAAATTAAGAGAAATTATGCAAAAAAGGTCAACCGCTGGGTTTGTTTCCCGGTTAGTTACTAACGTACGAGGGCCGGTCCAAAAAAAGTTAGTCAACGGCGTATTATTAATCCTATTGATTTCATTTTATTCCAGCTTAAAGGCAAATTTCATTACAAAGTGTTTTGTGTAATGTCACTGACCAGTAACATACAGTTATTTTTTTACAAATTAGAAGAAAAATATGTCTGTTACTTTTTATTCGCAACGATGGAGGTATCGCGGGAAGAATTTCGTGCTATGATATATTACGATTATAAACGAGGGCTAACTTACAAGGATTCTCATGAAAAGTTAACCAGTGCTTTTAGGGCATTATCTCCATCTCTTGCCACTGTCAGTTACTGGTTCCGTGAATTTAAGCATGGGCGGAGCGACGTCAAAGATTATCCTAGACCGGGGCGACCGCCAACGGCAGTCACTCCAGAAAACGTCATCAGAATGGAGTGGCTAATCAAGGAATCTCGAAATATTACCAAGCGAGAGATTCAGATCGAACTGAAGGTTGGATCCCAGGCAGTTTCAACCATTTTGCATGATCACCTTAAAGTTCGGAAGGTTTCGTCTCGATAGATACCACATTCACACCGGAGCAAAAAGATAGACGTGTCGATTGGTGCAAATTTATGCTAAATAAATTCGAAGGAGGCATATCACAACAAGTGACCTACATTGTGACATCCGACGAATCTTGGATATACAGCTAAGACCCATTTACAAAACAACAATCGACAGTATGGGTCTTTGAAGAAGATGATTTACCCACTAAAGTAGTTCGCGGACGAAGCGTCAACAAAAAAATGGTTGCTGTTTTTTTTCGAAGAAGTGGGCCTGTAGCCGTAATTCCACTAGAAGATCGGAAAACGGTTACCATTGGCTTGGCCGTGTCGATTGCCAGTACCATGGATTTTTTGAACAAATCGGGAGCGCAACTGCTACCACACCCTCCCTATAGCCCTGACCTGGCTCCATGTTATTTTTTTAATTCCCCACGGTAAAAAAATCATTACGTGGACGAAAGTTTTCGACGGCGGATGAAGCAGTGGACGAATTCAGGGGACTTTTTTGACCTTCCGCAAGAACGGTTTTTTTCCTGTTTTGAAAGTTGGTCTAGTCGAATGCATAAGTGCATAGATGTAGCAGGGCAATACTTTGAAAAGTTGTAAATAAAGTTTTATTATATTTCTTTAATTTTTGTTTAACTAAAAATTTTCGGATGGACCTCGTAGCTATGTTTTATTATTTAAATCCCTAAATGAAGATTTTGCCTTTTAAGGATTACTTTTCCGAATGGAGACCAACGGGACCATAATACTATGTACGAGGGCTGCTACTTAGGTAACCGGAATCCAGGATTCCAACATTTTTAAACGCTATATCTGACCTCCATGGTAAAATTTGAACTTTTTTTAATACTGGCCGCTATATTTTTTTTTTCTTATGTACGCTAGTCTTTTGTTTTTGGCGGGTTTAAATTTTAATCTCGCTGCAAGAATGGAACTCACTCGTGAAAATATTCGTGCTATGATTTATTACGATTTTCGGCGTGGTTTAACGCAACAACAGTGCATAGATCAACTAACTTCGACTTTTGGTGATGAAGCTCCATCCAAAACTACTGTGTATCACTGGTTTAGTGAGTTCAATCGTGGACGTAGTATGCTCAGGGACGAAGTTAAGGATGGTCGCCCGAAATCGGTCGTTGTACCACAAAATATTGAAGCTGTGCGAAAACTTATAATGCATGACCGTCATGTTACGTATCGCGAGATAGAGGCGACTATAGGCATATGTATGACGAGCATTAATAAGATATTACATGAACACTTAGCTGTGAAAAAAATTTTTTCGCGTTGGATCCCGCACAACTTAACTAAGGATCAAAAAGAGGCTCGCGTCGAATGGTGCAAGGAAATGTTGAAAAAATATAACCGTGGTGACTCAAAAGCTGTTTATAATATCTACACAGGTGACGAATCCTGGATCTATGCGTATGATCCCGAAACTAAACAACAATCAACGGTGTGGGTGTTTCAAAATGAGCCGAACCCTACGAAAGTAACTCGTGCAAAAAGCACCTTGAAGCAAATGGTGGCCTGCTTTTTTGGTATTAATGGCCATGTGGCTACAGTGCCCCTAGAGAATCGTAAAACGGTTAATTCGGAGTGGTACACGACCATTTGTTTGCCGGAAGTATTTGAAAAAATACGGAAAAACAACCAGCGACGGAGAATCATTCTGCACCATGATAACGCCAGCTGTCATACATCACGTGAAACGACTCGATTTTTGGAAGGTCAAAATATAGAATTAACGGGTCATCCACCTTACAGCCCTGATTTGGCACCCAATGATTTCTATTTATTTCCAAATGTAAAGAATAAATTACGTGGTCAACGATTTTCGACCCGTGAAGATGCCGTCGACGCGTTCAGACAGCACGTTTTGGAGATACCTCAGTCAGAGTGGAAAAAGTGCTTTATAAATTGGTTTCAACGTATGCAAAAGTGCATCGATTATCACGGAGAATACTTCGAAAAACAATAAAACCATATTTAGCCATGTACGTTTGTTTATTTTTTCTATTCCGGTTACATAAGTAGCAGCCCTCGTATGTATTAAGGAAGATTTAGAACAAAAAAAAAATGAGTAAAATAATAAAGAGGTGCCCACTCATACACGACACGTTCCATTTCAAGGTTTTTAAAATTTTTGCTGTTTCGTAAGAACAGTAAAACATATACAAGCGCCAAATTGGGTATGATTATATGACAAACCCTGAAGAAAAACCACCAATACTAAAATATAGTCAATTGTGAGTTGGGTCGCGTGGATTCGATTCGAAATTGGAATATAATAATACGTAATGTGCGGCAGTACGGAACCCTCGGTGTGCGAGTCCGATTAGCACGCGATCGGTTTTTTTTACAATAAAGACCTTGGTTTCTAACAACATAATAATACCCAGTAACTTATCGTTTCCAATTTGTCCATTGACTGACCCATTCTGATTGCTTGTAAAGTAAAAGTTTTACCTATAGCATAGGATAATCCCATATTCAGTTATAATGTAATTTTTAATTTATTTACCCTTTCTTTTATAATTACAGGACGTATTTATTTTATTACCTACTTGTGTATGTAGAACAAAGTTTAAAATTGAATGCGTCCCTTATACTAAATCTGACAGCGTACGTGTACCTATTTGGGCGTGGTCCGCCGCGCGGCACAAAATATTTTTTTCTAACACAGTTTTCAGACAAATAATGTATGATAAGTATTTTTTTTTATATAGTAAGATAACTGGGCTATTTACTAGTATTTTTTTTGTGACGCAAATCACCATAGTTTTAAGAAAAAATAAAATTGTCGGAAAAAAATATGTAAAGATTTTTTTTTATTTTTGAATTTCTCTTTTTTTTTGTATGGGTGGGTAAAATTTTTGTTCCAGAAATGAATTCCTCGTCCTCGAATTATAAGAAAAAGACACCCAACTTGATATACTTGCTAGATGTATGGAGATATTAAATTTAGAGTGAGGTGCGCCGGATGCACTTTTCCCCCCCCTCCCCTGCCCACCTGCGGGGGGGTACCACTGGGCACCCGGCCTAAATCAGCTCAGATCACCCCCAGGAACACCTGGTCCAAGGGATTTGCTTTGTCTCAAAAATGCAAGGTTCCCTTAGAAATCGGGACCTAAGATCTCCCACTACTAGCAGTATAAATAAATCAAAAGCAACAAATCCATACGCGAATAACGGCGTTCATTTAATATCACTTAGCTATCCCTAATTGCTCAACCAACCCTAGATGTCCGGGATATTTAAATATAGCTAACCCTACGTCTTTTCTGATGTAAAACCGACCTAAAACTTCCATTGTCATTGTTCCCAGGACGACGATGACGAGGAGGACACGGAAACCTGCACCAGTCCTGAAGTGCTGGCGCCACAGCCGTTCCCTCGGAGCGTGGCTGTTCAACAGACGCCCAAGCCATGGAAGCGGACCGGTAAGGCGAAAAAAACCTTGAGCACCTTCTAGAGATGAGCATATTCTTATCGAAAAGGCTGGCAACTCTGCGATTTTTCTCCTAGTGTTGCAGGTGTCTATGGGCGGTAATCATTTTATATCAGGTGACCCGCTAACTCGTTTGCCTGCTATAGATTAAAAAAAAACTTGATTATCTGACTTGTACGATTTTTTTTATGGATAAAAAGGTGAAGGAAGTTTACTGTTAATAAATTATAATGAAGCAAATGGGGAAAGAGGGACAAAAAAAATGTTTGACCCTTTTGAATTACTTTTATCAAAGTCCACCGGATAATGTTTTTCTTGTGTTATTTTTTTATTATACAATACAGGGTATACATTCATAATAACATACATAATGATTCAAAATTTACACAAGGTTAGTCTTAAGCACTTTTCCCTTACCCCCATGCACTCTTTGACGTTGGCGACTGGCAACATCGGCGACTTTGACAACTTTTTGACGTTGGCAACATTGATACAGAAGAGGCCCCGCCCCGAGCCCCGCCGCGCACGCGTATTTCCCACGACGAGTACCACCAGTTCTGCGATGAAGCCCTAGAATGTATGAACGCATGTGTCAACCCTAGTTGCATGACGTCTTGTGTTTTAATTTTCAAATTTAGAAGCCGTTGGGTACGGCCAGCACCATTCTTTAAATTTTGTTAGCGGCTTTCGATGTTTAGAATGCGTATACGCAGTACGTCTAAGCTATAAATGGCCATCGGCTGATCGGCTATCTCAGAAACACGAATGATAAATATCAGATGCGAGACGGAGTGTGATAGCGATAGACAGTTGATGGCTATTAATAGAACAGACATAGTTTTAAGTTCAAAAGACATCACGTTGATACCTATACACGTTCTCGCTTTTAACAACCAACGCAGTGTTTTCATAGCAGTTTTATTCATTTCGAAGTATAATAACATCCACCTCCACGTTTCAGCACAATTTTCATACTGACCTTTAACATTTGATCAAAGGGAAACCCCACGCGTATTTTTACAACAGTCTTTACATTTTATACGCATACTAAATTACCTAACAAAGTAAATTCTTAAATGAATTATGATTTCCATTTTATTATGAAATTCATGTTATCCCAGCTGTTTTACAAGGATTCTATTTGAATTATTCTCGTACCATTTAAAATATGGAAATATTATGCGAAATGTGAATCAGCTCGTTTTATATATTTTTGAACAGCCTACCTATATAGTTAGAGTATAATGTACAGTATGTTCTGTTGGCGGGAAGGAAAACTATTTCAAGGGCAGCCGTGGAAATTTTATTTTGAAGCATGTAGGGTTGCATTCACAATGTTAATAGTACGCCACTGCGATTTAAACTAATGCAAATGTGATCGCGACCTAATCGTTTTTACTTGTTTTTCTTAACTTACAAAATGTTTACCTACAAGGTAATAGTTAAACGTAATCGAATAATGATTGTTTGCAGCTTACGACTTGGCGACGCAGTGTCCCTCGCGGCGCGCGTCGATGCGGCGGCACACGGTAGCGCACGCGCACCCTGTGTGTGCGCCGGCAGATGGCGCTCACTCGCTGCCACACTCGAGGTAAATATGGGGGTAGTTTTGGGTTTACTTGAATACTCTGTAAATAAGTAATCAGGTGATCCTAATTGGATGATCACGTCCTTGTTACGATATAGGAGACGTTTTTGGGCGTTATCAGGTCACTAAAAAGTGTACCCAATTAAAGACTGAAATTAAGGAACTTTAACTTTGTCAGTTTTGTGACGAAAATTAGCCATACAATGCGGCCGTCTATATAACTAAATTTCCTCACAAAACTGACAAAGTTACAGTTCCTTAATTTCAGTCCTTAATTGGGTACACTTTTTAGTGAAAACGCCCTTTTAGCGGATGGTATGAAATTAATCTTTTGAACGTCACAGATGGCTCTGACCGTCAACAGAAAGTCGTACTACTGACGCACGAATGCAAGATTAAAAGAGGCTCTGTTTCGTATCGATTAAGTTGTGATTTGCATAGCATAGCAAACATGTAAGACGTGTAAGTGACACACAGTGCCGGTTTTAGCACTACCAGCGCCCTGGGCGAGATTTCTACGGCCATTCAAACCCATACGAAAAAAGGCAAGGTTAGAATGAAATAACCAGTCGCAGGCGCCCCTTTATATCTGGCGCTCTAAACCCAACCGCGCCCTACCGCGCCCTACCCTAAAACCGCTACTGGTCACACATTTCGTATTCTATCACTACTACTATTTTACCTGCCACCATGCATCATCGCTCGCATCGTTGTAGGTATTTCGGTGTGAAGAGTAAAACAGCCGGTGAAATGACTAGCATTGAGGTATTCCATCTGTCTTCAGGATTGACAAAGTATTTGCTATCGTGAAAAAATAAGCTTTTATAAAATGTTGGCTTCACATAACATACGGGATATTTTCTCTGGAAAGTCGACGTTTATCTAAACGTGTTCCTTAATATGCTACTGTTATAGTAACAATTTGTAATGATTTAACGCTTGTTACCCGGCTTAATACGTACACAACGGAATCTGGGATATGGTTAGTTAACCATATGATTGTAGTTGACATTTTGGTACAGCAGCCGCTTTAGATGTAAGGGGGTCTCAATGTTTTAAAATACTTATCTTCGATTCCAAAATAGTTTAGTTTAGTTTATTTATTCATCAATGTAATATTACAATATTAGTTGCATTGCATGTCAAAAGATACGAAATTACATTGAGATCGTCAAACATAAATACTAATAATCAAAGAATACCATAATAAATAATAATTATAACAACAACAATTACACAGCTAATAGTGATTTCGAAACATTGTAGGCACGCATTTAACGGCAGTAAATATAGGTAGGTATAATGATATAAATATATTTTTTCACGAAAATGTTAACTTTATTAAGTTTTCCTGCGAAAACCTGACACGATATGGAACTTTCGGTTTCGGTCCACACACTATTCGGTATCTACTTTTTACCAGCAAAAGTGTCATTAACCACTTCTCTTCCAGGCCGGGGTCCCGCGCCTCGTGCGTCGGCGCCGCCTCGCTGGCGAGCAGTGAGGCGGACGCGCAGCTCGGTGAGCTATCCTGGTCACGCAGCTCACTGCAGGACGAGCTTATCAAGTCGGTTAGTGGCAGCCCCATGAGTCAGCACGTGAGTAGAGTAGCTAGTGCTATTTTATCCTCCACTTATACCTCCTTAATACCCTTGAACTTTGATCTGTGGTCGAGAACGGTTAAGGAAGGTCAGTTGTCTAGTTTGTGTGTGCGTAGTCAGAGTTCAGCTCTCTTCGCTAGTGTTAGTGGTAGCGTGAGTAGAGTAGCTAGTGCTATTTGATTCTCCACTTATATTCTCAATACCCCTCTGTGAAGTTTGATCTGTGGTCGAGGATGATTAGAATGGTACTATCTAGCTGAGTACAGCCCTATCAGGTGCTAGTCTTAGTGTGAGTGGCGGCCCAATGAGTAAGAACGTGAGTGGAGTAGCTAGTGGTGTGTTATCTTCCACGAATACTCCTTATTAGTACACCCTCCTAGAACTATAATCTGAAACGAGTACAAATGAAGACGGTCAATTGTCTAGCCCGGGTTCAGCCCTATTGGGTGCTAGTTTGTGTTAGTAATAGCCCCATGAGTCAGCACGCGAGTAGAGTAGCTAGTGCTGTTTTATCCTCCAGTTATACTCCTCAATACCCTCATGTAAAGTTTGAACTGAAATCGAGTACAATTGAGGAAGGTCAATGGTCTACCCCGGATCCAGTCCTATTGGGTGCTAGTCTAAGTGTTAGTGATAGCCCCATGAGTCAAGACGTGAAGTAGAGTAGCCAGTGTTATATATTTTTACATATATTTCTACGTATCCTTTTTTGATACGGAGGATTTTCAAGAATATAACGCAGATGTTGTGCACCACAGTCATCATAGTACTAAATGCTAGGTGCTATTCTAACAACTTTAAGAGCAAAGGTTTATTCCTTCCAATGATCTGAGATGTTAGCGTTTTATGACGTCGGTCTCATCGGGGTGTATCAGCAGTACTTGTGTGTATAGAGTAGTTGAGTAGACTAAGACTGCATTTACGAGTACATTTGCAAGTTATTGCTGTTACTTTTGAAACAATGCTACATGCAAGACAGACATGCAGATATTTGCCACTCTTATCCATAGTTGCATCTCAAAACTTACGGCAATAACTTGCAATTGTAAATGCGGCCTAAATAAAATCCGTCTAGATCCTTTCAGCATGACCCTCTAACCAACACCCAAACAGGGTGTTCTTTAGAATGTATGTTAATTGTTAACGTTCTAGATAGTTTGTTTCATTACTTTTATTGATTATCTGTGTCACAGTAGCAAACATTTTCCAAATTCTACACATATTTAACAATAACCAAATATTGAAATCGATGCATGCACGATAGTTATTGTTATATCTTTAGGCAGATCCGTTAATTATCAAAACGTTAGCTATCAAATCGTGGGCAACCATGCATGAAAGAGTGTCATAACCATACCCACCGGCGCAAGAGTCATTATAAGAGCGATAATTGTAGAAAGTACTATGTCTTAACGAAGTGTGAAAAGATAAAAGTTTAATGGGCAAATAGATTAATATAATGAGAGTTGCCGAGAGGTTTTTTATTAATTGCACCTCAGAGGCGTTACTCGTTAAATTTATGAAGGCATTAAAGCATTATTTGATGCTGAATTTGGACTTAAGCTCTTACGGCCCTAATCCGAGTTAGTTAAGGATTAAGTCGTTGTCTGGTGACGATTTTTCATACTTATACAAGTTTGCAAAACGGAACGAGTTTAATGTCGCTTAAATATCTAAGTACGCTGGCTAAAGGCCTGCAAGTTAAGGTGGGGTAAATGCGTCTACGGGGCGAGTGAGTCAAACCAACGATATCTGCAGGCAACTGCAACTGCGACAAACCATATATTTTATCTGCACTTATCCCGTAGTCGCATTTATCCCACCCTACCTTAACTTAATTTTATCAAAGTTATGACTGTAACACTTTAATACTACTTCTAGTTTAGTTATCTTAACAATTTGCGAGAAAACGTGGGGGAAAAAAATCGTTCGCCTTTATTTGTTGAGTCACGATTATACCTAGTCGCAAAAAGGTAATTGTTAATTAGTTCCACTTTTAGTAGGCAGTTCTTATTCGGTTGACGGTAAATATTGTTGTTTTGAAATGATGAGTTATAAAAACAAAGGACAATTAATTGAAACCTAGAGGCTGTATCATGCTGTATAAACAGTTCAAACCTGCTATGTAACAGTTCGTGAAAGGACATCGAAGTCTGAGATCAAAACAGCAGCAACTCAAAATGTAACTGTATGTTAAAACTAACTTTCAACTTGAAACAAAACTAGCAAGTTGTTTTGATCTAGCCAGTACGATTAATCTTCGTCCCTTTCACTGACTTTAAGGATTAGACACTTTACAACATGATAGCATGTTGTTAAGACAGCGACTATGTAGGCTTAAAAATATTAGTCCTTAGAAAAACCTAGAATGTTTGCAATGTAACAAATCAGTCGTGACAGTTACCAACATACCTTGACTTCTCATCTTAGCATTGGATAATCTAAACGGTAATGGTGAAACTTTAATTACAGAAGCAATGGCAAGACGCCATCATGTCCGACGACCGGCTGTCGTTGACGCTGGAAGAGATCGTGCACATCCGCTCCGTGCTCACGAAGGCCGAGCTGGAGGTGCTGCCTGTGGAGGGCAGGGTCAAGGAAGACGTGGAGAAGAGGAGGGTGAGTTGTGGTTGAAACTGTTGAAGCTTGTTTTGATTTTTCAAAGAACCGAGGGAAATAATAGTATGTGCAACAAGAGATTAAAGTTCAGCTGAAAACATACAACATTGTCAAAGTGTAAACCAAATTTGTGTACCCATCTAGCCACCCATTTATATTGAGTTTTGGTCCGCCGCTCCCTCAGCCTTAGCAGTGGCGGAACCATCAAATTCCCAAAATTACTTCTCATAAAGCTAAATTTCTAATTTGTATCTGAACTTCTTTAGAGAATACAAACAAAGATTCTCTTTTTTAAAGTTAATTTCCCTGTTACAGGTATGCTTCTTGTGTTTGAAGACAAGATTCGGCATTTTCGGCCCTTGGGGCCAGAAGTGTAAGCTCTGCAAGAAGACAGTCTGTCAGAAGTGCTGCTCCAAGGTACGTCGACAACCCTACAGTAATTACTAGTAAAAATACTAGCATAGTGGCATTCCGACTACTAAGTCAAGGTCTTTTAGTCATGCTACAAAAGTGTTGCTAACCCTACAGGACTACCTCAGGGTTGGCAACGCTTTTGCAGTCTTGTGAATGTGTCTTGAGAATGCAAATGTCTTGAGTCTCAGATCTCACGATCATGTGGCCTGTGTGCTCGTTTGCCTTCATCATACCATAAAAAGTAATGTAGGTCTACGAGAATGTTATGGCCGCTCTAGACGATGGCTCAACATGGGCCAGCGTAGGGACGGAGTAATGCGTAAGGGTGAGATGCAAGAATATGTTGCTCGCTCTAAAGTTTAAATACGTCCCTTACGTTGGCCCATGATGGATACAGTTTCATAGGTACGAGCTACCCAGGGTTACCTAGGTATTGTTTGTTGTATTTGCGCCCTCGTAGACTATAACTTCATGATAGCCTTTGGTGTAAAGTGATACCAAAAGCGGATACCTACCATGTTTTGTAAAAGTTACTTGCGCCTTTACTGTCAAGTTTATAACATGTGATTGCTATAAAACAAATGGAATGGACCAGGTTTTAGAATGTCCACTTGGAACAAACATGTGGCATTTACACAAGGACACCAAGAAATCTTGCGAGAATGTATTGAAAAGCATCCTACCGTAAGGCTGGGTCAGATAAAGGTTTTTTTGTTTATCGAGTGTTTGCCAGCTCCAACTATAATGAACGTTTTCGTAGAAACCCGCAGTTAATTTTATTGTTATATATTTCTCGTGCATTAACTTACCATTATTACGATAAGATTACACAATCGCTAAGCAATAAAACCCAGCTAGAATAATAACGTCATCGATGTTTAGGTGACGTTGTTCTTAGGAGAACACTTAACGTCATTTAGGTAAGTCTAATGACATCACCTCGTTCGTCAAAATAAGTATGTCAAGGTCGAGAAGATAAACAAATTTTTCACGAAACTCTAGACAACTTAATTTAAGACATTAATTGACCCTGAAATTTAAATACCGCATCAGAGTAGGTAATTTTTTTGAGAATACCTACCTAATTAACGGGAATTCCGGTAGTCTGCCCTTAGGCCTATAGTAATAAAGACGAGTCAGATCGGAGTCAAAAATAGATTCGAATATTGGATAATAATATATTGTGTGACTGAAATGTTTAAAGTACATTTAATTTCTTTCTCGTTACTTGTCGCAGTTATTATGGCAGGGTTCTTTCGTGGCTCAACAATTTAAGTTATTGACTGTACAATCAAGGCATGAAACATCTGTGGCCAAATTATAAGAGTCGGACTACACGGGCGGTTCTCCCGCCGCGGGAATACGCTTCTGAATCGCACTAGACACGATTAACCCTTAACCAGGCTGACAGATCACACATCACAGTAGAGATTCAACCTTAGATATTAACATACAAGGTACTATTGAGTAGATTTTATGTGGTTCGCATGGGTCCCTTGCCTGGTTAAGGGTTAAATATGGAAGTTGTATGCTGCATACTACACTGCGCGGTTAAAATTTTGCTTTGGCGAGCGGATTCCCGCTGTGGGAGAACCGCCCGTGTAGTATGGCCCTTAGGGTCAGTTAAAATTCATTTCCACCGATTTCTATTACACTCAGGAGCAAAAATATCGGGTCAGAGTGCGTTTTTCATACAAACGAGGCTATTTTGAAGCCTTGGTTCCTAGCCAGGGGTTATTTTGAGTGAGGTTTAAAGTAGGGAATGCATCCCGGTAAATTTTTGTATGGGATTTACCGCGGTAACGGTAAATTATCGGTAATTTCCATACTAAGAATTACCGGTTTGCATTCCCTAGTTTAAAGGTGGGTACTCCGAGGTTCAATAGAGGAGGTCAAAAGTTCTTAAGACACCTAACTGATCGCACAATCAGTTGACACCACAGCGAGAGAGTTTGGGTTCGCATTTGGATTTCCTTACATTTTATTGTCATTTTAGATGTTTTTCTGAACATGCACAATTCCGGCGTTAACCGCAAATTCAATCAGTTGGGTGTCCTAGGCACTCTGGAAGTCCCCTGGCGAGGAACCAAGACTTCGAAATAGCCTCGTTTGTATGAAAAATGCACTCTGACCCGATACTTTTGCTCCTGAGTGTATTATTGCCAGTGCGCATGCATCGGATGACTCAACCATTAAAATTTTCGATAGGTAATACCAAGTGCAAATTCCGTAAAGTCTTTATACATATAATGACCGTGTGTGGTGTACCTACAGATGCGCATCCCGACGGAGCACTTCGCGCATGTCCCGGTGGTGCTGCTGAGCCCGTCGCTGCTGCCGTCGCCCGAGGACGAGCCCGTCTTCCCGCGCAGCCTCGTCAGCCGGCTCGTGCCAGACCACTCCGTGAGTACCTTCAGGATCG